>BSBN01000107.1:18650698-19886512 GCA_027924645.1 Cunninghamia lanceolata | reverse complement strand
ATCATACTGATATAGAATTAGGATGTGCAACAACCTAGTTTAGGATGCTTCTTTGTTTGCAATCTAGTCATCTTGCCTTGTATTTATCCTTTGTTTGATGAGACCTTCAATATTGTGCTCCTATTTTTATAGCCACCACTAAACAAGGGGTTGTGCCAAAAAGAACAACGAGGCTTATTGTAAACTAGAGGGAAGATTGTTGTCTTCTTTGATGGGAGTCAAGACTTTTTTACTAATGATACAAGATCCAAAGGCACACCAAGTAGATGATGCAATGCCTATAATGTAATTGCTAATGTCATTCTATTGTAATGTTCTAGTGTAGATTCTTTATGCTACAAGAGATTCCAATTTAGTTGTTATTCATTCCAATTATCCCATGATAACTAATGACTTGGGACTACCTATGAGTACATGATCTTATTTGCTCAACTCAAGGTGTTTAGCATGTGAGATGATGATGTAATGATAAAATTTCAAAAGGCCAACTTGAGTACCATGAATTTTGAATTTGAAAAAGGTAGGATACATCTATAGTATAGCTTTGGATACAAGAATATTGTAAAAGGTGATCATTCTAAACAATTAAATTGAGTGACATTTGACTAATAAATTCAAATCCAGGTCGATTTATAAAACTAGGTTGATTTGTGTACCAACAAGACAAATTAAGATAATATGACAATGCATTTATGAAAACTAAAGCTTGGTTTAAAATAAAGGTATATTAGGGGAGAGGGCCCCAAAGTAGTGTGGGGGTCCTATACTTGGTATAGGTGTTGCCCAAGATATGCTCCAAAAAATGTTTTAAATATTACTAAATCCTACTCTTTACTCCAATAGAAAAGGTGATGCAGATCAACAATTGATAAATCCTCCAAGAGGATTCCAATTGTTGCAACAAATTAATAACTCTCTCAAACAGAAAAAGCACAAAAAAGCAACTATTAAAACAACATCAAAACTTGCCTGGAAAATTCTAAAATTTTCTCATTTAATAGATGAATCTCAAAACTACACAAGAAAGATTTTCCATGGAATCGGATTCTCACTCCACAAAGTTTGTGATTACACAGAAAACCCTCTTCCTGAAAGAGGTTGGATAACATGAACATAGCTACAGGAATGCATTAAATGAACAAGACACAAAATCTAGCTCCATAGTCTCCATTTGCAACTATAAACCCTGCAATATCACACCCTACATAGCTATAGGCAAGATTAAGAACAAATATGCAAGTCTCTACAAGCCAGTTCTGGAAATGAATAAAAAAATTAAGCTTACAACTCCTCAAACCCGTCACTCTCTTTCTATTACTGCTCCCTCATTATCACAAATATTTTCAAAGATTTCTGGCTTTTATGCTCCTTCTTCCCTGCTTTCTAGATCATTTTAAATTTCTCAATTTTGTTAAGAAAATGAGAAAGTTATGCCCCCTTTTTTTTTTTTCTAAAACTAGATCTCACAATTACGGCCTAAACAATCTCCCTCTCCCCAAAAATGCCAGTCAAACCTCCACCTCCTCCATTCTGGGTGTGGTAATTCATGCAATTGGCCTCTTTAATGCTTTTTCAATGCAAATCCAAACTTTTGCCAGAAATTGCCATCCAATTCCTCATCCAGCAACTCCACTCCCCAGCACCGAGCATTATGGAAAATATTTTATTCCATATCATTTAATTCTTCTTGGGAGTTATAAAATAATAAAAAATACATTTCCAGCTGGGGTGTGAGATTTCCTTTACCAAATGCCATGCTAATTCACTTGAATTTCAGGCCAATAAAATATATGAATAAAATTATCTTCAAAGGTTGCTGAAGAAAATTATAAGCAAAGAAATACACATTTTGGCCCTTCCAGAGTGGTGGAATCATGACAAAATAGAAAATTCTTTGCTTCTGCCCATTCGCCCGGATGCTCCTACATCAGACACGCTGGGTAAGAAAGATTTTGTGAGTATACACTCACAAATGTGGAGTTGAATGGTAAGACCATCCTTTCAGACTGTAAACAATCTGTAGCGAACTCCATCACTAAAATATGTGCACAACAAGTTCTTTTTTCCTCTTTTTCCAACATCTTGTTAGAACAAGCTTTACTCTCCTCCAACAAATATGTATTCCATTCTTCTCTCCTTTCATGGACTTGTTTTCTTCATACCATCTCCATGCTTCCCAAATCACGGGCCTCTTCCTTATGACTATACACATCTCTTTCACTGCTACAATCTCACCTCATGCTCTACAACATGCCATTACACTCTCAATCGGCAAAACAAATTCTCTCCGCAGCTTCCCAGCTCTCACTTGCTTAGGACTCCTCTCTACCTGCAATAATCTCTTGAGCTCTTCTTTACTGTGCTTCCTCAACTCTACCTGCAGGTCCTGGTGGATCCTCTCCACGCTTAAGACCACTGGCTCTGATACCAATTGATGTAGATCAACAATTGATAAATCCTCCAAGAGGATTCTAATTGTTGCAGTAGATTAATAACTCTCTCAAACAGAAAAAGCACGAAAAAGCAACTGTTAAAACAACATCAAAACTTGCCTAGAAAATTCTAAAATCTTCTTCATTCAATAGATGAATCTCAAAACTACACAAGAAAGATTTACCATGAATCATATTCTCACTCCACAGAGTTTGTGATTACACAGAAAACCCTCTTCCTGAAAGAGGTTGGATAACATGAACATAACTACAAGAATGCATTAAAATGAACAAGACACAAAATATAGCTCCATAGTCTCCATTTGCAACTATAAACCCTGGAATATCACACCCTACACAACTATAGGCAAGATTAAGAACAAATATGCAAGTCTCTACAAGCCCGTTCTGGAAATGAATAAAAATAATCAGCTACAACTCCTCAAACCCGTCACTTTCTTTCTATTACTGCTCCCTCATTATCACAAAGATTTTCAAAATATTTCTGGGTTTTATGTTCCTTCTTCCTAGCTTTCTAGATCATTTTGAATTTCTCAATTTCATTAAGAAATGAGAAAATTATGCCCCTTTTTCTAAAACTGGGTCTCATAGTTACGGCCCAGACAATCTCCCTCTCCCCAAAAATGCCAGTCAAACTTCTACCTCCTCCATTCTGGACATGGTAATTCATGCAATTGGCCTCTTTAATGCTTTTTCAATGCAAATCCAAACTTTTGCCAAAAATTGCCATCCAATTCCTCATCCAGCAACTCCACTCTCTAGCACCGAGCATCATGGCAAATATTTTATTTCATATCATTTAATTCTTCTTGGGAACTATAAAATAATAAAAAAATACATTTCTAGCTGGGGTGTGAGATTTCCTTTACCAAATGCCATGCTAATTCACTTGAATTTTGGGCCATAAAATATATGAATAAAATTATCTTCAAAGGTTGCCAAAGACAATTATAAGCAAAGAAATACACATTTTAGCCCTTCCAGAGTGGTGGAATCAAGACAAAATAGAAAATTCTTCTTTTTCTACCCATTCACCCAGATGCTCCTGCATCAGACACACTGGGTAAGAAAGATTTTGTGAGTATACACTCACAAATGTGGAGTTGAATGGTAAGACCATCCTTTTAGACTGTAAACAATCTGTAGTGAACTCCATCGCTAAAATATGTGCACAACAAGTTCTTTTTTCCTCTTTTTCTAGCATCTTGTCGGAACAAGCTTTACTCTCCTCCAACAAATCTGCATTCCATTCTTCTCTCCTTTCATGGACTTGTTTTCTTCATACCATCTCCGTGCTTCCCAAATCATGGGCCTCTTCCTTATGACTATACATATCTCTTTCACTATTGCAATCTCACCTCATGCTCTGCAATCTACCATTACACTCTCAATCAGCAAAACAAATTCTCTCCGCAGCTTCCCAACTCTCACTTGCTTAGGACTCCTCTCTACCTGCAATAATCTCTTGAGCTCTTCTTTACCGCACTTCCTCTACTTTACCTACAGGTCCTGGTGGATCCTCTCCATGCTCAAGAGCTTTGGCTTTGATACCAATTGATGTAGATCAACAATTGATAAATCCTCCAAGAGGATTCCAATTGTTGCACCAAATTAATAACTCTCTCAAATAGAAAAAGCATGAAAAAGCAATTGTTAAAACAACATCAAAACTTGCCTAGAAAATTTTGAAATTTTCTTCATTCAATAGACAAATCTCAAAACTATACAAGAAAGATTTACCATGAATCAGATTCTCACTCCATAGAGTTTGTGATTACACAGAAAACCCTCTTCCTGAAAGAGGTTGGATAACATGAATATAACTACATGAATGCATTAAAATGAACAAGACACAAAATCTAGCTCCATAGTCTCCATTTGCAACCATAAACCCTACAATATCACACCCTACATAGCTATAGGCAAGATTAAGAACAAATATGCAAGTAGCTACAAGCCAATTCTGGAAATGAATAAAAACAATCAGCTATAACTCCTCAAACCCATCACTCTCTTTCTATTACTACTCCCTCATTATCACAAAGATTTTCAAACTATTTCTGGGTTTTATGCTCCTTCTTCCTATCTTTCTAGATCATTTTAATTTCTCAATTTTGAAAAGAAATAAGAAAATTATGCCCCTTTTTTCTGAAACTGTATCTCACAGTTACTGCCTAGACAATCTCCCTCTCCCCAAAAATGTCAGTCAAACCTCCACCTTCTCCATTCTGGGCGTGGTAATTCATGCAATTGGCCTCTTTAATGCTTTTTCAATGCAAATCCAAACTTTTGCCAAAAATTGCCATCCAATTCCTCATCCGGCAACTCCACTCCCCAGCACTGAGCATCATGGCAAATATTTTATTCCATATCATTTAATTCTTCTTGGGAGTTACAAAATAATAAAAAAAACATTTCTAGCTGCGGTGTGAGATTTCCTTTACCAAATGCCATGCTAATTCACTTGAATTTCGGGCCAATAAAATATACATGAATAAAATTATCTTCAAAGGTTGTTGAAGAAAATTATAAGCAAAGAAATACACATTTTGGCCCTTCTTGAGTGGTGGAATCACAACAAAATAGAAAATTCTCTACTTCTACCCATTCGCCCGAATGCTCCTGCATCAAAAGGAAAAGTTAAGATCATATTTTGTAGTTAGTGGATGCAATCAATGTTCAAATTTAAATTGTTTATTAATTAGTTAATGTTTTATCAAAATAGGTGGCAGAGAGATGACATATATAAATCTAATTGCCAATATTTTAAACTAACATAAATTGTACATGTTCTTTGTTGAAAAGATATGGGAGCCCATATTCCAATATAAAGTAGATATATATTAAAAAAATGCAATATTGATTGTTCCTGTATACACCTAAAAATGGCTAAGTCGAATTAAATAAATATTTTAATATTTATTTTAATTCCCATTCCCCTATCGATTAAATAAATATCCTAATTTATTTAAATGATTCACACCCCTCCAACAATTAAATAAAAATCATTTTATTTAATTAAATCCCCCAATTCTTCTAATGTTTCATATAATTAAACAATTCTAAATTATTTAATTAATCTCAAATTCATCTATCCTAAGTCCTAATTCCATAAAATTCACCTCACCTTTCCACCTCATTCTTCCACCTCACCTTTCCACCTCACTATGTTGCACATGTAATTAAATATTTTAATATTTAATTAGCTAATATTCCCTCACCCACATGTCCTATTTATCCTCCAGTCAAATTAGTTAACCCATCAATGAAATATGTTAACTAATTAGTCAATTGAGTTCACTGCTCAATCTATTATGTTGACTCCCCAATCAACCCAATTAATTGATCTATCATCTCAGTTAACTCCTCAATCTATTCTGTTAACTCTCGTAACTCATGAAGAAGGCTTGGACACTTGTCCTCTCCTGATTTGTACACATTCCCTTAAGTCTTCTCAACCGTACACATCATAGGTAATTCCTCCAGTCATGGATCTATTGACACTTGGATTTGGTCTTCCCTCAGCCTATATAAGCAAGGTATTCACACCCATTTGTATACACTCAAGCATTCATAATCTTACTTTGCAGAAATCATACTAGTGTGCCTTTGGCAAAATCACCTTCATTGCATTTGCATTACAAATCCATTATCATCACCATGTGTCCATCATCAATCGCCTATCTCCATTATAGTTTAGTTTCCATTGCAAATTCCATATCACAACCATTCTGTTCTTATCATTTTCAATAGCAAGGAAGTGCACACTTCTGAGAGCTCCATTACCATCAAGATCAAGATGAGATAGGCGAACAATGGAAGCATAGAGGTAAAACGGTCTTCGAAGGTATATTCTTGGTTTACTTGTGTTTACATCAATTTCCATTGAGTTATTGGATGATTAGTTGTTTTAGACTGTTGTTCACATTTTCCACTAACATTTCCAAATACATATGAAAGTTTAAAAGAGTTGCATATTAATTGTCCCAACTATATATGAAATTGCTACCCATAAAAAAATATTGTATTACAAATATAGTCCTTTAATAACAAAAAGCATTATCAAGTGTCCCATCATTGAATCTTCAACGTCCCATATCTCCTCATCAACTTAATATCTTCAAGTGATATTTGCCCAGCAACTGGTCATTTCCACCATGAATGTCTGCAAGTACCACACTCAAAGATGTGAGGCTCACCAATCAAGCCATCAAAACAAGAGGACGAGAATTAAAAACTTCGGACCAAACAAGCAATCGACTAATCAAACTTATGACCATAATTCAAATTTTTAAAATTCCATCAAATCCATCAGTTCATTTGTTAATCTCACATGATTTGATCCTATCAATTCAATTTCAACTAATCAAATGAAAGTGTAGAGATCAACAACATTTCATATTAGACATTGCTACAAATACATTCTTTTTTTAATCAAAATTTTCTACAACCATACAAAAATTTCCTATGGAGTTCAAACTATACTATAGTTTTTACACTTTTCTATCTATACCATTACTATAAGTTCATATTACTGTAAGTTCTTATTTCCTTTGGCTTACATTTCATTCATTGCTTATATACTGATTTAACTTGAAATTGTTGTAATCATTATACATAATGTAAGTTCAGATTATATTATAATGCTATAAAGGTTGTAACTAATATATAATTGTAAGTTTAGATTATCTATTCAATTTTTAGAAAACATGAAACAACTCCTATAACAAATAAATGGACTAACTTGAGATTATATTTCTTTATACACTGTAAATGTTGTAATAGTGTAAGATCAAGTTATCTACAAATGCTACAAATATTGTAACTACTATATAACTATAAGTTCAAGTTATCTATCCATTTTTTATTAAACATGAAACAACTTCTAGAATAGCTATCTCGTAGAATACCAAAGATGATAACAAATTACATGCAACTCTTTCTCTTCAAACTTCAACAAATATTGAACAAGTAAATGAAACTGACTACAAAGCCCTCGAAGCACTAGTACAACAATTGAATGTATTTGTATTACTTGTGAAACTAAAGATATTAACTATTTATTGTATTCGTAGTCATGTCTCAATTTAGAAACTAATCTTCTATTCAACCATCATTGTGAATTGTCAAACTCAAGTTACAAACTAGTACTTCAATGGTAATCAAAATGCTATAACAAAAGTTTTATTGTTTGTGGAAGATATTGTAAAGTAGTTTTCATCATTGGTTATCTTCAAACCATTTAAATTGAATATTAGTAACTTGTGTGCTCAATTATCATGTGCAAACCCAAAGTTTCATTAGACTTTAGTTGAATAGACTACAACAAAGATTTTACATTGTCCACCTCACTGCAATTGTGGTTGAGTAATTTTTTTCTCCATGTCGCGCAGAAGGATATAGATGCATCAATGGATATCAAAGGTAAAAGGATAAATCATATATGGAAAATAATATAAAATCAAGAATAAATGTAGATCTAAAAAACCTAATTAAGGTTTAGGTATTAGATAAGTTTGTTGTGTTCACAAAAATGAAAAGGAAAAATAAGATTCATTAGGCTAATCAGGTAAATAAACAAATCAAGTACAAATTAACCTAAGGATTACATGCAGTGTAGTTGCTTGGGTGAAATAGAATGGATTAGATTAGATGATATTAGATAGTAAGAACATGAAGTTAATAATTATGTAATTAGCAAGCAAAATTTTTTGAAATGAAGAGTATTGTAGAATCATATTTTGTAATTAGCTAGCAACAATTTTTTGACAAAATGTGAAGCATTTGTAGAAATTAATTATCATCATTCAAAATATCTAGATTATCACCATTGAATTGCAATTCAAACGTGCAACAAGGATAAAAATAAATTAATAAACTATAAAGGATTGACATTTTAGAAAATGTAGGGATTGAGATTGAGAAATGGTTTCCAATCCTGCTAACACCTTCATGCGTAATGTAGTAACCATTATTAGGCATAGGATATCCAAAGTGGTAACCATTATTAGGCTTTCGAGATAATCAACATCGAACCCAACTTTATAATTTTTTTCACAATTACTAATCAAAATTTTGATTACCCATTTCAACAAAATATGTGAATATAAATTAACAATTGAAAGAACTAAAATTTTAAATTTATAACTTAAATTGGAGAGCTCACAATGATGTTCGAACATAAGATTATAATTTCCATAAGTAATAGATGTGTTACAAAACACCGAAGACAACCATACAATTGTGTTCATAAACACACGTAAATTGAAGCAATAATATCATATAAATCTTGTCTCTAGAGGCAATTCGATCTGCATTGACTAGAAAAGAAATTAACAAAAGAAAAAAATAAATATTACAAACTATCATCATTCCAAAAAGTATTGACTGTTCGAACAAATAGCCTTCAACATTAGTTTTGAATTTTAGAATCTTTAGAATCTTTTCAGTAGAAAGTTAATGAAACAAAAAGCCTTAAGCATTCAATTGGACATTCTAGCAACCATTATTGTGCCTTTCAAGATAATCAAAATTGAATCACAATAAAACAAAAAAACCTAGTTGGGTCATTGCATTAGTGAGGTATAAGGACCTCACCTTCCATTTACAGCCACACAAAGGAGTGAAACGAAGAAATGCCTTCTTAAATAGTTAACAAGAATTAAACAATTGCCAAAACAATACGCAATAGAGCAAACAAAGGCACTGTGGCTGGTAGAAGACCATGTGAACCTTGAAAGTTAGGGTGCACCACTATCAGGCCCCCTAAACCCTAAACTCTAAAATAAACACCCTAATATTGTAAAACACAATAAAGAAGAAATGAATAAAGAAGAGGATTCTAGTGGGTCATTGCCTTAGTGAGGTATGACGACCTTACCTTCCATTTATAGCCAGACAGAGGAGTGAAATGAAGAAATGGCTTCTCAAATACTAAACAACAAATAAGCAATGGACTAAACAATATGGGATAGAGAAGAAAGGAGCAAAAACAAAAAATAAACTAGGTGGGTCATTGCCTTACTGAGGTATGACAACCTCAACTACCATTTACAGCTAGAGGAAGGAGTGAAATTAAGAAATGCCTTGTCAAACAATAAATAATGGCTCAAAAATACATGACAGAGATCAAAGGAGCCAACAAAACTTAAAAATGAGGTGGGTCTTTTTCTTAGTGAGGTATGACGACCCGACCTTCCATTTACAACAAGACCAAGGAATGAAATGAAGAAATGCCTTGTCAAACAATAAACAATGGCCCAACAAATACACGATAGAGATGAAATGAGCAAAAAAATAAATAAAACTAAGTGGAAAATTTACCTTTGTGAAGTATTACGACCTCACCTTCCATTTACAGCTAGACGGAGGGCAAAAATTCGCAAATGGATTCTTGAATAGTAAAAAGGAAATATATAGTAGCCTAAATAACACACAAGACACAATCAATACTTAAAAATAAAAAAACAATTGGTTTTTTGCCTTAGTGAGGTATGAAAACCTCACCTTCCATTCAAAGCTATGGAGATGACCAACGAACAAACTTCCAACATGACTAGTGAACAGACATCCACCTCCTCTTGTCATTTCCTTCATACAGGCACAAAGAACCTCTTTGTCGAATACCTTCAAAACCATGGTCGAACGAGAGTTGAAGTGAACAACTTTTGGTGCAAAATGAGATGAGGTTTCCAGAAGAAGATGGTTAGTAGTGAGGTGGTGTTGAACATTTAATGCTACATATTGTTGCATTGAAGGCAACATCGCTTCATATCCAGGCACCATCCGATACACGCATCCATGGAAGCACAATGAGTAAATGCGATGGCATGGGAGTAGAGTGTGGAGTGGTGATGGAAAAATGTTTCTTTGTTTGATTGAGGCATGTTTTGTTGCATGCTACGAACATGACATTGTGAAAATGTCCTCCGGTCATCACGATTAGTGATCGGGGGTCCTTGTGCTCCACCTTCAGTCAATCATAAAATATAGGGGATAAAAAGCGGTGTCTAGTTGTCCTCATCCTCCATGTGTACACTGACTAAAAATGATATTTTTGAATTGTCCACCTTATTGCATGTGAGTAAAAAACTAGCATATTTATATTTTAAAAAATATATCTAAAGTACGCAAAGAGATATCAAATATAAAATCTACCCATGAAATATAAAATTTATCCATCACTTTTTACTTTATCCTTTATAATAAAATATATTGTTTTAAGAAAAAAATTAAAATTAGTATAATGTTAATAATATAATAGAATTTAAAATAATAATAAAATAAAAAATAAAACAATTTGTAGAGATTTAATTCCTTGTAATTTAATTTACATGTTTACTGCTCCTTCTGCGAGTGTAGATAAAAAAAAATTACCTCCATGTCTGGTAGAAACCTATATAAACACCTAAAATTAAGGTGCACCACTAGGAGGCCCTCTCCCTATCCTTCCCTTCTAAAATTTAATAAAGTTAAATATACTTTGACCTAGCTTTAAAATAAATCTCGAGTGTTTTCGTGCATTGCAAGATCTTAGATTCGCAAACTTCCTTTCATGTGTTCGGTAATAAATTGAATGGAAACGAGGGGTGTACTTGAAAAGTAAAACAAATTCTAAGCCGCATCCCCATAAAGCCTTTTCTCGATGAAGATTTGTGTTGAAACACCTCCTCTTTAAACAATGTCTTACATCTCCAAATACCTATTACAGAAGCTTTTGAATATAATTCACGGCTGAAATTTGAACCCGCCTCCCCGGCGAAATCCTCGTGGGGAGTGGGGGCCCCAGCACGCCGTTGGTCACATGCTCCCAATCTAATTAAAGACATTTACTTGGAGGTGCTTTACTTTTTTCCCGCCCGTCGGTGCGACTTTGCGAGGGAAAACCGTTCCCGCACGGCAACTGGACCATTGGAAAAATTTTCGAAGCCGTGTACGATCAGTCGAGACTCGGGATGGGCGGGCCCTACACCGCCAAATAAACCGTCTTTGTCTCGGGGTGTACAGCCGGTTGTCTTCACACCGGCAGTTAGAGTGAGTGGGTCCCACACATGTTCCCCAGTCCTTTAATCTTATATCACTGCAGTCTGCCACGCTTTATCCACACACCAAAACTTCTATATAACATGCCTCCCTCCCTCCGACTTTCTCATCTCATTTCCTTCTCAACAAGCTTGGTTGACCCACACCATTTCCTTCCCCTTCCCCCCGTTTTTTAGTTTCTTGTGTTTTCCCTGCATTAGGAGATGGCTTGGTTAGGGCTTGCTATTGTGCTGGGCATGTCTGCAATGGCTCAGCTTTCCCATGGTTCGGACTGGACTAATGCTCACGCTACATTTTATGGAGGCAGCGATGCATCGGGGACAATGGGTGAGTGCACATAGTATCAGTTTTTGGGTTGTTTTTAACTAGTATTAACTCATAAAAATCAGTCTTTGGGATGTTTTTAAATAGTACGTAGGTATTAACTTTGTTTTACAATGCAGGTGGGGCGTGTGGTTACGGAAACCTTTACAGCCAAGGGTATGGCACCAGCACTGCAGCTCTGAGCACTGCTCTATTCAACAATGGATTGAGCTGTGGAGCATGCTATGAGATTAAATGCAATGACGACCCACAATGGTGTCTTCCCAGCTCAATCGTTGTCACAGCCACCAACTTCTGCCCACCCAACAATGCCCTGCCCAATGATAATGGCGGATGGTGCAACCCTCCATTGGAGCACTTTGACCTCTCACAGCCCATTTTCCAGAACATTGCCAAATTCAAAGCCGGCATTGTCCCTGTTATGTATAGAAGGTTAGTTAGTTTCCTGCAAAAAATATTGTGCTTCCTTTTCGTTTTCTGTACGGTGATTGGTTTGGGGCTTATATATCTTTGTATTTGATTGCAGGGTACCCTGCCAACGGAAGGGCGGAATTCGTTTCACCATCAATGGCCACTCCTACTTTAACTTGGTTCTCATCACTAACGTTGGCGGAGCAGGGGATGTCCAAGCTGTTTCTATTAAGGGCTCTGCTACTGGCTGGCAGGATATGTCACGCAACTGGGGCCAGAACTGGCAGAGCAACAGTTATTTGAACGGACAGAGCCTCTCCTTCAAGGTCACCACCAGCGATGGAAGGACTGTTACCTCGTATAATGTGGCTCCAAGTGGCTGGCAATTTGGCCAGACATTCAGCGGCTCCCAGCTTTAAATTAGTTTGTTCTAGTTACCTCAATTTGTGTGTAAAGGTCAATCGGGTTCCAGATATCGATTTTAAAAAGAGCTTGGCCCGTGAGTAGATTACTCTGTTTTTCTTTCAGTTTGATAATTGTCTTGTAATGCGTTTCGGGTCGCCGCGGTGGCTGAGGATTGCAGTGACACCCGCTCTTGAAACGACCGGTAATCATTTTCTACTGCAAAATAGTTAACAGGGAGTATTGAGTATTGAGCCGCAGAGGTGGTTTTGTCGCCACCCGCCCTTTTCAAGCATCTGGTTGAGTAATGTAAACGTACGCCGTTATAGAATAATATATATATATATCTCGGGTTTGCCTAGTTGCAGTAAATCTATCTTGGCCCGTCCCTTCTGTTTTGGTTTTCGTGTAGTCAAGAGTTAGTAATTGAATGTGTCATGTGCATTTTGAAAGTTTGCGAGCACATACTTGATGCCTAGATTCCAATATAACGAATCTTTAGCAGTTACGTTTGTCCGCATAACATAATAATAATAATAATATAATATAATATAATGATGTGATAAGGTGCTCCAATGGCATCTTCTGCAACTTCTGGTTTTTTTGACCCGCGTGACGCTGAATCCGGCCCGTGTAGAATATAAAGGCCAAAAGGTGTTTGTTTTGATTTCCAGTGATACAAACGAGGAATGAAATTTCAATCTGATTTCCTCCTAAATATGGCGTAATATAATAGAATGAAGATGCTTGAGGTCAAATTATATGATACTGTATAAAATCATTTTAAAGAGGGTTAAAAGACATAAAAGATCATTGCCATCAATTAACATATTTAATGGGGAGCACACTTATATTTTAAATGAATACAACTATCGAGTTTAATGTTAGCATTTCAAATTTGAAGATGTGATTAGAGATGTTTTTATCTCCAATACAAGTTTTCTCACACTCTATGAGTACTATGATAGATTGAAAATACTCATTAGTTTATATAAAATCATTTCAAAGATATCAAGTCATTCTCACACAAAAAAGAGATCAAGTTGTTCTAGAAGACGCTAAAAATCATTACCACTAATAAACATGTTTAACGGGAAGCACACTTATATTTAGAACAATAAAATATTAATGTACATTTCAAATAAGATGATTCAAAGAAGGTAAATGAAAGATGAATCAAAGACTTTTGATCCATAATTTTTTTTCCCTGTGATAATTTTTTCCCCGTGACAATCGGATTTGTCCGTTGACGTTCTACTTATTTGTTTGCGAATGAGCCACCTTTGACCTTTGTTTTCAAAACGGAGTTTGGAACAAGTTGATTTATTGTGTGAGCTTTCCTTATCTCTCTCTTTCTTTTTTTTTGTTTGATGATAATGCAATTTATCTATTAAAATAAACAAATATTTCACAAAAAAAGAACGGGTGGTTAAAAGGCACACTCCAAGAGTCACATGGACTTAGCCCAGAAATATTAAGAACAAAGTCCCATATAAAAACAAAGGGAAAACAGAATTAAGTAGCGAAAGCCATTTTTGTAGATGGCGGATCCCTGTCATCCGGTTTCTCCCAAATGTCTGCGGGGTCTAGGTTGACATCAGGTATATTCCAGCCATCTTCATTTTCATGTTTTGCTTTCTGAACATTTGGCTCTTCGTGCTGAGGTGAGATAGCCAAATTTAATCGTGGGAAAACCTTAGTATTATCCCACCCTATAGATGGTGGATGTGAAGAACAAGGAGCATTCCAACTTGCATTATCTCGTGCAGGCCAACCAGCATTACCTGCATTATCCATAACGGGCCACCTTGTGTTATCCCTAGTTGCACTAGTAGCACGGCTAGAGGTCCATCCACGCGGACGTGGAGAGGCCGAGCGCCGACGCCGGTGAGCACCGCGACGCGGAGCAGGTTGGGAGTGAGGCCGAAAATCTCTAGCCGATCCACTTCTGCGTCTGTTAGGAGAACGAGCTTTGACAGAGGATGGGGAGGAAGGAACACGAGCCACAGTGCAGGGAGCATTCCCCCAATGATCCAACAACTCTTGTAAGTGAGCCACTTCCAAGGCAACTTTGCTAGCTTGCACTTGAATCTGCAGGAGAACATTAGAACAAATAATAGTTTTAATGTACAGAGAAACATTAGTTCCAATTTTGTTTTCTGAAAATATACATGAATTACAATATTTCTATAATGCAAATAAAATCTCCTGAAAATATGCCAGATTTGAGCAAATTTCTCTGGAAACCTGGGTGAATCACCCAACAAGATGATTTGCTAAGTTAATGGCTCAGGTTTGAAAGGCCGAAAAAAATCATGAATCCATAACCAGAATTGTTGAGCTCTGGTGCAATACCAGAAGAGATGCTAAATTGTTTCAGCCTGTCCACAAAAAGGGCAACGAGGATCTTGGACTCCAAGGTGAAACAACCTAGTACCAACAGGCAAGCCTTGAAAGAGAATGCACAAGGAAAAATGAGCAAGTTTTGGCTCAAGAATGACAGACCAAACAGTTTTAAACCTGGAATGCCAAAGACCTAAAGAGCTATGAATAAGCCAACGCTTATTAAGAGTGGCAGCCATGGGTAAATGAGGTGAAAGCCACCTGTAAGCCATCTATGGCTTGAAATGATGTAAGGGTGTGTCTGGATACCATTTCCAGTGCTTCCACCATGGCTTGTTGGACTGAATTCCAACCTTGTGCAACATTTCAGGTGGAATAGCCATGATGATTCTGTCATAAGTAGGCTTATCAACTTTTGAAAGAGAAAATTTTACACGGAATGGTTCCCAAGCCAAAAGGCTCATAGTGGGTCTGTGAAACAGGTCCTGAAGGGTCTGAACACCTTTTTTGTGAAATTTGAGAGCCTTCAAACCTTGCAATTTAGCCAAAGGTTGAGTTGCAAAAGCTAGGAGAGGTGACCACCAAATATTAAGGTGATTGAATGAAAGCCTGGGAAAAAATTAAGCCTTGGTTATGCTGGGCTGGTGAGTTTTGATGGTCAAAAACTTGTTCTAATAAACTTGTTTTGTGAGATGTGAAAGTTGATTAGACATGCAATTGAAGGATTTCTCAAAGAAGTATAAAGTTGTATAAGGTTTTATTTTTGGAAAACATGAACACGACTCCTCACATCTTAGCCATTTCCATCTTGCATTATGCATCGATAGATTGTCCCAAGAGCTCGTAAGTGGTTCAATGCCTAGAGCTTTGGAGTTCATTTTGAACAAGAGTTTTTTATATGGACTTGTAATAATTGGGAACATAAACCTTATAGGGCTTGGGTAGAGGGTATGTTTCTCGCACATTTGTTGACTTAGACGATGCTTGACTTGCAATATGGCTCTTGGATTATCTATGGATAATTATATTTCATTCAAGCATGGGACCTTGACTTTCACTTAGAAGAAGTGGGCTAGCTTGTGAGCTCAACTAATGGTGTCCATTGAGATGGACTTAATCTAGCTCGTTCCAGACTCCATTAAACTAGTTGGCCCTAGTTTCAAATTTGCTCAATGGATTAACTACCTTAATAAGCCAAATGCTTGCTTCTATTATTGTTAGGAAGGTCACCTCATTTGAGATTGCCTTATTTGCAAATCACGCTTGTTGCCTCCATCTTCAAATAATTTTTGCCTTACAAACGTTATGTTTATTGATGTTAACTTGAATTCATTTGATGCCCTTAAACTTGCATCCCCAAGTGCTAACAAACCCCCATCCACTTCCAACATCCTTCTTTCACATTCCATTCCCTCCCACCACTCTCTCTCAACTCATGGCCCAAAATCTTTCAAAGATGCAATTTAGGGGTTGGGGGGAGGTCATCTAAAGGATGGAAAGATGTTCCTGCCCCAAAATGCTAGCCTTCTTGACTTGCTCTCCCTTTCATAGCTAGATGGTCCCTTGCGGGCTTGATCCCAATCCTCCTCTCAGAGTAGCCTCATTAAGACAACATCATGGAAATATAAGCATGCCCTTAGAGAATTAGTTTAATGTACTCCTGATGGATGATGAAACTTTTCTTGATTCTTCCTAATGAAGTGTCTTGTTTAATCTTGGAATGTTTGGGGTTTAACAATCCTTATGTGAAAGTTTCATGTCAAACAATCTATTCAGAATAACCATTATGATGTAATCATGATTCAAGAAGTGAAAGTGTGGTTCACTTGGATGTCACTCTCGTTTCCATTTGGCAAGAGGTTATCTTCTTTCACACCAACCACTCTGAGGGTGGTGGTGGGATTGTTTTGGGCCTTGCTCCTTGGATTGTAAAGCATGTTGTGGCATTTGGATTTGATCCTAACAAATGTTGCCTTTGGGATATCATTCTCATTCAGGGCAACTTATTTGGGTTTTGTTCCATTTATGTCCCCAATTCTCCCTTAGAGAGAACATTGCTTTTGGAATGGTTACACCTACATCTCCCTAATGTCAATTGGGTTTTGGGGGGTGATTGCAACTTAGTAGAACATCCCACCGAGTATGGTTGGGACTACTCTTCCTACTTATCTCAATCAAAATTTGATGCCTGAACTTTGGCTCAAAACTTTTTGGGTGTTTACAACCCCCTCTTGGGCAAATTTGACCTTTAAATGCCATGAAGGGTTTCTAAGGAACATGAGTCATCTAGACTATTTCTATATCTCTCCTAAGTGTCATATTCTTCCCTCTCCCTCTGGCCTTCTTGTTCATCTTGACCTCTCAGCTACTCTATCTAATTATCTCCCTATTTTCACCATGATTTCCTTCAATGAAGCCACAAATTTCCCCAATGAGCTTCCCTTCAAGTTGAATGTCTCTCACTTAAAACAATAGGACTACATTAACGACCTAGCCATGTGGAGTATTGAACCTAAACCCCAACATCATAGATGGATTAGTTGGTGGGAGAGATCTATTGCATGTTGTACTCCGTTTCTTCATGACTATAGGCAAAGAGTAAATGCTAAGCACTATAGGCTTGAAAACTCTCTTAAAGAGTAGTTGGATCATGGTCGTTCTCTTCTAGCTTCCAACCCACATAATAACTCCATCCAATAGTTAGTTGCTAATACTAAAAATTTACTTCAAAAATTGGTAGTTCATGAAGGTAAAGGAGCACAAGTGTATACTCGCCTTTAGTGGATCAAAGATAGGGATAGGGGATTGAAATTATTCTTTCAATTTTTGCAACATAAACATAAAAAGGAATATATTGTAGGCATTAAATCCATTGATGTCTCCACATAGACCAACCACTCTACAATTATGCGAACTTTCTATGAGCACAGAATATGGTGAGCTACATTCCCTGCAAAATTGATTTCAAGTATAATCATTACCTTGACCACCTCCTTTCCATTGAAAAGTTTGATGAAGCCCTTCAATGTATGGTGTTTGAGAAGAGCCCATCACCTTGCGCAATACTTCCTACATGATCATTGCCAATTTGTTGGTGCATAGAATAAAATATATTACCCAGGAGATTGTGTGGCTAGAATATAAAGGCTTCTTAGGAGGCATATATATATTAGACATTTTGGTTCTAGCTTGGGAGACTGTTGAATGGGCCCAACAAACTGCCCAAGGTGGTCTAATTTTCAAGATTGATTTTGATAAAGCTTACAATGGTTGAGTTTTGAGCCCAAGATCCGTGCTCAAATTAGAGTGTTGTTTATGGATGCCAAGGATAGAACTGTTGTCAATGGACCCCTCTCCCCCCACTTTCCCTTGCAAAATCCATTTTCCAAGGCTTCCCCCTTGTCCCTTTCCTACTTGTCCTAGTGGTTGATGCTCTTGGTTATTTGTTTCAACATGTGTTGTCCACTAAGCTTATCCACATGTGGTATCTTGTTTCCAATAATGCTAAATCTCTTAACTCACACTTTCTTGATGATGGCATGCTATTTATTCAAAATTCAACTGACAAAGTGACACACACAATAAATATATTGGAACTCTTTTGTACTATCTTGAGATTTAAGCTAGCCATGCATAAAACTAAGTTCATTATGAACTATCCCAACCCACATCCTCCTTGGATTCTAAGTGAATGGCGAGAAGTGAAACATGGTACCATCACTAGATATCTTGGCATCCCCTTTGGCATTGGAGTGTCACTCAAAGATATGTGGAATTGATCCATGACCAAAATCAAAGGCAAATTTTGAATTAGACTAATTGATTCTTATCCATGGTCGACTGCATCCAAGTCACCTACAAATTTCTTCTGGAAAGCCATGTGTATATTTCTTCTTGTTTGCTTCCTTCTAAAAGTTGCTATAACTAGTTGACACAACTGATTAGGAATTTCATTTGGGCCAAATAGGGCAACTAGAAAGACTTTCCATCCAAATTCTAGTTGCTTTATATCAATTGAAAGATAGAGGGGGTCTAGGAATTAGACCTAGACATTTAGGGTGTCTGTCGTACTAATAAATTGATTGTGAGGGTATTGGAAGGGGATACTCCTTGGAAACATTTGGTCCGATTCCACATTCAATTTTCCTTTTCTAGCCACACTTGGGATATAGTCAATTGGAATGAGAAGTTCCTTTTTGCTCCTTTTTTCAAAACTTATGGGTTTGCTCCCTTCAACACCATTTGGAAGGCACAATAGGCTATCTCAAAGAAACTAACTTGGTATTGTTAGGTATGAAAAAGGAGAATGATAACAACTAGCATGCACACTAGATTAAACCCTTTTCCATATAACATTCAAGGACAAGACCAAGCCAAATCACTACCAAATGGAGGTGGACTTAGCTTTAGATCTTGTACTCAGGAGTGCTATAGAAAGATCAAATTTAATCAAGTCTTTTTATCAAACCCTAGGTCAATAATGCACTGAACCCTAGTTCTGTGATGATTTGATTATAACAGGAGATGTACAATAGATATCCAGAAACCAATTGCACATGGATGATTAGGAAGATGATAGAACTTGTGTCCCGAGAGAAGAAGTGTCAGAGGACTATTTCAGGACTAAGTCCTGAATGGTTGAATCTGCAGAAACTGTAAACTAGAGAAATGTTGTAGAGACTGTCCTGATGCCATATCTGGATTAGCAAGGGCAGAAAGACTAGGGTGCTGCCACCCAAGTCTTGCACAAAGGAATATTTTGTAACTGCTATCGGATCTTGAAACCTTGATCCTTGCTCAATCTTCCTGTATCTTCATATTTCTCGGATCTTGCTCCTGTAACCTACACACAAGAAGAAGAGAAGGGGTTTGAGGGTTATAGTGTTTAGGGACTTGCCTCAATCAAATCCTGGGATAGCATTCAAGCTTCCCAACACTGTTGATAGATAAAGAGAGCGTGCCCTTGCAGGGCAGAGGCTAAACACAATAACAATATGATGAATCAAATGATGATAAACAATAATGATATCACCTATGTGATGAAACCCTTAGGATGATGAAGATCCTTCAACTCATAATGAGAGATAGATGATAACTTCAAAACTTGCAACAACACACACAATGACAACACAAATATGCTCTAGAATCACCATGAATGCTTTGAATGCTCTTTATTGCAATGATTCAAGTTGGCTATCTCCATCTAGGTTCATAATGAATTCAAAAACACAATTATATGCTTTCTCGCTAACATTCGTCAAATTAAACCAAAAGAGTTGACAAAAAGAAACAGGTCTTTAAAGGTCCTAGGTTGACATAAAGTTATTTTAGCCCTGACCAATCAGGGAAGACTTGGGTGGTGGCGCCCAAGTCTTTGACCCCTTTTAGGTCTAAGATAAGGTAAAACATAGGGCCCATATTCCCAATTTACATTGGTGTCAGGAAATTTTACATCAAGATGAACATTTAGAATGTATAATGTAATCACAGGGACCTAGGAGCTAAAAAAGGAGGTAAAAAGATATGTGGCTACTTTCTACTCCATAACATTTAGCCCCCACTTTAATGTGTGTATGATCTTACGATCAGTACATGCATTAAAGTACAGTCAAAGCATATCAAACACATCAGGCACTAGAGTGAAGACACACCCTAAGTTTGGAGAACCATTTCTAGCCCCCAAGCTTAGGTAAACATAAGAAGACATATGATAGTCATGCAAAACACAAAGAAGACAGTAAAGAAGCACGTAGTACACAGAGAAGACAGTAAAGAGGCACACATTACACGGATAAGGCATGAGAGAAACACATAGTACACAAGCCATACATGAAGAGAAGACATGATTAAACAATTATACTACCCTAACTAGGAGATGGGGGAGCTCATTGCTATGTGCCGCCATCACAAGCACACAAAACACACAACGTGGGGGGAGCTCATCACTACGCACCACCACAAAACATGCAAAACACATGGTGTGGGGGGAGCTCATCACTATGTGTCGCCATTAAAACACACAAGACACACAAGGAAGACACACAGAATACATGAGTACCGTAGAGTATGTCGTCAACACACTATACGTCTTAAACACATAAAACACGGGCGATGGGGGAGCTCATCGTTACGTGCCACCATCTAAGACACACCAAACACACCTGACAGTTGAGTTATATTACCACAACTGCCAAAGACATGCTTAAGGGTGAATAACTCAAGATCCAATCCCACCTCCGCAGAGGACTTTTTAAAAGGATGTACAACCACTCAAGGGAATACACAATTTCGCCTTCTGCAGAAGGCTTTCAAAACATACAACCCACCTGCATTGCGGAGACGCCTTACGATGAAAAGGAAGCATGTGCACAAAGTATACAACCTCACCTGCATCGCAGAGATACCTTATAGTGAAAAAGAAGCATACACAACACACAAAAACAAAGTACACAACCCCACTTGCATCGCAGAGACACCTTACGGTGAAAAGGAAGCATACGCCACACAATGTCTAAGATATCCAAGCATTTACCACAATATATGCCCCCACCTTAAAGTGGCTGATTCTACTTGCCGGTAGCAATCACATTTAATGTAAGGTTGAAAACATGCGAGGGAACAAGAGCTTTCACAAAGCTCATGCCCCAAAGTGACATGTGCTTACGATCACCAATTGTTTCCAACAATCACAATAGAAACACATTAGAATTATATGCTAACAATTAACAAACTTCGGTTAGAAAATCTTAGCTAAGATAACAACCAAATCATCTTGCGAACAATTGATATATAAATAAGGCAACATACCCCTTAACAAACCAAGGCTATACTTGCGGGTTTGGAGCCGAGTATAGCCATGAGGTTATACTTCAGGTATCCCAGAACTGAGTGTAGCTACAAGGTGAGATACAAAAACATTCCAAAGTGTCTAGAAGCAGATTTAGAGTATTGCAAAGGTTTGTTACAAGAATTTCACAACACTACACATGATCACATCACGACACAAAAGTGATTCTACTAGTCAAGCATCAATAACAAATTACCCTCGTCTTCATATATGGACTGGGTCCATTTTTATTCTTGTTGTAGGGACGCACGATCCTTATCAGAAATGTATATTTGTTATTGTCATCTGCCGACTAGTAGAGCCACTGGTACAATGGAAGAATGAAATCACAAAAAATAAGAGAGGAGACAAAAGTGGCTTAGGGTCACAACATGAGAAGATGCCCCCAAGACACCCTCCACAAGGTTATGCCCCCAAGGCACCACACACAACAACTTGCAACAAGAGAAGTATAGAAGAATAGAGAAACAAATAGAAGAAATGTCACGACAGAGGTGGTCTCCATGTATCCTTGACCTTACAAGAGTATCAAGGGTCATTCAAGGAGACCTAAATAAGCATTTTACACAACATGGGGGAACACAACATATGCCTATATCTAAGAGAAGGCCACTCTTGAGAGCAACTCAAAGAGGTTCTACATCAAGTTTGGCTGAATGAGGGAGAGATACTTACCTGCTAGGGGTCGTCCTTCATCAAATCATCTTTTTCCCAATCATGGTCTGTATATGGAATAGGTGGTACATAAGGTACTATAGCCCATCTTGAAACTTCTTCCTTTATTTCTTCTTCCTTTAGCTCTTCTTTCAATTCTATTTCTGTCGGTGGGTTGTTTTCTTTTTGTGGTGACATTTTTCGAGCTAAGGATTGTCACTTTCTCCTTCTTTCCCTTGCATTTTTATTCCTTCTAGTCTTGTTAGCGATATTTTCCAAAGGAGTTTGTTTTTCCACCATCAAGGGTTCATGAATTTCTGCATTCATGAATGTCTGTGAGGAGGAAGCTGGTACAAAAGTGATCTTTTGTGATGAACAACTTTGCTCTTGAAGGTTGTCTCCCGATCCTTGTAAGGATGGCAGAGGACGAACCTTGACAAAAAATCCTTTTCCTTTCAGTCGAGGTGAATCCTTCAACTCGGGCTACTTTTCACTTTCTATTTGTTGGATAGGAGGAATTGTAGCCTCAGAGCACCGAGAGGATCTAGGAGTATTCTTTCCATATGATAATTCAACTATTTTATTTGCCTTATACTTTTGATATGCCAGGAAAAATTGATCTTCTCTTGGTTGATTTGCTTCAGTAGGTTGTGGCAAAAAATAATCTATATTGAAGTTTCCACAAGCTGCTAATGGTTTCCATCCACTGTGATGAATAACATGCACTAATCCTTTATGAAGAAACTTTAAGCATTTGTAAATAGTAGAAGGAACCACTTTCATGGATTTTAGCCAAGGATGTCCTAATTTCACACGAAAGAGGTCCAAGGTGGGAATGGTGACAAATGGTTGTTCTAGTGCTTTTTCCAACAACTTAATGCAAAGTGTTATCTTTCCAATTGCTGGAAGAAAGTAACCATTATGTACTTTTATCATTATGTCTGTTGGATTGTAAGTATCTTATGCTAGATCATACATGTATAGAAATTCTTCCGTGATAACATTTGTTATGCAACTAGGATCAATAAGAACTCCTCTTGTAGGATTTCCACTTATTCTTGTTGTGATGTAAAGAGGACCATCAATGTTTCTAATAGTGACTTCATGAGGTGTGAAGGATATGACGGGTTCGGTATCCTTCCTTTTCTTGTTAGATCAAGGAAGAGCCACACCACGCTTGTTTTGATTGGATGCCATATATGTGAGACTTTTGTACACCAAGACACTAGTTTGAGGAAACTGGGTTTTTGAAGCTTTTGCAAAGATAAAAAACACACTAGTGTCACTAGAAATGAAGCGATCACGATGTCCAAAAGTGCTGCACACAAAGGCAATATAGACAACTTTAAGATTTCTTGCAAAGATATGTGAAAGAGATGTTGAAATACACAACGTGTAATTGCAAAAGTTTGAATTTTCAAATTAAAAATGTGAAAAGACGCAAGATTTTCAAATGAATATTGACAAATAGCAATAAATCAATGCAAGATCTGATTTGAACAATCAACAAGATGCAAATGCTCGAAGCTACGGGTTCACCAAAATGTTAAGTATGAAAAAGGAGAATGATAAAAACTAGCATGCACACTAGATCAAACCCTTTTCCATATAACATTCAAGGACAAGACCAAGCCAAATCACTACCAAATGGAGGTGGACTTAGCTACAAATCTTGTACTCAGGAGTGCTATAGAAAGATAAGATTTAATCAAGTCTTTTTATCAAACCCTAGGTAAATAATGCACTAAATCTTAGTTCTATGATGATCTGATTATAATAGGAGATGTACAACAGATATCTAGAAACCAATTGCACAAGGATGATTAGGAAGATGATAGAACCTATGTCCCGGAAGTAGAAATGATAGAGCTGATGAAAATAAAAATAAACAATGACAATAACAATGATGTTTCAGATTCTAAAGACTCTATTGAAGGTGTTCAAACCTTAGCTTGCAATGGTGAACTCAAAGAAACAAGTTTCTTCCTTAAACCCTTAACAATGGCCTAATTGGTTATTTGCTGTAACAACACTCATTGTTTGACATATTAGGCTTCTTGAACCTTTAAGACACTCCATAGAGTCTTCTCAACTCCTTACTTTGCTATGGTGAATTCAAGAAATATGTTTTTCATTAAACCCTTAAAGACTAGGGTTTTAATAATCTTTTTTTTACAATAAAAACACACACAGTCAGCTATTTCACCTCACAACCCACCAAATATTGAACTAGGGCTTGGAAATATAAAAGAAGACATGAAAACATAACTTTCTACAATTTTCTAGAATTTTTCACTGTACAGATCATGAGAAATGAATTTTTTATTCAAGCAGGAAACCCTAATTTCTAAACATGACTATCAAGAGCATTTTTGCCACAATTTTCTCAAATTAGCTCCAAATGAGCCCAAACCAAAAGAATTTGAACCATAAAATAGACCCCTAACTCTTACAATGTCTTCCCTAATCGTACCATGGCGTACATGTCCGTACAAACATGTTTTCTTGCTGTAAAACAGTAAAAATATGCAACTGTTACCATTAAAACAACCATAACTTCTTCAAAACACAATGAAAATTCATGAAACCAATTGAATTTGAAAGAGTAAAAGATTCTTCAACTTTTACAATCAATTTAAGGTCCATACCAATCCATACAGGTTAGATTTTCAGACTGTTACACACAGAAACACAAGGAAAAACATGGTGAAAATGAAGTTTTCTCATTCCAAACTTTATCCAACCTTTCTTGGCATGAGAACATGTCACATTTATCTAATTAAATTCATTCATACCTGTTGTGTGGTTACACAACATGCCCCATTTTACCTTGACAAAACAGGGACCCAACTTTTTCTTGCTGCTTTGGCTTGTTGTTTTCTGCTTTGGGCGGTTTGGTAAAATCAGTCATGCATGTAACCTTGCAAGAGGGTGGATTTGTCACCATGATGAGGTCAGTTGCCAAAGTCAATATTTCACATTATTAACCTCATGGTCAGAAAGTACGTAGAATTCCAAGCAGGTTTGCCTTTTAGATCACCCCAAAATTGTCTAATGGAAGAAAGTTATGTTGAGTCAAAGGTTCGGTCAAACCTGATATCCCGAGGGGGGGTCATATTTCAAATATCAGTCATATTAGATTAGATCACCCCGATATAAGTTTATCACCTGATAATCACTTGATCCGCGAAGTGCGGACGTCAACTTTAAATAAAGAGCCGATATCTACCTGTCAAACGACTTCATTTATCTTGTGGGGGGTCATATTTTTAATATTAGTCATCTTACGAATATCACCCTCTTCGCAAATATCACCCTATGCCAATATGACAGTGATGTCATCTAAGTCCAATGAATGAACGAAATCACTTTGATGATGATGTCATTGTTCCATTCTATCCGCGCGAAGGTATATATCCGATGCCCATCATATTCTTTAAAATGACGATGACGTCATTAAAACATAACGCTTAAACAATGTTGTCGACACAGTGATGTCACCCTGATATTTTGAGGGGGTCATTTTATCCAAAGGGGGGTCATATTTTGAATATCCCCTGATCTTTCGAAGATCACCCCCTATTTCCTGACATTAAATACACTTAAATGCGGTAGGTGAATTCCCACCGATTACGAATACAAATCAAACACTTGGCAGCATCCATGGATTCCCTGCAGAAGATCAACGGATTTGATCATGACAATGCAGTTTTACCCTAATTTGTCCTATAGACCTGCTTTAAAGGTAATTTTCTAAGGTAATTTTCATTTACCTTGCGAAAAAATGAGAAATTACAGAGCAGAGAAGTCAAACCCTCATACAGCTACCTGTCAACGGATTGGATCCTTCAGCGTAACGGAATGGGTGATCTTCAGTATTCACAGCCCTTTTTTGTAATTAGTCATCTAATCTAGGGGGAAAACACTATCAGGTAAGTAACTAAAAACCCTCATGTTGTCATTTTCTGCATGTTCAGGTAGAGTTTATGTTCTTTCCTGTGGTTTGGCTCTGTGAATATACATATCATGATGAAGTAAAGAATAATAGATAGAGTATGCATGATATAGAAGTACATAATGTTGTATGAAGGCATGTGGACAGTGTAAGGTAAGACAAATCACGTTTGTTGCAGGAATCTATGGCGAATCTTAGAAGGAATAGGTCTGACTCAGAGTTTCTCAAGCCTATGTTTGTTCAGCCCGAGGGGGTACAATTTAAATACGGAGTTATTGATGATACTCACCAAGGAGATACGGACCTGACAACATAGTCAACAAGAGTAGATCATGATAAGGATAATCCCATTCTGGATGGGGTATATGTTTTAGGAATGTGGCATGCAGCTGGCTTTCCGTATGCCATGGATACCCCAGAGCTGGTAGTGGAATGTGCCAGAAATTATAACCTTGAGACCAGGGGGGTGGAGAAGCATGGAAGAATATATGCAGACTTTTCAATCAAGGGCATTACCGCCACTTTTAATCTGCCAGTTGGAAAGAAAGTGGTAAGTGTGGACCTACGCAAGATGGAAATGAAATACAATAATAATAAGAAGAATGCAAGGAAGAGGATGTATTAATGGAGGTCAAAGAGTAGCACCTACACTGCATCAACCAAATTACCCGTACATTTATATAAGTTTAATTTTGATGATGAGTACCAGTATATGATTGCCCTGCTGAGCAGGATGACAGGTAAACCTCATGCTGGAAATTTTGAGAACTAGATGTTTGGAACCATCCAGATGGTCTTATATGCAGATAACATGCCATTATGGGCCAAGATCATCAGTGACGCACTGGATGAAGGAATGAGGAACCTGGGGGGCCAAACACGTTTGTTTTATATGACCTCATATGTGGTATACTCATGTGCTTATAAGGGAACCTTTGATGCCTTGAAGACAATGGGTAAGGTTGGTGGTGATGCAGATGATGCACACATATGGGATCACTATCCCCAGTTACAAAGAAAAGATTACCTCCTGGACTACAAATTGGTAAATGATGCATTCTCTATGCATCTGGTTAGAACCATGGAGGAGGACAGAACTAAAAGGTTGAGCATGGAAGCTCAGGAAGTTGTTTACAGACATGGGGCCTGGTTTATCCAGTTTTCCACCTTTTCATACATTAGGATAGAGGGATTTGAAGGACAACCTCTTATGTTGCCAAGATACCCCATTGATGGGGTTGTCTTGATGGAATTTGTCAGGCAGGTGTCTACCATAGTTGAGGCCTATAAGGCACAAAAGAAGATACCTCCAGTGTTATTCCCAGTGTCTATGGGCTGGTATATGTGCTCAGACTCATAGAACATAAAACATGTCATCGGAGGGCTAAAATTAATGTATCTGCAGCCATTTCCCTTAGCTTGATCTTATGATCCCTATGGCAGGATGTATAAAATATTAGGAAAACTGATACATCAGAAGCATCTTGAAGACTTCTAGACTGACTGTGAGGATGAAGCTGAGGTGAGGAGAAGGAAATACCAGAGACTCACCTTGAACCAAATAAAGACCTTTGACTGCATCTTGGTGCCAGCACAACTGAGGAAAGATGATGGAAAGATTATGTCCAATGAAAATGAGGACAAAAAGGTGTATAATGACACCATATCAGCCCCTGATCTTACATAGCCAGAGGATATATCCCTGGATCAACTGACAGGTGGGGTGATATAGTTAACCCAGGCTTGGGTGGATGAGGAGATAAACAGATTGAAGAAAAGGGGTGTTGCCCTTACAGTTGATGCCAAAAAGAAGAGGCAAGAAATATCTGATGAGGAATATGATTTCCTCAGTGAAAAGAGAAAATCCAATGGGGAGAGATTGCCCACACAAAAACAAAGGAAGGGTCCCCCTAGAGGTAAGAAAAGTGAAGATGAACCAAAGGGGGTGATAATTGAACGGATTGATGCATCAGCTGCAGGTGCATCTACATCAGCTCAGGCATCCGCACCATCTACACAACCTCCTATCGAAAAGCCAAAGACTAAGAGGATTTTGAGGCCAGCTGTTGAAACTACGGATGTGCAGGTAGAAGGCCAGGCCTTGCAGCAGGAAGTGGGAGGACATCCCTTTGGAAGAGGAGTAGGTAAATAAGGAACCTGCAGGTGATAACCTGATAATGGCCAGTAAGAAAAGGAGGGCGATGCCGCTAACGTCACCACCCAAGAAGCAAAGAACATCCATGAGGGGGGATATCAGGGCTGACCCTATTGTATTGAGAGGAGTCGGTGGTGAAGCATTCAGGAAGGAACTGCAACATGACGTTCCTCTTCCCACCATAATAAAATTCAAAACTGAGAAGGTAGAGGAACAAACCAAAGAAATGTTCAAAGCAAGTCAGGGTGTTCTTTTCTCTTTGGAGGATACTGTGGACTTATCTGATGATGAGGTAGTTCAAAGTGTGGCTTCTCAACAAATGGAGACTCTCGCCTCCAACACTCGCATGACCCCTCATGGGACCCCATTAGCACAGATGGCATTGTTGGAAGAAATAAAGCAAACAAAAGAATTAAAACAAGGTAGCCCAGAGAGGGCAGCCCAACAGATAGGGCTTGATAAGTTGGTTGAGCAGGTAACTAGCCTTGCCGTTGTAGATTTAACATATAGGGGTGATGTAAGCCCTAAGGATAAAGCAGGTGCACCTGATGAAACATAGAAGATCAAAGTGGAAAAGCAGGTAGAAAAAGAAAGCACTGCTCCTGATATGGGTCAGCAACAACATGAGATACCTGCAGAGCCAAAAATAGTAGAAGTTCAATAGAAGAGCAGGGGCAAAAAAGATATATCAGGTGCTGCTGCTGCTCAAACTCAGGAAGATCCGGGAGATGCCTCAGGAGCAAAAGATAAATCAGGTCATGAAGACCCTAAGTCACAGGATCGATGCATCAGGTGGAGAACAAGAAATGACCCAAGATCAGGGTGATGCACAAGGCCAACGTACACAGACATCCGCAGCTGACAATATGCCTCAGGATGAGGAAAACAATAAAGTAGATGAAAGTCAAAAAGGGGGAGTACAAGATCAAACACAGGATTAGAGTGTGGACATTCCACATGATCCTCTTTTGCAGAAGGCAACCCCTCAGCAAGAAGAAATGCAGTAGGATCCCCCTCATGAAGAACTACATGAGGAAGAAATTAAGAAAGTGCCTTCCCCACCAAGAATAGAAGTAGATACTAGAGAATAGGACAGATGTGATGTTGACAAAGATCATCAAGGATTTGGAGATGATGTGCCTCAATGGTTAGAACGGGAAATGTGTATGGAACAAGGGTCTGAAATTCAGGAATTTGATGTTTCCACCTTGTTTGCTGAAACAATGATGAAGCCAAAGAGGAAGGCCAGATTAACATCAACCATAAAGAGAGATCCTGCTACATGCAGAAGGACTGTACAGGTAGCACTTCCCATGGTAGAAAAGGAGAAAGGCAAAATTAGCCTTGAAGAATTCCAAATCACAACTATTGATTTGGGTTTTGCTAATGAGGACTAGGAAGGTCAAGAAGGGAAGGACATTATTGATTCTTTAACCCAAAGGGTGAAGAAGGAGAAAGAGAAAAATAAAATGCATAAGGAGCACATTGCTCAGTTACATTCTTACATAAAAGGGTTGATTAACCCTAATAATACACCAGTTGATCCGGCAGTCCCATTGACTGTCATATCCCAGGAAGAGGTCACCAAGTTGGACCTAATGAGGCATGAGGCAATGATCACAGAGAAATGGATGCTATCAACTCTCACTGGGGCTGAGGATGTTTTGAGAAGCTCACTACAGAGGTGGAATTCTTTGAGCAGTTTAAAAAGAAAGGTAGATAAAATGCAAAATGAAATAGGAAAATGGTCATTCCAATTGGAAAAGGACCTGACTGCTTTAAGTGAAATAAAGAGAATTGATCCGCAAATCTTGATAAGCAATCAAGTGTTGAATATTAATATTGCCTTGTTGATAAGCATATGGTATGAGGATATCAGGTTCGTATGTGATATCTTGAAGAAATGCAGTGGCAAGCTCAAGGATATAAGTATAAAGCTGCATAACATGATGGCATACGAAGCAGAGATTCTTGAAGCCCTAGAAGGTAAACTAGAAGGGAAAATTGAAAATCAAGATGCAGATTTTGCTATCAAAGCTCTGCATGATAATTTCAAGTCGGTAGCAGATGACCCCCTCACCCACCTGACAGAGGAAGTGATGGATAAAATCATGAGGATAAAAGTCAAGGTAGAAACATACAATGAGACTTTGAACAACAGAAAAGGTAAGCTGGAAGCTCTCAAGGCTAAGTTCCAGTCTCATAAACATGCCATAACAAAAGCCAGAATACAAGATGGGGGAGAGGTGGATAAAATAATACAGGCATATGAGCACATCAGGACAACAATGAAGGTCCACATACAGGAGGATGTATACCAAAGTAATGAAGATGATGACAATGATGAAGAAGAAGAAAATGAAGAAGAGGAACTTGAAGAATGAATGAAGATGCATCACCAAGGGAACATATGCATAAGGTACTCATCAATAATGAGTCAAACAGATGGTTGCCAGCTGGCAACCTGTGCCACGAGGAAGAGTTGACTAAGTCATAGGGTAATTGTCAACCATTGATCTTAATAGATAAATCTTGACCGTTGGTCAATTGTAGCTGCCTCCTCACCTTATTCTATAAAAGGTGCAGGGGTGCAATATTTTGAGGATTGGAAACTTAATTGAAATTTGATTGCTAAAATTTTAGGACTCATTTCAAAGTTGTTGTAAATGTACATGTTATGCATACTGAATGAAAGAGAAGCATATTTGATTACAAATCATCATAAATTTTGAGTAATCTATGTTTGAAATCTAGATATATGCATTGATTAGCTGCGTCCCTTGGAGTGATTTTCAATCTGCATGTGTTGTTTTCATTCCTAATCCCTTTGAAGTTAGCATCAACCATATCTAGCTGTGGAACATCCTGGTGACCTATGGTTTGATTTCTTCTCTTCATGAACGTATCTTGTATGTATGTGATTCAATGACTAAAGATTCACTAAAGTAGAAGTATTCTTTTAAATTTCGTTCAATTTCATAATAGATCATCTCCATAATTGAAAATAACAGAGAATCAAAAGCAAATAAAAATGAAATATGTAGATATCCCGTAGATAATTGAAAATATAGAGTATATTTAGAGTGAAAGCATGTCAAATTGACAAATATCATGCAAATTCAGACAATTATCCATGAAATACATGTAAATATCCACTTATAGACACATCATTTGAATAAATACACAATGTAGAAGAAAGAACAAGTTCATAGTGATCAATGATCAGAAGAATTGATCAAACTTGCAAATATATCAGCTATCTTCGAAAATAGAATCGAAATAACCTCTCTGTGGAGTGAATTTACAGGAAACAGTGCAATACTAATCATCTAGACAAATGTAAGACCACTTGAAATGGAAAACAACATGTCACATCAACCTCTGAGTAACGTCAGACGATCATGACCTGATCAACGTAGACTTGGAGTCATCAACTTATCCTAAGTTGATCGTACTTTACAAGATAATAAAGGTTTGTTGTGCAAATTTTTATGCATGTTGTTATGACTAACAATCATCATCAACATAATGCCCAAAACTGATTCCTAACTACCACCAACCAAAAATGCAAAGTTGTAAACACTTTTGTTTGACAACATTAACAATATTTTGCAACTTTTTTCAACTTTGTACCTAAACATTATAAAATGGTCCTAAATGACCCCAAATGGTCCAAAATGACCTTATTGGCACAAAACAACCTAAATCAACCAAAAACCAAACATTTACCAAATGACAACAAATGCACCCAAATGGATGCCCTTGCATCATACTCCCTAGGAGAAAAAAAATTGAGTTCCATCTCAAATGATGATCAACTACTTTTTCTGCTTCCTCCAATTGTGTTGTAGTCATAGTTGTCCTCTAACCTTCTCTCAATCTTCTCCATGCTTGGCTTGATTTGCTCCCCGTTTCTTGGTGTGCACTCTTTTCTTCCTCTCTTTCTTCTTGCATCGTCTCTTGCTTATCAGCTTCTCTGCTTGAAAACTCCAAGATTCTATTGCTTTGTCATACACCTCATTGCTGATGTCCATTTCTTCCTCCTCTTCATTTTCTCCTTGGTATGCACCTTTAATCTTTCTTGTGTTCTTCTCAAGGTTCTTCCAAGGTTCTCTTGGACATCTTTAAATCTTCTTGGGCTCTTCTTCATAATTTTCAGTTTGTTGTCTTGGACTATCATGCTGTAATATCACCTTTGCATCCTTGGATGGTTCAATCACAGTCTCTTGGTTATTATTCTTGACCTTTTTTGCATATCTTATCCTCTTTTGAATTGTTTCCTTATCATTATGCCCTGCAACACCATTTTCCTCTACCTCTTTCATGTTCTTGACTATCCACTCTATGATCTTCTCCCTATCAACCTGTATATTAACATTCTCTTTTTCATATACATGATCAAAACTAAGATTTATATTTCCATTTACTTGTTCAATGGCTTGCTGCATGGATTTTATTTCTTCCCTAACTTCATTTCTTGCAAACTCCTCCTTTTTGTATGCTTCATTTCCTTCTTCTGTAGCATTCTCCAAGGCTTCATGTTCATCTTCAATTTTCAAAGCAGTAATCCTTTGCCTTCATCTTTTTTGTATAATCATCTTTATGGGCCACTTCACCTTCTTTCTTATTGGCCAATGCAAAACATTTTCTTAGTATTCTTCCTCAAGATACTGTTGTACTACAAGCTTAATACGTTTTTCAAACTCTTCCATTGCTCTATCAAACTCTGCAATTGGGCTTATCTTGTTGTCTTTCATCTTGTCCTTCTTTTTGAGGCTTTCTTTCTTATCTTGCTGCTGCATCTTCTTGTCTTCGTGATACCTCACCTAGGTTTTCTTTCCTTTTCTTCACTACCTAGTCTTTTGGCATCCAGGTTCTTCACTTCAACCTATCAAATGTAATACACAAACTTTCCAAAACTTTCCTTGCCCAAATCTTTGGGCTCTGATACAAAAAATGATGCATAGTAAATAAACAATGACAATAACAATGATGTCTCAGATTCTAAAGACTCTATTGAAGGTGTTCAAACCTTAGCTTGCAATGGTGAACTCAAAGAAACAGGTTTCTCCCTTAAACCCTTAACAATGGCCTAATTGGTTATTTGGTGTAACAATACTCATTCTTTGACGTATTAGAATTCTTGAACCTTTAAGACACTCCATAGGGTCTGCTCAACTCTTTACTTTGCTATGGTGAATTCAAGAAATGTGTTTTTCATTAAACCCTTAAAGACTAGGGTTTTAACAATCTTTTTTTTTTACAATAAACACACACAGTCATCTATTTCACCTCAGAACCCATCAAATCTTGAACTAGGGCTTGGAAATATGAAAGAAGACATGAAAATAGAACTTTCTACAAGTTTCTAAAAAATTTCACTGTACGGATCATGAGAAATGAATTTTTTATTCAAGTAGGAAACACTAATTTTTGAACATGACTATCAAGAGTATTTTTGCCATAACTTTCTCAAATTAGCTCCAAATGAACCCAAACCAAAATAATGAGAACCATAAAATAGATCCATAACTATTTTAATGTCTACCCCAACCATACCAAGGCGTACATGTCCGTACAAACATGTTTTCTTGCTGTAAAACAATAAAAATCTGCCACTGTTAACATTAAAACGACCATAACTTCTTCAAAACACAATGAAAATTCATGAAACCAATTGCATTTGAAAGAGTAAAAGATTATTCAACTTTTCCAATCAATTGCAGGTCCATACCAATTGCATTTGAAAGAGTAAAATATTCTTCAACTTTTCAGATTGTTACACACAGAAACACAAGGAAAAACATGACAAAAATGAAGTTTTCTCATTCCAAACTTTCTCCAACCATTCTTAGCGTGAGAACATGTCACATTTATCCAATTAGATTCATTCATACCACCCAAAATTGATTCCTAACTACCACCAACCAAAAATGCAAAGTTGCAAGCACTTTTGTTTGACAACGTTGACAATATTTTACAACCTTTTACAACTTTGGACCTAAACATTATAAAATGGTCCTAAATGACCCCAAATGGTCCAAAATGACCTTATTGGCACAAAACAACCTAAATTAACCCAAAACCAAATATTTACCAAATGACAACAAATGCACCCAAATGGATGCCCCTGCATTAGGAGGACTATTTCAGGACCGCCTAAGTTCTGAATGGTTGAATCTGATGGAACCATATAAAATTTTTCCATGGTTTTGGTTGTTTGCAACTATGTATTAGGTCTGTGATTTAGGATTTTTGTAGAACAGTGTAAATCCAAGCTAAAATCCTTGAGGGAAAATCTAGAACCCTTTTATTTCACTTCCTATACTACAATTGCCATTCTTCCTATAACTTAAAAAACCGTATTTTGATAACCAAGTGATTCCGTGTCTATATATTATCCTAGTAAGACATAAAGCCATTTTTGAAAACTAATTTCGTGCCAGGTGTCGGGTACCACTAACTTTTTTGGTAGGCCACATCAATATGTGCTTTTCTGCCAATCCGCTGACATTCAATGTTGATCGACCAAGACGGCCGCGAAATTGTGGAATGATTGCTAACTCCTTAAGAAGTGTTGTATACTTTGAAAGGTGGGTCCCTCCCCCAGATAAGGGAAATTTCTATGTGTTTCCACCATTCTACCAAACTTCACTCAAGGGCCCCAACCATCACCCGCGGAAAGGCAAAAGTATGATATTCACCAGGTGTTACGTATGAAAGAAGCTATCTAGCTGGAAGGGACATGCTTTGACACCACAAATTTTCGGTCCTTTAACATTCCATAGGGTTGTTGATCAATTTGCCTCACCAAATGGCGGAATCACAGAAAATTGCCACGTGGCGGAGACGACATAATATTGATGGATTGCTCGTTCTAGAATATAATAAAAAATGAGAAGGGGAGTAATTCTATTAAAGGATTCAATAAATGTTTCCGGACATGCCCATACCATCAAATCCTCAGGATTGATCGTGGTCATTGAGTAGCTGTCAAAATCATAAAATCTGATGGTCGGTATTCAAATATCTTGTGGTGCATAATCTTGCATGATCTAGTTCATCTGAAACGAAGTGAAGACAGACGTGACTACTTCCAGTCCTAGACGAATGTTATTAATATAAGGCATATCCCAAAATCCTTCAAACACTTGCTAAGTCAGAAAGCCTTGAAGTGCTAGAGAATTGAAGATAAAGGTTACTGCAATACCTCTGCTACCTAGTTCTAAGTAAGTTGTACGAAACAAGCCCGGTGAGTCATTTGTTCCCCACATTTGCATTGTGTTTTCCAAATAGGGTTTTCCTTTTCCATCTGATTGAAGAAATTAGGTTTTGTTGATAAGAATTTAGTCAACCCTTGAAAAAATGAAAGAAAGAATCCTCATCCTGAATCCTCCATTTTAAATAATGGCCCTACCTAAAACCTAGGTTTCCTCTGGTACCCAAAAATTAGCCTTGCATGAAGACCTAGTGAAGCAGCTCCCAGGTTCTAGTTCACAAAGGGTGAGAGTGACTGGACCGGAAGGAATTGAGGGGATAGTTGATAAATATGTTGATTGTAGGGATGCTGAAATCCCTATCCATGGTTGGTCCCTTTTCTGCCACTGGTGGGGCAAAAGGAATGCTCAAGCACCACTGTCATACATGTGGGATAGTGGCCTGGGAAGGTTGGTGGTTACTAATGTATTTGAAGACATTGAGTTGCTCCAGGCCATGGCGGCTCACTATGATGAAACATCCAAGGCAATTAGAAGCATGAAGAGAAGAATTCTAGTAGAAATTAACAAAGAAACCATTGCCACAATTTTTAGATTAAACTTGGCTGGTTCAACAAAGATTGATGGAGAGAGATTTAAAGCCTTGTATGCAAAGGACAAGAGCAGCTACAGAATGACGTATTTGCCTAGGTTTAGGGAAAAGGGGTTGAATGGTAAATCAGTAAAAATCCCCTACAGTGAGTAGGAACCCTTCAAGCTAATTACTTTTGAAGATTATTTTGCTAAAACTTACTATGCTCTATGTCAAGTATTGGGAGAAGATAAAAGGGAGTGCATCCCTATTGATCTTACTTATATGGCTGTAGACATCCAACACCCGTCTCTGAATGTACAATTTGATTTTGCTTCTTATTTGGCACAACATATCCATCAAGGATTGGTAGACATAAAAAATAACAAGGAGTCAGTTAAATTCAGATGGTTTTCTTTGCTCTGCCATATGTTCTTGTATCATGGGAGAACCCAAAGAGTATGGTACCCTAAACTAATGTTCAACCCTGTTGATGATAGGGGAAATGAATTTCCTGTCCAATGTTGGACTCACATTTGGCAGATACATGACACCCATTCTAATTATAGGTTCTTATGGGATTACTTTGTGGTTACAATATTAAGACACTTCCAGACTGATATACTTAGGATTCCAGAACCATTGATGAATTTTCTTAGACCTGTAGTAAGGGTTTCCCCTCTAGATATCAAACAAAATTGGGGTGATTTCATCCCCCATGAAGAAGGTGTAATTTTTAGAATCTATGGTACCCTTGTTGGTCCGTACTATTTACCCAAGCATGTGCCTTTGAGGTTGGGTTTCTTGGAAATCATTTGGCAATTGACTGAGACAGAGAATGTCCACCCGAAAGGGCAAAGGAAAGGATCCTTCTTTCCATTCTTAACAATGTTTTTTGACTTCAAACTAAATAAGGAAGGATTCCCTAAATTAAATACAAAACTGCTACCTTTCAGAATGGCGTAGGAAAAGCCCAAATTTTTTGATCCTGAGGGATTTATAAGTAACATTAGAAAGAGTATCAACAGGTCTTATCTTCCCCATCAGGTTTTCTTTCTTGAGGATGTTATTAGGAATTCTCTTTCTGATGATGAAGTGAAATTAAAAAGAGCAAAATGGACACTGTATACAAGATATGAAGAAAGAATAAAGAGGAAGAATCCATCTTCCAAAGAACTTTTCTCAAAGGTTAGTGACCCTATCAACAAAATCAAAAAGATTCTATCTCATATTGATGAATTAATAGATGTGCAAGACAGTGAATCTGCTCAGGTCCCTATGGAGGAAAGACCGTCATACCAACCCCCTGATAGAAACCTAATAAAGTACACTTTCAAATGGAGAGATAAAAGTGGAGAAGTCAAAGCACAAGCCCCTCAAGCCTCTCCACCAACTCAATTAACATTGGCTCTACCACCACCTCTTCAATCCTCCTCCCCTTCTACACCAACAATTGAAGATGAGTCTCTCTCTAAAGAACCTCCTACTAAAAGAGCAAAGACTAAAATAAGCCCTCTAGTGGGCTACCCTGATGACGAAGGAAATATGGAAATAATAGAGGAAGAAATACATGCTGAAATGCCATCCCCTAGCCAAGATGTGCTAGAAGGATTACCTTTGGATAGAATCCCTGATATTACCATGAGAGGCAAATATTTTAGATGATATCAGGATTATTGCATGTAGGAATTTTATTTCTGATGATGATTTTGTGAATACTAAAGAATTTTAGGAGTTCTTATGGAAAAGCAAAAGAGCTGAATATGAGAAAAGGTTGGAGGAAGAAGTATCCCGATATCCCCAGGAAACCCATGATCAAGTATCTATCAGAGTACTTACACAAATGAAAGATGAAGTCAAAAACATCTCTCCAGATCAAGGCAGGCAAATGATTAGAGAAAGTGGGATTTTATTACTCCCTTAATGGGACATAGCCTATGCCTTTATCCTGGACACTGCACGAAGGCAAGATAAAAAGGTCTTCTCCACAGAAGAAGAAGCTGAGGTCACATTAACAAGTGCTAGGTTTAACCTAGAGTGGGATACTCTAGCCATATGGGCCTTAGCACCCAACACTAACAAACCTCTAGTAGCAGAACTTGATAGAGATTTTAAAGGTGGTTTAATAGTAAATAGGGCCTCTGAGACCCCTGCTACAGAAGCATCAAAATTGGTGGTAGAAGTTGCAAAGTTCAGCAAGGCAACCACAAATTTTCTCTAAGAGAAGTATGATGCCTTATTAAAGGACTATATGGCTATATTGCCAGAATATAACAAGTTAAAAGAAAAGGAGATACAATGGCAACACCAAGCTTCAACATCTGCCTCATCACAAACTGCACTAGTGGTTAGGGATTCTAATTTCTTTCTTCCGGGTTCATCTTCTCCATCAAGGTCTGTGCTTGAAAAATAAATTGAAGACTTAAAGCAACAAGTTGATTCATTTGAGGATATTTATACATATGCTTTTGATAGACAACAGGAAGACAATTGGTCTATTGTTTTAGGGATTTTGGAAATATTAATGAACAAAGTGTCTGGCCAGGCTGTCGGCATCCACAAGTGCTACTATGATTTGTCATTAATTATCAAAAAAATAGTAGATGACAGGGAAAAAACAATGCCTCTATTTGACAGATGGATCCCTAGGATTATCTCTTTATTAGGTATTTGTAAGGGAGCTAATCATGATCCTAACGCTCCCAAAGAAGTTAAATAGGCCTATGCAGCAGCAAAGGAAGCAGGAGATCTTCAGGCGTTCATAAATCGCCTTGAAGAGAAGGCATTGAATTTAATTCAAGCTTTTGATAATGACACAGTGGGGATAATTCCTCCAATAAAGAATGAAGGCGGTGATATCAAGCCAGCCCAACTATGGATCCTTCAGTTTGACAACATTGTCCCTGTCATCTCTTTCTTTCTCTGCCAGAGTAGTAAGATAGATATTCCCATGTTTAGAACTGACATCGACAAACTATGGGATTCTTGTCAACTAGCCGCCGATTTCACAAGAGGACATTTAGTTTTGGCTAAATACAACAACAAATATTTATCCTCTATGGATAAATTAATTAATTTCCAATGGCCCACAGAAGACTAATATCAAGCATGGGATAAAAGATATAACGAGCTACCTGATATTTGAGGTATTGGTTGTGAAATCTTTTTGTTCAAAGAATGTGGACACCTGCCTATTTTACATGAAAATATTTGTGTTCTCTTATGTAACTATCGTTTGTTTCATGAGATAGTTGTGAAATGTAAGTAGGAAGTTAAAGTGGGCCAAAGTTTGTTATTTTTTCTTCAAAAGCACAAATCCCAAAGGCTACGAACCTTAGGAACAAACTTGCAACATCTTTTGTTCCGATGACAAATATCTAGGAGGAATCAGTTGTCTTTGTGAAATCTGTCAAGGTTAGAGGGTGACATTTGTTTCTAGGTCTGAAGCTTATTTTTTCTCCCTTGTTCTTATAAAAGGGAATTCAGGACCTAGTTACAGGGATCTTGGAGAAATTGTCTATAGTACAACACCGTTTCATACACAGTTAGTTTTCTACTTTTAGGTGTGTTTTCAAGAAGATAATATCGTCTGTATTTGCAATTGTTAGCATGAAGTTACATTAACTCAATATTTTGAATATATTGTTGAATTTCATAACATATTGTCTCCTACAGTTGTGTCTTCTATTATTATTTTTGAATGAACTGATAAATCATTAGTATTATTCATCTTCACAGTTTTTCCTATGTAAGGATATCCAATCCAAAAGGCTTCTACTCAAGGAGTAGATTTAACTACTTTAAGGAGGATATCGAATATAATAGACATATGTAGGGATAAGTAAGAATGAATGCTATGATCCGATTTCAAGACATGGTGATGTGATGCATTATTACAGTGTTCTCAATAGAGTTGCAAGTGTGCTTTTATGCTAAGTTCATTTATATTTGTTTTTGACCTTGTAACCCCAGGATTAGGCACTGATCTTTTGATACTTGTTCCCAAAAAATCTAAAATCTCCCTGATCACTCCATATGAATCAAAGAGTAATTTCATCTTCGATATTTATTTTGATTAAGTTAAGTCTTGCATGTTCCTCTACAAGGAATAAGATAAAAGCTTAAAGAATCTAGCCAATCCTTACTTTATCATACATTCTTTCAAGCAGCTTACAAGGAACATATCTGTGATATAAACAAAGTTGACAATCTAATGTCTTTAGAAAAATCCCATCCCTTTTGAGTAGAACACTGTTATCCCCAAGAAAAGAAGACATCAGTTAAAGGAAGTAGCTAGAGAATTAGAGATAAGTCTATTCTACATAGGAAATACCCTCGTTGGTTTCATAGAGCCTAAAGTGCAGAGGAAGAACAAGGGGACTGAGAAAAGGCCTCCTCCCCTTAAATCTCCTATTCGTTGGCCAATCCCTCAAGGCAGATCCATCATTAATAAGTGGCTATTTAATAGTTTTGCTGTGAGAATTAGGTTGGGAATTTAAAACAACCAACAAAATCTACAGAAACTGTAAACTGGAGAAATGTTGTGGAGACTGCCTTAATACTAGATCTGGAATTAGTACGGGTAGAAAGACTAGGGTGCCACCGCCCAAGTCTTGCACAAAGGAATATTTTGTAACTGTTGTCAAATCTTGAAGCTCTGATCCTTGCTCAGTCTTCTTATATCTTCATATTTCCTAGATCTCGCTCCTGTAACTTGCACACAAGAAGAAGAGAAGGGGTTTGGGGGTTATGGTGTTTAGGGACTTGCCTCAGTCAAATCCTGGGATAACATTCAAGCTTCCCAACACTGTTGATAGATAAAGCACTAGTAGAAAAATAAAAATAAATGACTAAAAAAGCTACCAAAAATTGGTCATGTGATCAGTAGTTTGGTCACGTGACCATTGGTAGTTTATTGCCGGTCATTTATCTCGCGACCAAATTTATGACCAAACAAATTTTAGTCATTAATTTGGTAGTATATTTAGTAATAAATTTGGTAGTATGTTTAGTCATCAATTTGGTAATTTGGTAGTATATTTAGTCATCAATTTGGTAATTTGGTAGTATATTTAGTCATCAATTTGGTAGTGTATTTAGTCACATGACCATTGGTATTTTATTGCCAGTCATTTATCTCGTGACCAAATTTATGACTTAACAAATTTTAGTGATTAATTTAGTCATTAATTTGGTAGTATATTTAGTCAACAATTTGGTAGTATATTTGGTAATTTGGTAGTATATTTAGTCATTGTAATCATTTAGTAATTGATTGTTGTTAACTGGTCATTTATTTAGTCATGGTAGTCATTTTTATTTACTGGTTTCTATTAATTGGTAGTAAATTTAGTCATGATATGAATAATTTATTAAATACCATAAATTTTATAATGCAAAAAAACATATTATTAAATTTGAATTAAAACATAAAAGCAAATAAATTTGGAAAACTATATATTTTATGATGCTACTAAGTAAAGATTGATAAATTTGAGCCAACACTTTCTATTTTAGAATTGGCCAATAAGAAAATGAAACAAGACAAAGCAAAGTGGCAATAAATATTTTTTTGTATTGGAACAATGCAGGAAAAGAATTACAAATAATAAAAAAGTAGCACAAGGCTGCCATAACTAGAAAAAACCAGTTCAGCTCTGTCATGTACAACAAACTACAAGGACTGGCTGAAGAAAAAACTAGTTCAAAAGCCACATTAGATACAATAGAAAAACAATGGAAAGGCAGGTCAGACCGATGAAGCCCTTCACATCTTTTTGATGAAAATAGATTGTCATTGATGTCAAAAAGGTGTTGGTATTGACATGAGTTGTCATGAGGATCAGTGGATATTCAAATTCTTCATCATGGGATTGCTCATGATTTCATGATCACAGTTGAGGAGTTGTTTACTTCATAATGCTCATGGTCTCATTTCAGGATGCTTGATTGAGTTCATATCTTGTTTATGTTTCTTGGTTCATTCTTGTGTGTGCTGGTTCATTTTTGTAGATCTTATGCAGTGGTGTTCTCCATGTGGCTGTTACTATCATATGGCATTGGTATGGTATACATGATGCTCTCATCTCTGTGACATATGACAGTAATGTTACTCTTGATATACAATTACATTACAGTTGATATTTGATATTCAGTGGTATGGTCTTCATAATGTCAGTGGTTTGGTGGTTTCATAATGTCAATGGTTTGGTTGTATGATCTTTATTTGATCTCAGTTACATTTGATCTTCATTTGTTGATGTTGATAGTTGTGACATATGTAGAGGTATACAGTGGCTTTCAAGTCTTTTACAAATCATGTCTTCATGTCACAAGGTCTTCAGGTATTCATGTCCTTTTAGTGTCTTGAGATCATTGGCATTGAGACAATTTTATCTCAAAGTTTTTAAGTGCTTGGGAATCATTATGACTTCGAATAGCATATTCTTAGGGGAGTATTGTTTATTAATTAAAATCATTGGAAGATTTTTTTTTTTAAGTGGAGATTTTTTTAATATTAAATATGCTATGGGGAGCATATTATAAGGAGCATGATTTTTATTAAGAAGCTTTATGCTTTAAAAAGCAATCAAAAGCTTAGTGGTTTGAATGCCATATAAATGGCTTTATTTTGATTTAAAAAAAAACTTTTCAACTCCCATTTTTGGCGGCCACTTATGAGGAGTTTAAAATATTTTTTATGAGTTTTTTTTAAGGCTATCTTTTAGCCTTCTAAAAAGGGAATGTAGCTCAATTCAACGCAGATTTGTTGGACTTTTTTTTTACAAGATTTTACTCTTTTTTTTAAACTTTCCCTTGTGGAAAATGGAGATAAAAAGATAGTTTTTTTTAAGAGTTGATTTCTTTGTGAAAGAAATTTATAAGTTTTTTTTCTTTTCTCATAAAGATGAGAAAATAAAATATCAAAGCATGGAAGCCTTTTAGAAGAAATTTGCAGTGATTATTTTATGAGGAATTTTAATGGATTTTGAAAATAAAAAGAGGGGACATCATTCATGTTTTTGTTTATACAGGGCAGATGAAAGAATGAAGTTTTATTTGAAGAATAATTTTTTGAAATTTTTTTGTGAATGATTTTATGGATATCTTTTTGGAGAAGATGAACAGGTTTGATATCAAGGGCTTTTTTTCAGATGGTGGAGATGATTTTCTTGAAGAAGAATATGAAAGGATTTTTGGAGATGAACAAAGACATTATTTATGCAAAAATAAATATGATTTCTAACTCTTATTTTTGTAGATTGAAGGTTTGTTGAAAATGTAATATGAAGAGATTTATTTGCAGCAAACAGAAGACATTATATAGAATTATTTTATTCTTGAAATGGTGTAGATAGAAAATTGAAGAAGTGTAATTGAAAGGTCATCTCATTTATCATGGTTTTGCAGATACATTGTTTTGTAGTTATTGTTGTGTAGATCAATGATGAAGATAAATTGATGATACAGATGAATGATTGAGTGAACCAATTTGCAGAGTAAAAGACATATTGTGTGAGATATTCTTCATTGTGAAATGTTCTTACAGGTGTATCAGATTGCATAAAGGAACTTGCAGAGACTTGTAAATAAATGGTGAAGAATTGTTTGCAGTGATTGATGAAAGATTGATAGAGACAATTTGCAAATTTGTTTACTGAGATTTGTAAGGAGAGCTTGTTTGCAGAGATGTGTAAAAGGATTTATTTTATGGTGTTGATTTGAAAATCAAATAGGAGGTATAAGGATGTTTGATGAAACACAAAATATATATTGGTGCAAATTAGATTGAGGTGCAATCATTTCTTGCACACAAAATTTTATGTTTTGATGATGGTGATTGTTTATGCCAGTGAGGCCTTGTATTAGCCAGTGAGGCTTGTAGGTTAGTGAGACCTTACATTTGTTAGTGAGACACCCACATCAGCCAGTGAGGCTTGAAAAGTTGTTTTCAAGATTAAGCCAGTGAGGCAGTTTTGAGTGATTTTTCTACCCCAGGAGGGTTTTCCACTCATGAATCTTCTTGTGTTATAATCTCATGTCTTGGTGTCTTGCATAGCTTCATTTATCATATGTGATTTATGTGATTGAACATTTGATGATTGATTGCTCAAGTAATTAGTTCAATTTTTGATAAACCTCTTTGACAATTTTGAGAAAGTGATAATAGTTGGTTTTTGTATCAACACTGATTCACCCCCCCTCTTAGTGTTGATTGTACTCCTACAATTGGTATCAGAGATAGACCCTAACAAGAAGTTTAATCAACTCAAGGGTTCCTGGTAGTGGAGTACAATGGGTAAGAAGAATATAAATAAGGCTTCAAATAGAGAAAAGAAAGATGCTAATCAAAAGATGGTAAAACAAGCCTCAGTTAAGCCTAGCAATGATTTGTTGCATATGTCACCCTTGATAATTGATACAAAGAATGGTCCTGTAGTTGAAAATTTTAATAAAAAGGAAGAAATCATTGTGAATGAAGGAGAACAAAAATTTAATGAAAGAAAAGATGTCTTTGTTGTTGAGACTAATGATGAAGCTGAACAGGACTTTGATGAAGATGATTATGAAGTTGATTTAGAAGGTGAATTATTGTGTGCCCTGGATACAATCAAGCAGCTCAGAAAAGAGAATAAGAAACTAGAAGATCAACTTCAACATGAAAAAGTCTCTAAGGACAAAGTTGTTTTAGACCTTGAAGAGGCTAGAAATCTAATTATGGATTTAAGAAGTCAAGTAAATGCTTCAGACAAATTGATTATTACTATGAAGATAAAATTAGAAGAAGCAAAAAGGGTTGTTGATTTTACAAAATCTATTTTTGAAGCTAAAACTAGTAAGTGTCTAAAACTAGAATCAGAATTAGTCTCTTTGAGAAAGGAGTTAGAAAAGGTTTCCTATAAGTTGCACAAGAATCTCTTGTTTGAAAAGAGTATTGAAGAAGGAGAGTGTTCCAAATTCAGAAATGCTCCTTGGCAGAGGAGAGACTTGAATTATTATTTTGCTACTCCTAGGGAAGACAAGAAGAAAGATGTTGGAAGAGAAAGAACAAATAGACCTCCACCTGTCAGGCAATACCATTCAATAAGGTATAATTATTCTTAGTTTCATGGTTATTGCTATTCTTGTCATATCTATGGTCATAGAGCTAGAGATTGTAGGACTTACATCAGAAATGATGTTGAGTGGCATAAGAACAAAACTCTTTCTAGAATGACAAATAAGAGTTCTAATGCAATATGTTACCATTGTAACCAATTTGGTCACATAGAAAGAGACTGTTCGATGCATAGAAGAGACAATTATGGAAGTACTTTTGGCATGTCAAAGAGATATGATTCCTTTACTCCTCTAATTGGTTATACTGTCACATGCTTTAAGTGTCATAATCTTGGGCATAAGGCACAATTTTGCAGGAATAAATTGAAGACATCTAGAGCAGACACCTTGAGAAAAGAAAAGAAAAAGCCTATATAGGTTTGGAGAAGAAAAGAAAGTCAGGACAAGAAGGATTCTAAACTTGTGCATCTTGCATAAGTTACTTCATCAGTTGAATAATAGATAGCATGATGTGAGGGGGAGTTGTTCATGTCCTTTCAATTATCCCCAAAAAGTTTCAGGAAGGAGATTGTTTTATTTGTGTATATATGTGCTACAAGTGATTAGTGGTTTGTGATGTCATATTGCAAATAAGATGTTCAAGGGTTCAAAGTACAAAGAGTTTGATGATGTTAAGTGATTTGGTTTTCTTTGTCATATCATGTTAGTACTTACAAAGATTGAGTTGTCATGGTGTTGCAGTTCAAAGTGATCTTGAGATTGTGAAGTATTGGTTGTCATGGCAAAGAGATTAAGATGTTTAAAAAATTCTTATCAGATATTAGCATGTGTTGGCTAAGGTGATTGAAAATAAAAAATTCAATTCATAGCACTTAACTTTGCATTTGATTTTGCAAAGTGTTGTTACAGGAAGAGCTTGATGGTGAAGGTTGTGCAATCTTGATGGGCTGATTTGAATAATGGATCTTGGATATACTCAAGTAGTTCTCTTCAAATGTTTGCTTATGTTGCCTGAGGAGGTCAAAAATGGAAGAAGTTAAATTTTTGTCTCTGCATTTGGTTTTGGAAAGTGTTGTTGCAAGAAGATATTGATTGGATGATTTGTATTATAGAGTCAAGAGGCATTAATTCTTGTTGAATGCAATATATATCAGATTTAACATTTTGTTGCAAAAAGTGTCATGTGCAAGAACAACTTGGCGCTCTTTATCAAGATAGTCTTCATTTCTTTCAGGATGGTTATCGTTCTTTATCATGCTAAGAAGTGTGTGCAAGAGTAAATTGATTGCAGGTTGTTGCAGATTGACTGTTGTCATGGAAGTTTTTGCAAGATCATATCTTGTGTGATCATCATGTCATCCTGAGATGTGTAGTCTTCATGATTGGTGTTTTTGAGTGAAAGAGAGTGATGAGTAGTCTTGCATGATATTCAAATTCATATGTGTCATGCAAAAAGGCTGATTTATCAAAATCCTAAGTGCTATTTTTATGTCATCATGCTTTATATGGGAGTTATTGAGATTTGTCATGTGTGTCAAAAAGGGTTGATTGTGATGTCATTAGGAGTATGTGATTGTTAGCAGATATATGTCAGTCTTTATTATAACAAGAAGTGGTATTGTGCTTCAGGATGTAATTTTTTAAATGTGTGTTTCATGATGACTTATTGCTCTCAAGTTGAAATGTTGTTCAAGATGCAGATGTGCAGGACAAAGCTTTCAGGATAAGTTTTGGACAGCAAATTGCAATAATGATCAACTTGTCTTAAATTTTTTGAGACACTAGTGGTATCAAAGGTTTGGGTAAGTGATATTTTAATTCTTGGTTGGTATGAAAGATAACAAGGTCAGTGATAGTGTTTGTGATCCAAGAAATGTGTAAACAGTTGATTGATATTAGCATACTTTGCTAGTCTTTTACTAATGATCTATATGAGTTATTTTTCTCAGGGGGAGATAATAGTCAAGTTGTCATCAGATGTCAAAAAGGGGGAGAAAGAAAAAAGTATCAGGTAGTTTTGCAATCAATGACAAAGGGGGAGATTGATGAAAGTAGATTGTCATTGATGTCAAAAAGGTGTTGGTATTAACAGGAGTTGTCATGAGGATCAGTGGATATTCAAAGGCTTCATCATGGGATTGCTCATGATTTCATGATCACAGTTGAGGATTTGTTTACTTCATAATGCTCATGGTCTCATTTCAGGATGCTTGATTGAGTTCATATCTTGTTTATGTTTCTTGGTTCATTCTTATGTGTGTTGGTTCATTTTTGTAGATCTTATGAAGTGGTGTTCTCCATGTGGGTGTTACTATCATATGGCATTGGTATGGTATATATGATGCTCTCATCTCTGTGACATATGACAGTAATGTTACTTTTGATATATAGTTACATTGTAGTTGATAGACATTGCAGTTGATATCTGATATTCAGTGGCATGATCTTCATAATGTCAGTGGTTTGGTGGTATGGTCTTTATTTGATCTCAGTTACATTTGATCTTCATTTGTTGATGTTGATAGTTGTGACATATGTAGAGATATACAGTGGCTTTCAAGTCTTTTACAAGTCATGTCTTCATGTCACAAGGTCTTCAGGTATTCATGTCCTTTTAGTGTCTTGAGATCATTGGCATTGAGACAATTTTATCTCAAAGTTTTTAAGTGCTTGGGAATCATTATGATTTCGAATAGCATATTCTTAGGGGAGTATTGTTTATTAATTAAAATCATTGGAAGATTTTTTTTTTAAGTGGAGATTTTTTTTATATTAAATATGCTATGGGGAGCATATTATAAGGAGCATCGAATATTATAAGGAGCACAATTTTTATGAAGAAGCTTTATGCTTTAAAAAGAAATCAAAAGCTTAGTGGTTTGAATGCCATATAAATGACTTTATTTTGATTTAAAAAAAAAAAACTTTTCAACTCCCATTTTTGGCAGCCACTTATGAGGAGTTTAAAATATTTTTTATGAGTTTTTTTTAAGGCTATCGTTTAGCCTTCTAAAAAGGGGATGTAGCTCGATTCAAGGCAGATTTTTTGGAATTTTTTTTTGAGAAGATTTTATTCTTTTTTTAAAACTTTCCCTCGTGGAAAATGGAGATAAAAAGAGAGTTTTTTTTAAGAGTTGATTTCTTTGTGAAAGAAATTTATAAGTTTTTTTCTTTTCTCATAAAGATGAGAAAATAAAATATCAAAGCATGGAAGCCTTTTAGAAGAAATTTGCAGTGATTGTTTTATGAGGAATTTTAATGGATTTTGAAAATAAAAAGAGGGGACATCATTCATGTTTTTGTTTATACAGGGCAGATGAAAGAATGAAGTTTTATTTGAAGAATAATTTTTTGAATTTTTTTTGTGAATGATTTTATGGATATCTTTTTGGAGAAGATGAACAGGTTTGATATTAAGGGCTATTTTTCAGATGGTGGAGATGATTTTCTTGAAGAAGAATATGAAAGGATTTTTGGAGATGAACAAAGACATTATTTATGCAAAAATAAATATGATTTCTAACTCTTATTTTTGCAGATTGAAGGTTTGTGGAAAATGTAATATGAATAGATTTATTTGCAGAAAATAGAAGACATTATATAGAATTATTTTATTCTTGAAATGGTATAGATAGAAAATTGAAGTGTAATTGAAAGGTCATCTCATTTATAATGGTTTTACAGATACATTGTTTTGTAGAGTTATTGTTGTGCAGATCAATGATGAAGATAAATTGATGATACAGATGAATGATTGAGTGAACCAATTTGCAAAGTAAAAGACATATTGTGTGCGATATTCTTCATTGTGAAATTTTCTTACAGGTGTATTAGATTACATAAAGGCACTTGCAGAGACTTGTAATTAAATGGTGAAGAATTGTTTGCAGTGATTGATGAAAGATTGATAGAGACAATTTGCAAATTTGTTTACTGAGATTTGTAAGGAGAGCTTGTTTACAGAGATGTGTAAAAGGATTTATTTTATGGTGTTGATTTGAAAATCAAATAGGAGGTATAAGGATGTTTGATGAAACACATAATGTATATTGGTGCAAACCAAATTGAGGTGTAATCATTTCTGGCACACAAAATTTTATGTTTTGATGATGGTGATTGTTTATGCCAATGAGGCCTTGTATTAGCCAGTGAGGCTTGTAGGTCAGTGAGACCTTACATTTGTCAATGAGACACCCACATCAGCCAGTGAGGCTTGTAAATATGTTTTCAAGATTAAGCCAGTGAGGCAGTTTTGAGTGGTTTTTCTAACCCAGGAGGGTTTTCCACTCGTGAATCTTCTTGTGTTATAATCTCATGTCTTGGTGTCTTGCATAGCTTCATTTATCATATGTGATTTATGTGATTGAACATTTGATGATTGATTGATCAAGTAATTAGTTCATTTTTTGATAAACCTCTTTGACAATTTTGAGAAAGTGATAATATTTGGTTTTTGTATCAACACTGATTCACCCCACCTCTCAGTGTTGATTGTACTCCTACCCTTTTGACACTTAGAAAAGAGATGTTGCCACTGAGCATTCCATGAGACATCATTTCTTTTGGCATTCTGTTAACCAGTTCAGGTGCTTTAACTGTAGCCTTGGTGCATTCCATATTCTCCTTCACACAAGCCATTGAGTTGTTACCTGTGTGTTCAAATAGCCCTGAACCACTATGAACAATATCTAAATAACAACCTGAGAATGCTACTTAGAGGCCCCTGTAGCAGTGACCCTACAGCAACAAGAAAACACACCATTCCCTGTAACCTTCCATAACATGGTCCTAGACATCTGAAGCAAAAGTGACACTTCAAATAGTGAAATCCAGCAAGTCAACAACATGCTGAAGATGACAACATGGAAATGTTTTTGGTTTCGTACAATTTTAGTAAAATATGAATTTATTTAAAACAACGTTTTCATGATATTTTCTTCATTACCTCAAGAAATCATAAAATAGATCATTACACAAAATCTCTACTCTTGGAATCAATCTCTTCCCTTTCTCACATGGCAATACCGCACTTGCCCGTTCAGACTATTAAAATTTAGAAAATGAGCTAAACAACAGACATTCAAATGACCTCCTACATAGATAGGATCTGAAGTTCACTAATGTCTTATTGTAGTCAGAGGTGTAGCATGTACACCACATAACAAAACATATAGAAGAAGCTTATGATGCAGAAGCTACTATTCTGGTATCAACAAAGTTCACCATTTGTTATCCTGAATGTGGTGTTTGTAATGTTGCATGGTGTATTTTCCCATTTTCATCAGAAGGTTTTGCTCCAACCCAAAGTTCCATTGCACAATGCATCATTAGTAGTAGCTCAAGGAATTTTTAACAGCCTTTTCAATTTCACCACAAGTTTCCAATCATCATTGGACAAATCATCCTGAAAAAATAAGAAGAATATTCCATTTTAGACATTAAAAAGTTGTTTTATCGGCCAAAAATGAAAAGCACAAATGTTCAATTAGTATAAAATGCATAATAGTAAATACACTATAAAATTACGTAATGTGGATATCAAATAGCCTTACCCTGCCATTTTCTTTCAATATATCTATGGATCTTCTGGTGAGATGACTCACAAATTCATCCTCCATTTCAAAATGCTTACCAAACATTTTATGTGCTTCATCAGCGTTGCTCCCAACAATCTGTAAAGTTTGTATGATAATTCATTAACAAAAACATTTCAAAAAATAACATCCAAAATCATATAAAACTATTAACAACAAAGACAGCTTCTCAAAATACCTTCATGGCCACTTTTTCATCCTTCTTAGCCATTTCAATAGATTTATGATTGATCTCAGTTGAGGCTATTTTGCCAATATCTATGAAATCTTTTGTGGGAACACATAATGGCGTGCCAATCTGTAGATGCAATCACCACATATGGCTTTATACAAACCAAAAATGATACAACAATCTTTTACATGCATAAGTCATAACACCAAAAATACTAGGTTTAGATACCAACCCTTGCAATGCCTTCAAGAATATCAACACCAACAATTATAGGATCCTTCTTGTTAAAAATACATTTGGCAAAATGCTCAGTACACAGGGGAAAACATCTTTTGCAGCCTCCTTTTTCCTTTCTTCCTTAAGATTGTCCATATATGCTTTAAACTGGTCAAATAGATGATAAATAATGTCTGCTGCAAATATCTTGACACCAACTTCATCTACAAGTTCTCGAGCTTTAGGAGTAATTTTGACATCAAATGCCAAAATTGCAGCATACTCTTTCTTCTTTTTCTCAAGTATTACAATCGCACACATGACATCTTTTTTATGCATAGGCCTAATACCAATTGCACTAACTGGGATGCTTACAACTGGGGTCTTCAAGAACTCAAGTAAAGCCTCCAAAGATCTAAGAGTTGAAGCTTGAACATAAACTCCTTCCCCACTCTTGTCAATCTGAGACATTACATTATTGATATCTTGCATTGCTTCTTCCTTAATATCCTCTAAATCATCATCAGGTCCAACAACATATAATTGAGTTCCTGCTATGGCATGCTCAAGATCCTAAAATCAAGAAATTACAGCTAAATTTCATTGTCCACATATATTTGATAAATTTATGCTCATATACATAAAATTATTAGCCTGAAATTTGATACCTGAGCGGTTATCTTGATTCCTTGTGCAGCCTTCAACTCCTTATGATGTTGATACGATCCCTGAAACCAAAAAACATCTTAATCTATGGAATATATTAGATTGTTTTAACAATATGATCAATGTGACATGGTTTGAGTAATCTAAATTTGAGGTGTAGATTATTGTATTCTAGCATAGTAGATCACGAATACCACCCATTCTGCTTTACTATAAAAGAGCATTTCAATTTTTTTAACGCCACATATACTCCATTAAATAATATGGCACCATAAGGCTTCCAAGAATACATACCACTATGTAGGTTACCACAATGGACCACTCGTAAGGAACATTTTAAATCAGGATCAAAGTCACCTAGATCTTGAGACCAAAAGGCAATCCCTTGGCTTTTACACCATATATATCAATTTTATCCACCCTCTGTCCTGATGTTTCAAAAGGTAACTCCTGGTGCCTGTAATTTCTCATACTGTCTGACCATTCAACATTTACAAACTATTTTCTATTTTGAACAATTTCTATATCCAAGGTTGACTTGATGATGCTATAGTATGGTAAGCTTTTACCAGAGTTCCAGCGCAAGTTTTGGGATATAACATTTATTATTTGTTAAGTTACCTAATTGACAAAAAAATAGGGCATTTCCAGGTACTATGCATCCCAGAATTAGATTTGGAATCGAATCGCCTATGGAATTGGGCACGGTTGGGATTTTTTGGGCCTGAAATGATGTGGAATCATTGAGGTACGAACCCCGGTGACTATAGGATAGATGTGGCATTTTGAAGAAGTTTCTATGACGATTCTAGAGGCAGGTAATGTTTTCAATGCACTTTTTTAAAAAAATTACATATACGAACAAGCTACAACATGCTAGAATTAAAAGATTGATTCAACATCATGATAAAGAAAGGTAATCTGCAATAAAAAAATATAATGCAAATATATATATATATATATATATATATATATATATATCAAGTTATAAGATATAAAAATTGTCTAAGAGTATATATATATATAAATATAATAAAAAATGTCATAGTTGTCTAAGAGTTTCCAACTCTTTCAAATACACCATGAAAATTAAGATCCCTAAACAACACATTCAAAATACTACATAAAGCAGTGGGCCAAGATGTCTAACAACAAGTACATGATAAACATCAACTATCCCATTTTTTGTAAATATTTTAGTGGCCATCGTGTGAAGGTTCCTTATTTCTCTTTCAGACGGACAACTCCATCTATTTTGTCTTCATAAGCAAGTTGTATGTTACTTGTGACCTTTAAAATATTTACATTTGTGTCTCCTATTCCTTTCAAGTTGACTCCATGTACATTAATAGATAGTGAGTGAATCCACCCAATGCCCACAACAACACCATCACACGGATCCAACACCCTAACTTTATCCCCTTCTTGGAGTTTATCAATACATATCTACAAACAAAAAAACACATTATATTGAAATACATAATAATTATTATATAGGTATGGATTACCCTTATTTACATAATAAAACAACCATTACTTATGTTGGAACAAAATTTTAAAACCCTAAAATTTTGTTAATTCCCACCATTATTCCAAATAAACTATTCTAATGTCTCACTTGTTAGGACCTCTCAAAAAATTTGCACATTTCCATCGTACTTGATCTTTTCACTTGTATATGACCATTTCTTAATAGACATTCATGCCAAACTTTTATGCCATTTATTTCCCAAGGTCACATAAGATGATCATTTTGAGGAGTATGTAGTTATTCTTAATCATTTCTGTGTTTTTGCAGTTTACCACAATCTCGCAGGTCATCCTCATTGTCTTAGCGGTAGTGCGAGAACTAGAGCAACAAGAATCATGTATACCACACTCTCGCTGGAAACATACAAGTTGTTCGCAGAATGGCGGTAGGAAGGGCTCAGTCAACCATGTATACCGCGGTCCCTTGGAGGTCTCACCACTTGGTTGCGGCTTGGCGATAAGGAAGAGAGTTCAATATAAACTGATCCCATCGTCCCGCATTGGTCCGGCAAGTTGTTCACGGCATGGTGGTAGTAAGTGTCTAAGTTACCGGGCTCCCGCGATGGCTTTCAAAGAACGTTTGCGGCAAGGCGGTAAGCAGTACAAGTTGGCAACATAATCAGCCCGTAGTAATGAGAACAAGTACTTGCGGGTTGACAGTAATAGAAGAAAATGGAATAAAGGGGGCTATAAGCCCCACGATCCCGCTTTGTTTGAGCATAAGGGCTGAGGGTTGGCGGTAATCAAGAAAAGTGAACAAAAGGCATTGAAGCTTATCACCATCCCATGACCAGTTTAAACAAGCTCCACAATAGTGCGGTAATGATAATAAATGAGTAAACATACTTAGTGCGGGTGTGCGATTACCAAGAAATTTGAAAGATCTTGTCATTTCATCTGATCGTTGGATCAAATTTGATCAAGGGCTTATATAAATGAAATGAATTGAATGCTGAGATTTTATAATCTCGTGGCACGAACCAAAAATAATGGTGGAATGATGAACATTCTGGCTCGATAAAATATGGAAATCTCTTGGCATTTGCTCAGTTTAGAGATTGCAGATTGGCTTGGAGAAGGCACCCAATTTGATCTGTTCTTAGCAAGCTTCGAATTGTTCAAGTGAGTCCATCTCTACATTCTCTGCAAGAAAGTTTGAAGAATCTTTGCTCTGTTTTAATTCTCTGTGCATTTACTTGAGTTACGAAACCCTAGTTTGTATAATGGCACCCAAGAAGTCTGAATCCACAAGTAAGACCAATAAGCCTGATCCTGACCCTAAGAAAAGATCACTGCAACAATCTTTGCTAGATGTTTTACCCAATTCAATTGACAAAGGTGGAAAGAAAGTATTTAGCGATGTTGTTGAGGGTTGTAGGGATGCCATAATTCCCATTTTTGGCTGGAAACTATTTTGGTACTTCTGTCAGAAGAAGGATGGTCAGGGACCAGTGGGCAATCCATGGAAGCTGGATTTGGCCAAGCTAATTATTTCAAATGTATTCATGGATGTGGAACTGCTTCATACTCTAGCACTACACTACCACCTAGCTACTAAAACAGTAAGGTTGCCAAACGGATCTTCTCTGTTGAGAATTGACAAAAATGCTATAATTGACTATTTTATGTTGAACAAACAAGTTGTCACCGAAATTGACCTACAAAAGATTGAACAAGAATACAAAAGTTTGAGAAGAACACTCAGAAGTGATGAGCTGCCTATATTTATGAGAAGAGGTGCAAACAACAAGATAGTTGATATTCCTTCCAATGCAGTCGAACCATTCCTTGTGGAAGATTTTGCATTCTATTTCAAATGGACCTATTATGCATTGTGCCAAGTACTGGGAATTGATGTTGATAAGAGGATGCCAATTAATTTGATGATGATGGCTATGAAGATACAAAATTCAGAGGTGAACAATGAGTATGATTTTGCCTGATATCTTGAAAAGAAAATACATGATGGATTCATCAGTGTGAAGGAAGATAAGAAACCCATGAACTTCAAGTTTTATTCTTTGGTTTGCCACCTGATCCTATATCAAAATAGGAGTAAATGGTCAAGTAAAATGCACATCAGCATGATTGACATGACAAGGCAAAGAATGCCTACTCAATGTTGGTGTTATATGTGGGATTCTCATTGCTAGATTGGTAACTATAATGTATTTCATAATGAATTTTCTGTGAAAATAATGAATTCTTTTGGTAATTGGGTCCCCAGATTGTCACCAGAAATTAGGGTAATTCTGAGACCTCTTGCACATAAACCAGAAAAAGATCATACTTTCAATTATGTGATTGGTTCTTTCTACCAGAGCACACAATAATTAGGGTATATGATTGCCCCCAACCACCTCACAAATTGCCAAAGTTTATTTCTGACATAATTGTATTCTTGGAATTCATGTGGCAAATGACATGGAGGGAAAAGGAAGTGATAAAAAAGCAGAAGAAAGGCACCTGTTTGCCTGATACCATTGTCTTTGGAGATTGGTCAATTGGTTCAGACACTCCTAAGGAGCTTTAGGCCTATTTGAAGGCCAAGTACTCTTTGGAATCTGGTGTTGAAAGAGTTTGTGACCCTAAAGGTCATATGAACTTTGTGAGACAAGTGATCTTGACTAAGATGAGCATCTCCCATCAAATTCTTTATGATGAGGATGTGATAAGGAACCTGGTTACTTTTAATGAAGTGTATGACAGTAAGAGGAAATGGGAGATCCTCAAGAAAATTGAAGATGATAAAAAGGAAAAGAATCCAATTTTTGAAGGATTTTTGTTGAAGAGAAAGATCCTCTAAAGAGGATTAATACAATGATTGAAAATTTTGAAAGTATTTATGCTAAATCTGAAGTACAGCCTACCAAGGCTACCAAACTTCCAGTGAAGAGGACTGCAGGAATTGAGATCCATGAGCCTACCCCTAATGTCATATCAGTTCAAGATCCACAAATCCCTGAATCACCACCACATAAAAGGTAGAGAACTGAAGGCATGTCTCCTCTGGTCCCATATGAGATGTCTGAGGGTGTGGGGGATACTAATGAAGTTGCAAATATTTTGACACAATTGCATGATGGAGAGGAAGTTGATCAACCATTGGTTGGTCAAGAAATTGATGCACACAAGCCTGAGGCTAGGATGGAAGAACAAGTCCAAATTGATCCAGAGCTACAGGAAGATGAAAGGGTGCTAGCATCATTGAGATTTATTCAAGATGATGATTTCATCAAGACTCCAGAGTTTTGAGATTTCTGGTTAAAAATGAAGATGAAGGAATTTGATGAAAAGGTGGAAATCAATAAGATGGGTGCTGCTTAGTCTCGGTATGATCAAATAACCACTTGAACAATCCAAGAACTAAAAGTTGATGAAATCAATGTGACTCCTGAGGAAGCAAGACAAATGGTCTTGAAGAGTAACATGTTGATCATCCCAGGGCTTGAATTGAAAAAGGTATTCTTGCTTGACCAAGTTAGGAGTCAAGATGACCCTAATCTTGTGCCTGAATTTGATTATGAGGAGGGAATTAGTGGATGTGGTTTCAACCCAAAGACAAAGACTCTTTCCATATGGACAAAATAGAAGAACACTAGTAAACCAAGGTTGCTAGATGTTGTTCAAGAAATGAGGGGATTTGTTGTGGTGAAAACCTTACGAGATACTTCAGGAACTGGGGCCTCTACTCTTATAGTCCATTTTGCCATGTTCACCCATGCAATTGTAAAAAAGTTGGACAAAAAATTGCAGGATTATGAGAAAACACAACAAGACATGAATGATGAAGTGAATAGGTTGTTCATTGAAAATAGGCAATTGAAAAAGCAACTGCAAGATGTGGGTTCTTCCCAGAGTCTGGCAATAGTTTCATATCAGCCTTCTGTACCACCAACAACTGGTGATGTCATAGTGACAATGCAAGAGTTTAATGCTTTGAGAACAAAATTTGAAAAAGAAGTTGAGGACCTCAAGAAGCAAAATGAGGAAACAAAAAATGAGGCAAGGATCAAGGTCCTTGAAGTCTTTGAGAAAATTTTGGAATACAAGATAAATCTGGTTGTGGATAAACTTGGGGATGTGCATGATTGCTACTCCATGTTATCTCAGGCCATTAAACAATTGCAAACAAACTTTTTTATTTTGGAGCCACTATACAAGAAATGACAGCCTTCCTTGCATAATTTAGTCATGCTTTGCAGGATACTTCAAAGAAATTTTGATGCTCCTATTGAATTGAAGCCCACAGAGCAAACGGTGACTATGATCATTGAAGAGCATTAATATGCCAGCAGTGAAGACAAAAGAATGCAGGCCAAACTTGAATCTTTTTCTACTTTCAAGCATCAATTTATCCCCTCTATTCTGATAGAGGAAACCAACCTAGTTAAAGGCCTTGATACTTGGAAGGAAGAATTCAAAACAACAGTGTCTATGGTTATGGAATTCTTGAAAAAGGAGCAGGATATAGATACTTTGAGCTTTAACGTGATTTTGGATAGGGTCATAGCCCTAGATGCAGAATATGGAAAATTTGTAATTGATGTTAAAGCTATGTTTGATAAAAGATGGAAGGACCATCAGACCAATCTTCTCTAAATTCAGGAATTCAAATTGCCTAGTGAACTTACATTCGAAAAGTGGGAGCAAACATACTTGAACATTTGATGTGCAACTACAGGTTCAAGTGCAGAAGGAGCAACGAGCAGTTTTGCTGGCATCAACATGGAGAACAAGGACAACATTTTGACACTTTTTTGTGATAATAGACAGGGGACAACACACTTAACAGATACTGCAACATGGAGATGAGTACCTTGCCAAGCCTAAGGTCATGGGTGCTCTATGATGACTAACAGATTTAGATCTTGGTTAACTTGCTTATGCCTTTAATTTCTCTTTATTAAACATGTTTAGTTACAAGAGGATGTGATTTATGAATAGTTGTGTTGGTTCAGACCTGAAGCTTGTTGCTTCCCATATTTATAAGGGAAACCAAGGCTTAGACAATCATCATCTTTTAGCAAGATAATTTATATATTCCAATATTATATATCCAATCATATTTCAGATTCAAGACATTACAAGTCTTCTATGATAATTTAATATTATAATGGGCAAGGATGGTTAAATTTATGGATATGTATGGTGTTCTAATTTTTTGTTAATATTCAAGTTCATAAGTTGTTTGATTGTCTCCATATTGGCTATTTCCAGTTATTCAAATCAATAGATTTATAAAGGCACATTTGTTGTCATTGTGTGGATGCTTTTAATTGGTTTCTATTAGAAGTTGATGTAATTCCCTTTAAGTGACTTACATTTATTGGTCTCTCTCTAGAGTTAAATCCTTTAAAGTAAATCATACTAGTGGGTTTTCCTTCAAATAGAATTAAAACAACTTACTTGAATAGTACTTACTTGCATGTGTGTGTTAAAACAATAATGACTACCATGAAAGACATAAAAACAATAAATAGCACTCACCTCAATTCCAACACCACTACTACTACTCTGAATATCATGCAGATTCTTGTCAAGACGTTCAACATAATCACTATCATCATTGTCCTCAAGTTGTGCAGCTTTGTACTCTATTGACATTGCCTTTTTCTTTTCGTTATGCTTTCATATAATTTCTCTGCATGCGGTTTAATCATCATGCAAAAATTAATATAAGTCAAGTAAAGAATGCAAAAACTACAATTTTTTGTTCAAAATAACATTTTTCTTTCACTCTTAAATGACTAAGTCAAGGTATGTTGTGAGATTCTTCCTTTATTGTAAGCAATAGATTCCAGTTTATAGGAGGATTCTTATAGTCATGAGCATAAGATTTTCATCAAGAAGGGACAATCCCAGTCCTTCATATGATAAGGAAGACAGTAAAAGTTTTAAGATGGCAGTCCATATCTCTGTCTTAGGACAGTCCATAGCATGGAAGGTATAGGAGAAGATAAAGAGATGCAACAACTAGTAGGGTTTCACCAAACAAAGAGAAGAGATAAAGGTACTGTCAAAACCATTAGACAGTGACCAAGAACCCTTGGAATGACAGCAACAAAGCATATATGACAGCCTTGACTTTAGGATTAGTGATTAGGAGCTTTACTAAGACATACTCAAAGTGACTGTCTAGAATGATAGAGTTAAATGTCATAATACAGCATAGGAGCATGTCATAAACATGACAAGGACAATAATAATGAAGTGAATACTCAAGCAAAATGGTTTGAAGTAGAACCTGGTAAATTGCAGTATTACATGTTTCTTTTGGTTCTGTAAGTAGAACAGTGAGACAATTCATGATAACACATTTATGTAAAGCATCAATGCTAAGGTTATAATGGCTAGAATTGCAGTATTGCACATTGAGGGTAGGTTCATTCTTTGTTTATAGTATCCAAGAGATATGATAACTATTGAAGTATCCAAAAAATGCAATCACAAGGAAGTATAACAAAAATATGATACAAGTTTACCTAATAACAAGAACACAAAATGAAAGTATAGTGTAATAGAGCCTCTTACCTCATCTGCATCCATAATATTATGCTCATTCCATGCAGAAACTATAGGCTTAATGGAGGAAGCCAATTGCAACAATTTCTCAGTGAGACTATGTAAGCAACTTATTATATGTTGGTACCCTTCATTTGAGTTGACATCATCTACAGAGGCTCTTACTGGGCATCTAACAGATGGCTCTGAAATCTCTATTGACGAACTAGATTTCCACTTCATACTACCGTTAGATTTACTAAGATCTAGTGCTACCATATAATTGAGCATATCTTCCACACCTACTTCTCTATTACTGTTTTCCACCTAAAATACAATGTCAATATCAACATATAGTCATGAAAGGGGTTGTGCTTAAATGGAAAGGCCATAGGGTTCTCAAGATGGAGATCCAAGTTCGAATCCCCCAAGTAACATCGTGGCTTTTAAGTTGAATTGAGTTGATTATGTGGCTTCTAAGCTCTAAGTTGAATATGTGGATGGGGAGGAGGTCCCCCTTATGACCTCCGCTGGAGTGGGCCAACCTAAAAATCCCTCACTTATCGAACAAAAAAAAAATCAACATATAGTCAGTTCAATAAAAAATCAAAATAAATAACCAACGTAAATTGAACCAAAAAGCCATACCCTTACTCCAAGTTTGTCCATTTTGGCCTGCAACCCGCCTCAGCCAAATGTATATCCAATTGCCACATTACCTCTTGCCCTCTTTCCTTTATAACTCTTTGTCAAATATTCTTTAGAACACATATTTTATTTCAATGCCTCCCATTTTTTGGGAGATAGAGGGGATTCTAACCTCTCTTTTCCCTTCAAGATTGTTTTTCTACAATTGTATCTAAAATTGTTCATCAAAAGTCTCATCTTTTGCTTGTAATATCTTCTAGAGATTTATCCACCAGTAGTCTCAAAAGTATTTTCCATTTTTTGTATAACATTTTCCACACTTCATGGATCTTGCTCTGCAAAATTTGATTTGCAAATATCCAAATGGGCCCTACATCTCACACCCAACTCAAAGGCCCACCATGCAACATTTTTCCTAGTGGGCTCACCATCTCTTGATACCTCAACCAAGAATGGATTCTTTCCTTCTAATCTTCTTTGTTTTGCATTCCTCTTTGTAGATCTGTATAAATCTTGACTCAATCTTTTTCTTTTGAAAAAAGTAGGCACATCTTCTATTAAACCACTAGCAATATTTTTGGCTGATCCACTAGTTCCATCAAACGTTGTAGCAGGCATATCTTCTATTAAACCACTAGCAATATTTTTGGCTGATCCACTAGTTCCATCAAAAGTTGTAGGCACATCAGATGCAAGTGGTCTCTCTTCATGACTTTCATTAACCAGAACTTCATCGTCCTTGGCCACATCAGGTGTGTCATGAGTAGGTGTGTCATGAGTAGGTAGATCAGTACTGGTCTCTGTAGATTTCACTTCAAACACATCCTTTAATCTTGAATAAATCATCTGTAGATCACTTATTGTTCCTTTCCTCTCATTGTTTTCAATAATCTCTCTTAGACTCTGTACTAAGAGATCATCATGACATTGCACATCACCATGTGCTATATCAGGTTGCACATCACCATGTGCTATATCAGGCTACACATCACTATGTGTTATATCAGGCTGCACATCGTCGCAACTATTCTTTTCACCAACTGCATTTGTACTTGAATCCCAAATGCATTGGCTTCTACGAGTTGGCAGCATTGTATCTTTACTTTCCTTTTGTTTTCTCTCTGCATTTTCTTTGCACTCTTTTTATTTCCTATAAAACAAAAAAATATCATATTATGTCTTATATACATAAACCTCTTGCCTATAAAATTTCATAAACACAATTAAACAAATAATATACTACTTAGTGGATTTACAACTTGCATGTTTGTCAAACCAAGATGTGATAAATATTCACTATTCTTTGCCACATGTTCTTTACAAAAGCGCTCATAATCTGTTAGTGGAACTTCAACAACATGATCACTATCATCTAAATTGTGCCTCAAAGTCTTTTTTCTCATTTCTTGAAGTCCAAATAAACAATAATATATAAATCAGCAACTTGAATCAGTAGAACAAGAATGGAATATAAACAAAGCCATTATTTTCAATCAACTAGAGCATATAAACAAATGCAGTCATGGTATATAAGGATTTCATTTCCATTTGAATGATATAGTATATAAGGACAGTCCCCATATGAAATACATTCACAGAGCATATAAGATGCATTCTTAGAAATTAGAGGAGACGGTCTATGACAAGTGATATGACAAAGGATGATAGCATATAAGATGCATTATATGGAGGAGCAAACATTCAGTAAGTAAATGTGGCACACAGATTGAAACCCAAAGGAAACTCTATTTGTTTATCCTTCTATTTGAGAAGAAACTAATTGCCTTTTTGATAGTGTGAATCATCATTATTTCTACTTATATAATCCTCATGATTTCTACTTATAAAATCCTCATTATTTCTACTTATATAATTTTGCAGAAATTCTAAACACACAAATGTAAGTAAACAAAAACAGTCAATATGTGCTTTAAAAATGAGTAATTTATTTTTGGAACAAATATAGCTAGTTATATGCATGACCTGTAACAAGACAAGAACTAGAAAAACAACAAAAAGTAGAGCTCAACACAAGAGATTACCTTGAAAAACCCAAAGTGGAAGAAATTCCTGTACACTAATGCCCTTTCTTATCTTGCTGCTTCTCTACTACATTTTACAAGCTCACTGTTTTCTTGATGCCTTCACTAATCATCTACATTGCTAGCAAGATCAGAATCCTGATCACTCATGTCTGCATCTACTTGATTTTCTTCCTCATCCTCATCTGTGTTATGCAATACATTCTCTCTCCCAATCTCTTCATTGGTAATCAAAATATCTTCTCCAAACACTCCATCATCATCTTCATCCACTACTTCGAATGTTTCTTGTAAATTAACATATTGCCCATTAGGCATTATATCAATAGCTTCCATGAATTTTTATTTTGAATGAGACTCTGTTTGAATGACATACGACCATCCTAGGCTTCTTACATCATCAATTAGAAATGATTGGTTAATTTGAAAAGGGAAAACATAGGGCTCATCCCTCTCTAATAAAAATTATCCTGTATTTGCACGTACAAATCCATACTCATCAAAATGTACTGCGAATGGTCAGATCCACTTACATTTTAATAATATAGGACCATTTTCACCAAAATCCACTTGAATAATTTCTTGGATGAATCCAACATAGAATTTCTTCTCAGTTTCGTGAAGAAATTCAACACTTACAACACAATCATAATTTATCTTTCCTTTGTCTTTTTCCTCCACTCTTAAATGGCTACCATAGGGTCACATTCCACTAAAACGCATAGCCCATAAATGGGGAGGTTGTGAAAGCTCACTTTCCTCCATTGTTATATCTTGACCTTCTTTTGCATCACTAACTACATTAGCAATCCATTCTTCAAATTTTGGAAAAGAATCACCTCCAACCAAATCACGACGTCTGCGCTTTTGAGGTCAATGTTGCATCCAACTTTGATTCTCTTATTCATATTTTCTACGTAGAATATTAATGTGCAAATAGTAAGATTAATAATATAAATGTGTAAATGCAATTGAGTAAGATTAATAATATAAATGTGTAAATAAATAATTGTGTAAATTTTTAAACTTGTGCCACTTATTGAATGAAGATGTGTTTTGAAGAATAAAGGCATGTATCGCACTTCTTTCTTGATGTGATAGCTTGAAGCGACATCCTTTGCCTTCTAATACTTCACCTGCAACTCTCTCATCTTCATCATCATCCCATACACATCGATTGAAATTTTTAAAATCCTTCATATATTCTCTGCAAAATCCAATGGCCTCTTGCATTGAATATCCCTCAGACATGTTGCCTTTTGGTTTTGTCCTAGTACGAACAATTTTTTTCAAAACCTTCATATATCGTTCTATAGGATACATCTATCTCGTTCTTACTGGACCACAATGCTCTAGTTCATATTCTAGATGTATCAAAAGATACATAGAAATGTTAAAGATTGTTGCTGGAAATTCCCGTTCTAATAGACAAAGGACTCCAACAACCTCCTCCCTCAAACTATCAAAGTTCGAAGGATCTAATACATGTGAACTCATTCTCTTTAATATTAGGCCCAACCTTATAATTGCCAATCTTGGCCCCTTTTCCAAACCTGATATATTTACCACAATAGGTAAAATATTTTTGATTATAACATGATAGTCATGGGTCTTTAGGCCTCTTAATCTATTAATGTTAATTTGGCTTCTGATAGTACTACTTACATATCCAGTGGGAAAGTGAGTCTGAGACATTAGCTGTAAGAATTGTGCACGTTGTTCCTTTGTCTAGACATAAGGAGCACTGGGTTTTCTATATTTTATATCATCATAATTTTCAACCCAAAGATTTCAATGAATCTTTAGTTCTCGAAAGTCTTCACGTGATGAAATAGTACCAAAAGCACCAAAAAGAGTTTCTATAATAGCATAGGCTATATTTTTCTCAGTATGTATAAAGTCAATAGTATGCCTAATGGCTATATCCTTAAAGTATGGCAACTTATAGAATATGCACAACCGTTTTACACCACTTTCATTACATGGATCATATCTACTACCAGAAATCCTACCATTTTCAATAAATGACATTCTTTTTTGTCCATTCTCAATAATGTAATCACCCATTATTAGCAAAGGTGCTTCATGATTCTCTTCTTGACCATTGAAACAAGTTTTTTGTTGATGACATGGATGACCCACTTTAAGTTAAGCACGATGTCCACAATAAATACACTTACACAAACTTCTTGAGTGCCTCACAAAATCCTTAAAGTTGCAAGCAGGACAACTATGGTATCCATGAACAGTGAGACTAGACAATGTACCATATGCAGGAAGATCATGAATCGTAACCAATAAGGAAGCTCTTAAAGTGAATTTGATTGAATGACCATCACTTAAAGATTGAATTGCTTCAATTCCTTTCCACAATTCCATTATCTCATCATTTAATGGCTCTAGATAGGCATCTATTGTATCTAAAGTCACACTTTTCTTTCTTGGTATAATCAATGATAGCATTAAGAAAAATGGTTTAGTTGCTAACCATGGAGGCAAGTTATAATTTATTAAAAACATTGGCCAAGTTGACCATTTAGTACTTTGATCTGAGAATGGGTTCACCCCATCTAGAGCCAAACCCAACCTTATATTATTGAGAAAAATTAGGCCATCTGTTATCAAATTCCATCCACATCTTAGAATCAGGCACATGTCATTGTTTTCCATCAATGATCTTATTTTGGGCATGCCACTGCATAAGTTCAACAATGTCTCTGCACCTATACATTCAGAGTAATTGTGGGATTATCAGAAAGTTGTGAAGAACCTTTCTAGGAACCACAGTTGATTTCAACCCTTGTCTATACCTTGCTTCATGACATTTTAGACATTCACTCTCACTTGCAAGATTTTTGTGAAATAATATACAACCATTAACACATGTGTGGATGTTTTAATACCCCAAGTCGAGATTACTAATCTACTTTTGACATTGACTTCATTTTGTTGGCAATGTGGAGTCATCTGGTAACAACGAACTTAATAATGCCAATAACTGATCTACACTCTCATTTGTCCAACCATGCACCACTTGCAAGTTAAGAATTTGAAGGATTGTTGTCAAATGACTTAACTTGCAATTAGCATACACAGGCTTTAAAGCATCCTCCATTGACTTGGCCCAATCATCGTTTACATTCAACATTCTTTCAACTTCAAACCCTTCGTCTAACATTTTTGCCTCTTCATCTATGTTCGGTGCCACTTCATCTATGTTTGTTTCCTCTTCATCTCTCACAGTCTGCAATTCTATCATATCTTCATAATAATTGTAAGCCCAAGGGCTTATACCACTATGCCCATATCTTATCATATGTCGATAAATCACATTTCTTTTTCTCACCCTTCCACCAAGACAATCATTACATGGACATGGATATTTTTCCATTTCCCTCTCTTTGGCTACTCTCTCATCATATGCATGATATTGATCTGTAATCAACCTTCAATGCTGATCCATCTGTAATATTGTGCATTCTAGTATTAATTTAGTATAATAAGCTATCCTACACCTAGAAGGCCTTTAAATATAAAATCTTAAAAGGTAACCTTCAATCATGCATATGGTCAAGCTAGGATAACCTTTCCTTCAGTTTGGGCTAGTCATCATGCAGGGAGATCATGCAGAGTAGAGGTGTGGTTTTATTTGAGTTCAAGGATCAGTTAAGGATCAACGTCAAAAATACTGAAGATAACATTTTCTTTTGAGTTTTCAAGATTCAATCATGAAAATATCTCTTGGGGGGCGCCCACAAGCAGCTTCCCCAAATATCATGAAAATATCAGTTCACTTTTGGCAATGAGGGTTTTGAATTACCTTTGAATTTTCTACAGAGTACCTCCCAAAATTTGACTTTGGTGTAGAGGGCCTTACTGACTTCAAATTCATTACAACAAACTCTGAATTCCTTGCCCGCCTTTTCAAAAGTCTCCAAGTCCTCTCCAAACAAGCTTATCACCCATGCAAGTAGCTGCTACACTTATATGCACCTAAAAGATTTTTTTTAGGTACATGCATCAGATAGAGTAAGTGCTTCAATACATGTCCATGAGAATAACAAACATCAACAGCAATTCAATTTCATTCCCATGCTGACAATTATACATTTTACAAGTTGTCTGACTTATAAATATAGACAAGCTATGTAAACCAATAGATAAATAGCATTTAGAAGAAATACTAAACAATTTATCAAGATTACACTTTAAAACCCCAATTAAATAACTATTGTGATGAAGTATTCATAGCAGCAAATCACTTGCCAAAATCATAGGCAAAGTCACCAAATAAAGGACTCAAGATGTCAACCATTTCAAATGACAATCATGACAATAGGAAAAATAGCATAGAGACTACAATCATGCCTTTGATTGCAAAGGAGGGGGAATATATTACAGTTTGTAGCAACATTGAAAAGATGAAAATACAAAATCCATGAAGCCAAACACTTTTGTCAAAATACAAACCCTTATCGAATTAGTTAACTGATCCTTGAAGATTTTATCAGGTAAAGATAGTCATTATATAGATGCTAAAATAGTAACACAAGTGCCTTTGAAAGTGATGACAGTCATGTCATCAAATTGACAGTGAAATCAGTCATAAAAAAGAGTAATACACAACATCACAAAAGAAAAGAGGAGATCACTATCCATTCAAAGAGATGCCCTAATCACAGTCACCAAAGTGGGCTACAATAGCAGAGAAAAGATAGTCGAATATTGACAATCTTTTTGCATCCAAATGTGAATTATGTGAAAACTATGTCATATATCAATAACAAAAGTAACAGAGAAGATTTTTTACAGTCAAAAGTCTATATGATAGTCATAGCAGCAGATGGACAAAGGGAATGTGACTGTGACAGATTTTTGCATACAAAGGACAATCATCATTAATGATATCTTTGTATTAAGAATTTGTAGGCAAGTTCGTGATAGGACAACAACGACCAGTTCATGTATGAATCAATGAACAAGGTTTTCATGACAAAGGTTACTGTCAAGATAGCAGTAAGAGATAGTAAAGATAGTGAAGAGCAGATTTAAGGACTGAAACAAATCATGGAATAGTGTTGCATTCTCAACAACAAGCTTTCATTCTCTGTTTTGTGACAGTCATTTTGAAAATACAATCATCTTTCAAAGGTTGAATCACACACACAGGGGCAGTGTCTAAGTTACAGGTTGAAGACCATTAAATTCCTTCATGCCAAGGTATTCTAAGTATAAATCATGAATGGAAAAAGTAGAACTTTATCAATAAAGAACCATGAGACCTCTTCATACAGTCATTGAAAGAGATAGAACAGTCACTAATGAAAGAGAACCAAGCTTTCAAAGATACAAAACTTTAGAGCAGGCTAAGAGAAGAATAGAGGTACGTAGAAAACCTTACCTCTACTTCATAAAACCATTTGTTATCTGCTATCTATCTACCGTCTATCTACTCCTTTGATATCTATCATCTATAGATAGAAATCCCAAAATTCCCTCCTTTCTTCATTCACACAATGATCTCAAAACTATTTCCAAACTCAAAGAACTGTGGCCATGAACAATCTTCTCCTGTTTGACTACTCATACCCTATTCTTAGCGGCCATGAATAATTTTCTCCTATTCGACTACTCATACCCTATTCTTGGCGGCCATGAATAATCTTCTCCTGTTCGACTACTCTGCATACCCTATTCTCGATGGCCATGAACAATCTTCTCGTGCTAAACACACAATCTTTGCTTCTTCACAGGTTTCACCTTTTGTTCAAAATTCATAAACTCACAATCTCTCCATTAATACCCTCCAAAACTAAATTGAAAGAAAAAAGAATAGAGGAATTTATTTAGTCCTTTATTTAGTCAATTTTATTTGTAGTTGTGTTTTTTTGCTCAATGACCAAATTAGTCATTTATTTCATCATTTCAATAGTCATTTCAACCAATGACCAAATTAGTCATTTATAGCTGTGTTGCAAAAAATTTTAGTCACGTGATTAAAAGTTTGGTCACATGACTAAAAGTTTAAGTCACTTGGTCATTTATTTGCCATATTTCTATTAGTGAAGAGAGCGTGCCCTTACAGGGAAGAGGCTAAACACAATAACGATATGATGAGTCAAATGATGATAAACAATAATGATATCACCTATGTGATGAAACCCTTAGGAGGATGAAGATCCTTCAACTCATAAGGAGAGATAGATGATAACTTCAAAACCTACAACAACACACACAATGACAACACAAATATGCTCTAGAATCACCATGAATGCTTTGAGTGCTCTTTATTGCAATGCTTCAAGTTGGATATCTCCATCTAGGTTCATAATGAATTCAAAAACACACTTATAAATGCTTTCCTGCTAACATTCATCAAATTAAACCAAAAGAGGTGACAAGAGAAACCTCTTTAAAGGTCCCAGGCTAACATAAAGTTATTTTAGCTCTGACCAATCAGGAAAGACTTGGGAGGTGGCACCAAAGTCTTTGAGCCCCTTTTAGGTCCAAGATAAGGTAAAACATAGGGCCCATATTCCCAATTTAAATTGGTGTTGGGCAATTTTCCACCATGATGAACATTTAGAATGTATAATGTAATCACAGGGATTTTGAAAAACAACAGAAACACAACTGATGGGGTGACTAATCAACCCCCCATACGAGGTAGGGTAAAAGATAACTATAATGGAAAATATTGTTACCATCAGAATGTTAACATTGTAGAATACCCTCGAAACAACAACAATTACTCACAATGGAACAATCAACAATAGGGTAACAAAAATGAACCTTACTGTTGACCATACAACCTAAATCATTTATGTGAATTTCACAAAGTAGAAGGGCATAATAAAAAATGTGCTATGCCTTTTTACCTCCTAGTTTAGCTCCTGGGTCCTATTTGCTTCATTGTACATTCCAATTGATCACTCCGAAGGAAACTTCCGAACACCCATGACATTTTGGACCCTTGGGACCTCCTTTATGAAAGGAAGCTAGGTGTGCAGAAATCACTTCCTACACTAATCTAATGAGGAGAGGGCTATGCAAATTCAAATTAATCCTTGCAACTACAACAACATAGAACATGTAAAAGAGATATTGCGGCAATACACATGAACCGAAAAGAAGACAGAAGAAGAGAGGCAAAGATTTACGGTGGGGAAAACCATTATCAGGTGAAAAACCCCACACTCAGAAACCTGCACAATGTATTAACAAATCTGAAAGTTGTTTACAATACACTTGCAATGCAAGATTCAATGGTCTTCGAAACTCGTATATGGAGTCAATCCGACAGCATAACAGTACTTGTAAACCTATGATACAACTCCCTCTGCAAGTACTTGTTTAAATAGAATATACAAGGCAATATTGGACCTATCTTGGACTGGGTGTCCAACAAGGCCTCATGGCCCAAAACCCATACCTAAGGACACTTGGTCAACATTGTTGAATGTGCCTGACACTTGTCCATAGCTCCCATCCCAAAGAGGTCACCTATTTCCAAAATGGTCTATGACAAATGCTCTTATGACACTTATGATCGTCATAGAATCTGTCATAGCGGTTACAACTTATAGCTGTAAGAGAATCTGTCATACACGGGATATAAGTAGCATATTCTCTTACAACATGTCATATTCCACCTTGGGGCACCCAAATATGCCTTATTCAAAGATGCTTCATCACACATGTCCTCACCTGTCTTACAAGCTTCTATTTCTGACTCTTACATGTCATAGATTCTGTCATAGGAATCCATCATAACCATTTCGGTCAGTATTCCCTTACACAACATGAAAGATGTTGACACATGGCAAAAATGCTCCTACCACAAAGTGGGATGCCTATCTCCTCATGTGAGGACAAAATTACAAGTTTTCATATTCCATATAGGATGACACATCACCGTGCCACATCCCACAATATGACAATATGGAATTTACAATTATTTACAACATAGGCAATTAAATAATAAATACAAAATATAAATAATGAAAGGAATTACCAAGGTTGAGACACCTTAATTTCCAACATTCTCCCACTTGACGAACACCTTGTAAGAGCCAATAGAAAAATAGGATTTAGCTGCTATATGTTGAGAGTACCATAGACTCTGAATCACCATCTCAACTTCTCTGTGCCCACTGGTTTCGTCAATGCATCTGCAACATTCTTCAAAGTATCTACCTTCTCCAAATTTACCTTTCCATCCTCAACCATGTCTCGCACGAAGTGAAACTCAACATCAATGTGCTTTGTTCTAGCATGGAAAGTTGGATTCTTCGCAAAGAAAATTGCACTCTGACTGTCACAACTGATCGTAATTTGACCTGCATCAACACCAATATCGGAACATAATCTCTTAAGCCAAATGGCTTCCTTACAAGCATGAGTTGCTACCATATACTTAGCTTCTATCGTGGATAGAGCAACAAACAGGTTGTCGCTTACTCATCCAACTAATAGCACCACCAAACAATGTAAACACATAAGCACTGGTGGATCTCCTGCTGTCAATGTCACCTGCCCAATCTAAATCCACAAATCCATGAATGTCAACAGAATGCGGAGGTCCTGAAACATTACCATGATATCATATGGAATATTCAGAAGTACCCCTCAAATATCTGAACACTTGCTTAACTGCATCCCAATGAACCCATCCAGGATTAGCCATAAATCGACTAAGGACTCCCACTGCTTGGGCAATGTCTAGTCTTGTGCAGACCATAGCATACATCAAACTGCCAACATCACTAGCATAAGGTACTCTACTCATGTCCTCCACCTCACTAGGAGATTTTGGACGATCCTCAACAGACAACTTTGTCCCCAAAGAAATAGGAACACACAATGGTCTACAATGTACTATGCTGAACCTGTCCAACATGGTCTTCACATACTTACTCTGGCTTAACCAAAGTTTTCTGTTGGTTCTGTCTCTTCTGATTTCCATTCCTAGAATGTACCTGGCTGCCCCTAAATCTTTCATTTCAAACTATGTTGACAACTGAGATTTAAAATCAGAAATCATATTCTTACCCTTCCCAATGAGCAACATATCATAAACATACAGTGCAACAATGAGAATATGATCACCATTAAACTTATAATACACACAGTGATCTAATTTCTATCTCACAAATCCAATTGACAACACAAAGGCATCAAACTTCAAGTATCATCTCCTAGGGGATTGCTTCAAACCATACAAAGACTTCTTAAGTTTGCAAACCAAATTTTCTTTACCTTTCACCATGTAATGCTTTAACTGTGACATGTAGATTTCTTCCTCCAAATCACCATGAAGGAAAGTTGTTTTCACATCCATCTATTCTACCTCCAAGTCATAAGCTACTGCAAGAGACAACATGAATTGAATGGATGTCAGCTTTGCAACGGGAGAGAAGATCTCACCATAATCTATACCCTCCACTTGTGAATACCCCTTCGCAACCAGTCTGGCCTTATACTTCTCAACACTGCCATTTGCACCAAATTTCTTCTTGAACACCCATTTGCATCCAACGGGTTTCCATCTAGGAGGCAAAGGCACCAAGTCCCAAGTTTGATTCTTTTCCAAAGATGCCATTTCATCCTCCATGGCCTCCTTCCAGGAACCTGCATCTTTCATGTCCATAGCCTCTAATACAGTTCTAGGTTCATCACTGTTAGTAAGCAAAGAAAAAGCACAACTAGAATCAAGCAATGTAAAACTAAACCTTTTAGGTTGCTTTCTTATCCATGTAGACCTCCTCAAGAGCTGAGGTTGAGGTTTAGCTTCTTCATCTGAGATTTCAGAGCTGCTAGAGCTCTCCTCATCATCAGGTCCAACATTGTCTTTATGTTCAGTGTTCTCGGGGGTGAGAGGAAACGAAACAACATCCTCTTTCTTTTCTTTTTCTTCTGGCTGTAAAACAATGGAAGAAGGTGTAAGCTCTCTGAAGATGACAGTTCTTTTATACAATAGTTTTTCAGCCACAAGGTCCCAAAGCTTGTATCCTTTCACACCGACACCATAGCCAATGAAGATACACTTAACAACCTTGTTCTCCAATTTTGACCGCTTCTCCCTAGGCACATGTGCATATGCCTCACAACCAAAAACATGAAGATGCCTTATTGAAGGCTTTCTACCAGACCACACCTCCATGGTTGTCTTTCCAACAAGAGTTGATGTAGGAGATCTATTAACAAGATAGAAAGCAGTGGCAACAACTTCAACCCAAAACTTTTGTTCTAGGCTAGCTCCACTAAGCATACTCCTAGCCTTCTCCATTAGTGTCTTGTTCATCCTTTCTGCAACCCCATTTTGCTGCGGGGTGTATGGAGTTGTTTTATGTCTTTCAATCCCAAGTTCCTTGCAATATTTATCAAATTTTGTAGAATAAAACTCACCACCATTGTCAGTTCTCAAACATTTAATCTTTTTACCAGTCTGATTTTCAGCAAAGGCCTTAAACTCCTTAAACTTACTATAGACTTCAGATTTGCTTCTGAGAAGATAAATCCATGTCCTTCTACTGTAGTCATCTATGAAAGATACAAAATATACAGATTTTGATAACGAAGGAACATTAACAGGACCAAATACATCAGAATGAACAAGGTCCAACACACCAGAAGACTTGTGAGAAATTGAACAAAACTAAACACGGTTTTGTTTCCCATATATGCAATGTTCACAAAAGTTGAACTCAAGATTACAATCATCTAACCCCTCAACGAGGTTTTTATTTTTCAGGGTACGCAGACCCTTCTCACCAATGTGGCAAAATGTCTTATGCCATAACATTGTCTTTTTAGCAGGAAGTTTAACTTCCAAGGCATGATTACAAACATCAGAACTAGAAACAACAGATCTCTTAACTGCTCGTTCAGATGGTGGGGATGAAGTGACTGCTACCCTCTTCTTTGAATTAGAAGAACTATTGCATCGTGAAATGCATACCTCTAGCTGAAACAAAGTACCTCACCTAGTACCCTTAGCAAGCACCATAACTCTTCTAGTCATCTTGCATCCTTCTTTCGGAAAGACAACCTACACACCTGCATCATTCAAACTACTTACAGAAAGCAGGTTTCGTGCTAAACCTGGGATATGGATAACCCCAAAGATACCCTTCACTCGACCATCAGGGAATCAGATAGAGACTCTTCCATGACCAACAATCTTCAGATGAGAGTCGTCACCCAAGTACACCTTTCCACCATTGAACTCCTCATACTTAGTGAACCAGTCTCAATGCGAGGTCATGTGGAATGATGCACTAGAGTCAATCAGTCACACATCATCAGATGCATGGGTTTCCAAGGCGGCGATGAAAGCATCACCATCATCTTGTGATTTCTCAGAATCTGAATCATGACCTTTCTTCTTCTTTTTCTTCTCCTCTTTGCATTCCTTTCAGGAATGCTTGGTTTTACCGCAGTTCCAACAAAGAGCCTTGGACTTTCCAGGAGATTTGGATCTGCCCTTTTCACCTTTCTTGTCCTTCTTTTTCCCTTTCTCCTTGGGTCTTCCACGAACTGCAAGAGCCTCTTTGGCTGCATCAGAAGACTTCCTCCACATCTCTTCAAATAACAATGCAGATACCACATCTTCCATCTTAAAGGTGGTAGTGGTGCTTCCGATAGCCATGACAAGATGATCCCATGAATTTGGCAAAGAATAAAGTAGGATCATGCATCGATCCTCCTCCATTTTCACACCTACAGATGTCAACTGTACAACCAGTATGTTAAAAGCATTTATATGTTCAACAACAGATCCTCTGTCCTCCATTCAAAGAGAATACAACTTCTTTCTCAGAAAAAGTTTATTAACCATGGATTTGGCTTGATACACATCTCCCAACTTCTTCCAAAGCAAGGTTGCAATTTTCTCCTCATGGACATTTAACAACACAGAATCAAAAAGACTAAGTCTTATGAGACCCTTATCCTTCCAATCCTTGAGATCCCAATCATCTTGTTGCATTGTAGCTTGTTTAGTTCTGATAATAGTTTCCCAAAGGTATCGGTCAACAAGCATGTCTTCCATCTTGAGCTTCCACAACTCGAAATTAGTGCCATTGAATTTCTCCACTTCCATTCTTCTGGATGTGCTTGTCATCTCCTTGCTATAATAGAAATTAGAATACTCTACACAGACTCCCACTCAACTTAAGGTCAGCTCAAAAAACCCCTACCCAATAGCTAAGACCAAAACTGGCCAGGCTCTGATACCAACTGAAAGGAAGCTAGGTGTGCGGAAATCGCTTCCTACACTAATCTAATGAAGAGAGGGCTATGCAAATTCAAATTAATTCTTACAACTGTAGCAACATAGAACATGTAAATGAGATATTACAGCAATACACATGAACCAGAAAGAAGACAGAAGAAGAGAGACAAAGATTTACGGTGGGGAAAACCCTTATCGGGTGAAAAACCCCACACTCAGAAACTTGCACAATGTATTAACAAATCTAAAAGTTGTTTACAATACACTTGCAATGCAAGCTTCAATGCTCTTTGACACTCGTATCTGGAGTCAATCTGATGACATAACAATACCTGTAAACCTGTGATACAACTCTCTCTCCAAGCACCTATTTAAATAGAATATACAAGGCAATATTGGACCTATCTTGGAATGGGCATCCAACAAGGCCTCATGGCCCAAAACCCATGCCTAAGGACACTTGGTTAACATTGTAGAATGTGCCTAACACTTGTCCATAGCTCCCATCCCAAAGAGGTCACCTATTTCCAAAGTGGGCTATGACAGATGCTCTTACGACACTTACGACCATCATAGAATCTGTCATAGTGGTTACAACTTATAGCTGTAAGAGAATCTGTCATACACAGGCTATAAATAGCATATTCTCTTACAACATGTCATATTCCACCTTGGGGTGAACAAATATGCCTTATTCAAAGATGCTTCATGACACATGTCCTCACTTGTCTTACAAGCTTCTATTTCCAACTCTTACATGTCATAGATTCTATCATAGGAATCCGTCATAACCGTTTCGGTCAATATTCCCTTACACAACATGAAAGATGCCGACACATGGCAAAAATGCTCCTACCACAAAGTGGGATGCCTATCTCCTCATGTGAGGACAAAATTACAAGTTTTCATATTCCATGTAGGATGACACATCACCATGCCACATACCACAATATGACAATATGACAATATGGAATTTACAATTATTTACAACATAGGCAATTAAAAAATAAATACAAAACATAAATAATGCAAGGAATTACCAAGGTTGAGACACCTTAATTCCCAACACTTTATCTTAACCCTGACCTAGTTTGGGCCCCTGGACTTGGGTGCCAACTAACCAAGTCTCCCCTTATTGGTCGGGCTAACTAATGGCATGTCAGTTTGGGCCCTTCCAAAATGTTTCTCCTTGTCATCTTTTGTGATTTAAATTCATAAATATTAGTGGGAAAACATATATAAGTGAGTTTATGACTTCATTTTACATCTAGATGGATAACGCAAACTTATGATATTGGAGAAAAGAGCATTCAAGGTATTCATTATGTTATTATTGCAGATTTGTGTTTGTATTTGTGTTTGTTGCAGATTTGACATCATCATCCATCTCCCTGTGATTTGAAGAGCTTTCTTCCTCCCAAGGGCTTCACCTCCAAGGTGACATCATTACAATTTGGATCATTTCATAATTTGGATTATCTTTAGCCTCTACCCTGCAAGGGCACACTCTCTCATTAACAACGGTGTTGGGAAAGCTTGAATGCTAACTTGGGATTTGACTGACCCAAATCTCTAAACACCACAACCCCCAAACCCCACTCTTGTATACAAAACTTTAGAGTAGGCTAAGAGAAGAATAGAGGTACGTGGAAAACCCTACCTTTGCTTCATAAAACCATTTGTTATCTGTTATCTATCTGTCGTCTATCTACTCCTTTGATATCTGTCGTCTGTAGATAGAAATCCCAAAATTCCCTCCTTTCTTCATTCACACGATGATCTCAAAACTATTTCCAAACTCAAAGAACTGCGGCCATGAACAATCTTCTCCTATTTGGCTACTCATACCCTATTCTTGGCAGCCATGAACAATCTTCTCCTATTCGACTACTCATATTGTATTCTTGGCGGCCATGAATAATCTTCTCCTATTCTGCTACTTTGCATACCCTATTCTCGGTGGCCATGAACAATCTTCTCCTGCTAAACGCACAATCTTTGCTTCTTCACAGGTTTCACCTTTTGTTCAAACTTCATAAATGCACAATCCCTCCATTAATTCCCTCCAAAACTAAATTGAAAGAAAAAAGAATAGAGGAATTTATTTAGTCAATTTTATTTGTAGTTGTGTTTTTTTGCCCGATGACCAAATTAGTCACTTATTTGGTCATTTATTTAGTTGTTTCAATAGTCATTTCAAACGATGACCAAATTAGTCATTTATTTAGTCATTTACAGCTGTGTTGCAAAAAGTTTTAGTCACGTGATTAAAAGTTTGGTCATGTGGCTAAAAGTTTAAGTCACCTGGTCATTTATTTGCCATATTTCTACTAGTGAAGAGAGCGTGCCCTTGCAGGGAAGAGGCTAAACACAATAATGATATGATGAGTCAAATGATGATAAACAATAATGATATCACCTACATGATGAAACCCTTAGGAGGATGAAGATCCTTCAACTCATAAGGAGAGATAAATTATAACTTCAAAACCTGCAACAACACACACAATGACAACACAAATATGCTCTAGAATCACCAATGCTTTGAGTGCTCTTTATTGCAATGCTTCAAGTTGGATATCTCCATCTAGGTTCATAATGAATTCAAAAACACAATTATAAATGCTTTCCTACTAACATTCATCAAATTAAACTAAAAGAGCCGACAAAGAGAAACCTCTTTAAAGGTCTCAGGCTGACATAAAGTAATTTTAGCCCTGACCAATCAGGGAAGACTTGGGAGGTGGTACCCAAGTCTTTGAGCCCCTTTTAGGTCCAAGATAAGGTAAAACATAGGGCCCATATTCCCAATTTAAATTGGTGTCAGGCAATTTTGCACCGGGATGAACATTTAGAATGTATAATGTAATCACGGGGATTTTGAAAAACAACAGAAACACCACAACTGATGGGGTGACTAATCAACCCCCCATACGGGGTAGGGTAAAAGATAACTATAATTGAAGAGATTGTTACCATTAGATTGTTAACATTGTAGAATACCCTCGAAACAACAACAATTACCCACAATGGAACAATCAACAATAGGGTAACAAAAACGAAAACAAAAATGAACCTTACTGTCGAACATACAACCTGAATCATTTATGTGAATTTCACAAAGTAGAAGGGCATAATAAAAAATGTGCTATGCCTTTTTACCTCCTAGTTTAGCTCCTAGGTCCTATTTGCTTCATTGTACATTCCAATTGATCATCCTGAAGGAAACTTCTGAACACCCATGCCATTTTGGACCCTTGGGACCTCCTTTATCTTAACCCTGACCTAGTTTGGGCCCCTGGACTTGGGTGCCAACTGACCAAGTCTCCCCTTATTGGTCAAGGCTAATTAATGGCATGTTAGTTTGGGCCCTTCCAAAATGTTTCTCCTTGTCAACTTTTGTGATTTAAATTTGTAAATGTTAGTGGGAAAGCATATATAAGTGAGTTTATGACTTCATTTTACACCTAGATGGATAACGCGAACTTATGATATTGGAGAAAAGAGCATTCAAGGTATTCATTATGTTATTGTTGTAGATTTGTGTTTGTATTTGTGTGTTTGTTGTAGATTTGGCATCATCATCCATCTCCCTGTGAGTTGAAGAAATTTCATCCTCCCAAGGGCTTCACCTCCAAGGTGACATCATTGCAATTTGAATCATTTCATAATTTGGATTATCTTTAGCCTCTGCCCTGCAAGGGCATGCTCTCTCATTAACAACAGTGTTGTGAAAGCTTGAATGCTAACTTGGGATTTGACCGAGCCAAATCCCTAAACACCACAACCCCCAAACCCCACTCTTGTCATCTTGTGTGTAGGTTACAGGTTCAAGTTTCAGGAAAAGTGGAGCTACAGGGAAGTAGTGTAGGAAACAAAGTTTCAAGATCCAAAAATAGTTCCATAATATTCCTCTAACTAGACTTGGGTGGTTGCCACCCTAGTCTACAGGGCCTCAAGCTTCTGGATCTGAGTTCTAAGCATCATTAGTAGCATTTCATCAGTTTTGACCTCCAGTAGAATCTAACATCTAGACTTGGGCGGTTGCTGAATTTGTCCTTCGACACCTTTGCTTTTGGGAGACATGTTTTGACATCTTACTAATCCTCTCTATACTTTTGGTTTCCAGATTTCTATTGTTAATCATCTGTTTCAAGCTGATTATCTTCTAACTAGGGTTTCCTTCATACTTAGCCTAGGGTTTAATAAAAGGCTTGATTAATTCATATCTTTCCATAGCACTCTTGAGAACAAAATTAGTAGTTGAGTCCTCTTGCATCTGAAGTGACTTAGCTCGATTTTGTCCTTGAATGTTGTAGAGAAAGAGGGTTTGATCTTGTGTACTTACATGCATGCATTCATCTCTCTTTTACCCTATAACATTTTGGTGAACCCATAGCAGCAAACATAGGCATCTTTCTGAGTGTTGAAATCAATCCTTGAATTAATTCATATCTTATTTATCATTCTTCATTGGAAAATCTTGCAAATTTTTTTAAAAAATTGAAAAAATAAGCATTTTAGGCTTGCATAAAGGCATAATTTTGCATTATTTTCATTACATATCATTAGAAGCATTTGAAAAATAGATTTTTAAATCAGATCTGAAATTAATTACAACACTTAATCATTCCATGATATCACATCTTGCATTTGCAGATCTCATTTGTAAGGGTTTTGTTGAAAATTCGCATTTTTCATATAACCTAGTTTTTTGCAAAAAGCTAGGGTTAGTAGTCAAAATCTTATTACAGATTTTTCTACTCCTTTAAACACTCATTAAAATCTGATTTTGAATTGTAGTGTTGCTTCATTATGCATTATTGCATTGAAATTTCAAATTTTGTAATTACAAATGTGTATTTCAACATAAGGAAATAAGCATGTTTTTCACATATTTTACAATAAATCAAAAAATTACCCATATCACCTTTTGTGCAGCACTTTTAACATTAAATTCACTTCATTTTTAGTGACACTAGTGTGTTTTTGTCCTTTGCAAAAAGATTCAAAAACTCGATTTCCTCAAACTAGTGTTGTGGTGTACAAAAGTCTCTCATGTGGCATTCGATAAATGAAAGACACTTCATTATGGCACCTTTTAATTCTTCCTCTTTGGTATCTTTGCATTCATATATCAAAGATTTTGAAAGTTTTTTGCAAATTTGTTAATATGCATCCTTATGTTTTGACTCATATACATTCCATGTATGATAATGATATATTTAAAAGCTCTCCATTTGAAATCCTTGATATGTATCTGATTTTAATAACTTCATAACTCTTACAAATGAATATCCTTCGATATTAAAGGACTTTACTGATTTCATCTCCATGAATTTTCTTGAGAAAGATGATGGTGATAATCCTGCTACTTCTACTACAAGTCATAATAGTAACGTAGCTTCACCTTTTCACCTTATGATTTGGATATCTCTCCCAAAGTTGTTCCCACTTGTGAGGACATTTTAGCGCAAGAAGATGAAATCATTGATACATTACTTAATATCACCCTACCCTCTCTTCAATCAAATGCTCTCCCTTCAAAAGATGAAGCATTGGTAGATGAAGAAATGTCTCTCACATTAAATCCTTTAGGGATGAATGCTAAGCTTAATTAAAGTAAAAACAATGTTAATTCAATCATCACTAATAGGCTTATTCCACCCACTAAGGGAATAGTGGATAAGTGTATTAATGTTCCTAAACTCATTGTACATGGGGAACATAATGTGCCTCCTTGCTTCAAACTGGCGATTACGGTTCAAGGTGCTCCAACACCACCTAGACCCCCAAATTATATTCTTAATATTGTAAAACAAATTACTCAAGGAAATCAAGCCTATCAAAATATGTCACAACAACCCTATCACAATGTGGTTTCTCACACATACAATACATGAAATAATAAACAAAGTAAACAACAATCAAACACTCTGATTACTTTACCAACTTCTCAACCTATGCTTCCTCAACCACCTCGTTTAATGCATAAAGGTGGTCAAGATTATGATCTTGTTGAGTAGCTTTGTGCTACTCTTGCTAAGATCTCTCTTTGGCAACTCATACAAACATCACCTACATACCACGAAATGCTCTAGGAAGCTTTACAAAAGATGATTATACCACCTGCTGTTAAGCCTAATGATGTAGCATCTTTGTTAGATTGTATGCATGCGACAAAAATGGATATTTTGTTTCAACAACATGAGTTACCCTCTACGGAAGTTTAGAAACAATATGATCCTCTTCAAATCTTTTTCAAAATTAACAAAAAGTTGATAAAGTGAGTTATGATTGACAATGGATCATCTCTTAATCTTTGTGGCATTGATTTGCTACACAAAATCAATGTTGATAAATCTTCAATTAAACCAGATAAACTTAACATCCGTGGTTTTGATAATGTTGGTAGAAAATCTTTGGGTACCATAACTTTACCCATAAAGGTTGGACCCGTGAAATTATCTACACTTTTCCATGTCATGCCTGGTGCTCTTTCATATAACATCATTCTGGGAAGACCATGGATTCATGCCATAGGGGCAGTTCTGTCTACCCTTCATCAATCATTAAAGTTTATTTACAAAGGTAAGCTTCACACCATCGAAACTGATCTGGAGCTGAACAATTGTTTACAAATCAAAATGTAAAAGCAAGTTATCAATCATATGACTTTGAATAACTTAAAAGTGGATTCATCAATACCTCTTGTCATAGATAATGCTATGCAAGATTCAACATCGAATGCACTTTTTGGTGACAATCAGGGTTCATTAGATTTTACTCCTACCTTTATGGGGGAATATAAACTTAAAAATGCCAAAGCATCAAAAGTTGCATCCATCTCAGCCAAGCAATTTTTGGAACTACCTAAGAAACCTAAAGTTTATTTAGTAGAAGACAAAGACAATACTTTCACTTACACTATGGACTATGAGACTTGTGAGACCCCACCTTCCTCTAAAAAGATGGAGTCTCTCTATGGTCGTGGATTTCAAATCCTTTACAAAAATTGCAACTACGTAGACAATGGTTGTGGTGTAAAACAACAAGGAATCAGAGTACCTTTACAAGTTGCTGGAATTAACTACACAGCCAGTATTGGATACTGTTCTTTGAAGTCCACCAAATCCTACCATCATCCTACTCTTAATATTAATATAATATCAGAAAATATGATATATCTTGATATGATTGACATGGATTGTCCGCCATGAAATATCACATTGAACCAGGTAAGTATTTCTCCCTCCTTAAGCCACACTCACTATAGCATCTATTCTAGTTGCTCTCAAGGGTGGCATGTCCTCTTGGATATATATGTGGTTAGCATTGTGTTGTGTTCCCACGTGTTGTGTTATATGTTGTTTAGGTCTCATTCGATGACCCTTGATACTCTTGTAAGGTCAAGGATACAAGGAGACTGCCTCTATTGTGACCATTCTTCTATTTGTCTCTATATTCTTCTATTGTCCTCTCCTCTATTTTATTATTGTGTGTTGTGCCTTGGGGGCATAACATCATGGAGAATGTCCTCGGGGCATCTTACCGTGTTGTGAACCCAAGTCACTCTTGTCTCATCTCTCATTTTATTTTTTATATTCTTTAGTGGCTCTACTAGCTAGCGGATGATGAAAATAAATAAATACTAATAAGGACCACGTGCCCCTTCAGTAAGAAAGCAAAAATGGACCTAGTCCATTTATGAAGATGGGATTGATATATATATATATATATATATATATATATATATATATATATATATATATATATATATATATATATATGATGCTTGACTAGTAGAATCACTCCATGTGATGTATCGTGTTGTGAAATTTCTTGTAACAAACCTTTGCAATACTTTCAATCTGCTCCAATGCACTTTGGATTGTTTTGTCCCTCACCTTGTTGCTACACTCGGTTCTGAGATTTTATATATATATATATATATGATGCTTGACTAGTAGAATCACTCCATGTGATGTATCATGTTGTGAAATTTCTTGTAACAAACCTTTGCAATACTCTCAATCTGCTCCAATGCACTTTGGATTGTTTTGTCCCTCACCTTGTTGCTACAATTGGTTCTGAGATACCTGCAGTATAGCCCAATGACTATACTTGGTTTTGAACTTGCAAGTGTAGCCTTGGTCTTTGGTGATCTAATATATGATTTATGCAAAGCTTTTATGAATTGATTTGGTTGTTATCTTAGAGTAATATTTTCTAACCAAAGCTTATATCTTGTTGATTATGCTAGCAAATCATATTGATGTGTTTGTGGGAAAATTCAACGATCGTGGCACATGTCACTTCGGGGCATGGGCTTTGTGAAAGCTCTTGTTCCCTTGTGTGTTTTCACTCTACCTTAATATGCTTGATACTGACAAGTGGGATCAACCACCTTAAGGTGAGGGCATATATAATGGTATTTGCTTGATTATATTTTGCCACTAACAAAGCATGTTTGTAATCCCTCATCATGAGGCGGGATGGTGTATCTCTTGAGCTAGTGCATATCCTTTTAAGAAAAAATCCCTCATCGAGAGGCGGGATAACGTATCTCTTGAGCTAGTGCGTATCCTTTTATACAAAGCCCTCATCGCGAGGTGGGATGGCGTATCTCTTGAGCTAGTGCACATCCTTTTATACAAAGTCCTCATCACGAGGCGGGGTTGGATCTTGATTCATTCACCCTTAAGTGTGTCTTTGGTAGTTGTGGTAGCATAGCTCAACCGTCAGGTGTGTTTGGCATGTTTTAGATAGTGGAGTAGTTATAAGCTCCTCCCTATCACTTGTGTTTATTGTGTATAAGACATATAGTGTGTTTATGGAATACTATGCGGTGCTCATGTATTCTGTGTGTCTTCTGCGTGTTTTTTGTGTCTTCTTTACGTGTCTTGCATGTTTGTGGCATGGTCTAAAGCTGTGTGGTCATGAGTCTCTCCCCACACTATATGTGTTTTGCATGTCTTTACATGTGTGTATTGTTTACTTTAGTTAGCATTATATATATGGATATGTAATTGCTTAATCATGTCTTCTTCATGTATTACGTGACTGCGTTCATGTCTTCTCTATGTATTGTGTTCTTTCACTATATTCTTCATGTATTGCATGCTTCCTTACTGTATTCATTATGTCTTGTGTGTCTGTTAAGTGTTTTCTTATGTTTGCCTAAGCTTGGGGGCTAGCGATAGTCTTCAAACTTAGGGTGTTTTTGATGTGCTTTGACCATACTTTAATGCATGTATGGATCGTAAGATCATACACACATTAAAGTGGGGGCTAAATGAACATTATGGAGTAAAAAGTGGCCGCATGCCTTTTAACCTCCTAGTTTAGCTCCTAGATCCTATTTGCTTCATTGTACATTCCAATTGATCATCCTGAAGGAAACTTCCCAACACCCATGACATTTTGGACCCTTGGGACCTCCTTTATCTTAACCCTGACCTAATTTGGGCCCCTAGACTTGGGCACCAAATGCCCAAGTCTCTCCTTATTGGTCAGGGCTAACTAATGGTATATTGACTTGTGCCCTTCCAAAATGTTTCTCCTTGTTGGATTTTGTGATTTAAATTCATAAATGTTAGTGGGAAAGCATATATAAGTGAGTTTATGACTTCATTTTACACATAGATGGATAACGTGAACTTATGATATTGGAGCAAAGAGCATTCAAGGCATTCATTGTGTTATTGTTGCAGATTTGGCATCATCATCCATTTCCTTGTGAGTTGAAGAGATTTCATCCTCCCAAGGGATTCACCTCCGAGGTGACATCATTGTTATTTGAATCATTTCGTCATTTGGATTATCTTTAGCCTCTACCCTGCAAGGGCACACTCTCTCATTAACAACGGTGTTGGGAAAGCTTGAATACTAACCCAAGATTTGACTAAGGCAAATCCCTAAACGCCACAACCCCCAAACCCCTCTCTTTTCATCTTATGTGTAGGTTACAGGTACAAGTTTAGGGAAAAGTGAAGCTACAGGGAAGCAGTGCAGGAAATAGAGTTTCAAGATCTGGAAATAGTTCCAAAATATTCCTCTAACTAGACTTGGGTGGTTTCCACCCTAGTCTATGGGGCCTCAAGCTTCTGGATCTGAGTTCTGAGCATCATTAGAAACATTTCATTAGTTCTGACCTCTGGCAGAATCCAACATCTAAACTTGGGTGGTTGCCAAATTTGTCCTCTGACACCTCTGCTTTTAGGAAATAGGTTCTAAAATCTTACTGATCCTCTCTATACTTTTGGTTTCTAGATTTATGTTTTCAATCATCTATTTGAAGATGATTATCTTCTAACTAGGGTTTCCTTCATACTCAGCCTAGGGTTTGATAAAAGGATTGATTAAATCATATCTTTCCATAGCACTGATCTTGAGAACAAAATCAATAGTTGAGTCCTCTTGCATCTTGAAGTGACTTAGCTCAGTTTTGTCCTTGAATGTTGTAGAGAAAGAGGGTTTGATCTTTTGTACTTACATGCATGCATTCATCTCTCTTTTACCCTATAATAACATGTAGGGAATACAATAGATTCTTTGTTAGGTTTCCTAAGGAACAACAATGCATGTTCATAGAAATGTTCCTAAACCGGCAAGAAGTAGCACCCAAAAATGAGAACAATTCTAGATAGACAACTATTGCTCCCAAGAATACAAACATGAGGATTTTTCAAAACCCTTTTGCTTCACATCAAAAAATGAGATGAGTGCATCAACTCAAACAAACATAAATAATACAAAAGAACCCACAACATCGGCCCAGCTAGGCCACAAAGGTGAAACAAAAATGTTGGGTGTGGTGGAGATTATCCATGATGAAGTTGAAATACAAAATGATGTGGTCTAAGAGATAGACTATTATGGAAGGGCCATATCAACTGTGGATCCCACCCCACCACCAATTAGACCATATGATCTTATTGAGGATCTTAAAATGACCTATGCTAAGATCCCCTTATAGACCTCCTAAGAAACTCACCTTCACATCGTGTAGTGCTTCTAGAAGCCATCAGTTTAAAGCATCTTTCTAAGATCACGCCACCTCCAAACGAATAGATAAAACAAGTGGACCTAGACCTAGATCCTCCTAATGCCAAATTACAGGATCCTAGGTTCTCCTTTGATCTTATGCAAATGCTAATAGAAGAAAAGTTAACAAAGAAGAGAACTCTAGTTGATGACAGTGTGATTATAAATATAGTGCCCTTCTCCCTCCTTAAAAAAATGGGATATGGGCATACAAATATCACATCCTATTGAGACACGCTAAGGGTTTATGACAATTTGAAAGTTACCGTGCAATTAGAAAAATTACCCTTCTAATTTTTGACAGTGTTCTACATTATCGACAGGGACACCAGATGTAACTTACTCCTTAGAAGACCTTTTATTCATAGAATGAAGGCAATCCATTCCACATTATTCTAAGAAGTACGTTTTCTCCATCTTGGAAAAAATTACATTGCAAAGGGAGATCCTGTGCCATTTAGCATGCTTACAATAGACCAAAACAAAATGAAAATTGATATCCTGATCAACTATGAGCTATCAACAATAAGGTTGTGATACCAAAGCCAACGCAATAGGTCTCACCATTGAAACAAAATAACAACCAAGGAAAAACAATGAATATGGAAATTAAGAACATTGAGAAAGGGGAATCATGAAGACAAAAATAAATAGTCTCCAAAGGAATGACGGCTAAAATCATGGAATTGATTGAGAAGGATAGTCCTTTATAGTTTCCCCTCAATATTTTTACAATTAGAATAACAAAGGAAGAGAAAGAGAAGCAACCAAGACAAACAAGTCAATCAAGAGAAGCTCCTCCTCTTATTCAATTCAAAATATAATAGAATAACATGGTCAAGTGAAGCATGAGTGTGTCCATACAGCTCTGCCCTCAAACTAAGAGTAACATCTACTACCTCCAACTACATGTGCATGTAGAAAAGAAAATTTTTAGTTTCAAATATAATTTATAAATGTGTTAGGACTACAAGCATATGTTTTAAATTTTACAGTATAAATTTAACTTAAAAACTTAAAAAATATATACATACATGTGTCATACTAGGATCTTGAATGTCAGATGCATCGCTTGCAATGATAGAATCCACCAAATCCTCTGTAGTTCTGCACTCGAATAGCTATAGCAATGATGTGTGTAGTGGATTGTGCAAGCGAGATGGCATTGACCCTGAAGACATCATCTCCATAAAACCTAGACCTCCCATAGCCTAGTCAAGTGAATCAGTAGATGTTTGAGCACGTGTAGTGGCAAAAAGATCAGTATAAGGTAGATGTGCCTATGCAACAGTAGAATGATCAGTATCACATGGCTCATGCACCCCACTAGAATATCTAACTATATGATCTGCATCAAAATGTTGTGAGTGAGCTACATGACTCTCTAAATCTCCATGGATGTGACCCACATAAACTAACATCTACTAAAGGGATCCCCAACTGTGATGAAATCACTTGGTATGCTCTCATCAAGTCCTTAGACAAAAAACCTACTGCCCTCTGGATCTCCAGGCCATCACTTGTATGCGGTTTATATCATCTGGAGATAGGATGCCTGCAATGTGATAGGGCTATGATTGAATAGGTGACCTATGTGGATGCCTCATCAAGTACTACCCCATGCAATTTGTAGATATCCTCTGAGTCTACACAACAATCTCATCAATATTGTCATTTGCTTCCCGTTGTGAAGAAATGACATCCTGATCACCAATAGGGCTCAGGGATGGAGGGATAGCAAGCATCCTCTCACCAACCAAGGTCCTATAAGCAAGAGGGTCTCAATCTGCATGATGGTATGCATCCTTGTCACATACCCTACCACACCCCTACCCCAAATGAGGAGGTAAATCCAAATAATTGACCTTGAGGCCTAAATGAACCTCAGCATATAACTGATGTGCAAAATATAATGGAATTTGGTCGTTATTTGGATAACAACCATGGGTTGCAAAAAATCAAGGGTAAATCAATGGTGTCATCCTAGGGCATATACACCTAGTCACCTGATACACTCTCACAGTAGTTTGGGGACATACTATGGACAATATTCAATTTTTATAGTTTCTTTTGGTACTCGTAGCTAGGTTGTGCTCAAAGGAATATCACCAGAAACCTGTTCCTATATTTGGGCAAGAATGGTGGTTAAAGTCTCACCAGAATATGCATGGACGTCCCCTGATGAACATCTAATTTGAACTAAACTCTCTCAAATCATCTCATAATTGGTTCTATACACCCCTGTGGTCGAAGGGTCATCTAAAATCAATCTCAATCTACCAATCTCTCTATCTATATATACCCAAAGCCCATCCATATCGGTGTTGTACAAAAAAAATAAAGTTCTAATTTAAATTTGCATGGGTCATGCACATATATTCATGATGTTAGGGTAAGGCCAAACATGTACATGAGTATGAGAAAGGTCTAAGTTCTAGTAAATTAAATGAAAGTACTCTTCAAAATACTTTATGGGCAAATGTAATTAATACCGACATGGGATGAAAATATTTTTATAATTTGGTATTGGAAATACTTTTTCTAACATCATTTTCTTCATCTATCATTTAGAATCCATAATGAACTTTTGGAAATTAGAAGCAAAGGATAAATCAAGACAAAGACAAGAGATTCTAATCCTCAGAGCAAGCTCTAATATAATCCTTCTAGATAGAAATCCAAACTAGGAAATAACTCTCAATGCTATCCATAGAAGAAGTAGTAATCATAAATTGATCAAATTAAGTAGTAAAAGATTCACATGTTTGCATGGGAAAATAATTGAGTCCTTGTACATAGAACAAATTGTTCTTGTGTAGATAATTTAACTAGATTGTACTCTTTCTTAAATAAAATTTTCATAATTATTTACATTTGTGATGATTTTCTTAATTTCTTGTGCATCTCTTTAAACAATAGAATAATGGTGATTCACGAAGTCTATTTATTGTTGGTAGAGCTCTTGGAATTTCATGTACATTTTCTAAAATTTAACCTAAATATTATATGCTAATGGATTTAATGTTTCTTTGTACTCTACACTTTTAGCCTCAATAAGGCTCTACAAATCATCCATTTGAGTAATAAGTGATCATGTTATGGAAAATTATGAACAACAATTTTAAACAACTAACTATCCAATAACTCAATGGAAATAAGATGAAATGCAATAAACAAAATCATACCTTCATAGACTAATTTTACCTCGTGACTTCCATTGTTGCCTATCTCATATTGATCTTATGAATGAGTTGAGCTCTCAGAAGTTGTACTTCCTTGCTATTGAAGATGACAATAGGAGTATGGTTGTAGATGGATAATGCAATGAAGATTAAACTAACAATGCAACTCTATGATGATGGATAATGGAGATATGGAGACATGGTTGGATGATTGTGATGATAATGGGATTATGCAAGTGCAATGAGGATACTTTGCCAAAGGCACACTAATGGTATTTCTGCAGAGTAAGATTTCTAAAGCTTGAGTGGATGCAAAATGGGTGTGAGGACCTTACTTTTATAGGCTTAAGAAAGGCCAAGTCCAAGTGTCAATAGATCCATGACTGGAGGAATTATCTGTGATGTGTACGGTTGAGATGGAGTTGAGGGAGATAATCATGGGAAATATTCCTACTACGTTTACAAGGTAGAGGAATAAGTGGATCCATGAGCCACATGTCATTGTGCTCACAAATGACCTGTGAGTTAAAGGTGGAAGTCTTTAAGGAGATTGTGGAAGAAGGACTCTTGACTTGTGGGAATGTGAGAGATGAACTAGAATTAGAAAGACACATGTATTTGAGCATAAAGGTGATTGAGAAATAATAGGACACATGTGGAGAAGAAATAGGGATGACTAGAGGATAAATAGGACATGTGGGTGAGGGTAATTAGCTAATTAAATATTAAAAATATTTAATTATGTGTGCAACATGGTGAGGTGTAAAGTGAGGCGGAAAGTGATGTGGATTTATGAATTTAAGACTTAAGATAGATAATTAATTAAATAATTTTGGGATTATTTAATTAGATGAGACATTAGAGGAATTTAGATGATTTAATTAAATAAATTGATTTTTATTTAATTTCTGGGATAATGAACCAATTAAAGAAATTAGAATATTTATTTAATTGATAGATGAAATAAGAATTAAAATAAATATTAAAATATTTATTTAAATTCGACACAAGGCATTTTTAGGTGTATACATTTTGCCTCTCTTTGATGCAATGTGTTTTATCATGTTGCTTCAAAGAACAAAAGTTTTCTGATTATGAGCGTGCCCCAGTTTGCCCCTAGTACAGGTTAAATGATGATAGGATGCCCCCTCGGGAGATTGGTCGGGTTGGATGTGATGACAAGATGACGGATGATCTCACGATGAACAAGAATGATAAAGGATGACTAAGAAAATGGAGGATGCAAGATAAGAGATGGATGAAAGAGTTGAATGACATGTTATGCAAGATAAAATGATAACACACACAAGCAAGCAAGCAAGTATTGAAAAATGATACAAAAAAAACAAGGTACTGCCCCTGTCAAGATGTAAACCAATGATTAATCGATAATGATTGATGACAGTGTTTTTCATTGCGGGAAATGATATATCCCTAGATCAATACAAGATGAAGATAGTGTTGTCATTATGGGAAACGATATATCCCTAGATCAACACAAAGATGTGGGAAAGACATATCCCACTGATGATGATGATTGATTGATTAATTGAGTTGGTTTGCGACAAGATTAGGATCAAGATCATTGATTGCGATTGGATAATTTGACAAGATTGATTTACTCAATTGGTATGGATTAAGGATGAACTTGCATTTGGATCATTGCTTGGATTGATTGGATTGATTTGATGATTGGATTGACGCTTGGATTGATGATTGGTGAGGCCCCAGTCACTCAAGAGTGAGGGTGATAAGGAAAGATAATGGTAAGGTAGCAAATAAGATGAATGATGATGATGACACCCCCTTGGGAGGACAATTGGTGTGCTCTCAAAATGAAAAGAGAGAAAAGCGTGAGTAGATAAAGAGATGTAGATAAAGAAAGGACTTGGATCTTAAGCCACTTGGAAAATGATATGTATGAAATGCTTATAGATGAAATGAAATGCAATTTGGTATGTATGATAGTGGATTTTGTCATCTTCTCGTATAAGTTTTTGAAGTACTTTGTTTCGTCATTGAGATTTTAAAATGTTGTAAGAAAATACAAGCATCTAGGTATAAATAAACCATGATGACCTGAGTTTTACTTACATGGATTTTGATTTAGCAAGTTAATACAAGCATCTAGTCAAAATTGAACCTAGATGACCTGAGTATTGCTTGCGTATCAACAGACAAGGATTACACCTGTTTCATGTTTAGACCTCTAATGTCCTTGATGATCATTATGTTGATCATGTCTTTATACAAGGATTCACATTACTAAAGATAAACCCATAAACAACAAACAAATAAAATAATTATGCCCCCATCATAGCTCCTCTAGTTTTTGACATCCTTGAGTAGCATAAAAAGACATAATAACAAAAATCATGATATAAGACTTTAAATAACCATTAAAAACCTTCTTTCCATAGATATATTTTTCTTGCAATAACTGATAGAGTCCTTTTGATAGTTTTGGCAAGTAGGGATTTGTCAGGTGTAGTTTGATGTCTCTTTGCCAAGATGATGTTTAAAGCTTGCTTGCTGTGTCGCCTGCCATCTAGTGATAAAACCATGATCCTGATTGTTATCCTCTGAGTTGTAGCATTCAAGAATCCAATTCTCCAACTAGGTCGGGGATTATGCCCCCAGTCAAGTAAAGGTTCTAGTTATTATGGATAAAACATAGGGATAAACTGATGGTAGACTCAATGTGACGGGCCCTAAGGGACTGACCTAGTGCCTCAGGGGCTCATCGATGATGGCCTTGCCTACGTGACGACGCGGAGGCAATGTAGTTTGGGGTGTGGACTATGTGAACCTAAGACCTAGATGGTGGGAATTAGGTGGAATTAGATGGATAAAAGGATGGGTGATAAGGGATGGAATGGATGGGAAGCCTCAGGGGCTCATCAATGATGGCCTTGCCTACGTGATAGCTCAAAGGCAACATAGTTCGACTATGGTAGCAATGATGGAGTTATAACGGATGACAAGATGGATGAAGGATTAGATGGATAGACTAGGGTGAATAAGGTGATAAGGGTGAGCGAACCCAAGCCATAATGGGTATCCTTATGTGATTTGATGGATGCGGTTAGAAAGGATTAGATGAGGACTAAGATCCTAAAAGATGAAGGAAGTGATTTATCTCTGACATGTTTCTGATTCCCTTGCATTGGGGTTTGTAGGATTTGATGATTGGATAAAAGGATGGGCGATAAGGGATGGAATGGATGCACGCGTAAGAAAACAAGGATGTGATCTCCAAGGACTATGTCACATAGGAATATCTCAGGATTTGACATGATAACGCTTATGACAAGAGGGTAATAGGATTGGATTGGTTTGAAAAAGATAAGGTACATCAAGATTTTTTCCAAAGCATGTTTCGACATTTTGCCCCCATATCTTTATCAAGATCAAAAGAGGAATGGAAGATGAATGGACTCAATATGATAGGTATATGTAGGGTAAAGATGATAGGAGGGTATGGTAAGATAGGATGGAAAATGATAGGGTCAATGAGACAATGTGCTCCCAAGGGTAAGTGACATAGAAGATCAACCTACACATGACACATGTTTGCCAGGTTTTCATCATGGTACTTATCCAAGGCACCACGAAGGGTGGTTTTCACTGTTGGACGAAGGGATTTCTCTTTACTTTTTTTTTTACCTTTTTTTTAATGGGATATTTGGATGGGATAGGTGCAATATGGACAAGAGGGACTCAAGTGTCTACTTTCATGAAAGGTGGTAGTCATACTAAGGATGGACGTTATTACATGGACCATGTCAAGTCTCATTATGCTCATAGATGTTGGTAGGGGATTCCATGAAAGTGAAATGGATAAGATAAATAAGGATTATGTAGGGAAGATAGTGGATTATGATATGGATTATGTAGGGAAGATGAAATACTTATACAAAAGCATGGACCATAGGAAGGTGATGGGTGAAATATGTAGGATAATGGGTGAAAGATGGGGAGATGGAGGTATGGAAAGGAATCATGACCAAGGGTTGCACACACCATGATAAACATTGAAGCTTTTGATTTGGAGGTGGTGTAGGAAGCAATGGCAATGTTTTCTTAGGAGATGGGTGAGTTAGGCATTTAGGAACCCACATGGACTTAGTATTTTTATGATTTTTGCTTGACTTGTGGGTTGAAGGAATGTGAGATTTTGGAATGGAATGGATGGAAAAGGGTGTTTGGGATTTGTGAGAGGTGGATGCCTTGAATTTTACTTGATTTTTCGTGTAGGGACCCATACCATTTTAGTTGTTGACTTTTGTTTTGGAAGTATGGGCTTGGATGGATTTTTGAATGTATTTTTCTTTGATTCTTTGAATTGATATCCTAAGGTATTAGGACCCTTAGGATTTTTGACTTTATGGGTGAAGGCATCCAATTTTTTATTTGTGAATCCCATGTGGCGGGTGGAATGAGTGGAAGCTTCATGTGTACATAATGTGTGCATTTGTTGGTTATGATTATGAATGTAAGGGTATTTATGAATGATAGGAGTGTTAGGTGTTGGAAGCAATGAAGGTAAAGTGTATGGACGGATACTAGGTGTCGGTAGGAGTGGTGGCAAATTAGATGGTGGGAGGTGTATGGGCACATGCTTTTGACACGTATAGGATGATGGAGGTGGAATGGTAACATATGTCTTGGGAATATGATAGGGTTTGCGATGGGAAGTGGTGGACTTAGGAGAAATGGAGGAAGCACCAACATCTTGAGACTACTTTTCTTGGGGCATATAACCAAGACCATAAGAGGGTGGAGGGACTTTGACGTGGATAGGCTCCAAAATACCTTGTTCATGAAGGCCTAAGCCTTTACCTTGATAGTTCATATTTTGGAGTAGGCGGTGGACAATGGGATTATGTGTGCTTTGGACACTAGAAGCGATCTCCTTATTTGATGGGGAAGGTGAGATGGTAGATAACGGTTGTTGCTCTCCTAAGGAAGAACATTCATGGATGAAGGTGGTGAAACCAAGGGGATACAATGGGGGATTTGCAACATGGTCGATACGGATGATGGAGGATCATTAGGATCTTGATTATCATTAGGCTCACTAAGATCCAAGGTATCAATTTTATCATCCATGTGCACTTGGGAGCCAAGTGTCTCATTAAGGAAAGTGTGTGTTGTTGGATCATGGATAGGACTAGGTGGAGGATGGATAGGAGTAATGGAGGTTTCTTATGCATGGATGGTTATGGGGTTATGGATATATGGGGTAATAGGCTCGTGACCATGGAATGCATAAAGTTGGCTAAGAGGATCATCATGGTTCGGTTGATCATAGATAGGATTAAGTGTGATATGGATGGGATCAGTTTGCTCGTGTATAGGTTCTTCATCAATGATAATATATTGATCATAGAAAAGATATAGGTTATGGATGGGTTGGATTTGGATTTCTTTCTCATGTATAGGTATAGGATCAAGTTGCTCATGGATATCTTCTTCATAGGTAATATCTTGATCATGGAAAAGATAAATGTTATGGATGGGTGGAGTGAAAGTGATTTGATATTGATTAAGACTAGGACTTGATGTTTTCACATGCTTAGGATTAGGTTCTTGACATACCTTTTGGGTTGTTTGAATAGAAGTGGAAGGATCTTGGATAGGCTTGACATGCTCTTGAGGGTTATCATCATGTGTGGATGATGGATCTTGGCTTGGATTCATCGGGGGAGATTCTTCAATAGGCTCAAGGGGTTGTGGACTATATGATGGGGTTGTAGGATTGGACATGGCATTGAAAGAGTTTCTTGTAGGTTCAAGGATAGAAATTTGGTGATATGGTTGACTCCTTGATAGTAGCCTTTAGATCACATCCTTTGTAGGTGCATGGGTAGAAGAATGATGTAATGGATGGGTGGATTTTGGTGAAAGAGGTAATGGTGTGAGATAAAAGGTTTGCTCAATGGAATACTCTCCTACACCTTTATCCTTGATCTTGAATTTTTGTTCTGCAGATTTTGATGTAGAAGGTATTGAGCTTGGGTCAACATTGGCTGTAGAGGGTGAAGCTATACAGTTGGTGGGGATTACAACTTCAAGCTTGGATTGGATGGAATTGCAATATTTGAATGGATTAGGATCACCTTAAATAGTGATTTCTTGGCCATTATGAGGGAACTTGACACATTAAAGGTAAGTGGATGGCACGGCCTGCATTGCGTGTATCCACTTGGTCGACCAAGAAGAATATTGTATGCTAGTTCCATGTCAAGCACTTGACATACCACATCTTTCACAACCGGTCCTACTCTTATTGGCAAAACAACGGTTCCTTTTGATGTCCTTTCTTCTTCATCATAAGCTTTGATGGTAATTTTCTTTTTAGGATCAATGGCATTCTCTGAAAACCCCATTGCAGGGATTAGTTTTAACGTGCAGATATTTAAACCTGCCCCTCCATCTATTAGGACCCATTTTATTTTATGCTTATGGATGAAGGTTTCAATATGGAGGGATACATTGTGCAGTTGGGTTATAGACATAGCATCTTTTTCTGTGAAGGATAAGAAATTGGGTGTAGCTAGATGACCTACCATGGCCTGAAATTGCTCTTCGGCTAGATTGGTTGGGATGGTAGTTTCTAAGAGAGCTTTTTCAAGGATGGCTTTGTGAGACAGAGATAGACGCAAAAGCTCCAAAATGGATATTTGTGTAGGTGTTTTCTAGAGTTGGTCAAGGATGTTGTACTAGTTAGATGTGGAGGATGGTTTGGATAAAGCCCCTTGCAGAGTAACCTTTCCACCACGAGTGGTACATTACAATCAGGCTTTTTATTGATAGTGATCACATTTACATGTGAGTCACTTTTGGATATATGGTTAACAACATAATCATATGACACATTGGTGTAGTTGGCGTTGTTACCACTGTTATTGTTTTGCTTGGAGGAACCTCCCTTCTCATAGTTGGGGAGTGGATTCTTGAATGCCAAATGGTTATCATTGGATACATGTCCATCAATTGATATCACCTTTTGATCAATTAAGTCTTGGATGGTGTTCTTTAGTCTTTGACAGTCATTTGTTTTATGACCCTTGCTTTTGTGAAATTCACAAAAGTCAGAGTATTTCCACCAAGAAGGTTTAAATTTAGGTTCATAATCTCGCACCATTGGAAGCATTATGAGGTTGTTTGATATTAACTTCCTTAGGGTAGATTCGAGTGACTCCCCAAGTTGTGTGAAATCTCTTCTAGGAGGAAAGTTGGTTGGTCTTTTCTCATTGCCTTAAGGCTTGGTGGATGGTGTGTTGTTTTGCAGATTTGATAGATTGAAGATCAGTTGTTTTTACACCACATGTTTAGCATCAACAACACCATTGTTCACAATGTTTTTGTTTTTGGTCCAAAACCTTGGCTTGTCCGTGTTATTACTTGAACTAGGGGTGTCTTTGTAGAGTTTAATTTGCCCCTTTTCTATCAAGGCTTTCTCGATGAGTAGTACCATTTCAATGACCTTATAGTTAAAAGTAGTTGGACATTGTATTTGGATTTGATAGCTTAGTTTCGTGGATATATTGTGAACAAACATTTCTATCATTTGCTTCTCCGGTATGTGGTAGGGACACTTGAGCTTTCAAGTTGTCTCCATCTTTGTAGGAAAGAGGCGAAGGATTCTCCCCCTTTTTGCTTGTTATTACAAAGGTCCAACATGGAGAATTCATGTTCGATATTGTATGAGAAATGTGTGACAAATTTATCCACTAGTTCATCAAAAGTGCAGATGCCAGGAGGTAGGCGAGAGAACCACTCCATAGATTGTCCTCTTAAGCTTCTTGGGAATAGTTGCATAAGATATGCTTCGTTGTGTGTGACTTCTAGACATGCAGCACTAAATTCCCTTATATGATCTCTTAGATCACCTTTTCCTCTATATTTGTTGAATTTTGGAACCTTAAACCTTGAGGGAAAAGGTATCATGAGCAAAGATTTATCAAATGGATAAGGTGAGATATCCTAAAGGGAGTAGTGTTTTGTGGTTGTCCCACTTTGGATGTCTACCGACTGTTTTTGCAAGGCTTGGATTTGTGTTGTTAATGTGTCCAAGGGATTGGGTCTATCCTTAGCCTTTTCTGATTTAGAAGCATCTTTGTCAGTTTTGGAGGCATCTTAGTCATTTTTGGAGCCATCTTTTGAAGACTCAGCTTTATTTGAGGAATTGTTCTCTCTTAGATTTGAGACATCAAAATCTGAGGGCAACTTAGCTCCTTGTTGAGCTAGCATAAGAAAATATTTATGAGGATCGGTGGCAACGACCCTATCCATTATCTTTTGAAATCTTGGATCTTGGAGGTGTTTAAGTATTTCCTCTTGGTTAATTTCCTCTTCATCAGAATCATGCCCACTATTGTGAATGGAACCCATTTTTTGGTTTTGTTTTACTTGGGATCTTGTTTGAACCATGCAAGTTTGAGATGTGGGTGAAGTTGGATTGTGAGACTTGGTGGACTTGGTTTGATGTTTTGGTATGAAATGATTTGAGGGTGAATTTGGTTGGATATGTTTTTGATAGGATTTTGCTAAGGTTTTATATTGATCTAGGTTGTCCAAACAATGTGCTCTTGAGCTAAAAGGTAGTCAAAATAGGGATCTAGTTGATCACCACTATTGATATAAACTATTCTTTTATCAAGATTACACTAGCACAGTTTCGAGGTGAAGGATGCTTGATCTTATTATGAAACTAACTAGATTTTGTTTGAATTTGGTAGAGTCTCAATAACACCTAGATGAAAATCTTGGTTTGGTTTGAATACTCGTGGGAAGCAAAACAGTGGTATGCAAAGGTGATGTTTGAAAATGGTATGAAGATGAATCTGCAAGGTTGAAGTTATTTCCCAAGTGTGTACTAGAGCAAAAAGAGTACTCAGAAATGGTTTCGCTTTTGTCTCAAAATGTACGGAACAACTCTCTGTTGTGAATGCGCAGCGTCAGATGTGCAGGAATAAAGGGCAAATGCGCAACTCTGTACTGTGTGTGCGCAGCTCTGTATGTGCAGGTTTGTGTTTCAAATGCGCAGTACTATGTTTTAAATGCACAAAAAGGTATATGCACAACAATACTATTTAAATGCACAACATCAATACTGTTTAAATGCGTAGCAGTAGTGAATGTGTAGCAAGATTTGGTAAATGCATAGAAAAGATCAGTGTAAATGCGCAGGACTGCAGAAGTTTTGCCTTTTTGTCTCAGTTTGTCAATCTTGGCTTATTTGCACGTTTTCCTAGGATGCTCTAAAGTTTGCGGCACTATTTTTTTTTTACTCAAGTTATTGCCAGAAAACACAGTAAAGAAGAAGTTGTCATGATTATTTGATACAAGTTTTGATAAATGTAAAAACAAACAAGTACAATCCTAGGGATGGCAAAGACAATATTCGTTGAATTCCAACTTGGATTTTACTCCAACCACTTACATAAAGGCGGACAGTTAGCAACTTGGTGGAACTGACTCACCCTTACAATGCACTCACTTCTCACTCATACCAAGTTAATCCCTCCGAAGAGTTGGATTTTATGTCTCCACACTAGATGAGTGTATGACGTTGGACAGCTTCAGAGGACTTCCTCTTGTGTCAACAAATAGGGGTTTTTGGCTTTCTAAAACAATTGGCTTTTTAGTTTGGGCATCCGTTCGAGTGGTTATACATGTGGCAATTCATTCTGTTATGGAGGCTTCCCAGTCTGAAGAGGTTAGGCTCAACAGAGTTAAAAGCACCACAAAGGTACTATGGGAAACATTTGTCAGTATAACACAACAACACCCATTGTTTGTGCCTTTCGACACAAACACAATTTATTTATAGTGGCTTGGCTTTAGCTTGTTACTGCTCGAGGTCGTCGCACTTGGAAGAAACGCAATCCCAAGGGCATGCCTCTTCTAAAGGTTACACAAATAAAATGATGAGTTTGGTATTTTGGTCACCCAAGAAGGGGAGAGCATAGTCCTGTCATCATTTTCAAGCACAGTAGACATTGGTTATTTATCCTCCTAGAGTTAAAAACCAAAAACTAGGTGTGTTTTACTCTACCAAGCACACTCCATTGACAAGATAGCAAAAACTTGCAAAAGATGGTTAATTTTATCCTCCTAAACAAGTCTATGTGAAGATTGTTGAACATTGAAGAATTAAATAAATACTTTCCCCAATTTAAGTTGAATGATAGTTTTAGTGCAAGATAGTAAAATGAAAAAATTGTTCAGTTGTATCCACCCAGGTTGGGACTATGTGCGAGTTGTAATGCAACAGTACAATTTATTGCCTCCTAATTAGATCTAGGTGAAAATTTGCATGAAGATGTAAAATTACTTCCTCCTAATTAAGGCTAGATGAAGATATGATGAAACTAAATGACTAAACCAGCTTTCTACACCTGCAAGATCATTCTATCAAAAGCCTCCATTTGGATGATCAAAATACCTGCAACAAAAGTTAGTACAAAATTTTTACAAGTTCCATACAACTCTCTGATAGGAATCAGATGTGCTGAAACAGAGAATGGATGCGTAGAAAGACAAAATAAATGCACAGGAATACAAATGCATGGAAAGATCCAACAAATGTGTAGAAATAAGTTTTAAATGCGCATACAGAATGAATACGTTGAAAGAGTGATCAGATGTGCAGAAAGAATCTTTATATGCGCTAGATTGTCATTTTCATCATGGATGCACAGAACTAGAAGAATGAATGCACCAGAATGACCTATCATGACTGCAACTTGACCAAAAACTCAAAATAGAGATTAGAAATGGGGCAGTGGCCCCACTATGGGTGCCAAAATGTGATTGAATTTCTGAATCATAGTAAAAACTACTAAATATCCAATAACTTCAATGAAATTGATGCAAATACAATAAACAAAGATATTACCTTCGTAGATCCTATTCACCTCGTAACTTCCATTGTTGCCTATCTCATATCGATCTTATGTATGATTTTAGCTCTCAGAAGTTGTACTTCCTTGTTGTTGAAGATGACAATAGGAGAATGGCTATGATTGGATTGTGCAATGGAGAATAAACTAACAATGCAACTCTAATGAAGATGGATGGTGGGGATATGGAGACATGATTGGATGATTATGATGATGATGATAATGGGTTTGTAATGCAAATGCAATGGAGATACTTTGCCAAAGGCACGCTGGTAGGATTTCTGCAGAGTAAGATTGCTAAAGCTTGAGTGGATGCAAAATGGGTGTGGGGACCTTACTTTTATAGGCTTAAGAGAGGCCAAGTCCACATGTCAATAGATCCATGACTAGAGGAATTATCTATGATGTGTATGGTTGAGATGGAGTTGAGGGAGATAATCATGGGAAATGTTCCTACTATGTTTACAAGGTAGAAGAATAAGTGGATCCATGAGCCACATGTCATTGTGCTCACAAATGACCTATGAGCTAAAGGTGGAAATCTTTGAGGAGATTGTGGAAGAAGGACTCTTGACTTGTGGGAATGTGAGAGATGAACTAGAATTAGAAAGATAAGTGTCTTTGAGCATAAAGGTGATTGAGAAATAATAGGACACATGTGGAGAAGAAATAGGGATGACTAGAGGATAAATAGGACATGTGGGTGAGGGTAATTAGCTAATTAAATATTAAAAATATTTAATTATGTGTGCAACATGGTGAGGTGTAAAATGAGGTGGAAAGTGATGTGGATTTATGAATTTAAGACTTAGGATAGATGATTAATTAAATAATTTTGGGATTATTTAATTAGATGAGACATTAGAGGAATTTAGATGATTTAATTAAATAAATTGATTTTTATTTAGTTTTTGGGATAATGAACCAATTAAATAAATTAGAACATTTATTTAATTGATAGATGTTCAATAAGAATTAAAATAAATATTAAAATATTTATTTAATTTGACACGAGGCATTTTTAGGTGTATACAGATCCCACCTCTTTTGGACTCAAATTGAATCTTAGTTGAACTTCTACTCAAGAGTATACAAGTTTTTTTTAGGGTTATATTGTAGATGCCACATATTTATTTATCTAGATACCAATTTATAGTTAACATAATCTCCCACTTTAAGATCTTAGATTTTAGGATTGAACTCTAATCTCGCCAACCATTTTTCCTAGCAATTTATCATGCCTTTTTTATATATGATAGATATGGAATTTAAATTTTTCCATGTCAATAAGTCTAAGGAGAGTTTACTAATCCATATAGATAAATGTTAATGGAATAAATCATGAATCTAGGGAATTAGATTCCCATAATGTGGAGTCAACCCTTTTTGTCTTTCGACTCTAATACTAAGTTGAAGCTTTCTTGAATGATCCACCTAGATAATATCTCCTAGAATAAATGTGAGTGGAAGGTTGAACATTAAAAAGAGTGTCGATTGATCACATTTTTCTACTGCATCTCCTTTTGAGATGAAAAACTTAGGCTTGTTTCCCTACTTCCTTGAAATTAGGGTTTCTACTACATTCAACTTACAATGGAAATGACATGTTTCTACTATAGTTGGTGCAATATAAAATAACTATCAACAACAAAATGCTTGCTAAAAATGTGGATAAATAAATTGCTACTCTCAAACAACAAACATCACAAATGAGATCTCATATCAAAAATCAATAAGAGACTAGTCTCATAAAAGTTTAAGATAAGATAGGAATGCCTAGGTATTTCACATGTGAGGTTGATTTCCTGTTTGACATACTAGTGTATTGTGATAGATCAAAAAAAATGGTTATTAAATGATGATGAAATGATAGTGAGACAAAATAAAAGAATTGCTACCAAAAATTTGTCTTTATAAACTATTGTGCCACACCCTCTAGTCCTAATTTTAAATGTGCTATATGTGACCCTATCCTACTTGTGTGACCTTGTTTCCTACCACTAATGGTTTGTGGTATCTTTCATGTATTCCTAAAATTGTTTCTAAAAAACTTGTCATGCTAAGAAGCATGATGGTGTTTACTTGAAGGAAATTTTTTTATGACCTAATCTAGTATTGACAATAACTCAACCCCTTGGAAGAAGTACAAGTTTCATTACACAATATGCATGCAACGATGACGCAATAATAAAACACTATATTAAACTTATTTTTTACTTAATATCTACTATATTAAACTTACAATAGAAATGGTCACATGTTTCTACTATAGTTGGCACAATAAAATAACTATCAACAACAAAATGCTTGCTAAAAATGTGGATAAATTGCTACTCTCAAACAAAAAACATCACAAATAAGATTTCATATCAAAAATAATAAGGAATTAGTCTCATAAAAGTTTAAGATAAGATAGGAGTGCCTAGCTATTTCACATGTGAGGTTGACTTCCTCTTTGACATACTAGTGTATTATGATAGATGAAACAAAATGGTTATTAAATGATGATGACATGATAGTGAAACAAAATAAAAGAATTGATACCAAAAATTTGGCTCTATAAACTATTGTGCCACACCCTCTAGTCCTAATTTTAAATGTTCTATATGTGACCCTATCCTACTTATGTGACCTTGTTTCCTACCACTAATGATTTGTGGGATTTTTCAGGTGTTCCTAAACTTGTTTCTAAAAAAATTGTCATGCTAAGAAGAATGATGGTGTTTATGTGAAGGAAAATTTTTGATGACCTAATCTGGTATTGACAATAAATCAACCCCTTGGAAGAAGTACCAGTTTCATTACATAATATGCATGCAATGATGATGCAATAATAAAACACTATGATGCACATTTTTTCCTTAGATGCTATTGGAATTGAATGATATTTACAATTTCATGCTTATGTTGGATCTTCTTTTTAATTGCTAATTATTAGGATAAGAGTATTAGTATAGGTTCTTCGTTGTTCAACTCAAGGTATTTAGTGTATGGGCCGATAGGATAATCCAACTTTTTGGAAATGTTAGCTCACAAGTAGGAAAAATCAAATTTGAAATAGGTGGACTAGGTTATGCCATATAATCTAGTCTAAAGAATGTGAGCTATCTACCATGCATTAATCCTAAAACAAAATTTGGTAATCTTTTATAAATTTGTTCCTAGATTGTCTCATCAACTACAATGTAGCATGTTTCTATTTTTAATTTTGCATTAATATGTCTATTTTCTCAAGGAAATAAAATTTGATGAGCTTCTTTTGCTTGACAAATTTCTTTTTCTTTTCACTGTAACTAACCTAGTAGTGGCATTGGCCTAGCATATAATTTCATGACCCTATTAAAATCTCTATTCCCATCTACATCCATGCATTTACTTTTTGGTAAATTAGACCTCAATATTTGCTTCCTTGTGTTTGTTTAATCCACAACTTTAAGAAACTTGATTCAAATGAAATAGAGACTTCACATCTATCATAACTATATCTTAAGAACAATCTAATTCACCATAGTTATTAATGATAGTTATTTTATTTGACATAAAGATCTATTCAGATCATTAAGGTTACATATAAGTTAAGAATACGGTGTTGTTCTAACAACAAGTGATTTTTTTTTTCAGTTCTATTATCATGGACTTCATTATAAAGTTTTGGTCAAACCTTTAAAAATTGATTTTAAAAGGACACTTCTCACTAGATGTGTTGAGGCAATGAGTTGAGTGATGAGTCACACCTCCAAACCTTAGTTGTATATAGATAAGAGTCCATACTAGATTTCTAAAAAAATGGAGACCTCGTAGATGATATTCCATGTAAGTTAGGCTTTTACGTTTTCAAACTCAGTGTTTCAGATTTTAGGGTTTCGTGTTTTAAAACTTAGGGTCTCACACCCATATTTTAGAGTTTTATATATTAGGGTTTCAAATTTATGTTCTAGGGTTTCAAAATTATGTTTCATATTTTAGGGTTTCATAAATTAGGGTTTTAAATTTATGTTTCAGGGTTTCAAAATTTAGAGTTTTAAAACATACCCTAAAATTTGAAACCCTAAAACATAAATTTGAAACACTAATAAAAAATTAGGGTTTCATATTTTAGGGTTTTATATTTTAAAACTAAGGGTTTCACAACATAAAATCCTAAAATTTGAAACCCTAAAACATAAATTTGAAACCCTAATTAAAACTTAGAATTTCTGATTTTAGGGTTTTATATTTTAAAACTAACGGTTTCAAATCCATGTTTTAGGGTTTTACATATTAGGGTTTCAAATTTATGTTTTAGGGTTTCAAAATATGTGTATTAGGGTTTCAATTACACATTTTTAGTGTTTGAATTTGATGTTTTAGGGTTCTAGTTTGATTGTTTAGAGTTCAATTGATCCAAAATTTAACGTTTCAAACCACTATTTTAGGGTTCCTATTGACATTTTAGGGTTTGAATTAACATTTTACCCACATTGAAAATGCATGCCCATATTTGAATCTTTCATCACTAAATTTGAACTAAACAATTGCCCATTGAACTAAAAATTTGAACTAAACAGAGAAGCGAAATACTTGGATAAAAATGGCAACTTATAGGTGGATGTTGGCTGACTAATGTCGATAGAACCATGGATGACTTTGTTTGAAGACATGTACCAAATTTGGGGGTGAATTCGGTGTGTTTTGTCTATGGAAACCATCCTCATTGTCACACCATGTACAGTTATTTGGTTCTAGCTTTGCGGGCGGGACAAAAAGACAAAAAAAATGACATTTTTTCACTTCATATATGCTCTTTAAATAAAAAATAAAATAAACCTTCGAGCAAAGGTGACCTTTGCTCGAAGGTATTATTTTATCAATTGATTAACAGTCAATAAAATAAGAACTTCGAGATTCGACCTTTGCTCGAAGGTGATTTTGTCAAAATCTTTGAGCAAAGGTACCTTTGTTTGAAGATATTTCTTCGAACGAAGATGTCTGGTAAAATTTTTTCTATCCGATTTCAAAAATTTGATGTCCCAAGTTTGGGACCCATTATTGTGGGATGCCCCTATATATGATGCTTGCATGAGCTATTCTCATTGTGTATATGTGAATTAGTGACATTATGTATATGTGATGCCTGCATGAGCTATCCACATTGTGTGTATGTGATATAGGTGTGAACTAATCATACTGTGTATATGTGTTGTATTCATGAGATAGTCACTATGTGTGTATGTGATGCAAGCATGAATTATTCTCCCTATGTATATGTGTTGTATGCATGAGATAGTCACTTCGAGCATATGTGACGCATGCATGAGTTATTCACTCTATGTATATGTGGTATGCAAGAGCTAGTCACATTGTGTATATGTGACACATAGATGAGTTATTCACTTTGTATATGGGTTGTAGCCATGAGCTAGTCACACTTGTATGTGTGACCCATGTGAGAGATACTCACATTGCATACAAGGAATGTATTCTTGATCCAGTCATTATGTGTGAACAAGTAATGTGTATACGAGTTGGTCACTATGTGGTTTTGTGTGTTTTTGTACATTGATGTTGGCATTGAACTAACCTTTGACTGGATTGCATTTTCTATCATACTATTACATATGAATTGAATTGAAATCATAGGGTTTACTTAAAAGCTATGATTTAAATGTGAGATCAAAACTCTCATATCAAAGGAGAGGATGAAGCCTCTCTATTGTTGATGTATGAACTACAGAGCCTCTGGTTCCCATGAGGGGATACGTAGGCAGGGCCATTATGAAGGAACCCTCGAGGTTTAGGTCTGGGACTAGGGATGACCCTGGCCTTGGGAGCTTACCATACTCTAGTGTGAGTATATGAGTTGTGGCATAGAGTTGTTGCCATGACTATGGTTGGTAAGTCTCTGAAGTTGGCACTTCTAAGTTAGTTAGAAGATGCTTGGATGATTAACTTAGTACTTGATGTGTAAAAAAATAAAAAAAAATTAGTAGTAACCAAGCTAGTTGTTAAAAATTTGCAAACTATGTGTTCCAATATTCATGTAAGTCATTTGAATTCTTAGCCTATAAATGGAGAAAGGGAGTCTCATGTGGGTTAGGACCTCTAGTCTCTAGAGATGATGAAACTCTCAAAAAAATGGATGCACATTTAGGGTACTTAACTCATAAACAAAATGAAGAAATTCTATACTAGCCGCATATTCATAAACATCTCCTAAAATATGAGTATGAGAAAGGACTTATGAAAGTAAAATACACGAATATGTTTTAAAAAGTAAGTATATTTGGGTAATTTTGTTGTGAAGAGCAAATGTGTTTAGAAGCATACTATGATAAGAGTGAACTAGGTATCACAAACACAACTTTGTTGGGGTGATAGGAGTGGCTTCAATAGATGGTGAAGATGCATTAGATTGATGAATTTAGCATGAAATGTTCACTTGCAATTGGCAAGTAGGTGTTAGGTGCTCATTATTCACTACTTAAATTATAAAAATTTACAAAAGCCACAAGTATGTGTTAGGTTCAAGGAAATATAGTCACAATCCCTCCATGTTCTTTTCTAATGCCCATATTAGATAATTAAAGGCCAATCAAGTATAATGAGGGAGTCATGAAAACAACTAGACCAATCATACATAAAGGGAGATTGGGAACATGAGTTGGTTTGGAGGACCTACATATCCATCACAAATTAGGTTTTATAAAGGGTTTCTATTTACATGGGGGATCTACAAAAATTAACATAGTTAGTTTATATATAGAGCCTAGGAATCTATATCTAGAAAAATTTAATGTTTCAAACCACTGAATTATTTGTCTCATTCCATATTGTTTACTTAAATAACAATAGTTGCCATCTTTGAGGAAGTTATAAGGCAGGTACTTGGGTTCAATGGAAATTTTTAGCTTTTTTTTCTTAGCAAGGCAATATTAAAAATAGAGGATGATTTTGTTTTGCCATTTTCTTTCAGATAATTATTGAATTATATGATCTTTTTATGATTAAACCATTTTAAAGGTAAAATGTAAAATAATAATAAAGAGGGATGGGAGACAAAATATGCAACAACATGATAAATTTGTTGATAGATAATGGTTGTAAGATTTCAACCCTTAAACTATAAACATCCCACTATTTTAATAGAAGATTTCAAATTATATATTAAATTTAAATTAAAAAATTACATGAAACCACTTGAACTTTATTAAGCAGCATATGAAACCTGTTGTAAGTCTTTACAATCTACTCAAATAGTAGTCAACAACATTTATAATAAATGAGGATATATCCAAAAAAAAAAAAAAACTTATTAAACTTATTAGTGGAAGTTGTGCCTCAACATAGATGTCAAAGGATTTTTCTATGAGGAGAAATGTGCCATATTCCTATAGAACTTGAAACATATAAACTTTTAAATAGGAAAATTAATTAATCCTATTTTAATATTTGATTATAGATAATATAATAATATGTGACACAATTTATGATTATGACAAGTTAAATTAAGAGATTTTTAAAATCCAGTTTGAGATTTTTTGTTTTCCAATTTTAGTTTTTAGTTTATAACTTTTAGTTTTGAACTTTATTAACATTTTTTATTAATAGATTATGGAATGCAAAATATTCACCTTTTTTTTTCCAAAAACTCTTCATTTCAATCATGTCACTGTTTAAGTTGCCTTAAAAATACACAACAGTACTTCAAAACATGATGTTCCCAATCAATAGCATGAAAATTGGAATTGTAATTTTATAGGTTGTTTCTGATTTCTTTTAATTGAGAATGATTGTAATTTCAGAAGTTAGTCTTAGTATCAGGTCAATACTCAGCACAATGATCAGAATGCTTTACAGAGAGCCAATCCTGAATGAATTGAGCTCTTCCCAAGAAACGCATAAGCAGGCACACTTTTAGGTTTGGATATTCTCATCTGAGAAATTGCAGCAGAGAGAACATCTACAAGATCAATATTTGTTTTTTGCTTGTCACAGCCTTTCTCTGAAAATGATGCAAGAGCTTCATCAACTAAATCAACGAGCGACGACTGTAAATTCCTGCATATGCACTCTTGTGGGCTTGAATTATCTGCATCGTATGGAGAAATCATTTTTGGCTCTTTAAATAGCCCCATATCAGATTCTGTATAATACAGAATCCAAGGGTGGTCTGTGAAAGAAAAAAAAAAGTGCATAAGGAAAACCTCACAACAAATGATTAAATTTATGTCTGATTGCTAGAAAATTATGCATACTCAAAACTTCCTCGGGAGAGAGTCTCTTTTGAACATCCCTTTCAAGCATCCTTGACAGCAAATCCTTTGCTGGTCCAGAAATAGACTTCCACTTTTCAGTGTGGAAATCCAATTGCATATTTTTTACTGCCTCAAAAATGGCATCCACAGAATCCCCACGAAAGGGCAAGACACCAATCAAGAGGGCATGGAGGAGGACACCAGTAGCCCACATATCCACCTTTTCTGTATATGCCCTTGCCAAAACTTCAGGGGCAACATATGCAGGACTACCCACCAAGCGTGATAAATTTTGGCCTGTATTTAATATGAAGAAGAAATTTTAGGAAATGAGCAATAATCACAATAAATAATTTATTTCCAAGAGATGAAAAGACAAAAGCTACACCGTACCATTTGCAACATGCACAGACATGCCAAAATCAGATAACTTGATCTGCCCATCACTGGTTAGAAGAACATTCTCAGGCTTTATATCCCTGTGAACCACTCCCATCTCATGGCAGTATTGAATCACACCAACCAATTGTTTGATTAAATTTGCAACTTGGCGCTCAGAATAACATGAATTCTTCATGGAATCAACCAAGCGTCCCCCAGAGCAAATCTCCATTACAAGATGCAAAGAATCTGCATCTTCGTAGACAGCACGAAGTGTTACAATATTAGGATGACCAGATAGGTGTTGCATTATCTCCACTTCATGGTAGGCATTTTCGCCACCATCTTTGCGCAGAGTCTTGCATGCCAACTCTTCTCCTGTGACCCTGTTCTTGCAGAGTCTCACCACTCCGAATCTTCCTCTCCCTAAGTTTGGACCCATATGATATTTAGATTCAATTTTCTCATCTGTAACAGTCTGAGTGGCTTCTTCAATGCATCCACATTTTCTTTTTATCCCTCTTGGAGCTGTATCATGTAGGGAGACCACTTTTCTTGGAGGAGGAGGAGGAATAGGTAGAAAATGAGAAGAGACCATGGTATTTTCCTTATGTGGCATCCAGACATTAAATGACGGAGAAGAGGGAAAAGATAAGGTAGATGCACCATCACCGCATGAGCAAGCCTGCTGTGATTCAAAATTCCTCCTCTTCTTCTGTACAGGATTCATGCTTACTTGAACCTCCAATTTCATTCAAGTATTAGGCCAGACAAAGAAAATTCAATATGAATATCCGTGTGAAAAATCAAAGGGCACAGTGAAAAAATCAGTACGATCGATACGATCTGCAGAAAATTCGATTCCAATTCTCTGCAAAAGCACGCTCAAACTTTGTTTAAACCCTTCGAAAACCTTTGCTAACCATTTGTTACCTCGTCAGAGGCTATTTTTATTTAGTAGTCATTGCCGAGTTTCTCATATTCTTGGAAATGTGTGAAAACTGTCGGCATTCGCTAAATTTGCACGAAGTTACCCAATTCTTTGATGAATTCCAGTATGCAATTAGGTCATCATTATCACTTAGAATTAAGTGTGTAACTCAATCTTATAGGCTATTCTTAACTATCATTCACTTCAACATGAGGTGTAAAATTGCTATTGTTTATTTGACCATTGAAGTGGATGATATTTAAGTAGAGTGACGCAATGAGCGAGGGGTGAGGTTTTTCTTGAGTAAATCAACTTTAAACACGTTACATGTCAAGGTACGGTGAAACATTTAGGAAGTGTTTGCAATGTCAAGGTACGTGAAACATTTAGGAAGTGTTTGCAATCCGAAGTGTTAGTGGAAAGACTACATTGTTGGGGTTTTATTTTATGGTTTGTTTTTAAAGATGTAATTAAGCTTTGTTATCAATCTTTAAAATGTGCGGTGTGTATAATGGGAATAATGGTGTTTTTTTAATTTCTCTTGTTGAATGTGTTAGAGTAATTTTTATGCTTTGCCTAATTTCGTTTCTTGTGTAATCTTTTTAGAAGTATAGTAATACAAAAAATAATGTGAGCAAGTTTCAAATATTAGAACCTATAACATTTATAGAATGTACTATGGCTTGTAGAAATGCAGATAGCTCTATTGATCCACACAATGAGGCCACTGATAGTGGCACAAAAGACACCTAATAATATAGCTAACTTAAAAGTTAGCAAAGTTATGAACTCGTCATTTTTTTTGTCGAATGTGAAAATTAACTTCCAAGTTACTAAATATTGTATCACTTAGTATGATCACATATTATCTTCTTTGACGACTCTAAACAGTTGATTTTCTATGGTAATTGTGCATAGTTGTACTTTCAACAATATGGTCTCTAAGAGGAGTTAGCACATGTTTGGAGGATGTCAACTTGCTATTGATTGAAAAAAAGGTGGAAAATATGACTTGAGGATTTAGATAGTGGATGTTGGATGAAGAACTAAGTATGGTTGTAGATCAAGAAAAATTATTATCTCAAGCTACACAGTCTAGTGTAAAGACTATAATGTAGAGCCTCAAGTTTTTAAAGTGTGTGCCTTGAGGTTTTCTTTCTTAATATGCATCAACAAATTATTACTCACCTTGAGTTCATTAGGCATGTGATGTGTTTTATGAAATACTTTATACTTTTATTATTAGCATGTGAGAATCTCATAAACTAGGTGATGCATTTGTTCGATGTTCTGAAAACAAGTCCTCTTGTTTGTGTATTGCCTTCTCTTATATGTGTGGCAAATACTCGTTGGCATGTGTAATAGTTGATGTCAATGGTCACAAGTCATTTGAACTTAGTACATATATGAAATGGATCATGTCCTAGAAATATATAGAGCTTTTTGTTGGCATGATAACTAAAGGTTTGGTTACCATCGTAAGTATGTGGTGAATAGTTCTACAAGTGTAAATAGATAACCATGGGATTAAGTGCTTATGTTTTCCCATCTCTCTGTGGATAAAATATTATAGAATATTCTAATTAAGTATCCAAAATCTCCCACAAGGCATGCAAAAAAATTATGACAATTCTAGAATCACATTTGGACATGAGGGGGTGATTGAAATCCAAAGTTAAACAAAACATGATTGAAGAAGAGGCATTGTGTATCTAGTGCATTGATGCATTTATCACATGCAACCATGGTATTTATATTCAAAGACTATCAAATATGCTAAAAGCAATTTTATTTTGATACTTTATCCTAGTTAGTTTATACAAAAATCCACTTTGATAGATTCCTAGGCTCTAGATGGAAAAAAAAATTATAGAGCCCAAAGTTTTTGTTTATTGGTTTGTAAATTTAATAATGAAATCATGAATTGTTATGGAACTCTATGGTGTTGTGTCTATAATTCTAGAAAAATTATTGTTGGAGCACAAATATGGTCTTTATCACTTTAAAGTGTCCTACAATCTTGAATAGTGCACCCCCCAAATGTTTCTTCGAGGAATGCCAACAAGAATAATATGATAGTAATGTATTCAATCTTGAAAATAATATTGTGAACATAAAGAATTTATTGACATGTTCAAAACTATGGGAGTGCAATATATGTTAGTGAGAAGTATTTATCAAATGAGTAAAGATAAACGTACTCAATGGGTGGTAATGGATATTGATTCTTTATTATTATCTTGTTAAGTACATGAATGTCATGTACAACTTTCAAAGAACCATCTTTATATGGTACAAGGTATATTGGACTACCTTTTTTAAAGGGAAAAAATATTAAAACAACAATTAATTACATAGTGGATCTAAAAGTCTTAAAAAGATTCCTTTTACAACAAGTCCTTGAAAAAATTTCAAAATTCTAGATGCATTGAAAATAGATAATTAGTTTAAGAAGAGGAATGCTCCAAACCCCATAGACAAGGTATAATCACTTATTCCCCTAAGGATTGTACATGCTCTTAGTATTAGAAGCAATGTTTGCCATTATGTTAATAAAACGAGACCAACAAGGAAACTAAATTTAAAAATTAATGATAAAGTTAACCATAAGAAAATCAAGAATCCAAAGAGGCATTGTAGTCAGCATCCACAAAATCACTAAAGGCTCTGCTTAGATACAAAATAGGGAAGTCCTGATTATTTATATATCAAACTTAATATCATGCCAATTAGAAGCTGACTTGGCCAAAAAATTAGCAACCTAATAGCCTTCCTGTCTAGTATGTTTCCACTGAACAACATTCAAAACATTAAATAAGGATGTTGATATCTCTCTTACATTCATTCAATTTCCATTGCTAGAAATGAGAGGAAGACTTATTTTTGAAATGAGATTCCAAAATAATATCGGAAAAATGCTTTATATTAGCTTCTAAAAGAGCTTGGGGAATGACCATGGCCTTGAAAAATTTATTATAGACTTGACATAAAGACTACTAGAAAACCAAAATTTAAGCCTACCATTATAGTCAGAACAAACACCTCCCATGCCAAAATTTCTAGGACTGTCTTTCAAAGCTCCATCATCATTAATTTTAACCAAGGCAGGGGAAGGACGAACCCATTTAGTAAGTTGATAATGCTATGGAGTAAAATGTGTACACTAACATTTTACACCTAGTTTAGCACCTGGTTGGACCTAAAATGTTTACACTTGTTAATCAGGACCTATTTTAACACCTTTTTGAACATTAAATGATTAATTCTCGACCTTGATGATAAAACCTGAAAAAATAACAATGAGACGGACCTAAGCACACTTAAAGGGACTTATGCCAGAGTTTTTGGGGCTAAAGGACAAGGGCACCCAAGCGCCCTGGTCCCTCATTTAGCCCTGACCTATTTTAAAGGTATGTCGGCTTAAGACATCTTAAGTGGTTTCTCATGTCGGTCCCATTTGGTTTTATTCGTCGTTTGTGAGTGGGAATGTATATAAAAGCAAGTTAGTTTATTAATTTGAACATCTCTAAGCTATCTCTAACTTCTTGAAGGATTCTAGCTCTTTCTTCTTCTCTCTCATGCTTCTCTAAAGCTCTCTATGGTGGATTATTGTCGCGGCACTAACTTCCTGCAGGTCTTGTATATATCTTTCTACTTATTTGGGATACACCAACTTCTTGAGTCAAGTTGTGATGTTGCATCAAGCATGCTAGGGTTTCCATGCTCATGGTGACTTCTTTCCTTCATGCTTTGTTCTAGCATTCCATTCTACTTAAGATTTGCCTCTCCCTACTAGGGAACACTCTCTTTATCTCTCATCATTGCTATTTTGGAGGTGGAAACACCATTTATGGAGCTTGACTTAGACAAACTCCTAAATAGCACCCAACCATTTTCTTCTTGTGTGTGTGTAGGTAGCATTCGAAGGATTCTACAGAAAACAAGTTACTAGAAGCAGGAACACAAAAGGGTGAAGGCATATGAAGTTTAACATTCTATAAAACCCTAATTAGGGTCTAGGGCACCCAAGCGCCCTGATCCTTTGAGCTCCTGAGTCTAGGTCCATGTTCTCCTTTGTCCACTGGTCTCCGTTATGCTTTCAGATTATCTATATTTATTTCTAATAGTCTGTTATGCTCTGATCTTGCTCAATTAGGGTTTCACGTTAAATGCCATAGTTTGATTGGTTGGATTTGGTTGATTCTCCTCTATACAACAAAGGGACAAAGACCCTATAGTTTGGCTTTCCTTATTGGGTAGAATCCAAGCTTGAATTGTGATCTAATCTTGAATAGAAAAGGGTGTGACCTAGTTTGATCTATTTGGCTAGTCTCTCTTTTCTATCTAACATTTTGGTGAACACGTCATTTCTTACACCTTGGCATCCTTCTTGCTTTAGATTTGAGTTATTTTCTACCTTAGATATTATTACATTACATTCATTCATCATTTTTCATACTTACATAGCTTTTTTGCATTGTTTCAAAATTAGGGTTTGTAAAAACCTTGCATTTTTAGACAATCTAGCTAGTCTTGAACCTAGGGTTTGGAGATTAGTGAGTTGTTTTAGATCTTTGTGGCATGAATTAAACAATACAATCTCATACTCCTAACAAGCTTAAAATCAAGATTAATGATGATGGAACCTTTAAAATTGATGAAGATCCGCCTTCTTCTATAGAAATGGCAGCCATTTGTGATAAAGTATCATCTAATTTTAATACATGTCTTGGTAATAACGAGGTCTTCTTAGATTTCAACCCCCATGGGATTGTTGAAACAAAGATTGACCCTCCTCACCATGACGAATGTATGATCCTTTTACTTCTTCTTTCAATAAAGCTAGCCATATGACCTCTCCTCTTCCTGCGAACTTAGAGATGTGTTATGGGTGTGGATTCAAAATTCTTTCTATACAAGGATACAATGGAAATGGGTTAGGATGCAAAGAACAAGGAATTAAGGAACCTATTGAACCAACACCGCACTTGTCTAAAGTAGGTTTAGGTTTCCAGCCTTCTCCTACATTCTCTCCACCATGTTCACAACAACAAGGGTTGCTTCCTACTCCACCTAAATCTTCTCTTCTATCTCAACAAGAGTGTATGTTGCCGAGTCTACTCAAAGACTGCCTAATCACTCTTCCTCCTCCAACACACAAAAATATTCAACACAATAGTCATTCAACATCTCATTATTGTGCATATCATCGAGCACTTGGCCATTCCACTAAGGAATGTTGAGTCTTGGGTGAAAAAATTCAACAACTTTGAAAAAGGTTTGGCTCTAGCACTTCTCACCATGCTTGATGTAGTCCCTAGAGCAGCTTGTCCTCCATCCATTTTATAATAATCAAGTTGGGGGAGGATAATTTGTTATAGGCCAACTCACAAGAGTAGTCCCTTCTTCTCATTTGTGTTATGCTTGTTGAGATCATGGAAATCTAACATGAAGGAAAACACAAGAAAATGCAAACAAATCAATGCAAATATACCTTCAAGCCGACCCACAATCCATGGTTAAGGTTGAGAATGCCACACCCAAGAACATTCTAGCTTTACCCACAATATTGAAATGTGAAATGCTCTCATGCAAATGCAAATCACTAAACCCTAGCTCAAAGATGCAAATTGATTTTGACAAAATGATGATATGCTCAAGATTGGATTCAAATGGCTTAGAAGAGGGTTGTATTTATAGAAAATCTTGGTTGAAATGAAGGGATGAGATTTGATTTTGACATTTGGTAGGTGGACGGCTGGGATTAATCATGCAAAGGATAGAGTTAGCTTTGCGACAAGTGTGCGATGGAGAAGAGAGATGAATTTTAAATTAGAATAAAAGGCTAAGAGTTGCATGTGACAACGTAGTCATGTGACAAATGGAGGGAGGAGAATAATTAGTTCCCAATTTAAATAAAAATTATTTAAATTGGTAAGTCATGCGAAGGGGTTAAGTGGAGGGTGAATAATGTGACAGTTGGTGGGATGAGGGATTTATTTAATTTTTTTATTTGGGTTATGGAAGTCATGTGAATGGGGATAATTAATTAAATAAAGTGGGTTTATTTAATTAATTAAGGATGTGATTAAGTTGGAAAGGGAATATTAACCAAATAAATAATTTATATTTATTTAATTAATATGGGCTAATGTTAGAAAGGGGGAAATATAGAATTAATTAAATTAATTCAATATAGGTGACTAAGGGATTTAATTAATTAAATAAAATTTAATTAATTAATTGGGGATAAATTAGTAAAATGGCTAAGGTTGGGTGTCAATTAAATGGTTAGGACATTTTAGGGTGTCTACATTTGCCCCTCTTTGATGTGGCATCATGACCTAGCAAGGAGTGGTGTCAGGTCAAAGAAAAATTTGCCCTAGTTGCAGGGAAGAATAAAAATGGATAAGGGATGCCCCCTCGAGAGATTAGGCAAAAAATTAAAAAAAAATTAGGTGAACTCTCGAAAGGTAAGAAGCGGAGGTGAAAAATGAGAAAAGGATGGAAAAACAAGTCAGTAGGAAGAAGAATGGGCGAAAAAGGAGTTAATACGCTCCTTAGGGAAGAAAAAGATGAAAAGGGGGTGACATGGCTAGCTATAGATAGTAAAAAGTGGGCCCAAGGTGACTCATTTGCACACATAGCCAATAGAAATCAAGAGAGAAAGAGAGAGCAAGAGAGATGGTAGGAGGTGGCAACACACCTTTCTACCCTCGATACTCACACCTGGCAAAGCAAGTGCGGACATACATGCGATCGGAGGAGGCTGGTGAGCGGGTGAGTCATCGATCCTAATTTTTGTGCATTTTTAAATTTTTTTGTCAGGAAAAAGGGGTAGGTTTAGGTAGACAACACATGTTAAATGGAGAATAAATTAGATGGATGAAAGCTTGGATGAGGGAGGTATGAGCTAGGATTAGTACTTACATGATAACATTGAGAACGTTTCTAGGTTTATTATAGCAAAATAGGATGAAGTACATAAAGGTATGAAAGGACCAAAGTGCTAATTATTATCTCATTTTTGCATGGACCGAACCCACAAGCAAAGGGATAAGCACCTACACCCATAAGATAGCACAACCTTGCCTAGATGATGGAAGGGGACTCATAGCATAACCTCCTGAAACATAAAAGGTGAGATCTGTGCTTAGATGTCGCAAGAGAGTAGTATGCTAGAACCGACACATCATCATCAAGATATGAATGTCATTCTTAGAGGTAAGGAGACCATCCCACAAACATAGCATCCAAAACAATGACTATGCTCCATTCTAGGTGTCATCATCCACGTACCAAGATATGATGAGATCAAGGCAACATTCGAGTATCCCTAGAACAGGGCAAAAGATAAAAAATCAAGAATCAATAAGATCAATCACAAGCAAGACAATAGCCATGTATTTCTTGCCAAGAGATGTTTAGATAGAATAAGGATGATAAGGATAAAGGATAAATAGATTCCTCCTATTGTAGGAATGATATATCCATTAAGGCTAGAACCTGTTGATGATGTTGTTAGATTAAATGCTGAAAAGGATAAGCAAGTAGATAGTTGGCTATTCGTGATGATGTGGTTTGACTTGTTGATTGATGATTTTTGCATTTTTAGGATGATGTTTTGATGATGATGCTTAGTTTGCTTTGCAAATAGGTTTGATCGATAAGGACCATCCAACTGGGTTCAATGGGTGCATCTTGGGGACATGCGTACTGGATACTTCCTTCGTATTCCAAACTGCCTACATACCCGTATCCACGGGATCAAGATCCTTAAAAGATGCAGGCGAAATGAATATGTAGTTCTGGTTGGACTTGATGATGTAGGGACAGCTTGTGGATAGAAAGGATGGTTTGAGTGGTTGCGAATGAAAGAAGATGATGTAGATTGATAATCTTGTGGGGTACATTTATTGCTTGAATTTTTTATGATTATTTGATTTTTTTGTGTTGTTAGGGGATATTTTGATTTTTTTGATGTTTTGAATGTTGTGGTTTTTTGTATTTTTCAATGGTTTACTATTCCTAGGAGCATACAAGGATACCTTCTCTAGGATTTTATTCTTGGGTGGGATTATGAAGAAAGATGAGGGTGGGGTGACCAAAAATGCTTCAAACTCCGAGCTATGGTATGTAAATGTGATGGGTGATTATGAAGTGATGGGTTATTATGGAATGATAGATGATTATGGATGGATATAAGGATTTTATTAGATGGTAGAATCGGCTGCTACACATGGTGCCTAAAAATAGGTTTTCACCATGGTACTTATCCAAGGTGTCATCGAAGTGATTTTCACCATTGGACGGCTTTATTGCACTCAGTTTTTCTTGATTTTTTAATTTTTTGACTTGGGACATTTGATGGGTCATGCATAATGTTGGTACCCATTTTGCCAGGAGTTTGAACTTGCATGTTGGAGGGTTTCTTTGTTCAAACCCTAGGGTTTTTGTTCATCGCTGTGACTTTTTTTATCGGCGAGGGTTCTTTTTGTTGCTTCGATGTCCTAAGTCTTACCGAGGGAGGATGTGTTTTGTTTATTGGCATCGGAGTGACTTGTACATCGGATGGACGGTGGAGTGTTGGCCTGACAGTTCACCTCTGGCCGATGGAAGGTTAGCAGTTTTCAGGGTTGGTTTCGGGGTGACAAGTGTGGTCAGCAAAGGAGTGTTCAGTTGCTCCGATAGTTTGTGTTTGGCCGACGAGGAATGTGGAGACTTCATCGGCAAGATTTGGTGTATTGGCGTAGGTGTTTTGTGGCTTGCCGACAGTCTAGGTCTCGCCAACGAGGATTTTGGAGTGCTATCGCCAAGACTTTGGCTATCGGATGAGCAGGCAAGTGTTGGGCCGATGGCGTATGTTTGGCCGATGAGGAGTCATCGGCGTGTGTCTTGCTGAGGGGCTTTCATTGGAGTGATCGGCATTATTGGCAGAGAAGTTTTTTGTCACTCCGACAGATGGTGGTCTCAACGAAGACCTTGGGTTGGTGTTCATCGGGATAACATTTGCTATCGGATGGACTAAGGTGAGCTTGCTCGATGGTGTATGTCTCACTGACGGAGGTGGGAAGCGAAGGTTTCATCGGTATGACAATGTGTGTCAGCAGGAGGATTTTTGGTTGGGCTGATGGTAGTCGTCTTGCCGAAGAGGGTGTATTTTGCTTGGCCATCGGAGAGACTTGGTAGATTGGCAAAGCTCTGGAGAGCTGGCCCAATGGTTCATTTCTGGCCGATGGAGGGGAATGTAATGTAGCAGTCGGTGAGACAATTGAGATCGGTGAGAGGTTTTTTAAGTAGGCCGATGGCTTGGGTCTTGGTGACGAGCTTTGGGTGAAGGCTTATGCGTCGAGCGTGGCAAAAGTGCTCGACACTTGGTATGCAAGTGACTATGCTTTTAAAATGCTGAATGAGTCTCTGCGTTGTGCATGTGGGATTATTTTCCTACATAATTTGAATTGTCAGCGTAATGCATTTTGGCAGGAAACTTCCCATTTGAAAGTTACGACAGTTTTCAAGTGGGACGCGGGTGGTTGAGCCATCAATGGCGACAGTGCAGGGGTGTGGGCGATGGCATGAACGATCAGGCTGCCCGGTCGTGGGTAATGACTTCCAGGTGGTGGCGTAAGGCTCGAGGCCTCCCTTGTCTGCTACATTGATGACTTCTGAGTACCATTCCTTTGAGGGATCTGTATCTGGCAAATTTTGATGTCCATCATGTAATTAATTTCCGTGGGTACACTTTCTGGCCGATATAGGCAGACTGTGTTACCATTTTTATGGTTGTTGAAAGTTGAACACTCAGGCTCTGTAATACAATATAACTGATTTGGTTGCTCTGTGCAGCAAGACTTGTGAGTTTATGTATCTCCTGTTGTATGTTTCTTGCATGAACCCATTGATTTCATGGTTAATCTTATATGAGAAATGCTATGTTAGCATGTGTTTTGTTAATTCTGTCTCCAGTATTGCATGTATCTTTCTTCTGAGTCTGGATATTTAAGGAATGTCTGAGACTCTAGAACATAGAATTCCTGTGTTGGATGTTTGATGTCTTAACTTCTGCTCAAGGGGTAGATTAAACTATTTTCAGATTGAATATTAGGAAGGGTATACTGCAATAGGGATGCCATAAGTATAGATAGCTTAACACTCTGTATTGGGAGATATCTGTAAGGCAGATATCACATGTATCCCCCTGAAATCTAGTTTTAGTTGTTCATGCTGATTATTCACAGGTGTATGTCTACTGACTCCAGGCCCTGAATAGGCACCAATCTAGCTCTGTGTTGGTGTTACATACCATGTTCAGCTCTGCATCCAAATACAAGATCAAAATCATACTCTAAAACAACCATTAGGACAGTAGAATTAGTTTTAGGATCCTTAGTCCTCTATCTACATCTGCAAATAGGCCCAAAGCTAGCCCCTTTGTTCTTATCTTATAGTTTTGGTCTACTTACAGGAGGACTTATCTGCTTTCTGTCAGCATCCCAGCCTTTAGCATGCATATTCTCATGGATGTTGAGTAGGGAATACCCCCCTAGGTTTTGCAGAGCCTGAAGAGTCTATCTCCTATACTGTTGGCCCCTGGCCCAGAGATCCTGTTGATCATTGATGGCTACCTTGTAGGGAAATCTGGGAGTAAGCATCCAGTCTGGGAAAAAACCAATAGAAATTGGCGACTCTGCTGGGGAATTTATGAAAGAACCCTGATTTTCAAAAGAAAATAGTTCCTAGAAATAGGTGGCGACTCCGAAGTAATCTCCCAACCGGTAAAAGTAAAATTTGTATGCAGGGGAGAAGATCCCAACAGAATCCTCTATTTGAAGAGCTACCAGTAACAAGAAGGATGATGTACAGAAGAAAGGGAGCTGTCTTAGTCAGTCATGAGGGTTCCCCCAGAAAAAATGATGATATGCAAGATAACCCTAGGCCATCAGGATAGCATGTGCCTTATTTTTTAAATGCAGAAGCTAATATTCAGGGTGCATATGAGAGGCAATAGGGTGGTAGCATAAGAATGAGGTTAGAGGTGTTCCAAGAATGCCCTTTCTTAGACCCTAGTGAAAGATTTGAAGAGGCAGAATCTCTGAGGGATGATGAAGATGATGACCAGGATGGTATGAGGCCATCTAGCTCTATGCCTAAAGAAGAACAGTTAGCTGAAGAAATCAAGAATCTGAGAGCAGAATTAGAATATCTACAAGCCATGAAAGTCAGAGATGACATGAGGCAGAAACTGCAAGCTTTAAGGACTGCCCAAAATGATTCAATTCCTACCCTTGAGAATGCAAATGTGCAGAGACATCAGCAAATAAATGAAGTGCAACATCAGCATAATGATCAAAGACAGAATGTAAATGATGCTAGGATGCCACTGAACAATGTGAGAAACCAGAATGCAAACAGAAATATCAACGTTAATCAGTTTGATAGACAACCCATGCAACTAGATAGATTCAGACAACTAGTGTTTGATGGTATCCCTGGGTATCCTAACCCCATTGACAAGAATCTAAGGCTGCAAGTGCCAAAATTTTCAAGAAATAACACTGTGTCAGGAGAAGATCATCTAAAGGCTTTTCAAAATGTTATGGATAACTTTGAGGTTGAACATGAGGATGTTTTCATGAAGTCATTCATGCAATCTTTAGTAGATGAGGCTAGAGAATGGTACAAGAATCTGCCTGACTGGAGTATTTCATCATGGGATGATTTTAAAAGGATGTTCAAGGAGCAATATGGTGACAAAACTGACCCTAGCTTTTTTGTAAATGAGTTTACCAGTATTACTAAAGGGTCAAATGAGCAGGTTGCAGATTTTAATGCAAGATTTACTAAAGTGTTAAACAAATTGCCACATCACATGAGGCCAAATGAACCAATGTGCATAATATTGTATATCAATGCATTTGATGCAAAAATTGCATATGGATTAAGAGATAAAAGTCCTGCTACTATCAGGGATGCTTTCAGAATTGCAGTGAATATTAAGAACAACAGGAAAGCATCAGGCAAGACAAACAGAAGGGATGATGTGAAAATTCTATAGAATCCAAACAAGCCTCAGAACACTCAAGGTAATACATCTTCCCTTGAAGATAAGATAGACAAATTGGCAAATGTTGTTAAGGACCTAAGCTATAGACTAGCTAGAAGTGAAAAAGGGATAGGTCCTGATAGGCAAGTCTACCAAAGGCAGGAAAAGAGACCATCATTGCATGATATTCCATATAATACCAATTGGCATAATGGTAAGCCTATATTTCCACATAACAACACAAATCAGAGAACTCAACATGTCAAAGAAACTCCTGATCCTTTAAAGAAAGCTATAAATATTGTTGATGATACTCCATGGTGCATAATTTGTCAGATGCCACATTCACGGTCACAGTGTATGATTGCTCAATCCTTGTATGATAATGCTACATCTTGTAATGAATACAATGAGCCACATTATGTGCAAGATGATGATGTTAATATGATGTCCATAAGCAATGGATACCCTCCTTATGATGTTGATGAGAGTACAGATAATGGAATTCAGGCCTGTTAGCAAGCTTCCTATGATGAAGATAATGGAGATAGCTATGCATATGCTCAGAGCTCACACAATTTTCTGAGTAACTTACAACAACCTTCTAATGAGGAAATTAGAGCCCTCACAGCTGCAGCAGTGGCCCAAGTTAAGAGTAATTATAATCTCAGAGGTAAAGCTCAAATAAGCAGTCCACATCAACCAGAAGGCATCTCTACAAATCAGCCAGTGCATGGTCATAAGGGAATTGAACCACAAAAAAGGCAGTGGGGTAATAATAAGTAGAATTTTAGACAAAGAACAGGTCATGAATCTCAAGGACCAGAAAATAGAATCTCCCAAGTTGAAGATCAAAGTAAAGGTTCCCAAGACAAGAATGATGATCAAGGAACTATGAAGTTAAAAGCTAAATTAGTTCAAGAAAAAAATAAGATTGTGGAGCAAGCTGCAACTGTCATACAAAACCATGCTCCATTTGATATAGCTCAAATCCTCTCTCAAATAAAAGTCTCTGTTCCACTTATGGAGCTGATGAAAGTGGAAGAGATCAAGAATAGGACAATATCCCTAATTTTAGGGGTACCTTTTCAAGCTAAGCAAAATGTTCAGACCCAGGGTGAGAAGCATGTCATATATAATGAAGAAGATGAAGCTCCTGAGGTCTATTTAGGAGTGACTATGACAAAGTGCCCTTCACAAGTGGAACCCTTTTATATATCCCTGGTTATAAATGGAAAAATAATCAGAAATTGTATGCTTGACTCTGGAGCATCTACAAATGTCATGCCTTTAGCTATCATGCAACAAGCTGGATTGAAAATTGACAAGGCATGTGGAAAATGTTATGCTATGGATGCCAGAGAGGTACCAGTTATTGGAATCATGAAGGATGTGGATTTCAGACTGGCAGCATTTCCTGAAAAGAGATATAAAATGAATATAACAGTGGTTGACATCACGCCACAGTATGGTATGTTGTTGTCAAGAAGATGGGCAACACTAATTGGTGGAAGTATGTAGCTAGACCTGTCATATGCCATGATTCTAATGATTGGTAGGGATGTTAAGCTAATCAGAGAAGAAAGATCATCAGAGACAGTGGAAGACCAAGAAGCAGAGGAACATATATGCTTTGTAAACACTGACTGTGATAACTTCAAGGTTGTCTTAGATGATAAAGAGGATAAAGAGAAAAATGTTTGCATTGAAGAGCTGGACCAGCAAGGTCTATGGACCATGTATTTTGATGGATCTTGTGCAAAAGAAGGCTCTGGAGCTGGAGTTGTTTTCCTGTCTCCAACTGGTAAGCTCCTTAAATTCTCCTTCTTGCTGAGGTTTACTTGTACAAACAACATTGTAGAGTATGAAGCTCTACTCTTAGGCCTAAATATAGCTCTCAAACATGGAATTAAGATACTGAGAGTATTTGGGGATTCTGAGCTGATTGTGTCCCAAGTTAGAGATAGGTATGCTTCAAAGAACAAAAGATTGAAACAATACAAGCATGCTGTTTGGGATACCATTGAACTATTTGATGCATTTTCAATAGAATGGATAGAAAGATCAAAGAATGTTATGGCTGATTTCTTAGCTAATGTTGCAATAAGGCTAGATGACATCACTCTATCAGATGTTACGAATGTAGAAGTTAAAATCAGGCCTGCAGTACCAGAAAATATATGCAGTTGGCAAGTGTTTAATGATGATAAGGACTTGTTAAAATTTTTGCACTGCATAGATGAATTTGAGAACCAAGAAATTGATTTTCAGGCTTTTGTAGAAACTATAGATGGAAAAGAAACTCTTGTGGGGAAAGAGATAATTCAGTTGAAGACTAATAAAATCCCTAGAGGGTTAGTAGCTTTGGAAAGAACTTTTGACAGTAGAGACCAATTGGTCACAAAGACATCTCCCACAAAGAAAGAAGATTTAGAAGAGATAAATTTGGGGACATCTAAGAAGGTATACATTGGTAAACAACTCAAACCACATGTTAGGAGTATGTTGATTGCATTACTGAAAAGGTATAAACATGTTTTTGCTTGGTCATATGAGGACCGAAAGGCGTATAGAGAAGACTTATTCCAGCATGAGATCCCACTGAAGCCTGGAGCTAAACCATTTAGACAAAGGCAAAGACCTATTAATCCTACCTTAGCTCCAAAAATGCAAGAAGAACTCAAAAAGCTTAGGGAAGCTGGAATAATTGTGCCAATCAGACATTCAACTTGGGTGTCTAACCTTGTCCCAGTCAGAAAAAAGAATGGTGATATTAGGCTTTGTGTTGACTTTAGAAACTTGAATGTATCCTCTTTAAAGGATAATTATCTATTGCCTAATATGGAGGCTATGTTGTAGAAAGTGACTGGTTGTGAACTCTTATCCATGATGGATGGATTTTCAGGTTATAATCAGGTGAAAGTAAAAGAATCAGAACAGTATAAGACTGCCTTCACCACTCCATGGGGAACATATGTATATGTTAGAATGCCATTCGGACTAACAAATGCAGGTGCTACATTTCAAAGAGCAATGGATGTTGCTTTTGCAGGGTTGATTGATTCAATCTTGGTTGTATATCAGGATGATCTGACTGCCTATTCAAAGAAAGAAGAGCAGCATTGTTTGCATCTAGAGCAGATTTTCATAAGAGCACTGGAGTATGGCATTTCTTTAAATCCAAAGAAGTGTGCTTTTGGGGTAGTTGAAGGAAAGCTCCTAGGGCACATTGTTTCCAAGGATGGAGTCAGGATTGATCCTGAGAGAGTGGCTGCTATTGACAGGATTCAAATGCCAAAGACAGTGAAAGGAGTTCAGTCCTTCTTTGGACAAATAAATTTTGTTAGGAGATTTGTTCCCAACTTTGCAGAAACCACAAGGAACATTTCTAAGATGATGAAGAAGGATGCAACTGTCAACTGGGAAAGTGAAGCAATCGAATCATTTCAGAGCATCAAAGAAGCAATTAAGATGGCCCCTATTCTTAAATCTCTTGATTTCTCTAGGCCTTTCCAATTGTTTTCATTTGCTTCCTTTCACACTGTTGCTGCATGTTTGCTACAGAAAAATGAGGATGGATTTGAGCAACCCATAGCTTTCTTCAGTATGTCCTTGCAGGCTTCTGAGTTGAAATATGATGTCATGGAGAAACAGGCATATGCACTAGTCAGAGCAATCAAGAGTTTCAGACCATACCTGGTAGGATCCCATATAATTGCATATGTACCTCATGCAGCAGTCAAAGACATATTCACTCAGCAGGAGGTGACTGGGAGAAGGTGCAGATGGATAAACAAACTGCAAGAGTTCAACATAGAAATACAAGTTACCAAGTTGGTAAGAGGACAAGGGTTAGCCAAGATGATGGCACAGTCAAACTTGGAAGCATGCCAAGTTAATGCAGTCCAAAATGAGAGTGTGAATGTATCAGGATCTGAATGGTATAAGGATATCATATATTACTTGCAAAATCTGAATTGTCCTTCCCATTTCAGTGATAGTCAAAAGAGGACTTTAAAGTTACATGCAATCAGGTATGTTATTGTCCAAGGTGAGCTATACTGGAAAAACCCTGATGGTGTGCTGCTAAGATGTGTGGATGAAGATGTAGCTAACAATGTTTTGAATGACATGCATAAAGGATTGTGTGGTGGACATTATACTTCCCAAACAACAGCTCATAAGATTCTTAGGGCAGGATATTGGTGGCCCACCCTCTTCTCAAATGCACAAAGGCTAGTAAGGAAGTGTGACCCTTGCCAAAGATTTTCAGGAAGGTTGAGATATGATGGTGCATTGCCCCTCAAAACTATAACCATGGATGCTCCATTCCAGCAATGGGGAATTAACTTCATAGGGGAAATTGCAGACAAGTCAAGTGGAGGACACAGTTGGATCTTGGTGGCAACTGATTACTTTACTAAATGGATTGAGGCCATTCCAACTAAGAGAGCTACAAGTAGGGTGGTGATGGATTTCATAATGGAAAATGTTATCATCAGGTTTGGAGTACCATTCAAGATAGTCACTGATAATGCTATGTGCTTCAGATCAGGTGAGTTTCTTGATTTTTGCACTAAATATGGGATAAATCTATCATATGCATCACCATACCACCCACAAGGAAATGGTCAAGCAGAATCAAGCAATAAAAGCATCATGAAAATTATCAAGAGGATACTGGATAGGAACAAGAGAGCTTGGGACTCAAAACTAAAGTTAGCAATATGGGCTGACAGGGTGACAGTGAAGAAAGCTATTGGGATGTCACCCTTTGAACTAGTATATGGTGCATCAGCCAGATTGCCCATAAACAATCTCTTGCCAGTTTACAAATTTATACAAGATAATGATGAGGAGATTGAAGACTCTATGACAGAAAGAGTGAACTAGCTGGTTGCATTGGATGAGAATAGAAGGAAGGCCCACCAGATCAATCTCAAGAGACAACAAGATGCGAAATATTTGTTTGACAGGAGAGCTACTAAAAGGAAGTTTCAAATCAATGATCTGGTGCTCATATGGAATGCAAAAGGTCAAGAAAAGGGCAAGCATGGCAAGTTTGAACCCTTATGGATGGGCCCATATCAGATTTGCAATGCTCATGGGGAGGATTCTTATTTCCTCCAGGCCCTAGATGGTGAAGCTTTGGAATTTCCTATGCATGGCCAATTCCTCAAGTTCTATTTTGCATAAATCACTTGTCTCTGTGCACATGTGTAAAAAATATGTATATAGTGTAAATTGTCTTGTACATGTTCATGCCTTTTTGGTTTTTGCCTGGTCTGCCCGGAGATCTGGTTCTCACTGCAGTTTTACACCTGCAAGTCCCCATTCGGAGCCAGTGTTGGTACCCATTTTGCCAGGAGTTTGAACTTGCATGTTGGAGGGTTTCTTTGTTCAAACCGTAGGGTTTTTGTTCATCGCTGTGACTTTTGTTATCAGCGAGGGTTCTTTTTATTGCTCCGATGTCCTAAGTCTTACCAATGGAGGATGTGTTTTGTTTATTGGCATCGGAGTGACTTGTACATCGGATGGACGGTGGAGTGTTGGCCCGACGGTTCACCTCTAGCCGATGGAAGGTTAGCAGTTTTTAGGGTTGGTTTCGAGGTGACAAGTGTGGTCGATGAAGGAGTGTTCAGTTTCTCTGATAGTTTGTGTTTGGCCGACAAGGAATGTGGAGACTTCATCGGCAAGATTTGGTGTATCGGCGTAGGTGTTTTGTGGCTTGCCGACAGTCTAGGTCTCACCAACGAGGATTTTGGAGTGCTATCGCCAAGACTTTGGCTATCAGATGAGTGGGCAAGTGTTGGGTTGACGGCGTATGTTTGGCCGATGAGGAGTCATCGGCGTGTGTCTTGCCAAGGGGCTTTCATCGGAGTGATCGGCATTATCGGCAGAGAAGTTTTTTGTCTCTCTGACGGATGGTGGTCTCACCGAAGACCTTGGGTTGGTGTTCATCGGGATAACATTTGCTATCGGATGGACTAAGGTGAGCTTGCCCGATGGTGTATGTCTCACCGACGGAGGTGGGAAGCGAAGGTTTCATCGGTATGACAATGTGTGTCGACAGGAGGATTTTCGGCTGGGCTGATGGTAGTCATCTTGCCGAAGAGGGTGTATTTTGCTTGGCCATCAGAGAGACTTGGTAGATCGGCAAAGGTCTAGAGAGCTGGCCCGATGGTTCATTTCTGGCCAATGGAGGGGAATGTAATGTAGCGGTCGGTGAGACAATTGAGATCGGTGAGAGGTTTTTTGAGTAGGTCGATGGCTTGGGTCTTGGTGACGAGCTTTGGGTGAAGGCTTATGCGTCGAGCGTGGAAAAAGCGCTTGACACTTGGTATGCAAGTGACTATGCTTTTAAAATGCTGAATGAGTCTCCACGTTGTGCATGTGGGATTGTTTTCCTACATAATTTGAACTGTGAGCGTAATGCATTTTGGCGGGAAACTTCCCATTTGAAAGTTGCGACAGTTTTCAAGTGGGATGCGGGTGGTTGAGCCATTAATGGCGATAGTGCAGGGGTGTGGGCGATGGCGTGAATGATCAGGCTGCCCGACCGTGGGTAATGACTTCCAGGTGGTGGCGCAAGGCTTGAGGCCTCCCTTGTTTGCTACATTGATGACTTCTGAGTACCATTCCTTTGAGGGATCTGTATCTGGCAAATTTTGATGTCCATCATGTAATTAGTTTCTGTAGGTACACTTTCTGGCCGATATAGGCAGACTGTGTTACCATTTTTATGGTTGTTGAAAGTTGAACACTCAGGCTCTGTAATACAATACAACTGATTTGGTTGCTCTGTGTAGCAAGACTTGTGAGTTTATGTATCTCCTGTTGTATGTTTCTTGCATGAACCCATTGATTTCATGGTTAATCTTATATGAGAAATGCTATGTTAGCATGTGTTTTGTTAATTCTGTCTCCAGTATTGCATGTATCTTTCTTCTGAGTCTGGATATTTAAGGAATGTCTGAGACTCTAGAACATAGAATTCCTGTGTTGGATGTTTGATCTCTTAACTTCTGCTCAAGGGGTAGATTAAACTATTTTCAGATTGAATATTGGGAAGGATATACTGCAATAGGGATGCCATAAGTATAGATAGCTTAACACTCTATATTGGGAGATATTTGTAAGGCAGATATCACATGTATCCCCTTGAAATCTAGTTTTAGTTGTTCATGTTGATTATTCACAGGTGTATGTCTACTGACTCCAGGCCCTGGATAGGCACCAATCTAGCTCTGTGTTGGTGTTACATACCATGTTCAACTCTGCATCCAAATACAAGATCAAAATCATACTCTAAAACAACCATTAGGACAGTAGAATTAGTTTTAGGATCCTTAGTCCTCTGTCTACAACTGCAAATAGCCCAAAGCTAGCCCCTTTGTTCTCATCTTACAGTTTTGGTCTACTTACAGGAGGACTTATCTTCTTTCTATCAGCATCCCATCCTTTAGCATGCATATTCTCATGGATGTTGAGTAGGGAATACCCCCCTAGGTTTTGCAGAGCCTGAAGAAGAAGAGGAGATAAAATATAGAGTCTATCTCCTATACTGTTGGCCCCTGGCCCAGAGATCCTGTTGATCATTGATGGCTACCTTGTAGGGAAATCTGGGAGTAAGCATCCAGTCTGGGAAAAAACCAACACATAGAATTTCTTCAAGTGCATGATGTTCATAGGTTCCTCCAAAGGCTACCCCTCAGGTGTGGATAGTTGATAGGCTCCCGATCCATAGCTAGTTGTGACGATGAAGGGACCCAGCCAATTAGGTTCAAACTTGCCTTTCTTAGGGCAATCCTGTATGTTCTTCTGATTCTCCATGAGGACAAGATCACCTACTTCAACTTTGCGGCTCTTCATTTTTTTATTATAACTTCTCCGTAGGCAATTTTGATATGCTTGCAAATGGTTCAGAGCATTTATACATTTCTCATCCAGCAACTCTAGTTCATTCAATTGTGCAATCCGATATTCCTCGTCGATGATGATGTTCTTTAGTGAGATTCACAAATACAGGAGCTTGACCTCTATAGACAAGATGGCTTCAAAACCAAACACTAATGAATAAGGTGTGGCTCCTGTGGGTGTACGAATGCTAGTACAGTATGCCCATAGGGCAGGATTAAGTTGCAAGTGGTAGTCGTGATTGGCTTCATTGACTGTTTTCTTTAGGATGTGTAAAATGGTTTTGTTGAAAGCTTCAGCTTGACCATTTCCTTGTGGATAATACGGGGTAGAGAAACGGTGCTGGATATGGAACTTTTGCACAAAGTGTGAACTTCTTGGTTCTTAAAGGGCTTTCCATTATCCGTGATGATGGAGTGCAGAATACCATAATGACAGATGATGTAATGCAAGATGAACCTAGAAATTTGAACACCAGTGGTAAAGGTGAGTGGAAGAGCTTCTAGTGAAACATTTTGTGGCGATGATGATGAATTTATGGCCGTTAGAAGAGGGTGGGTGTATCTTCCCTACGAGATCGAGCCCCCACTCTAAAAAAGGCCACAGAGTCATTATCAGTTGCAATTCCTGTGATGGTGCATGTATTAAATCTCCATGTTGCTGGCAAGGTAGACATTTCTTGACATATTCATGCGCATCTTTTTCCATAGTCGGCCAATAATACCCCGTTCGAAGAATCTTCTTAGCTAAGGTTGGTCCATTAGAATGCGCCCCACAGATACCCTCATGTACTTCTTGCAAAGTCATCTCAGCCTCCCTAGCATCAAGACATCTCAAAAGAGTACCGTCGAGAGTCCTTCGGTATAATGTATTAGCAATGATGGTGAAACGAGATGATTGGCGGATGAAGGTTTTACGTTGGGCAGATGTTAGGTTGGGTGGAAGGATATTATCATGAAGGTATAAATAGATTTCTTGATACCATGGGGATAAAGGACCAATAATGTCGCATACAAGTTCTGATTGCGGCACATCATAAGTAGGGATTTGAAGCTCTTCTATCAAAAATTCACATTTCTTGCTATCCTTTTTCATGTCAACCAATGACCCAATGGTGACCATTGCATCAGCTGCTTTATTGTTAAGTCTCAGAACTTGTTCAAAATGGATGTCATGAAAGTAATCCTTGAGGTCATCGACCATTCTCTTATACGGTAGGAGCTTATCATCTTTTGTTTTATACTCATTATTGACCTGTCGGATAACCAACTGTGAATCACCATATACTGTCAGCTTCTCTATTTTCCATTTGATTGTCATTCAGAGTCCTGTGATGAGGGCCTCGTATTCCGCTACATTGTTGGTACATGGGAATGTTATTTTGTATGACTTAAGGATTGTGTCTCCTTGAGGTGTGATAAATAGAAGACCTGCCCCCGAGCCATGATGAGTATAAGACCCATCAAAGTACATTTTCCAAGTGTTTTCTGTCGATGCAACTGTCAGTATGGATTCATCTAGAAAATCAGCTAACAAAGGATGTTTAGCTAGAATAGGAGCATCTACTAGTTGATCAGCGATAACTTATCCTTTGATGGCTTTTCGTTCTATGTACTCAATGTCAAATTCACTTAAGATCATTACCCATTTTGTTGTTCTTCCGGTGAGAGCGGCTTTGCTTAACAAATATTTCAATGGATCAATTTTTGCAATGAGCTTGGTTTTGTGATTAAGCATGTAGTGCCTTAACTTCTAAGCTAAAAAGACTACTGCCAAACATGCTCGCTCAATCTATGAATAATTAAGCTCATATGCTATCAACATGCAACTGATGTAGTAGATGGCTCTCTCTTTTCCTTGTTCATCATGTTGTGCCAATAAAGCTCCAATTGTTGTTTTTGTTGCCAATATGTAGAGGAGAAGAGGTTGTCCTAGTCTTGGTGGCATGAGGACTAGTGGATTAGCAAGATATTTCTTTAATTGTTCAAAGGCCAACTAACAAAAAGTTGAATTCTTTCTAAGCAGATGCTGGAACTGCTGACACTTATTGGCGAGATGTGCTATGAATCGATGGATGGATTGCAACTTACCTTGTAGACTTCTGAGCTATTTAAGTGTTGAAGGAGTAGGCATCTCCATTATAGATTTGACTTTGTTCGAATCTACTTCTATCCATCTCTGTGATACTATGTATCCTAGGAGCTTCCTGAAAGTTACCCCAAAAATACACTTTTTAGGATTGAGTCGTACATTATACTTTTCCAGTCGATCGAAGATCTTTGCTAACACATCTAGATGTTCTTAGCTTGTTTTTTATTTTGCCAAAAGGTCATCTACATAATCTTCCATTATCTTGTGAAAGTAGTCATGAAAGATAATTGTCATTGCCCTTTGGTATGTTGCTCCTGCGTTCTTCAATCTGAAAGGCATCACAACCCAACAATAAGTTCCCCATGGTGCTATGAATGATGTCTTATGTTGGTCTTCCTCAGTTATTCTGATTTGGTTATATCCTGAAAATCCATCCATGAGGGATAGCATTTCATGTCCAGCAGTGAGATCTATGATAATGTCGATGATATGAAGAGGGAAATCATCCTTAGGACAAGCTTTATTAAGATCTCGAAAGTCGGTACAACAATAGATGCCCCCAGTCACTTTTTTCACTAGTACCAGGTTCGACACCCATTGAGGATAATCTATTGGTTGAATAAATCCCACATCTAGGAGTTTCTTTAGCTCTGCTTTGACAAGTAATGCTATTTGTGGATGCATCTTTCTCAATTTATGTCTTACTGGTTTCGCATCTAGATATACTGCAAGGTGATGAACTACAAGAGTAGGATCCAGCCTAGGCATATGAGCGTAAGTCCATGCAAAGTTGATGCTTCTTTGTTTGAAGAAATTTAGGAAGGCTTCTTGTTCTGTTGGTGTCAATGATTTAGCTCGTTATGTGATCCTGGGCTCGCTTTCTATTCCAAGATTCATTTCCTTCAACTATTCTGCCAAAATAGGAGATCTTTCTTGATAAAATTTAGGTACTTTAGGGAGGTCTAATCTCTCATCCTCTAGTGCCTCAAAGAGGTTTTTCACCAGAGGATACATCCTTTATTTTTACTTTTTTATCATCCGAAAGCACCACAAAGTGATTTTCGCTAGGGGATGTCACTTTTTTTTTATATTCATCATTTTGTGACTAAGAGATTGGGTGGTCTCACCAAAGTATGCACCAGTGTTAAGTTCCATGATATATCCTGCTTTATGATCTCCCAAAGGAATATGGTTTCTTACTCCCATGAATTTAGTGAGGGCTTCGTCATTTTGTACGACATCCAGGACAGGTGGTGTCGTTTGGTCCCAATCGACAAGTTGCGGATATGTTAAAGGTAGGTCATTGGTTGTGGATGGCATGGAGGATAATGTGAAGATGGTACAAATGGAGGATTCAAAAAGTATGGTAAAATCAGAGGAGTCAGAACGATACTCTTCATCATTGTCATTGATTACTGAGAAGGCTTTGGCATCCTCCACAAAAGTACACTCGTGTTCTAAAGGTGGTAGTTCTAGTATTTCATACCCTAACCCTTGGCGATAAAAATGTCCCTTAGCTTGGATTGGTTCAATGATCTCTGGTTTATGCAAACCAATGCCCCCTTGTCCCTTGTATCCCATTTTCTTAAGTATTCGGGAGCCTTTACCATAAATTTCTAATGGAAGAGTCAGGAGTTCTTGATCTTCTTCATCTTTGTACAGCCACGAGGATACATCTTCTAAGACATCCTATTCCATGAGATGTTTCTTTTCAAAGGTTGGTGTTGGTTTGCACTTGATGACTACAGTAGAGACTTCATTTCCCTTAGGGGTGCCGTATGTCTTAGGGGATGGTGGTAGAAGTCCGACACAAAAGAAACAACCATGTAATTCGTATTCACCGCATCCCTTGTCACTTACCTTGATCTTGATCTTGGGATGAGGGTTGGATTGTGACGTTGATGGGAAATCGGTAGGATCAATGTAGGCAGAAGATGATCGGGTCATTTGTTTAGACTTGGAAGGTGTTGCAATAGGATGATTATAGGGATAGAAAGTACGATCATGTCCTTCTAAGAAGCTGCAGTATTGAAAGGGACATGGATCATCATAGATGGTAATCTCAGTTCTATTGTGTGAAAATTTTAGAAATTGATGGAAAGTGGAAGGGACGGCTTGCATAGCATGAATCCATGGCCAAACAAGAAGAATGTTGTAAGGAAGATCAGGGTCAAGGGCTTGGCACTTTGTTTCCAAAATCTTTGGTCCTACTTGAATAGGGAGTTTGATAGTCCCGGCATACAATCTTTCTGTGTCATCATAACCTTTTATGGTGATGCATTCATTTGCATTTACAACCACATCAGAATATCCCAAGTGTTTTAATAATTTTAGAGTACACAGATTTAGGCTGGAGCCACCATCTATTAAAATCCTTTTTATGATGTGTTTATGGACTAGGACTTCGATATGTAATGCTTTGTTATGAGATGCGTCAGCTGTGGAAAGATCTTTTTCTGAGAAGGTGAGGCGATGAGGTGTTGCAAGATGGGCTACCATAGCTTGGAATTGTTCCACATTTAGATCAGTAGGGACTTGTGTTTCTGTCAAGTCCTTATCTAGAATTTCTTTATGAAGTGGCGATGTATGAAGGATCTCAAGAATTGTTATTTGGGTAGGTGTCTTTCCTAGATGATCTAGGAGGTTGTATTTATATGTGGGTGGATTGGAAGGTGTGGATGATGAAGGCTGATCAACTGCAAATGGTTGATTAGTGGGAGTGGCACCACAAATGGTTACGTGACCATGGCAGATTGTGACAACACAATCAGGAGTTTGGGGTTTGACTCAGATTGTAATAGTGTTGACATGGCTAAAGGATTCTTCTATTTAGCCAACAATGGAATCAAAACATTTTGGTGGAGGAACAACATGATACGTTTGGTTGGTTGATGAAGATGCTTTTCCTTTGTTATGGTCAGGGAGAGGGTCCTTGTATTCTCCCAAGTTTGCATTTGGAGATGGATTTGAAGAGTCTTGAAGGGTGACCTTGCCTGCTTCTATGAGATCTTGTATGTGATGTTTTAATCTCATGCAATTTGATGTTGGATGTCCCTTAACACGATGGTATTCACAAAATACATTCTCATCAAACCACGCAGGCTTAAATTGACTTTCATCGTATGGTCAGATGGGTGGAAGTTGCAATAAGTTTCCTTTTACACACCTATCCAAAATATCCTCAATGGGTTCCCCCAAAGGAGTAAATCATCATCTAGGGTGATCATCTTGTCTTGGAGGCCCCTTAGGTATGTTCACATTGTTGCTTGAGATGTTCAGCAAGGGATTATTTTGGATATTTTGGACAGCTTTTGTATCTGTTACTCCATCATTAAGGGAATTCTTACTTTTGTTCAAAAAACGCGGGTTGTCACTTGTTTGAGCGTTATTGTTGTTGTTTGTGATATTGTTGTTGTTGTTGTGATTGTTCTTGTTGTGGTCATATAGTTTTATCGATCCTTTAGTGACAAGGGCTCTTTCAATAGTTATTCCCCTTTCAATGACTTCTTCAAAGGTTGAGGCACAAAACACTTGCAAGTGGAATGCTAATTCAGGATTCAAAATAGTGACAAACATGGTCACAAGTTGTTTTTCAGGAATCTGCCATGGTAGATTGCTTGCCAAAGCTCTCCACCTTTGTAAAAGAGTTGCAAATGGTTCCCCATTCTTTTGTTTGGTGTTACAAAGATTCATCATAGAGATTTCATGCTCACAATTGTAGGAGAAATGAGTTATGAATTTGTCCACAAGTTCTTCGAATGATTTGATGCCAGGGGGAAGATGTGTAAACCATTCAGCGGCTTGTCCACTAAGGCTTTTAGGGAAAAGTCTTATTAAGTAAGTGTCTTCTTGAGCGACTTCAAGGCAAGAGAAGTAGAATTCTTGTAAATGATCCCGAGGGTCTCCCTTTCCCTTATATTTGTCAAATTTTGTTGTTTCAAAGTGTTTAGGGAAAGGTGGCATGTGTAGATACCTGTCAAAAGGATAAGGACATATTTCCTCAATAGAATAGTGCTTCTTTTTAGGTTATTTTGCCATCTCTACTATTTGTTGGATCATTTTGATTGTTAAAGGTTGTTGTCGGGTGGAATTGTTTTGGAATAGTCTCTAGAGATATGGTGGTAATCGCGTGTTATGGTTCTGTTGTTGGTTCGTGTTGGTATTTTGTCATTGCAAATTTGGGTTTTGATTATCTTGTGATATTGAAATAGTTGTGGTATTAGTAGTGTTAACATTTTGTTGAGAAAGCAATTGTGATATGATGGCAATGGAGTTAGGATCATTAGATGGTAGGCTTATAGAAGTACTTGCATTTGTGGTGTTGCTAGGAATAGTGAGGGTGATTAGTAGTACGGATGGGGCAGTGTTAGTGTTTGTAGGAGTAGCCCCAAGTCGAATAAGGTGATCCATAAACGTATTGGGATATGACTTAAGGACTCTATCCAATATATCCATAGCCCCAGTATCTTGTAGGAAATCCTCAACCTCTTGGTCAGGTATAGGCGTTGTGTGGGGTGATTGTGAAGGTTGAAGTTAATTGTCATAGGGCACATTATTATCAACAGTTGATGGCATTCCAATTTTGATTCCGACGTTGTTTTGGTTGGTTTGAGGGATTCCACTATCGAAAGATCCCATTTCTTGAAGTTTCTTAGCTTGTAACCTTGTCAAGGGCATGAAATGATGTTGGGGTGAGTTTGATTATGAGATGAAAATGGATTTGATGTTTTGGGAAGAAAGACCGTAGAGATCAATTTATAATTACTTGGACCTAAAGGAGGGAATAATGTTTAGGAGTGAAATGGGTGGAATTTTTTAAGGCTAAAGGGTGATATTTGTGATGGGGTTGGCTAAAGATATGGTGTTGAAATTTGGAAAATGGCTTAGGACTAAAAAGGTGAGCTTGGATAAAATCTAGATCTTTTAGGTTTTGTTTCAAGGATGATTCCTTCTACTCAAGGTAGACTAATGACCTTAAAGCAAAAGGATGGGAAAATATTTTACTTGAAGATAGACTAATGACCTCCAAATAAAATATGGATGATGATGGATAAAGTTTATAAGGATACCAAAGGTAGCTAATCTTTAAGTACCTTACAAACTAGGATAGGATGAGATCTAGATTAAGTATTTTGCACACAAGTTTAGTCCCAAGGTTGATGGATTAGTGGGATAAAATGTGGAATGGCTAATAGGCAATTTGGATAGGTGTAAGTGGAAAATGATTTTGGAATGAAATGGTTAAAAGGATGGAAGGTCCAACAAATCAAAATATCTTTCTCTAAGGTTGAGATGAGATGGATGAATGGATCTTTAAGATACGAATGGATAAATGAGGTGAAAGGATGGATGCGACAAGGTCTCAAAAAAATATTTTTGGGATTTTCTAAGTATTTGGATTTTCTAAGTTTTTTTTAAATTTTTTTTGGATTTTCTAAGGTTTTTGAATTTTTTTGGATTTTCTAAGGTTTTTTATTCTTTTTTGGATTTTTTAAGGTTTTTTAATTTTTTTTATTTTGTTTTGGATTTTCTAAAGGGTCAAATGTTGTGATGGATGGATTGTTTGATTTTCCTAAGGTTTTGGGAATGAAAATGTCTCTTGGCAAACAAACACAAAGCAAACAATTCATACAATGGGAAGTTTGTTTCAATGCAATGTTTTTGTTGTTTTGAAATTTTTGAAAACAAGCACAACCTAAGATGAAGACAAGGACAATATTTGTTGGATCCCCTAGCTGTGCCTATTCAAAGTGGATAGCTTTAGGATCTTGTTAGCATCGGCTCCCCTCCACGGCACTCACTTCTCATGCATACCAAGTTCTAGGTTTCCCAAGGCTCGCAAACCTTAGGATTGTCCCTACTATCTCTACTAAGAACCACAAAAATTGGGGCGGCTTCAAAGGTCCCACCTTTTGTGCCAACAAATAGAGGGATTTGGGCTACTAAAACAATGGTTCGTAGTGGGGGAAGATCTAGGGGATTGGCACGATACGAGCATCCGATATCCTTATGCATGTTTCTTGAGTGCTTCACGTGTATTCCATGTGTGTTTCATGTGTATTCTATGTATACTTTGTGCTTTATGTGTATGCTTCATTTCAAGCTGTATACTTTGTGTATTGTGTGTATACACTGTGATTTCTCAAGTGTATGCCTTGTGTATGTCTTGTCTTATCTCATGTTTTTTAAGTGCTTCATATATGAGTGAATTATGTCATGTGTTTTATGTGTATGCCAATCATCGTAGACTCCTAGAATCCTAAACTTAGAGGCTTGATCACCCCTCAATTTTGGTGACATTCTATGGTTTCTATGTGTGTTGTGTTTATAAATTTGTCTTCTCCTTCCTTTAGTGTGAGTTCGAACGTAAGTTCGTACGTATGCTAAAATGGGGGATAAATTATGTTATGGAGTAAAATGTGTACACTAGCATTTTACACCTAATTTAGCACCTGGTTGGACCTAAAATGTTTACACTTATTAATCAGGACCTATTCTAACACCTTTTTGAACATTAAATGATTAATTCTCGATCTTGATGATAAAACCTGACAAAATAACAATGAGACCGACCTAATCACACTTAAAGGGACTTATACCAGAGTTTTTGGGGCTAAAGGACAAGGGCATCCAAGCACCCTGGTCCCTCATTTAGCCCTGACCTATTTTAAAGGTATGTTAGCTTAAGACATCTTAATTGGTTTCTCATGTCAGCCCCATTTGGTTTTATTCATCATTTATGAGTAGGAATGCATATAAAAGCAAGTTAGTTTATTCATTTGAACATCTCTAAGCTATCTCTAACTTCTTGAAGGATTCTAGCTCTCTTCTTCTCTCTCATGTTTCTTTAAAGCTCTCTATGGTGGATTATTGTTGTGGCACTAACTTCTTGCAGGTCTTGTGAATATATTTCTACTTCTTTGGGCTACACCAACTTCTTGAGTCAAGTTGTGATGCCGCATCAAGCATGCTAGGGTTTCCATGCTTACATGGTGACTTCTTTCCTTCATGCTCTGTTCTAGCATTCCATTCCACTTCAAATTTATCTCTGCCCTCCTAGGGCACACTCTCTTTATCTCTCATCATTGCTATTGTGGAGGTGGAAACACCATTCACAGAGCTTGACTTAGGAAAGCTCCTAAATAGCACCCAACTATTTTCCTTCTGGTGTGTGTACAGGTAGCATCCGAAGGAATCTGTAGAAAACAAGTTATAGAAAGAAGGAACATAGAAGGGCGAGGGCATATGAAGTTTAACATTCTGCAAAACCCTCATTAGGGTCTCGGGCACCCAAGCACCCTTGTCCTTTGATCTCTCAAGTTTGGATCTAGGTTCTCATTTGTCCATTGGTCTCTTCTATGCTTTCAGATTATTTGTATATGTTTCTGATAGTCTGTTATGCTCTAATCTTGCTCAATCAGGGTTTCATGTTTTGCCATAGTTTTATTGGTTGGATTTGGTTGATTCTCCTCTCTACAATAAAGGGAAAAAGGCCCTATAGTTTGGCTCTCCTTCTTGGGTAGAATCCAAGCTTAGCTTATGTTCTAATGTTGGATAAAAGAGGGGTTGACCTAGTTTGATCTATTTGGATAGTCTCTCTTTTCTATCTAACAGATAACTTGATGACTATTGGAAGAGGCCAAAGAGGGAGAAGCCATAGTGTTAGAAATGAAGGTGAACAACTATAGAATGGAAATTTGATTTAAACTGTTATAAATCCAGTGCGGAACCAAATGGAGATTATAAGAAATCAAATCAACGATACAAAGAAATAAAGGAACATAAAAATTGAACACATAACATAGTGTTTATGTGGAGAAACCCTTTCAGGAAAAATCTCCACACAAGAAGAGATGCATCAGTTTGTATTAACTTTAATAAACTTTACAATACATCACTAACAACCTCCTCTTCAGTCTTCAATCTAGCAGCACCTATTTTTTCAGTCTTAACTCTCTACCACACCCCATCTGTAATACAATGCCCTCATTAAAAGAGTGTTGCCATATGGGGAAAAAAAACCTAACATAACTTCTACCATCATATCTACTCAACCTAATGATGAATGGTCCAGATTGACAACGAAATTACAATATTTTACAAGACAATTTTCTAAAAAAATTCCTTCGAGGGTACTGCCCCTAAACCCCCATTAGGGGGTGACATCACTCCGCCTGGACCCCCTGTTAGGTACTAGGATCCAAATTTGGCTGAAACAAGACTGTTGCAAGTGGTGAATACATCTTCCCTTATGGAAATTTACAAACATTAGGAGTAATTAATTACATAGGATTTACAAGGTTGATGGCACCTTAATCCTAACATTCTCCCACTTGACATCATACATTGTAAATTCATCCTTAAAATAATTAAGCACTAGGAACAAGGCCCATGGCCTCCTTGCACCATGTAAACTTCTCCGTGCTCACAAGTTTAGTAAGTGAATCTATAGCATTCTCTTGAGTGTCATTCTTCTTTAGCTCAATCTATCCATTAACAATCAATTCATGAACAAAGTGGTACTAAAAATCCACATGCTTCATCCATGCATGATACAGGATTCTTGGCCAAACATATTGCCCTCCATATATCACAACCAATTTAAATAGCCCTGCAATCGAAACTAATACCTGCACACAATCTTTGTAACCAAACTACCTCCTTAGAGACATGGGTAGCTTCCATGTACTCTACTTTAGTGGTTGACAATGTAACTGTATGTTGCCTCTTACTCATCCAACTCACTACTCCAAATAGAGTAAATACATACACACTTATGGACCTTCGACTGTCTAAGTCCCCTGGCCAATCTACATCAACATAACCATGTATGTCCAATGTCTTTTCCACACTGTTAGTACCAAAATAAACTAAACATTAATCAAAAATACCAGCCAAATATCTAGACACCCTCTTTGCATAATTCTAATGCTGTCTACCAGGGTTAGACATAAACCTGCTCAAAACTCCAACTACTTGGGCAATATATGGTTTAGTGCAAACCATTGCATACATCAATCTTCCTACAACACTAACATATGACACCTTACACATATCCTCTAAATCATCTTCATTCTTAGGACACATATCTAATGAAAGCTTAGTACCAATCAACAAAGGAATTCTAACTGGATTGTAATCCTGAATACTAAATATGTTCAGAATAGTATCAACATACTTACTCTACGATAACCAAAATTTTCTGTTTACCTAATCTCTTTTGATCTCCATCCCCAAAATATACTTGGCTACTCCTAGATCCTTCATCTCAAATGCACTTGAAACTTTGACTTTTAGCTCACTGATCATACTTTTAGTGTTACTAAAAAATAACATATCATCCACATACAAGGCAATAATCAGTATATGATCATCAATACATTGAATGTAAATATAGTGATCCTCTTCGCTTCTAACAAAATCTAATTTCAAAATGAAAGAGTCAAACTTCTGATACCACATTCGGGGAGATTGTTTTAAACCATAAAGAGACCACTTTAATTTGCATACCCAATGTTCTTTCCCTTTTACCTCAAACCTTGTAGGTTGTTGCATGTAAATGTCCTCTTCCAAGTCTCTATGCAAAAAAGTTGTTTTAACATCCATTTTATCAATCTCAAAGTCATTAGCAACATCAATAGATAAAAAAAATATAATCGAGGATAATTTAGTAACAGGAGAGAATATTTCACCAAAATCAACTCCCTCTCTTTCGGAGTAGCCCTTGGCCACCAGTCTAGCCTTTTACTTCTCCAATGAACCATTTGCTCCAAACTTTTTCTTGAAGACCCACTTACATCTGATGGCCTTTCCACCTTTGGCCAAATGCACAAGATCCTAGGTGTCACATGAGTCTAATGTCATCATCTCCTCCAACATGGTCTATTGCCAAGACTCACTATCAACTAAATCTATAGCCTCCCTATAAGATTTAGGTTCATCATCAGTACTTAACAAAACAAATATACAACAGAAATTTGGTGGGCTATACTTGTCAACTAGATTCCATTGTCTTATGGATCTTCTGGGAATAGGAGTAAGGGGCTCTTCTTGTTCTCAAGCTTGCTCAACTTCTTCTTGGTTATCTTCCCCAACCTCTTTAGTTTGCTCAGTAACCTCACCTGAACCCTCTTCTTCTTCATCTTCATCCTCTTCATCCTCAAATCCACCTCTCTATTCTTCTGAAGTTACATCTTCTTGCTTAATTTCAAAGTGCACTCCCCTTTTCTTATCTTTTTCTCTTGGATGTTTAGAATTTGAATTAACTCTAAGTTCCCTGAAAATGACATCTCTAGAATAGATAATCTTATGGGTTAGTGGATTCCAAAGATTATAACCTTTAACATTATCACCATATCCAATGAAAATGCACTTTTCAGCTTTTGGGTCCAACTTAGATCATTTTTCTTTAGGCACATGAACATAAGCCTCATAGCTGGATACCCTTAAATGTGAAACATAATGTTTATTACCTATCCACAATTCATAAGGTGTTGTTTCGAGAGCCTTACAAGGAGATCTATTCAATTGTGAACCACTTAGCATACTTCTAGCTCTTTCCATGATTGTCTGATTCATCCTTTCTGCTGTGGAGTATATAGAGTAGTCTTCTGTCTAAAAGTTCTTGCATGCTTGTAGAATTCATCAAAGTCCCCCATAACAGTATTCCCCTCCATTATCAGATCTCAAAACCTTTATTTTGCAATCTGATTGCTTTTCAACTAAGGCTTTAAATTCCTTAAACTTACTAAATACTTCAAATTTATGTCGCATAAGATAAATCTAGGTAAATCTTGAGACATCATCAATGAAGGAAACAAAATATCTAGATTTTCCAATTGATTCAACATCCATGGGAACAAATACATCTGAATGAATAAGTTCCAATTTATTCTTAAATTTATAACTGCCTGAAGGAAATGGATATCTATTCTATTTTCCAAACAAAAATGTTCACATAAATCAAAAATCTCATCAGAATAAGATAGACTATCTAACAAGTTTTATTCAAAGTGGTTTTTAAACCAGTTTCACTTATGTGGCCCATTCTGCAGTACCACAACATACAAGTATTTTTATAATTTTTAGTTACATTCGTAGAGTTATAAACAATAGTGGCTTCGAGCTTAAACAAAGTCCCCTTCCTTGTCCCTCTCACTATCACCAAACTTCCTCTTACTAATCTACAACCATGCTTATCAAATGTTGCATGCATTCTAGCATCATTCAACTTAGAAACCGAAATCAAATTCTTAGCTAAACCTAGAATATACAAAACACCAGGGAGGGTTTTCATCCTCCCATCACTAAAACACAACTGTACCTTGCCCCAACTAATGATAGGATATGAACTATTGTTAGTAAGGTATACTTCACCTCCATCATACTTCTCGTATGTTGAAAACCATTCTCTATGATGAGTCATATGATAGGAGCAACCTAAGTCAATCAAATACTAAATTCATTAGACATAACACTGCAAGAAGAAATCAAAACATCATCACCTAAATTTAAGGACTTCTCTGTAGAGGAATCAAATTGCTTCTTTTTATTTCGACATTCCTTCTTCACATGTCCCCTCTTTTTGCAGTCCCAACACTTCACTCTGTTCTTTTTCCTGGGAGTCTTAGATCTACCCATAGAACTGTCCTTGGGTCCCTTCTAATCTCCCTTTTGTCCTCTTTCCCTGGACCTTCCCCTAACATGGAGTGTATCCTTTGAACTATCCATAGCCTTCTTTCTCATTTCCTATGCCAACAGAGTTGCAACAAGAGCATCTAGTTTCAAATCTTTGAGATTAGCACTAATAGCAAGGACAAAATTTTCCCATGAATTAGGAAAAGAACAAAGTAACATGATACATTTATCTTCTTCATCTATCTTAACATTAATAGAAGCCAACTGACTCAAAATCAAATTAAATGTATCCAAATGCTTTGGTATCGAATCACCCTCTTTTATTTTAAGTGAAAATAACTTTCTTTTCAGATAAAGTTTGTTTACCATACTTTTGGCTTCGTAGATCTCACCTAATCATTTCCATAATGGAAATGCAGTCCTTTCTTCAGAGACATTCAGTAGTACAGAATCTGCAAGAAACAACTGGATTGTGCCCCGTGCCTTTTTGTCCATCTTGTTCCACTCATCTTGACTAATTGCATCAGGTTTCTTTTCTTTTGTCGCAACCAACCATTGATCTCTTTCTTCAAGTAGATCCTCCATTTTCAACTTCCACAGCTCATAACCCATTCCATTGAATTTTTTGATGTCTAATCAGGAGGAGGATGCAGCCATGGCTTCTACACAAAATCTACAAAATAAATTCAACCATAACTTCCACTAAAGCTCAAAAAACCTTCACACTTCCACCCAAGACACAAAACTAGCTAGGATTTGATACACAATGTTAGAAATGAAGGTGAACAACTATAGAATGAAAATCTGATTTAAACTATTATAAATCTAGTGCGGAACCAAATGGAGATTATAGGAAATTAAATCAACGATACAAAGAAATAAAGGAACAAAAAATTGAACACATAACACAGTGTTTACATGGAGAAACCCTTTCAGGAAAAAAATCCACACAAGAAAAGATGCACCAGTCTATAAATTAACTTCAACAGAGTTTACAATACATCACTAACAACCTCCTCTTCAGTCTTCAATCCAGCAACACCTATTTTGTTATTCAGTCTCAATTCTTTACCACACCCCAGTCGTAATACAATGCCCTCATTAAAAGAGTGTTGCCATCTAAGGAAAAAACCCTAACATAACTTCTATCGTCGGATCTGTGACCTAATGATGAAAATAGAAAGCATCTTCTATTATTAGCATCTTCTCTCGCCCACATGTGTCATGTTCATAAAAAACATCTTCTATTATCAGCAAGTCTCATTTTACTTGGTCTCCTTCATAGTGACGAGCACCTAGTTGTCATATGATAGGACTCCTCTTGAGTATTTCTCATAAATACTCCTCTCATACTCACATTTAAGTAATGAGCCTATTTGCATTGTAATCTTGCACTTGTGGAATATATTATTCTTATTTCACATATTTGTGTTTTATGTTCTTTGTTTATTGGAATAACACATTTGCTATTGTAGCTTGTTTCACTCATCTAGATCATGGCTTGTGTGAGTCTTTGAGGTGACTCCAACACCCCAAACATGCAGTGCATTCTCCAAACCCTCATACATGGACTTTCTCCTCATTTCTTCATTAAGAAAAGTAGCAACAAAGATATCCATCTTGGTATTTGTAGTACCACTACTGATAGAAACAATTAAAATTTTCCATGATTCACGAAAAGAATAAAAAAATACATTTATTCTCCTTGTCTATCTTAACATCTACAGATCCTAATTGACTCAAAAATAAGTTAAACACATTAAAATGCTCAACAACAAAGTCTCCTTTTATTTTTCAAAGAATACAATCTTCTCTTAGGTTAAATTTATTAGTCAGACTCTTTGTTTGGTAAATATCATATATTCTCTTCCATAGACTAAATGTGGTAGCCTCCTTTGAGACATTCAAGAGAAAAAAATCTAGAAGACACAATTGAATGATCTCTTGTGCCTTTTTGTCTAACTTTGTTTCCAAACTTCATTAGGTATATCTATAGGTTTTCCTTCTTTTGCAATAGCTCTCAATTGATTACTTTATCCCAAGAGATCTTCCATTTTAAGTTCCCACAACTTGTACCTAAAGTCATTGAATTTCTCAATATCTGAATGAAATGTGCTAGCCATGGCTTCAATCACACATGAATCTACAACACCACTACATCAAAGGTTTCCATTACAACTATAAAGAAACCCACAAAACTCCAAGAAAGCCATCCATCTCTAATCAAGTCATAGCTTTGATACAAATGTTGAGAACATGTTAAATATATATAGTGAAACTATAAATAAATAGTGCTCAAATCTGATTAGCTAATTAATACATGTGATCAAACCATCAAATAGAACTTGGAGAAGCATAAATAAAAATAATATAGTAACACATAACACTAGATTAATGTGGAGAAACCCTTTTGAGAAAAATTCTACAACCAAAGAGATAACAAGCTTGTATATCTTAAGAACAATATTACACCAAGACTAATTCTCTTCTTCTCATCCTGATGATGGATCACAGAGTGTGATCTGAAACGTTGATCCAAAAAAAGCAACACAGTCTCTTCCAGAAGCTCTTCATTCTTTCTCAATACAATCCTCTCAATCTTCTTCAATCTAACAACATTCTGGATACATAGTAGTATTTCACCTACATAACACTATGAAACCTCTATATCATACACTTAATACATAAAGCAAAGGAAATAGGAAACCACCAAGTGGTTTCTATAAACTATTGGCCACCAAAACCATGGCCCACAGGCAAAAAAGCCACGCCCCACTATGCATTGAAACATGTACCCAAGATAGAAACTAACTAATGACAAGATGTTTCACTCTTCTCAATTTAACTCCCATTATTTACCTTTTACCATGTCCTCCTTATTCAATTCCATTACAATAATATCCCAAGTATCTTTAGATCTTCATTTGTCATCTAAAGATCTAGCCTCCTTAAGGGTTTCCACCTCTTAACCTTTCTATTTTTTAGGTATCTGTTGTGTGGTTACACAACATGCCCCATTTGGACTTGGCAAAACAGGGACCCAACTTTTTGGCTTGGCTTGTGTTTTCTGCTTCCTGGCAGTCTGGTAAAAGTATGTCATGTAGATAACCCTCTATAGGAGGATGTGGTAAGTCATCATCATGAGGTCAGTTTGTCAAAGTTCTTGTTTCATGACATTAACCTCATATTTGGAAACAACATTAAAATTCATGAAGGTTTGCCTTTTACATCACCTTGATATTCCTTAAGATGTGAAAGTTATGAGTGGTCAAAATCCCGGTCAAACCTAATATTCACAAGGGGGGAGGATCATATTTCTTAATATCAGTCATCTTTAAAAAGATCACCCTAATCCTATTTATCACCCGATAAATCATTTGATTCACGACGTGCAGACATCAAACTTAAGTTGTATTGATACTTACCTGTCAACAGCATCATACATTTCACGGGGACGATATTTCAAAACATCACCCGATATTTTAAATATCACCCGATATGCTAAATATCACCCTATATGTCAAATATCCCCTGGTCTTGAAATATCACCCTGAAGAAATTATCATGATGACATCTTCTGACCCCGATAACAAAAGAAAATCAACATAATGATGATGTCATCATCATTTTACCTCGCGGAGGTATATTTCGTAACATCATCTTTTCACCAAAACATGATGATGACATCATAGTGCTTCAGCAATAGACTCAACCATTATCATGGTGATGTCATCATGACATTCTGAGAAAGGTCACCTAAAGAACGCTTAGGGTCATCATCCTTTTCAAAACATCGCCCGATATTTTGAACATGACCCGATGGTCTAAACATAACCCAATATGTTTTCCCGCCATGGTGCAGATGGTCATATTACGAGGGACGATCATATTTTAAATATCACCCGATATTTAAAAATATCACCTGATATTTCAAAAGATCCTCCTCCTCGTCCCGCCGCGCGAACATTGAATGCCCATTAATGCGGTAGGTGTTTCCTGCCGACTGTCGCCGTGATGATCACACCTAGCAAGATTCTGCGCTTCTGTGCATAAAATTAATGATTAGGATTGATTCAGTTAGATTATGCCCTAATCGACCAGATGAATAGGTTTAAAACGGATTTGCAACATCATTATACATTTACCTTGTGAAGAATTAAGTGTTTACACAGAGCCGAGCATCCAAACCCTGCTACGAGTCACCTACGGAGATACACATCCTAAACAAAGTGAAGAACGTGATTACGATCAATCTCAAGGGTATTTCCATAAAATTGTCAACAGCATAATTTGAAGGATAAACGTGTCAGGTAAGTAGCAGATCCCTTCTGCTGTGTTTTGTAGGCATATACAGGTAATATGATGTTTCTGGTTTAAAATTGTAAGTTCTGCATATCATGATGAAGTAATGCTTGCAAACACTACATAGAAGTTATAAAATGTAATATATATATATGCATGTATGAGATGAGGTGCACGATTGTGAGACCAATTTTTGTCATTGCAGGAATCCATGGCGGATAAGCGATTGATGAAATCTGAGGCAGAGTTTGTTAAACTGATGTTTGCACAGCCTGAAGGGGTGCAATTCAAATATGGAGTTATTGGGGATACACACCAAGGAAACACAGATCTGGCTGCATGGATGGACAGGATGCACAATCAGGAAGATAATCCTCTGCTTGAGGCTGTTTTAGTATCTGGAATGGGAAATGCCGTTGGTTTTTCGTACAACATGGAAGCTCCTGAACTGGTTATAGAATGTGCTAGGAATTATAATTCATAGATAAGAAGAGTTGAGAAACACGGAAGGGTGTATGCGGACTTCTCCATAAAGAGCCTGTCCACCATGTTTGGTTTGCCATTGGGCAAAGGTGTGGTCAGCATAAACCTGAAGAAGCTGGTAGTAGAGTATGAAGCTAATAAGAAGGCTGCCAGAAAAACAATGTATGGTTGGAGAGCTAAGAATAGTGCATATCCAGCTGTAGCCAAGCTCCCTGTTCATTTATACAAATATGATTTTGATGATGAATATCAGTTCATGATCGCCTTACTCAGTCGAGCTACAGGTCAGCCAACAACTAGAAGTTTCAAGGATTGGATGTATGGGATCATCCTAATGTGTATATATACTAATAATAGGCCATTATGGGCCAAAATAATAAGTGATGCTATTGATGAGCAGCTATCGAATCTGGGAGGTACAAATTGTGCATTTTATATGACCTCGTACTTGGTTTATGCATGTGCATACAAAGGCACATTCAATGCACTGACAACAGCGGGGAAGATTGGTGGCACCACCAATGATGCACATATCTGGGATCACTATCCCCAATTGCAAAGAGTGAACTATCTCCAGGACTATAAGCTAGTGAATGATGCATTTTCAATGCATCTGGTAAGAACCATGGAAGAAGACAAAACAAAGAGACTGAGCATGGAAGCTCAGGAAGTCATCTATAGGCATGGAGCCTGGTCTATACAGTTTGCAACCTTCTCCTATATTAGGATTGAAGGATTTGCAGGACAACCCCTCATGCTCCCAAGATATCCAACTGATGCAGTAGTGCTCATGGAGTTCATGAGGCAGATTGTAACAATATTGGATGCCTACAAAGCCAACAACAAAATCCCACCAGTATTGTTTCCAGTGACAATGGGATATTACATGTGCCCAGATAGTGAAAATATTAAGAAAGCCATAGCTGGCTTGACAATGATGAAGTTACAGTTTTTGTTAGGGTTAGCCGGCAGAAGATATCAATTAAATGCAAATAAAGATTAAACAGAGAAATGGAAATACACAGAATTAATAATAGCGAGAGACAAGATTTAACGTGGTTCACCCAAACTCGGGCTACATCCACCAAACAGAGAGTCCAATATTATTATCCTGTAAATCAAACCGATTACAATCAGTAATCCCTGCAACTCAATACCGTTGCAAATGCTACAATACAATACTCAAACCCTAACCCTTGGCCGCTTTTTATCAAGCCTTTTTGTCGGTTACAAAAATTAGGGTTTTCTTATGTCGGTCATAAAAAATAGGATTTTTTAAGTTGGCCCTAAAAAAAATTTTCTCGCCGGCGAGGATACATGGCTAGTGTACAGTACTTTCCTGATCAGTCGCCACGTACCAACAATCTCCCACTTGGAGACTGATCAGGCTCCACACCAAAACAATCTCCCACTTGGAGACTGATCAGGCTCCACACCAAAACAATCTCCCACTTGGAGACTGATCCGGGACGACACCGCTGTGCATGTAGCTCCCACTAGAAATAAGCACCCTGGACTCTACTATTCAATTGTTATTGTGTTTAGTCTAGAAGACCAATCGAAGCTGAAGAGGAGCTCATCTTCTCCCTTGTCACTGCCTTTGTAAACATATCCGCTGGATTTTCATCTGTATGTATCTTTTCCAGCCTTAACTGTCCATTATCCAACACCAACCGAATAAAGTGATACCTCAACTGTATGTGTTTGGTCTTTGAATGCAAGGCATAATTCTTTGCAAGATGTATGGCACTCTGACTGTCTGTATACAAAGAACTATTAGCCTGTTGTTTACCCAATTCTTCCATGAAAGATTGTAGCCATATCATCTCCTTGCTTGCCTCTGTTGCAGCGACATATTCTGCCTCTGTGGTGGATAAAGCAACCACCTTTTGCAACCTAGAAATCCAACTCACTGATGTTCCACCTACAGTAAAGACATAACCTGTAGTACTCCGCCTGGTATCAATATCCCCTGCCAAATCTGAGTCTACATAACCTGCTAAATCAGTATTAGAGCCCCCAAAACATAAGTGTTTATTAGATGTACCTCTCAAATATCTGAGAATCCATTTGACCGCATTCCAATGCTCAAATCCGGGATGACTCATATACCTACTAACGACTCCGACAGCATGTGCAATATCCGGTCTTGTGCATACCATGGCATACATTAAACTGCCTACAGCTGAAGCATAGGGTATCTTGGACATTTTCTCTTCCTCCTCTTGTGTCTTTGGACACATCTCCTTAGTCAATTTCAAATGACTAGGCAAAGGTGTACTGACAGCTTTGGCATTCTCCATATGGAATCTCTGCAACACCTTTTCAACATAAGCAGCCTGAGATAGAGTCAATTTTCTATTCTTCCTATCTCTGCAAATTTTCATACTAAGGATTTGTTTTGCTGCCCCCAAATCCTTCATATCAAATGACTGTGATAACTGATGTTTTAACTCTCTGATGTGATCCATGTTAGACCCAGCTACAAGCATGTCATCAACATATAAACATAAAATGATGTAGCTGTCATTATCCAACCTCTTAAAATAAACACAATGGTCAAAATTACACCTACTGTAGCCTTGCTCAGCCATAAAACTATCAAATTTCAAATACCATTGCCGAGGTGCTTGTTTCAGGCCATACAAGCTTTTCTTCAATCTGCACACTTGTTTCTCCTTACCTTTGACCTCAAATCCCTGTGGTTGTGCCATGTATATCTCCTCCTCCAAATCACCATGGAGAAATGCAGTTTTCACATCTAGCTGTTCCAAATGCAAATCTTCAGCAGCCACAATACTTAAAACAGTACGAATAGAAGTCATCTTGACAACCGGAGAAAATATCTCATCAAAATCAATGCCCTATTTCTGTGCAAATCCTTTTACAACTAACCTGGCCTTAAATCGTTTCTTACCTCCATCTTCCTCTTTCAGCCTGTAAACCCATTTGTTTGGTAAAGCCTTTTTACCTATAGGTAACTTACATAATTCCCAAGTCTGATTTTTCAGCAAGGAGTCCATTTCTTCTTGCATGGCAAGCTCCCACTGAACTTGTGTATTCACCTGCATAGCTTCATCATACCCTTCTGGTTCACCAGCATCTGTTAACAAAATAGAATACAAAGAGGGAGAAAACCTTTCAGGAGGTCTACTTATCCTTGTTGACCGTCTAACATTCATTGGAGTTTGTGGTATTTCTGGTTGCTATTGCGGAGCATGAGGAACCACTGGAACATCACTATTTGGAGTATCGTCCAGCACCACATAATCCTTTTCTTTCTTCTCATGCTGCTGCAACTGATCTTTGTACAACACCTTCTCATTGAATATAACATCCCCGCTTCTCACAATTTTCTGATTTTCAAAATCCCAAAGCCTATAACCAAATTCATCAATGCCATATCCAACGAAGGTACATTTTTTTGATTTCGCATCCAGCTTGGTTCTATTTTCAGAATCTATATGTGCAAATGCTTCACAGCCGAAGGTTTTCAGAAAAGAATAACTCACCTTCTTACTTATCCATGCTTCCTCTGGAATACCACAGCCCAAAGGAACTGAAGGACCTCTATTAATTAAATATACAGCAGTGTTGACAGCCTCTACCCACATGTTTAAAGGCAGCCCAGCATGCAATCTCATGGTCCTTGCACGCTCCATTATTGTCCTATTCATGCATTCAGCCACTCCATTTTCCTGTGGAGTCCCTGGAACCGTTTTCTGCCTACGAATTCCATTAAAGGAACAATAGTCTTCAAATTCTTTGCTGCAATACTCACCGCCATTATCAGATCTGAGACATTTTAATCTTTTACCTGTCTCATTTTCAACCAAGCTTTTCCATTTCTTAAATGTTTCAAATACATCAGATTTCTATCTAAGGAAATAAATCCAGACCTTCCTAGTTGCATCATCTATGAATGTAACATAATACCGAGAGCCACCGAAAGAAGATACCTGAGCTGGTCCCCATACATCTGTATGCACAAGCTCCAACTTTTCATTTTTCTTTTGCTTCCCATCTCTGAGAAAACTGACTCTCTTTTGTTTTCCATACACACAACTTTCACAGAAATCCATATTAATACATTTCAGACCTGGTAACACTTTCTTAGAATGAAGTACCTTCATACCTTTTTCACTTATATGCCCAAGTCTGTTATGCCACAGTGTTGTTTCAGAACCTGCAACAACTGTTCCTGAACCTGTTTGTTTTTCCTCTTTAACATCTAAAGTAGAAGGAACAGTATCACCTGTACAAAGATATAAGGTGCCTACTTTCACACCTTTTGCTACTACTAAGGCACCTTTTGAAACCTTCCAATTTTTATCAGTAAATATAACAGTGCAACCTTGTTCAGTTAGCTGCCGTGCTGAAATTAAATTCCTACTGAGCCTTGGAACATGCCTTACCTCTTGTAGTAGCCAATGATTCCCATTCTGCAACTTAATCTTGATTCTTCCTTTTCCAACAATCTGACAGGGTTTGTTATCTCCCAAATAAACCAGCCCGAAGTCCCCTTGGACATAATCAAGGAAATAACTTCTATGGGGCGTAGCATGAAATGAGGCCCCTGAATCTAAAACCCATGAATCATCAGCATTATCTAGGGAAAGAATCAAAGCGTCATCTTCAGATTTATTACTTACCACATTTGCTTCCTTATTGCCTTCTTGTTTGTCTCCTTCTTTATTTTTTCGAGACCAGCAATCTTTCTTCAGATGACTTGGTTTTCCACAGTACCAGCAATCCTTATGTCCTCTGGTTTGGGATCTTTTGTCCTTTGATTTTTCTCGTGACTTCCCATGACCTCCAGAACCTTTTCCTCTCTCCTTTGATCTGCCCCTGCTTTTTGCATTCAAAACACTGCCTGATTTGGATCCACCTGAGCTTTTCTTACGAATTTCCTCACTCAGAATAACACCAACAACATCATCAAATTTTAGGGTATTTGAACCAGAAACAGAGTTACTAACCGCCATTACCAAACTATCCCAGCTTTTAGGCAATGAACATAATATCAAGAGAGCTCTAACTTCTTTATCAAATTTTACATTTACAGAAGTCAATTGACTGACAATCGTATTAAATTCATTTAAATGACCTGTCACAGATCCACCTTCAACCATTTTCAAATTAAACAACTGCTTCATGAGAAATACCTTATTTGAGGCTGAGGGTTTTTCATACAATTTAGCCAAAGCTTTCATCAGACCATCTGTTGTCTTCGCTTCCGTTATATTGAATGCCACCGACGGTGCCAGGCACAACCAAATGGTTCCCAATGCCTTTCTGTCAAGAAGATTCCAATCCTCATCAGACAATTGTTGCCGGTTTCTTGGCTACTCCTTCCAACGGCCTCCGTAAATCCTTTTGATAGAGGTAATCCTCCATCTGCATCTTCCATAACTGATAGTTCTGCCCATTGAATTTATCAACCTTCATTTTACCCTCGTCCGCCATTGCTCCCACTCAACCGTGAGACTTTCCTGCAGACGATAATCGAACACAACCCGCTCTGATACCACTTGTTAGGGTTAGCTAGCAGAAGATATCAATTAAATGCAAATAAAGATTAAACAGAGAAATGGAAATACACAGAATTAATAATAGTGAGAGACAAGATTTAACGTGGTTCACCCAAACTTGGGCTACATCCACCAAACAGAGAGTCCAATATTATTATCCAGTAAATCAAACCGATTACAATCAGCAATCCCTGCAACTCAATACCGCTACAAATGCTACAATACAATACTCAAACCCTAACCCTTGGCCGCTTTTTATCAAGCCTTTTTGTCGGTTACAAAAATTAGGGTTTTCTTATGTCGGTCATAAAAAATAAGATTTTTTAAGTCAAAGGTTGACCTTGAATCAAATTAGAACCTTTGGTTGCATTTCCATCCCAATGAAAATGAAGAAAGATGATGGAAAGATAATGGTTGAAGAATATGAAGAGAAGAAGATATACAATGACACCGTATCAGTCTCGTACCTTACGCTGCAGGAGGACATCTCCTTGGATCCATTCACGGGTAGGATATTACAGCTAACCCAAGCTTGGGTTGATGAACAAGTACATATACTGAAGAAAAAGGGTGTGGTCCTTACCATAGATAACAAAAGAAAGGACAAGAACTCTCTGCTGATGAATATGACAATTTCCTGAATGAGAAGAGGAAATCCAAAGGAGACAGGTTGCCACCTCCACAAAAACAAAGTAAAAGACCTCCTAGAGGCAAAAAAGTGGGAGAAGAACCCAAAGGGGTTATTATAGAGAGAATAGTAGAGACTACTACACAGGCACTAGCATCAGGAGAAGCATCAGCTTCAGGACATGTAGGACATGCTTTAGCACCAGCTGCACCTCCTCCAAGAGATGGACAGAAGTCCAAGAAAATTCAGAGGGCAGAGGTAGTAGTCACCGAGACTCATGAAGAAGATCAGACCTCACAGAAACAAATAGAAGAGGATATCCCTCTGGAAGAGGAGCTTGAGGAAGAAGAAGGCCCTTTATTGTTTAAAAGGAAAAGAAAGGTGCCTCAGGTGATAGACCCCACACCGAAGAAAACAAGGACCTCCATGAGAGGTGAAATAAGACAATCCCCTATAATGTTGAAAGGGGTAGGTGGTGAAGTATTCATTAAAGAATTGCAGCACAATGTTCCACTTCCCACCATTGTAAAGTTCAAGATTGAACTTGCAGAGGAGCGAATAAAAGAAACCTCTAGGATAATCCAAAGTGGCATTGTCTCATTGGATGAGACAATAGACTTATTCGATGATGAGGTAGTAAAAGATGTGGCTTCACAGAGAATGGAAACCCTTGCTGCTGACACCAGGACAACTCCTCATGGAACTCCATCAATGCAGATGGTGTTAGAAGAAATGAAGCAAGTGGAGTCAGAGAAAGAAAAGAGCCTAGAGAAAATTGCAGAACAATAGGGCTAGATACATTAATTAAACAGGTGACAGGTCCTACAGTTGTAGATTTGGCACATGTAGAGGATGTGAATCCTCAAGATGTGGCAGGAATGCCTGATAAGATGGAAAATGTTGAAGAGCTGAAACAGAAAGAAGTGGAGAGCAAAGCTCCAGATATGGATTAGCAGCAGCATGATACATCAGCTGAACCTGGGATAGTAGAGGTAAAAGATAAGGGAGAAGAAGAAAAGGATGCATCAGCTGATCCTACTCCCAACGCTCAAGAAACAGTCATCACAGGTGCAAGCAAAGATGTGATAAAAGATCAAATAGAAGCAGCTAAGGAGGATGAAATAGTAATCACAGATACTAATATACCTCGGGAGGAGGAAATAAATAAGGTAGATGAAGTCAGAGTGGAGGAAATAAAAGATAAGGATCATGGTGTACATGCAGATGATCAGCAAGATCAACCTCCAGAGAAAGAAGATCCTCATTAGGAGGATATATCAAAAGATCCCCCTCATGATGAACATCATGAGGAAGAGAAAAGAAGATCACCCTCCCCATCGAATATGGTGGTAGACACAGGAGGTCAGAGTGATCATCAGGATGATGATACTGGAAACCAAGGACCCAAGGATCAAGTTCCTCAATGGTTAGAGATTGAAATTGGCATGGAATCAGGTATGCAAATGCCAGAGTTTGATGTATCTACTTTGTTTTCAGAAAACCTGATAAAACCAAAGAGGAAGGCTAGAATGACTTTGGCCATTAAAAGCCTAGATCCTACAACAGGAAGAAGAACTACACAGATAGCACTCCCTATTGTAGATAAAGAGAAAGGTAAAATCACCTTGGATGAATTTCAGATCAGCACAGTAGACTTAGGGTTTGCTAATGAGGACCAAGAGGGTCAGGAAGGCAAAGACATTATAGATTCTTTAATTCAAAAGGTTAAGAGAGAAAAGGAGAAAAATAAGCAACACAAAGAGCACATTGCTCAGTTGCATGCATATATAAGGACGTTAACCAATCCTGAAGATAATGCTACTGATCATGCGGTCCCATTGACTGCTATTTCCCAGGATGAGGTAAATAAGTTGGATCTCATGAAACATGAGTCATCCATATTGAGAAGGTGGATGTACTCCACATTTGACATAGCAGAAGAAGTAGTAAAGGCTTCTTTGAAGAGGTGGAGTTCTCTTAGTGACTCTAGGAAGAAGGTAGATAAATTGTAAATGGAGACAGGAAAAAGGTCTTTCCAATTGGAAAACATAAAGTATGTTCTGGGAGAAATAAGGAGGATCAATACTCAGATACTTATACATAAGCAAGTACTGAATAATAACAATGCATTACTGATAGATATATGGTATAAAGACATCCAATTTGAATGTGATGTACTTAAAAGATGCAACAAAAAGTTGAGAGAGATCAACATAAAGTTACATGATATGATGTCTTTTGAGGCATTAAATTTGGAAACGTTGGAAGGAAAAGTGGAAGGAAAGATAGAAAATCAAGATGAGGAGTTTGCAATCCAAGCTCTACATAATAACTTCCAATTTGTTGCTGATGATCCACTGGGCCAAATGACAGAAGAAGTCATGGATAGATTGGTGAGGACCAAGGTGAAAATAGAAAATTATAATGAGACATTATACAACAGAAGGAATAAACTGGATAATATCCGAAATAAATACCAAGCACATAAACATGCCATTATCAAAGCAAAGACTCAAGATGGTGGAGAAGTGGATAAAATAGTGCAGTTGTATGAGAATGTCAGGGTGGTCATGTAGGCTCATATACAGGGTCGAGGTCATCAGGATGATGAGGATACAGAAAGCGATGCACCTAATGATGGGGCGCATGAATCTGATGAAGTAGATAAAGATACAGCATAAAGCAGATATCAACATCTGACACTTAAGGAAAATAAGTATCTTAGATGGTTGCCAGCTGGCAACTTGTGCCACTTGATAGAGTTGACAAAGTCAAAGAAGTATTCACTGTAGATATTCATCGACAAATCTGGATCGTAGATCTTTTGTAACAGATTCCTCACCTTGTTCTATAAAAGGTGTAGGAATGCCTCTTTTGAAACATTTGAAACTTAATTGAAATTTGTTTGCTGAAGTATTCATGACTTATTTCAAAGCTATTGTATATGTACATGTCTTTTGCATACTTAATGAAAGAGAAGATCATTTCGATTACAAATCTTCATAAATCTTGAGTAATCTGTGTCTGAATTATGGATATATGCTTTGATTTTTTGCGTCCCTTGGAGTGCTCATCATTTTGCATGTATTGTTTTCATTCATCATCCTCTGAAGTTTGCATCAACTGTATCTAGTTGTGGAACATCCTGGTGAACATATGGTTTGATTTCTTCTCCTAATGATAGTATCAAGTATGTATGTGGATCAATAGTTAAAGGTTCAACTTTAATTTAAAGTATTTCTTTCAGTTTCTTTAAATTTTGAGAATTCCACCATCACAATTGCAAATAACTGATAATCTTAAGCAAATAGTACAAATATGCAGACTTCCCATAGATAAATGAACATCCTCAGCATATTTGAGGTTAAAGCATGTCACAATGGCAAATATCATGCAAAGTCTTAAAGATAGACACAATATTTGAGGTATATCCTGTGTAGAATAACTATTTTTGCAGCATCATTACAGGAAGCATCATCTTACTGAGAAGATCTATGTAAGGCCCCAAAATGGAAACAACAACACACATCAACCTCTGAGTAACACCAAAAGATTAAGACCTAATCAATGGAGACTTGGGATCATGAATTCTTTGAGTTCATCGTATCTTTCAAGATGAGTAAAGGTTAATGTGTACTTTTATTCTATGTTTGTTTATGACTAACATCATGACCAACAGTATCACACTACAAGACTTTGGAACTCATTTTCTCACTTTCTAAGGGGTTTTTGAGGGTTCTAACAACTTCCAAACTCATCTTTGAGATCTTCAATATATATACAAAAATTCATTGAAATTAGAGCTTTAGATCAATAAGTATATCGTCTAGAAGGTATCTGGAAAAAACAACTTTAGACATAGGATTGAAAGTGCATAGCACACTAATCCTAACAACATACATCAAAATGTTGTAACATAATGAAAGTGGGCATGGTAAAAGCAATATGAGAAGTGGACATAGAACTAATAGGAGGAACATGATAAGTGGTGATAATGCTAGAAGGATGAGATGTGGTCATGGTTCTAGTGGGATGGGAAGAGATCATAACATTAGTAGGGTGAGAGCTAGTCATAACACTAGTAGGATGAGCATGTGAAGTAGATGTAACACTGGCCAGATGAGAATGAGAAGGAGCAAGGTAAGTGGGGTGAATGTACCTAGTAGGCAAAAGGTGAAAAGTAGGAAAAAGGAGACACTCAATCTTAGGAGTGAAAAAATACATACCATAGTGAGGAGTGAAATTAGGAGGAGGTATAAAATAAGAGTAGGCTTGGGTAGGAGGGGAGAAAAGACACACCTCTCAAAGGGCTTGAAAAACTAATCATTTCACCTATGAATTTAAGAACCTCTAATCCATATGGCTTACTAATCAACAACTTATGAAGAACATCAACCAAAAGTATATAATATTAGCATCACTACTCAATTGTGCAATACCAGAGGCAATCATTTGTGTAGTCTAGGCAATATCTTATCTAGATCCATTTTCTCAATATGTGCATCATGATCAAATGTTTCTTCTCCATTAGGATAAACAATATCATAGTAGGCATGATTTTTCCACAATCCATGAAGACGATTTACAATGCTTCTGGATTCAACTATGTATTTTCTGTATCAATGTTTTAGATCACACTCCATGATCCATCATTAGGATGAGGAATAAAATATCGATGGTCGATCATAGAGTGTGATCCAAAACGCTTATGGAAAAAAACTTACATGTAGTTGAATCCAAAAACACTTCAAATCATTAACAATATCATTCAAATTTTGTCATACCATTCTCAACTTGAGTCATGACCATTGTATGATTCAAATAAGGACCTTTTAAAGTAAAGGGAGGAGGATGACGAGACCTTGACATACACACACAAAAGCACAATCCTAAGAGCTGGTAAGGATTAAATAAGTTTCAAATTTGATTTATAAATTAGAAAATTAGATTCAAACACTTAGATATGAAAATGGAATCAACAAATAACTAAAGGCCAAACCTTAGGGGTGCAAAATTAGATAGGTTTGCCAAAACAAAAAGAAATAAAATATCTTTTCAAATAATCCAGGGTAAATAAAAGAAGTCAAGCAATAAGAAATAAAATACTCTAGAATTAAAAGCCGAGACAATAATTAAACACAAGCACACTTTTTGTAAATGACAAAGAGGGAATAAGAACTTAGCCTTGTGTGCAACTTGGAGACTTTCTACTATGGATTGTGCTTATTGATCTAATTCAATACCCATGATCAAATTTGCGAATATAATTCCCCAATAGACTGGATGACTTACTTTATGCTCTAGTTCAATTATGCATTGTGTTTCAATGTGTGCACTTGACCACTTGAAACCCATTTACCTCAGATATCTATAAATATGCAAGTGAACACTTGGTTGTATCTATAAATACTATTGGAGTTTGCTATGCAAGGGATTTTGCCTTAGTCAAACCCCTTAAATGAATTAATGGTGTGAACAAGTTCGAAGACACTCCAAGCAATCATTTAATATGCCTAATCCATCCTTATCATGCATGATGCTAGCTGATGATGCACTCAATGTATGATGAATGTATGAATCAAATTCTCCCTTTTGGATGGATCATTAGAGTGAATTAGGGTTTGTCCTTATATACAACATCCTAACATGTAAATTAAATGTTTTCATGCTCAAGTTAACAAGTAATAGCTGGTAGGAAGGGAGTCGGCTCAGGCCCATGATTAAATTTGAATTTATAAATTAGGGGTCAAATCCACACTATGATATGGACCTAGAGTTGTAACCACAACCATGGATTTGACTTGAGACAACGAATTGATAACTGACAAAATTCAACTCAACTCTTAAAATGTGTGAAATTAAATAAAAAATGATTTACCAAATTTTACACATACTACTTATACATTAGTGATTGCATTTGAGACAACCTAATTAAAAAAAAGAATATAAAAGAGAGTGAGATTAGTGAAAGGTATACACGTTTGAGCCTTATACTTCCTTAAAATTATCCCTACTATTATGAATTTGCTAAAGCCTCAACTTCTTTTATATTTTAAAATAAAAAATAAAAATATTTTTACTATTTTAATTACAAATATTGTAGATCTCTTTAAAAAACTTCTTAAAACTGATTATTTCCTTCATCGACCCTTGCTTTTATAGAGATGTCTTATTAGTATACAAGAAATTCGAAATAATCTTGAACATTTGAGGAATGCAGCGTAGTATTTGAGACACCTCACATAATGGCAATGCAAAGCCCTATTTTGCAGCTTTCGGCAACGCCTATCACTCATGTTGCAGCAACTAGAATGAATTTCAGAATCAGCCACTCACGTTTAATGCACACGCAGGTATTTTTCTCTAATTACTTTCCTATCCCTCACTTGGGTATTTATGCTCTGGTTACCAATGCTGAGTGGGCTAGGGCTTTCTGGATTTAGGGTTTTGATTAAGGCTGTATGTGTATGCATATATTTAATGGCGTGTTGGTTAGTGTCACGTAGTTCGTTTTCGCACTGTTGTGAAAGGCTCAGCGCTGGTGTGTGATAGGGTTTCAATTTATCATCAAATCCTATCTTTTTCTTAAAAAAATTTTCTTTGTTTTTTAAATAAATATATAGATTTTTTCGTTCTCTCTATTGTTCATATGATTTCTTTATTCACGGCTGAAACACTGCTTCAATTAAAAGCATGTTTTCTTCATCACTCCATTGAGATGGTACGCCCCTCAAGTGAATGAATATTTTCTTTTATAGAAAAACAAGGCATTCTAAGTATTATATTTGCTTAGTTAGCTTTCATAATTATGAAAATGGACGAGAGATCCATGAGCAATAGTTTTGGATTTGTTTGGAATGTTTGATGACATGGCTGCAAAGTCACCAGGAACATCTCAGCCTTGGTTTTATATTGGTCTTGCTGGTAGTTAGTAATTATGTTAATCAGTGGCTTTTTGGGGCAGATAATGAAACGTGGGAATGCTACAAGTGGGTGCTTAGAAATGCCCTCAAAATCCAAAGATTGATATTTGAATGGGAAAGTAGGATCAGAATAGAGGCAAGGGGATGATGGACCAAGAATTGGGGAAACGTCCCCGTCAAACATAGGACTTGTTAATGAACTAAAACTGGATTTGGCCTACTGATTATTATAGAAATCGTTAATTATACAGCCAGGCTTGAATATTTTGACAGATATAGATGATCAGGATGGGGTCTCAGTTGTAAAAGAAAAATAAACAGATAGAAACACAACAGTGAAAGCAAATAAACAAAACAAAACACACAGAGATAATCGACACGTTTTTAATGTGGTTCACGTTTTCAGGCTACATCCACAAATAAGTGCAGAGGATTTCTCTTTTCTATTAAATCCAGAATACAACACTGCTTCAACATCACAGCTATATATACACCTACAGCAATTACACTCCACTCCTTTAATATCTAATAATAGCCAACATGCAACATACACACCACCAGATGCAGCAGCGAGAATCTATCTCAAAAGGAAAGTAACTGCAGAGTTGGCAGAGTAACCAAAGAGTGGAAGAGTGGCTGTAACGGTTGGGCTTCACCACCCAACAATCTCCCACTTGAAGTCCAACTGGTGCTGCCAAGAGATCCCCTGCATTTCCACTTGTATTGTTACATCGGCCGCAACAAAGATTTTAGCTTCGCCAGATTCTGTTCAAGAAAGCTCCGGATAAGTCTTTTCCAAGCTTCCCAATCAATCACAATGGAGACTCCAGAACGCGCTCAGGCACCACCACCGTCTGAAAACCAAAGCCTGGAAGCCTTGCAAATGCTGTCTGCCCGATCTTCCCTGAAAAATCTTCCTCCTTTGCAACTTTGCTTAACACACTATGAACATAGCCATCCAGCTCTTTCAACCTACCATTCTCAAACATGCCGCTCGAAACATCCTTCTCAAACACACCCACTGCCAAGATATCCCCCTTCCATTCTCTTAACTCAATTTCCTTCGCAGAAAAAACAATCTCCTCCTCTACAAGAACCTTGTGAAGCCGTTCTTGGCAGAAAACAGCTGTCTGAGATCCTCCATGGCCGCTGAAAAAGTGCAAAGCGCTGCCAGACTGCTCATCTTTCACGTAATTAAATGCGGGAAGAACAGAAACCACATCCTCCATTTCCCTGCGGCTTCCACAGAAGAACACCATACCTTGCTCCGGGCAGGTAAAATTTTCATAACAGATGCCAATACTCTCTACGGGCATATCCCTATCAGCACCCTGCCTTCGCTCATCATCAAAACCACCATAACCCCTATTGCCCCTGTCACCTCTACCGTACTGCGACTCCTCCGCAGTTCGCTCCCTTGGCCCAGTGGCCATACTCAGCATTTCCTTTGTAGTCAGCCCCTTTGTTTCCGAATCAACTTCAGCAGCCAAACAGACAGGAGCATCATCTATTTCCATTGGCAAATTAAATCTAACCTTTTTCCTTACTTCAGACTGAGTCACAACACTTTTTATTTTTTGCATCTGCTCCATGATACTGCCAGGTTCCAACATACCAAGAAACTCCTCAATAACAGAATCAGCTTCATCATTTAATTCATCCAAAAACATCTGATGAATAGCTTCCACTTCAGCATGACTCTCTTCATGGCCATGGCACATAGACATGAGAGCTTGAACCCAATCATCCCGGTTGGGACTCTCTTCCACATCTGCTTTGTCCATAGCTCTGAAAATTGTTCAGCGATCTCCAAGGAACCGCTTCACCACCAAGCTTCTTCCCCAAGCTTTGATACCAATTGTAAAAGAAAATAAAACAGATAAAAACACAACAGCGAAAGCAAATAAACAAAATAAAACACACAGAGATAATTGACACGTTTTTAATGTGGTTCACCTTTTCAGGCTACATCCACAAATAAGTGCAGAGGATTTCTCTTTTCCATTAAATCCAGAATACAACACTGCTTCAACATCACAGCTATATATACACCTACATCAATTACACTCCACTCCTTTAATATCTAATAATAGCCAACATGCAACATGCACACCACCAGATGCAGCAGCGAGAATCTGCCTCAAAAGGAAAGTAACCACAGAGTTGGCAGATTAACCGAAGAGTGGAAGAGTGGCTAGAAGAGTGGCTGTAACGGTTGGGCTTCACCACCCAACATCAGTTACCTCTGTAGCTTAGTACCATGGTTTCTTCTTAATTGGCTTCTTCTTCCAAGATTGTATGAGGAGCAAATATGGACCGTTTTTAAGTATTTGCAATATAGCTGCTGTAAAGTCATTCATTCCCCTTCAATTCAATTTTTTTTTTCTGCTACCTTTACGGATTTAATTTGAATTCTAGCTTGATTTGTTCTATTTGTCCCTCACAGGAGTGCTTTTTCCAATTCCGAAAGCTTTCATCAGTCCCAAAACTTGCACCTACTGTTGTATATCAAAGACCAAAGCAATTAGTCACTTGTGCATTAAATATGTCAAGAGGAGAGTCTGGTGGACCTGAAGAGATTAAAAATGTCTACTTGGAGAAAATTAAAAATATGTTGGAGGAGTGCTGTGAATCTACCAAAGCATTTCCATGGAAAAAAGCCTTTATGAACTTTTTGCATCATTTGTTTAGCCTTGCACTTTGGGTGGTAAAGTGGCTTACCATTCCTGTGGTGATCATCTCATCTCTAAGCGAGATGACCTACTGTGGATTGGAAAACAAGGAGCTACTTATATTATTTGGCATGCTAGCTGGCAGTGCTCTTGCTGGAATTTTGAAGGAAACTGCAATTGAATTATCAAAGGATGTTCAGGTTATTTCCTATAATTAGCAACTTTTGTTATTGGACTGATTGATATATTTACAATTAAATATTTGTTGTTATGGGACTGATTGATATGTCTTACAAGTAAATAAATCCTATATTTTAGATTATTGATATCAAGTCATTGATGACAGGAAGGAAAGTTTCCATGGCATCTTCTTATAATTGGGGCATTTTTTGCATTGATCAAGTTACCTGGGCCATATTATCCATACTGGTTACGGGTTTTTCTTCCACACTTTGCAACTGGTGGGTTGTTGAGGACGCTCTGGTTTGCAAACACCTGGTATAAGAGTCAATCCACGGCAACAAAAGTGGAAACTGACCCTGGAACAAATTTGAATTAAAAAATTGTTCAACTGCAGGAAAAGACTGGGGGTCTCATAAGTTGGTTTGGAAGCAGAATTAATGAGCATAAGTGTAAGGATCTGGCGGTCTTTTTCGATCCCTGATGTCTGCAAGAATGTGAAGGGATATTTCCTAGGAAGCAATGCTGCAGCCCTTCTTCACAGTTTGTGCCAAGGTAAGCAAATGATTTCACAAATTTGTCCGAAATAAAGTAGAAGACAATCAACATTCTCAACATAATTCCAGCTACTCCAGCAGAGAGCTAGGATACAGAAAGATTTTCCTGTCAATGAGTTCTAGCTCTTAGATATATCCAATATTAGGTGCAGATTCAGCGAACAGGTCTTAAAAAAGGCAAACTGCTTTCCCTTTTCGTTCTTGAGAAAGACATTTTTGACTTATTCAGTCCAATTGTGTAATTAATCAAGATAATTTAAAGACAACTTGTAGAAGTTGTGAACACAATGGAGAATTGGAGCAATGTTTGTCTTCTCACTCGATACTCAATATGAATTAACTTGTTGGGGCATGCATTTTCTCTGTTCTTTGATCAAATTTTTAGGAAACAGGGCATGCATTTTCTGGGGTTCTGGGGCTCAATTCTATGGTAAATAGATTTCTGTTTCACTTTTTTGAGGCTCATCTAAAAATTGTCAGGCAATGTTTTTAGGATTTGGCACTTTGCTTAGAGTTCTTTGCCAGTGTCTTGTGTCACAACAGTTAAGAGGATGTTACCAAATAACAAATGGTTTTCTACACAATTTCTCCCTCTCTGCTTATTCCCTCCTTCACTCCCTACAAAGGTGGTGCTGAAATGACTAGCTCAATAGAGTAGGACAAGATCCTATAACAGTAGGTTCAAGGATAAGATGAATGTCTTTTATGGATAATGAATCATTGAATACATTAATGCTGTTAATTGATTCTGCCTTGCCATTTCGTTATTGTGGCTGCAAGATATGTATATGGACTTTGCTTACCATGTGATAAGAACTTCTTCAAGGATCCATACGGTTTGGGAAATATCCTTCAAATCTCTTTTTCATATCTTTTAATTTTCTTGCACTTATCATATCTGCATGATAATTTCTGTATTATAGTTTGATTTCATTGTTTTCATTTCATTTGTATTGACTGGTTTCTCATCCTTGTAAAACCATAAGGGGCACATTTTAATTTCCTAAGAGATTAGGTAGCCGTTATGTACAAATACAGAAGAATAAATGGTGTACAGGCAATATCAAGTTGCCATATACATTGTCATTGAATATGTAGTTGCAACTGAATAACAATATGATGTAACTGCCATTTTCACTTAAATATAACAGTAACTATAAGATTCTCAAAGAAATTAAGTTGCAAATTTTTTATTGAGCAATGATGACTGCATTTAATTCTTAAAATACTATATGAAAATAAATGGTTGATTAGGTATAGTTGTTGACTGTAATGATTTGAACTTTGACCATGGTTTTGAAGTTTGCTTGTTAAGTCAGGCTTTTCTTAGTGCAGATGGAAATCTTTAACAATTCTTTTGAACATAAAATGTTCTGTGCTGAAACCAAAAATGACACTTTCAACTATATCCGCAGAACTTCAGTTAGACATAAGTGAGACTCTCCAAAAGATATCCAGAAGAATAATTTGTTATGGCTCTGGTAGAGTTTGAAGCAAAACTTCAAAATCAAACCATAAATAGTGCATGAAGATGATGTGTAATTTTGGAAGCTTACTGACAACTGGTGGTACAGTTACTAGTTTTCTTCATCTAGAATAGCCCAATCTATCATTTTGCTGAAAGGTTGACCACAAGTGAACATAATATCACTCTGTCGTTTCTCTGGGTCTATGAACTCAAAGTTTGTGAACAAATTTCAGATCTGCTGATATCTAATCTTATAGACCTGAGATTCTAGTGCACTTAAAGTTTGTTTAAGTTGGATTGCATTCACAATGCGTGTTAGGCATGTTCTATAATTTTTTGGTGCTATTATATTTGTTTCTTAGCATTTTTTTGAATTTCTTTTCATCAAATGCATTTATACCCTTTTTAGGTATAACATGGCCTAATCTTATTCATATCATCATATGATAGAAAAGTACTACCAAATTGAAAACAAACTGTCTTTTTGTTTATTGCCATTCAAATAAAATGTTTTTTCTTTTCTTTTTTCAAATGTAGAAAGTGAGCCAACATCTAAATAATCTGAAAATTGGGTCATTTGTTTGGATCTTGGAGGTCTTGGACAAGTTTTCACTAGGGGCACAAGTTGTCAAGCAACATGGAAATCAATTTTGTCATCAAAGTGGTTGGGAACTTGATGAAGGACAAATGTAGAATTGCTTTGATGAAATAGGGGTGATTTAGAACATCTTCAAACTCCAAGTTGTAGATGTCATAACCAATTGGAAAGCCAAGTTCGGTGAATTTGTTGCTTCTTTAGGGTTGAACTCGTCAAATGCTGCAATGAACAAGAAAAATGCCATGGTGAATTCTTCATAAAGTAGTGAAATCTTCATTGTCAAAAGTGGTGAATTTGTCGTGTTTGTCAATGAGTAGAATATGAAGGGTTCTAAGAAGTCAAAAGGTGTTTTTAAGTGTCAATCATTTTTGCCGCCAATGAGGGTGAGGGGGATGCTTTAAGTGTTGGACTCTTTGTAGAAGTTCTCTTATTGCTTATGTTTGTAAGATTCATTGGAGATAGTCGAGGTTTTCCATAGTTGTAGGGATAGAATAGCGATGAAGGAGCTTGAATCTAGTTGTAATGGCTCCAAATTTGGTGATTTAACTTTTGTGTCTTGATGCTTGAGATAGTGACAGGATGCTTGGAAGCTTACTCTTCGTAGAGTTTTAAACCTATTTAAGGGTTTTCTTGAGCTATATATGGCGTCCCCTGTGCTTGCAAAAGCATTTGTTACTATAATCTCCATGTGTTTTGAAGTGGTATACAATGTTTAGAGAGTTTGTTTTATTGCAATCTAGCACAAAATCTAATTGTTGGTGCTCACTAGGGTTGTCAACCTAGTGTTTGCAGATCAAGTTGTATTAGAGCAGCTTGTGTATGATTAGTGAGGTATGCCATCTACTAGGTTTAGTGGAAGTGATGAATTGACCACATACAAACACGAGATCAAAACAAGGGAGTGGACAAGAGCTAGAGAAAAGGAAGAAGGTGAACCTTGTTTTAAGAAGCTAGAAGATAATGTGGAAAGAATCTCTTGTATTATGGGTAAGATAGACCAATTGAGAGCTTTATGCAAGTTATTAGTAAGAAGTTTGGAATGTCAAAGATCTTTGAGGAAGAAAATGAACCAAAGAAGATTGAATCTTGAATGAGAGAGATTTCAATGGGGTTTCTTTGAGGCCAAAGCAAAAATTGGCATACATCCATATGACGACGAGATTATTGCTGAGAAGTTGGATCCATGGATATCTCAGATTGAGGTATACTCTACCCTCCATAACCTAACTCCTTGTCAACAAATCTTGTTTGCAAGGCTCAAGCTAGCGGGCCACACTCTTGTTATAGGAGCTATGCCCTATCCATGGAATTAGAAAAGTATTCACAATTCCAAAGTGGGAGACTTAAATAGGTTGATGAAGAAATAATTCTATCCCATTTACTATGAATAAGACCGAGTTATTCATTGACACTATTTTTGACAAAGACAAGGGCAAACTATACAAGATTACACAAATAAATTCCAAAAGAGTGATGTCCAATTGGACAAAGATGTCATGGAGAAATAAGTGTTGATGGTATATATAGGAGGGCTATTTGAGCACTTCATGACACCAAGTTTTATGGTGAAGCCTCAAGGCATTGATGAGGTGTGTGTATAGGCCTACCATGTGGAGTTGACAAGAAAAATGTGTTTTCATTCAAAAATAAGCACAAAGAAAAGGGACAAGGAGGAGGGCAAAAGATCATGGATAAAGACAAGGTTAAAGCAAGGAAAAAACACCAATGCTATTGTTGAAAAGGAGAAAGGATATGGTACAACCAAATTTCATTGTGTCAATTGTGACAAAGATGGACACATGGAGGAAAAGTGTTGGAAACTGTACCTAGATTTGGCACCATTTTGGAGAAAGAAGAAGGATGCCAACACCATTGTCATGAACAAGGGTAAAGAGATTAGTGAAGATTTCAATTTGGATGACAAAATCTAATTTGTGATGCTTAGCAAGATGTGTGTTGTGGGTGAAAATTCCAAGGCAAAGGAAGAAGAGTTCACAAAGTTTTTTCACATCAAGATACACATCAAGGGCAAAAAGGTAGATTATTTGTTCAATGCTTGTTTTCAAGCAAAGTAATTTTTCAAAAATTAGTAGATAAGCTGGCACTGTAGGTTATGGATCACCCTCAACTACATGCACTTGGATGGCTCAAGGATGGGGTGGAAATAAAGGTGAATAAACAAGTAGGGTAAACTTTTCCATTGGTGTTGACTATAGAGACAAAGTACTAGTTGATGTGGTTCCACTAGATGTTTATGGAATATTTTTTGGTAGTCCTTATTTGTACATAAGAGATGCTACATATTTTAGGAGGCCTAATCAATATAGGCTAATTCTAAATGGGGCTCCATACACTTTGAGCACCATGGAAAGGAAAGCCAAAATCACCATGGTAAATGCTTCCCAAGCCAAGTTGTTGATCGATGGTAGTGGCAAGTTTGCATTACTTTTGTTGGGATGCAAAAGGTACAAGGAGGGGCATAGATAAGAGGTAAATGATTTGGTGAGTAGGTTTGTTGATTGTTTGTGGAACTAAAGGGGTTGCCCCCCAAGAGAGCTAATGAACATGAAATCCAACTTCTATGGAATTGCCCATTGCTTAACCCTGGGTTATATCGATAAAGTGTTAATGAAGCACAAGAGGTGAAGGAGCAACTCAAGAAACTTTTGAAGCAAGGGTTGATAAGACCTAGTACATCCCATTGTGATCCCATTGTGATTCTCCCATTGTTGTAATATAAAAGAAGGATGGGGCATGACACATGTGCATTGACTATAGGGAGTTTGATTAAGATAAAGTGTGAAGAATAGGTTTTTGTTGCTTTAAATAGATGATTTGTTGGATCAATTGCAGCATGGTAAGTACTTAAAAAACTTGGACCTCAAATTTAGATATCACCAACTAAGAATCAAGGGAAATGTGTGGAAAAAAGCCTTTAGGGCAAGGCAAGGTCTCTTTGAGTGGTTGATTCTTCCATTTGGATTTTGCAATGCCTTAGTCACCTTCATGCATCTCATGAATCATGTATTGAGGCCTCTGATTGATTCATGCATCCAATCAAGAGTGAAAGTACTCCAAAAAATCAATGTCAAGCACACAAAGAGAATCTGGGTCAAAGCCAACTAAGGAAGAATCATCAAATATAAGAGCCCAAACCATTTCGATCATCAAAGACAAATCAAGAAGCCACATCAAATAAGGTGTTGGGCCCTTATAATCCAAAGGTACAACATTTGTTAATCTTGACCAAATGACCTCCTATAACCTACTTAGGACTCCAAAAGTGAAAGTTATGCAAATGAGACCAAGAAGATAAAAGAAGAATTGATCCACAACTTGAAGAGAAAAAACGGGGTCCACATATTGCTCAGGTAGAATGAGGTGTGTTGTATGAGGAACTAACACCATTTATCTTACTCCATAATCTTTGAAGATGCATACATAATTAACTGTCTATGAACTTTTAGACCTTAGGATATGCAAGGTGAATAACATAGCTAATCCTAACATTCTCCCACTTGATATTTATGTTACAAAGTCATAAGGAGTTTCAAAAAAAATGAAGTAACCACTAGGAGTAAAATGCCCATAGCCATGCCACATCGTTTGAACTTCACTATGCTCATAGACTTCACTAAGCAATTGCTACAACCAAAACTACACATCAATGCAGATCAATTGCACATGTATAGTAGTGAAATCACAACCATATCTTGCTATAAACCAAAATCTAAATACAAACTCCGAAGCTAAATTACAACAAACATGCTTGAGTAGCTACCATGTACTTATATAGTTAGAACAATGACCACAATTTGTCTCACACACATCTAACTAATTACAACACAAAGTAGGGTAAGCACACCCACTGGTTGACCTCTTGCTATCCACATACCCATCCCAATCCAAACCTCAAGTCCCTATACACTATCTTTCACAAAGTATGTCTCCATGGGTAATGAGCACATATACATGAACAATACCTAAAGACCTTTGTACTGTAGTTCAATGACACATATACCTCCCTAGAACTCTTAATGCATGGGAATATTTCATCTAGTGCCAACCATAGCATAAAATTATCCACAAACATCACTCAAATAAATGATGTGGCTCATGTCCTCTACCATAGTGTCAAAGAACACACACACATTGATTTGTAAACTTGCAACCTAAACTACTGCAAAAAAACTCTCCCCTGATCACCTTGCCAAGAAACTTAGCTCTCCTAGGTTCTTCACATCACAGAAAAAAATGCTAAAAGAGTCCTAATCATCCACACTATTACTAAAAAATAATGAAGTACAATAATAATAAGTGATCACCAACTCCACACAAATCTCAACTCCAAACATATGAAGCAAACCTCTGGGATGAAACTAAAACTATAGAGAGAAATCTGGCAAACAAAACAATGTCCTTTTGTACATTGCTCCTTATTTATTGAAAAGATCCCCAACCCACAATAGATATTTTGATGAAGGCGCATCCTTGGGCATCTTGAAAATATGGTGTCATGTCCAAGGAAGTGGAATTTGTGGTCTAATTTGATAGTTGTGTGTGTGTACATTTGTGGTTAACAGTTTGTAGTGGTAAATGTTAATGTATTTCACCACATAGAGGAATTAGCTTCTACAATTGTGGTAGCAGTTGTATGTGGCTTCTATATTTTCAGTTAAAGTTTGAGGTTTATTGGATACGTGGAGGGTGGTGGTTTGATAGTGTATGTTGTTGGAATTGTTCTTATTTTGTAGAAGGTTTATTTTGGGTTTGTGCCAAAGAAGAATAATTGTGTGATGTTTAGTAGACATTGTGAAGGGTGTGTTGTGTGGAGAGTCTCCCTCGTTGGACTGTTGTAATTTGTAAGTTTGTTATATTTAGTTGGCAACATGTTTTATGTGGCTTTGGCATTTGCATCAACTTGGAATCAATGTAGATAATGTGAGGAGCTTGAGGATGATATAAATAAGAGGTTTTAAATTGGTAGAAAGCAAGCAAAGAAGAACCATATGGAGTAGAGGCGTAGAAGTTAAGTAGTGAGGGAGTGAGGTTTTAGTGATAGAGTGTGGCAATAGTAATATGATGTGGGTTACAATATGAGATATCCATTGTGGCATGTTGGTAGGAGTACTTTTGTTAGGTCATATTAGCATAAGCAACAAGTCTATGTTGAATCTTGAGGTTACTTTTAGGTTGGAAATCATTACATGGTCGTTGGTAGGAAATCAAGAAGTGGTGTTCCATGGTTAGTGGCATTTGTGGCAATATTATGTAGACAAATGATTATGACCTAGCATGGAAGAGGACCCATTGTGGCAATTTGTGGTTGTAATCTAATAATAATAGTACAAATTGTCTATTTAGTGTGTATTCTTGTGAATTTTGGTAATGTATTGTTGAATCTTTGTTGTGGGCTACATGGCTGGACAATCCTTGTTGGAACCTCCTATCATGACTGCATCATTTGGTATCAGAGTGAGATTGGATAAAAGGAGTATTTTTGGTGTGGATGTGAGCACACCTAGTTGTATTTTGACAATGTGAGTTTGACAAAATATAAGTTGAGGCAACAATGCCTCGTAAGTGTAAGTAGTTGTGAACACCAAAGAGATGAATCCAAAAGGGATGGTTAGACAAGCATAATTCACCCTAATTCATCAATCTAAGTCACCTCAAGACTAGGCTTAAGAGAGATGTATAAACTAACTAAATTGCACTCTATCACTATGCAACACTCTTGATTTTCCCTATGATATGCTAAGCTATATGCTAAATTGCTAACTGTCAAGTGCTCAATGAAGCATAATTTCATTACATTCAAATTGTTTGTTGGAAATGCAGGGGAAGGGCTCAATTTATAGATTTTTGGAGGTGAGGACGGAGGGCTAAGATCAATTTTGAAGATCAAGGGCTCACATTGCTTGAAGATCCTCAAGCAAGGAGAATTGGACAAATGACACAAGGAGATTGCATGAGGAAGATGCTCCATGAGTCAAGGGGAGATTAAAGGATGAGGTTGCAAGGTTGAATGGATGGATGGCTAGGATTGAGTAGGTGTATGACATGTAAGGACTCATTTATGAAAATGTATGGTTTAGATTTTGTGAAGAATTTAAAATTTGGAAAAGAGGACAATTGTAATTTTCAATTCTATGTAATAGTGCCACATGAAATTTAAAATTGGAAGAATAGTGGAAAAAAGGACAAGTATGACAAAAGGAAGATTTGCCCATACTTCCAAGGCACCACTTGTCATGTACATGCACATGTAGATGAGATGACAAGTGTCCATCTAGAAGCATGGGGGAAACGGGTAACCTAGGTTTAAGTTAATTAACCCATGTGCACACACACTTAGGAGAAATTCAATGATTGATTACAAAAGTAATAATAAATGGATAAAATAGGTAATTAAATAAATACGTATATTTATTTAATTTTTTTGAGATGAATATGAACTATAGTCTTTTAAATGGATATTTGATTTTTTGGACTAAGTAGGAGAAAATGATTTCTTCTGATAGGAAGGGATGAGAAAATATTAATTAAATAATTATGAATTATTTAATTAACATATGCGTTGGGTGGAATGGTGGAATTTATTCGATTTGAATTGATTTATTGTGTTGATGATAATGGAAGGTGGTTGTCACCATTTTCATGTCTACATTTTTCCCTTCTTTGATGTGACATCATAACTATCAGGTGTTGGTGGTATGTCAAAGAAATTTTGGATTTTAAATTTGCCCGTCAGTTGACAAGGGAGGAGAATGTGGTGAGGTGATGCCCCCTCGACAGATTGTCAGAAAAAATAAAACAAAATTTTTGTCAATGTTTCGAAAGGAGTGATGGGATGAGAAAGCAAGAAAAAACTGGCTGATAGGAGGGAAAAGGAGCATGAATGGAGGTGGAAGATGAAAAAAGAGGAGAGGGGAGGAAAAATTAGGTCTGAGAAGAACAATTAGGGTAAACGGGGTTACAAATAGGGGTTTGGGGGGCCCATACTCCTCATTTGTCTATAGCCACATGGAGAATTTTGATTAGAGGAGAAAAACGTGAATAGGACGAGATAACACGAGTTCCACATGAGGAGCATTGAGGGGAGCATGTGTGCGAGTACCTGCGGCCTACAACAGTTGGCGAGGTGATAAGTGATCTATTGACACTTTTTGATTTTGGGAAATGGGTAGTTTAGGTACAATAAATGAGGGGTGAAGCGGGGAGGTTTCAGGCGCTAAAGGGATAGGGCAGCGCATAGGTGTTGTGATTAGTGCTTAGGGGGTAGGGAGTAGCACCTACATAGGTTTTAGCATCTACTCCGGTAATTAGCATTGAGAAAGGCGGTTTAGCGCCGAGGTGGGAGAGACCGAGAGGGGGCAATTAGTGTCAAGCTACCGCCTACTCTGGGATTAGCGCCGAAAATGGAGAATGTAGTGCCTACTCTGGGATTAGCACCGAAAATGGAGAATGTAGTGCCTACTCTGGGATTAGCGCCTACTTTGGCAATTAGCACCTACTTTGGTGATTAGCACCGAGGACAGCAGAGTAGCGCCTAAGTAAGGGACAGGTGGAAGAAAGGGTGATTAGCGCCGAAGTGAGCAGGTATAGCACCTATGCGCCAATTAGCGCAGATAGGGCAAGGAATAGCACCTACACGTTGTTTAGCACTGAGGTGCGAGGAAATAGCGTCGACACTTCTATTAGCACCTAGAGTGAAAGAAATATCACTTGGTGGGATTAGCACCCATGAAGATGGATAGGAAAAAATGATATTAATGAGATGAATGTTAATGATTGCAGGATGATGATGACATGCTACAGTCCAAAGAGCATCAATCACCTACCCGCCAGCTTTGGGGGCAGTTGGATCAAACAGACAGATTCTTTCTATAGATGGTGGGATTATGATGGATAGCTGAGATGCCTGAGATACGTGCGCATTGAGCGTTGATGACAGCCTTGGTGGAGAGGTGGCAAAGCGAACGGTGCGCCTTCCTGTTGCCTACAGGAGAGATGACCGTCACTTTAGAGGATGTGTGGAGGATATTGCATATCCCCATTCATGGGAGAGAGTGGTATATGACTACCGAGTGGCAAGATATATAGAGGTGATGTTTGCACCAACAACGGTACCATTCGATGCGGGGAGGACGGAGATGAGATATGCCCAGGCGATGGGTAGGTTATACGTATTGCCACTATTCGTGGTTGGGGTGATAGCAGGGACTCTAGTTTCATACAGGAGATCATGAGGGTTACCAGTGGGATGGGGAGCAATATTACTGTGGATGTTTAGAGATAGGGTGGTATTCATGTGGGGGCCTTGTGTGCTAGCCCACATGTATCATGACATAGATGCAGTGGTCTACAAACATGGAGCCAGTCTGGGATGCGACGTGACACTCCTGCACATTTGGACATGGGAGTGCATCGCCATCATGCGACCTATTACAGTCAAGACCTAGTAGCAGAGACATCCTTATGTATTCGACTATGGAGGAGTGCTGTGGCACCAGAGATTAGGGGATTTGAGCTATTGGCAGAGGGTGATCGACGATGTGCAAACAATGATATGGAGACCGTGGATAGCATGTAAGAGGTGGTCAGATGATGCAGATCAACTTCTATATGTACGATAGCCCTGGTATTTGATGGGGTGCACTGAGCAGACCATCGATAGGTATATGCCTGATCAAATTTTGTGTTAGTTCGGTATAGTGTAGGATGTCCCGCAGGAGGAGGCTGTACTCCCATGGGTACAATTAGAGGCACCATGGTGGAGTGTACCGATTGATCCTCGATTGGTGACTATAGAGTTTGATGGATTACAACTAAGGGCCTGAGATATGTATCTAGGTGTTGCAGATGCGGGGACGACACTGCTATATGATGCATGGTGGGCACCTGAGTGACCAATTCAACTCATGGTGCCTACGGGATAGGCAGCAGGTCAAGGAGGTGATGGTGAGGAGGATGAGGAGGTTGAGGAGGAGGAGGTTGAGGAAGATGCAAAGATGGTGGATGTGGAAGATGAGGAGGTGACTAGGGATGATGGCTCAGAGGCTACTAGACTGCAGGCATAGGTAGATCATCTACATGCGTAGGTTGTATAGCTACAGGGACATATATCGCAGTTGTAGACACAACTTGCGCAGGCCTAGGGAGACGACCAGGTAGCACAACTACATGCATAGGTGGTGCAGTTGCAAGGGCAGGTGGTGAGATAACAACATGAGCGTGATGAGGCATGTTAGGTGCTTGGGCTAGGGATGGCCAATGTGTCGAGAGGACTGTAGGCATGGGGGGATGATTCTACCCGAGAGGCACAACACTATAGGACTCTCTATGAGTGTCTATTGTCAGTTGTTCAGAGAGAGAGCTATAGGAGCCGATCAAAGGCTTCCTTGTCGTGGAGGACATGGCAGTTGGAGAGACAGATACAACAACCATCACAGCAACAACCACATGTACCATTACAGCTGATAGTGTATTAGTCAATGGGACCACCGCCACCACGAGTAGCAGGGCCGTCCAAGTTAGGGACTTCCTAGAGAGATAGTACTATCTAGGGGCTGAGATAGACCTTGTTTTGACGTACATGCCCATGGGCTGATATTATATTTTTGATGGCTCTGTGGAGCCCATGTATTTTTGATGGCTGATAATTGTTCTTCCCAGACCTAATTTTTCCACCCCTCCTCTTTTATATGTATTGAGATGACATTTGGGCGGCAATCTATGTATTTTGTGTTATGGATGAGATGATGTGATTATTTATTTATGTTTATGTATGATGATATATGACATCTATTACGATGTGGATGATGTATGATTATGTATGACATGGATGTATGATGATGTATGGATGTATGGATGTATGAGGTGATAAGTGATTTAGGCACTAGCTCGACACTAATTGCCCCCTCTCGGTCTCTCCCACCTCGGCGCTAAACCACCTTTCTCGACGCTAATTGCCAGAGTAGATGCTAAAACCTATGCAGGCGCTACTCCCTACCCCTTGAGCACTAATCACAACACCTATGCACTGCCCTATCCCTTTAGCGCCTGAAACCTCCCTGCTTCGCCCCTCATTTATTGTACCTAAACTACCCCTTTCCCAAAATCAAAAAGTGTTGATAGATCACTTATCACCTCGCCAACTGTCGTAGTCCACAAGTATTTGTACGCGTGCTCCCCTCAATGCTCCTCATGTGGAACTCGTGCCATCTCGTCCTATTCATGTTTTTCTCCTCTAATCAAAATTCTCCATGTGGCTATAGACAAATGAGGAGTATGGGCCCCCCAAACCCCTATTTGTAACCCTATTTACCCTAATTGTTCTTCCCAGACCTAATTTTTCCTCCCCTCCTCTTTTATATGTATTGAGATGGCATTTGGGCAACAATCTATGTATTTTGTCTTATGGATGAGATGATGTGATTGTTTATTTATGTTTATGTATGATGATATATGACATCTATTACGATGTGGATGATGTATGATTATGTATGGCATGGATGTATGATGATCTATTATGATAATTATGTATGACATGGATGTATGATGTGGATTATGATGATTATGTATGACATGGATGCATGATGTGGATTATGATGTTGATGATATAGGATTAGATGATAATGGATTATGTGTTATGCATATCATGGAATGGATAATGTTTAGATTAATAAACATATATTATGGATGCAAATGGATAATAATGATAATGGATGATGATAATAATGGGATGTAACAATGGATAATGATAATAAATGATAAGAAAGATAATGAAAATGGATAAAGATAAGAAAGATGTAATAATGATATAGATAAGAAAGATGTCGTAATGATATGGATAAGAAAAATGATGAATATGGAAAATGATAAGATAGCGATAAGAAAGATGTAATAGTGAATATGGATAGTGATAAGAAAGATGTAATAATGAATGGATAGTGGGATGGATGATGGTACCTAAATGGGGTTGGTATGACGAGGTATGCATATAGGTGATGTAAGGATGGTTTGTGTGTTGATTTTGTTGATCATGATACATAGGTCCTGAAAATGGTCACATGGAATAATGTAGGTGATGTTAGGGTGAAGGGAAGGAGAATGAGTGAATATGAGAATAGTAGAGAAGAGGGTGTGCATATGGGATAATTTGGGTAGGGGGGAAGGTGGTTTCAATATATGAAATATGACAAGATCTCTTTGATGAATCTTGGAGCGAAGGGGATGATGGTGGCTGGGGAGGACTATAAAATGTAGGTACCATTAAAGGATGGGGCTTGTGAACCCAGACCCTTTAGGGGAGACCAAACATCATGATTTCTAAGGGGGAAGGGGGAGTTTTGAATGCATTACAAATGTTGCGTAGATTATGAGCAATTATGTTGATATAGCATGAGATGTTATGCACCAAGGTATGAGGAACCAAGGTGACACTGTATCCAATGAATAGGACTTGATGCAACAAATAAAGGATGACCTTAAACATGCCCAAGATAATACAATCTTGTCTAACGTGTGAGAAAGAAAAACTTAGAGCGTAAGTCTTGAGTGCACAAAAGGTATAAAGGGACCTTAGATGCAAAAGGACGATTGATATGCAAGAAGTCATTCCAACACACACAAGAAATGAATATTAAGGTGGAGTAATAAGAACATACAACAAGAACGACATACAAAAAACAATGATGATGCCCCATTCCAAGTCCTTTGCCACACACCAAGATATAGAAAGATCAAGGTGGTATTGTAGGGAGCCAGGAATGGGACAAAAATAAAATTAGAAAACGAAATACCAACTGACCAACATACAACCATCATATCTCTTGCCAAGAGTTGTGCGGATTGAGGATTCTACCTATTGTAGGAAGGATGCATCCGTAAGGCAGGGTTTGATGATGATTTGGATAAGTCGAATGATAAGTAGATAGATATGTAGGCAATAGGCTAGGGTCAAAGAGAAGCTTTCTGTATACAATTTTGATAAAGCATGATGATGGTGTAGGTATGTATAGGATACTTTTCATATGAGGGTCAAGTCTAAATGAATGTGGAGATGAGAGGGGGTGGTGGATGTTTATTATGGAGTGTAGATGGGTGATGGGATGTGAATGGTGGAGAAATTAAGCTTAGATAACAGGGTCAACCAAAAAGGTTGGGGAGGTGGCATTCTGTGTGCCTATGTACTAGATACACCCTTTGTATTCCAGATCACCTACATACTTTGTATCCATGGAATCAAGGCACACTAGGGTGTGGGTGGTGATGTATAGTTTTGGTAAAATGATGAATGGGATATGAGGAGGGTTCAATGTAGTGGGTGAAGGTTGGATAGAGGATGAAATTGTTAGTTTTCAAACCATACCATGGTATAAAACCACAATGAGCGACTAGATGGGGGTCAACGGAGACTAGGTCAGTGTGATAGGCTAGGTGGATGATGAGGGAGAGTTCAGGTGTAAGGATCAATCGTGGGCTCAATTGCTACTTTTCTGTTACTCACTCTCTTTAAAAAATGAAGGCAAGGTTGGGTGGCAAGAGGTGTGGGTAGGTTAGTGAGGAAGGCAGGAAACTAGGGAGGTATGATAGGCCTAGCATGGTAGTTGGAGGATTTGATGGAAGCTTAGAAAACGAGGATGTCCTATGGATGAGGAAGTTGATGGAATGGGTGGGAATGATGCATGTAGTGATGATGGGAAAATTGATGAATAGTGGATCTGGTTTGAGACTACACGTGACACTTGTAAATAGGTTTTCATCATGGTATTTACCCAAGGCACCACGGGAAGTGGTTTTCACCATGGGATGAATGATTTTTCTTTTTTTTTTGATTTTTTTTTATGTTTTTTGTTTTTTTGGATTTTTGACAATTTTTTTATTTTTTTGGATTTTTTTGACAGGGTATTCAACAACCTAGGCATAGAGCCTTTTAAGATGGATGATGTTCATGTGTTCTTCAAGTTCATCGGCCTCAAGAGTGTCGAGGCAATATGCCTCTGAACCATACTTAGAGATAACCACATAGGGGCCCAACCAATTAGGTTCAAATTTTCCTTTCTTGTCCCGTTCTGAAAGATTCTTTTGATTTTCCTTTAGGACTAGGTTAGCTACTACAAATTCTCTGGCATGGATTTTCTTGTTGTAGGATCTGCGGAGCCAGTTCTGGTATGCTTGGAGATGATTCAAGGCATTGGGACATCGTTCATCCAATAGCTCTAATTCTTGCAAGCATGCAACACAATATTCTTTCTTAGTGATGATATTGCAAGGAAATGCGCAAGGAGGGGAGTTCAATTTCAATTGGCAAGATGGATTCAACTTCAAAGACAAGAGAGTATGGAGTGGTTCCAGTTGGGGTATGGATGCTAGTGCGGTAGGCCCAAAGAGTGGATGTGGAGGTGCCAATCACGATAGTTTCATTGACAACTTTCATGAGGATTTTGAGTAGGGTGTTATTAGTTGCCTTGGCTTGGTCATTTTATTGGGGTAATATGGAGTGGACCAATGATATTGAATGTGTAATTGTTCACAAAGAGTATGAACATCATTGTTTTTGAAGGGTTTGCCATTATCTGTGACAAGGGCAGATGGGATGCCATACCGACAATGATGTGATAGAGGATGAATTTAGCGATCTACAAGCCGGTGGTAGAAATGGTGGGAATAACTTTAACCCAATTTGTAAAGTATTTAGTGGCAATGATGATGAATTTGTGGCCATCAGAGGAGGAAGGATGGATCTTGCCAACAAGATCTAGGCCCCATTAAGAAAAGGGCCATGGTGTTGTGATTGATTGCACTGCCTAAGAGGGAGTGTGAATGAGATCTTCGTGCTGTTGACAAGGCTTGCATTTCTTCACATATTCACATGCATCATGTTCCATAGTAGGCCAATAGTATCTTGTGTGTAAGAGCTTTTTTGCTAGGACAATATCGCTTGTGTGAGCACCATAGATACTTGTGTGGACTTTGTGTAGAGTGAGCGAAGCTTATTCCATATTTAAACATCACAAGAGAGTGCCATCATAGCTTTGGCGATAAAGGGTGTTGGCAAGGATAGTGTAGCGAGAGGCTTGGAGAATAAGGAATCTTTGTTGTTTGCGAGAGATTTGGATGGGATAGTGTGATTTCAGAGATAGGCGTAGATATTATGATACCAAGGGGTTTCAGGATCAACAATTTCACATATGAATTCTAACTTAGCGACCCTATATGCTGGCAGGAGGAGTTGTTCCACAAGGAATTCACATTGATGTCTATCATGGGGCATATCCAAGAGGGATCCAATGGTAGCCATGACATCAACTTCTTTGTTATAGAGGCGGGGTACTTGTTCAAATTGAATCTAAGTGAAGTGAAATTTATATTCATCCACCATTTACTTGTAGGGAATCAACTTGTCATCCTTAGTGTGGTATTCATCATTGACTTGTTTGATGACTAATTGGGATTCTCCGTAGACCTGTAACTACTGGATACTGTATTGAGCTGTCGTCTTAGGACTAATGATTAAAGCTTCATATTGTTGGAAACAAGGCAGATAACTGAGAGGGGGAGTGAATCAGTTATCTCAAATATCTTAACTTTCTTTTCTCCTTTAATAATTAGTGCAACATCAAAACATATAAGCATACATAATCATGAGAGCAGAAATAGAATCAACACACATAACACAGATTTTTACATGGAAAACCCTATTAAGGGAAAAACCACGGGGTGACTAACCCAAGATTGTATTCTCTATTAAAAGAGTAAGAAGTACAAAATGACACTTGCCAATTAGGGCTCACTGCCCGAGCACATTGCTCACAAGAGGCACACTGCCTACAAGAGACTCACTGTCTACAGAGTTTATAGAAGGTAACCAAGTGTTTGAACTGATGAGAGGCATCTACACATGCTGAAGTTCAATTCCAATTAGGCTCAATATACTAATCTAATGCACTTCATTCTTCCTCTGGTCTAGTGCTGCTACTCTGTCACATACGAGATTTGTATTGCTACTTTCACACTTATCTCTACCTTTTTTCGCACCTTATTTCATCACATCTATATTCACACACACCTTCATACTGGAATTCATCTGGTATATATATCCGCACCAAGGATTTCAACAACTTTCTAGTCGGCAACCAGAATACTCAAGATATTTACAAGATATTGATCTGTTAGCTGAATCCATACTCGATTTGTGATGCGTATCAAAAACATAGACATAGAAGTCATCAATAATGTCGGCTAACATTGTATGATCCCTCAAATAACTTGATCAACATCAATTACTCATCCGAATTGAAGTCTGATACTCTACTGATCAGTTCTTCCTCAATCTACTCTGCGTGTCAAGAACCCAACACTCAAATGCTCATATCTTTTCCATGTTTTATCATCGGAGGCTCAAACTCTAGAATATAGTAGTCATGATTCTCCTCTTGACTTGTCCAAGTCCGTAACTTGCTGAGTTACACCATCTAGGAGATCCGGACCTGCTTGTCGGACCTTGCTACGTGCTCTGTTCTTGTTCACCGGACCAAAACACTCTTCAATTTGACTTCCAATATAGGCATACTATGTGCTACGGATGTGTGGGATAGACTTTGTTGCCATCAATGACAACACTCTTGAAGCCACAGAGTGTCTCTTGCCAACAATCTCCCCCTTTGACATTGATGGAAACACTTAGTGAAAAATGACTAAGTATCGCAACAAACTCCCCCTTGGCCGATGCTCTATCTTATGCACTATTTTACCGGAGCTCCCCCTTAGCTGGATTCCACATTTTTCACTACTCCTTACTCCCCATTTGACATCAATGGAAAAGGGCAGAATCCGTGCACCAAAATTTGCAAAAATTAATCTATACATAACTGCATAAGTATATATACACATTATACTTACATGTACTTAAGTCTATTCGCAAAAGTGGCCTTCAACTGTACAAATTCTGTTACCCAGCTCTGCTTCATCCTATCCAAAATGGAGATGTGACCACTCAACAAAAATGCATAAGCTTCTGCCCTTCTTAAGTTTGCCAGATCACTGGTCCATGCTGTGCTCTGATCATCTGTTAAGGCCTCATGCATTGCCTCTAACTTAGGGATAATTATCCCTCTAAGTTCACTCATCCTGCTTATTATATTCTTCTTCTCTTTGTCCAGCCTCTTTATTTCATTTATAATGGCAATAGCCTGGCATCTTGATTCATTATGGATGTAGTGAGGGGATCAAAATTCTGAGATAATCTTGACAGTTTACCTTCTTGTTCTTTCACCTTCTTTTCAATATCCTCTGTCACTTTAGACCAAGATAGACAAAATTTGTACATGTCCCCACCATCTTTAAGAGCATTTTCAAGGCTCTTTGTCCCAATATCTAGGGTACTATCATTAGCTATAAGTCCCTGTACTTTAGTGAATCTCTTTCCCAAAAAATCTTTCTGAACCTTGTCTTCTACCGATTTCTCTAAAGAATCAAAATGAGTGCTAACAAAGTTTACTAGAGATTTCAAGTTATCGGATGGAGAGGCCGAAGGATCCTTTTGAAAAGATGGCATGATCTTCTCCAACATACTAGATGCAATCTCTAACAGCTCACAGTCTTCCATGTGAGACTTCAGAAGCTTTTCTTTTGCTTTAGCTTGGGCAAAAGATGCTATTTTCATTGTCTGGACCAGAGAGAGGGAATCAAAATTTAGTGGTCCTTGGAATAGTTTTGGTTCATCTATCTCCATCATCTCTTTGTTTAAGAAATTCTTTAATGCCTCTGCAGTGTCTCTTGCTGAAGACTGAGTCTTCTTTTCTTTTGGAATCTCTAAACTATCATCAAAGATCTTCTCTGTTTGTTCTTCTTCTCTTCCCTTTACCTCCTCTTCTTGACTCACTTTCTCCTCTTTTCTTCCTTCTCCTTCAGTTCCTGAATCTGGAATGTCTACAGTGGGATCTAGATAAGAGATGTTAACTTCTTCATGAACTTCCTCTTCCAGAATAGAGGAATCCAAGTCTTTAGACTTGTCCTCATCTATCTCTTTTGACCCTTCTACATTTTTCTCAGTAGATTCTTCTTTTGATGCACTTAATCCTTCGACATCCATGTTAGAAGGTTCTTCATCTATTTCCTCTATAATAGGAAGATTGAATCTTTTGAAGGCATTCCAAAGGATGTCTTCTATTTCTCTTGCTACCTAATCAGTCTCTCCAAGCATAAGTTTGTTCATTCTTGCTTTGCTCCAGAATTCATCCTTATAGTCCTTAAAGATCATGTTCATTTGCTTTGGAGTAATGGAAAGATAGAGCTGAATTGCAATCTGTTCTCGGATCTCTAAGTCCTTTGCCTTAGCATTCTCTTTTCTAAGTTCAAGTACCTTCTCTAGACTCTTGGGAATTAATGAAATGATTTCAATAAATGCTTTATTATAAATATTCAGATACCTGACTATAGCTTCTTTTAAGATCCTCTTGTCAGTATCACTATAATCATCGTAAAATTCTATTACTAGTTGCAGATTCCCATCCACAGTGATTGCCTTGATGATATCATCAATAGAAAAAGTGGGCTTTTCAACAAATTCTTCTGCCTTTTCTTCTTTGTTTTTACTGGTAGAGGATTCCCCAGATGTTTTCTTCTTCTTCTTCATTTTCTTAACTTCTTCATCAGACTCTATTTCTTCATCATCCTTTTGACTTATGTAAGACCTTGTGGCTTTTGTTTTCGTTCTTATTTCTCCCTTTCCAAATGTCTTGGCTTCTGATTTGGAGGCTCTTGAGCTCTTAGGGGTGGCAGGAGTAGAGCTCTTGGAGAATCTAGTCCAGGAGGAGGCTTGTACCGGAACACTTCCTTTTTCTATTTCTTGTTTCTCTTTCTCAGCTCTTTCTATTTTCTCTTTGTTTGCATCAACTGCCTCTTTTGATATGCCATATCTTTTGGCAATTTCCTCTACTTCCCTTCTAACTTTTCTTTTTATTTCCGGTTGTCTTAGCTCAACATGTATTTTTACATTTAGTTCTTGAAAGGTTCCAAACCTTTTTGCCTCAGGGTCCTTAGGCTGACTTAGCAAGTGTTGAATATGCAGCTGCAAGATTTTCTCATCGACCTCATATCCCATTGGCATTATCCAAATTGTTCTAGGCTCAACTGCTCCATTAGGCATTGATCAGTATCTACCATAAAACACACTGTATCCTTGTATTTTTCTACTATGGATTGATGTATCCTTTCTCTGGCTTGCATCATACTTTGAAAGTTCTTAAAGTATCCTCAGAGTGCTGTGCTTTGAGCCTTAGCATCACCAAGTCCATATATATAGTCTCTAATCTGTATTGCAACTGGTTTGTCATTTTGACAAACCCAACCACTTGATCCAGCAGCTCATTCACGAAGTAGAAGAATAGACACAATATTAAACAACCATACTTGAATGAGTTCTTATCCTTCTTGATCTTTTGCAAGTTTTCTAACAGTTGGTTTAAAAGAAGATCACATAGGTCATAATCTGCATTTTCCCTTAACATCTGATATGCTGTATATATTGCAGTCCCGAACATAGAATTCTCCCCGCTGGAATGATAGATCTTATATCCAATTATCATAGAGGCAAATTTGATATCTAGATCTATGATGTCTTCTATGGTCATTGCTCTCTTGTCAAACTTAGATCCGGTAGCTTCACTTACTGTCTGGTACCTGATAGATTTGAGTGCAAGTAACCCACCGGATGAGTGCAATCCAGTTACTGCCCTAATGGCATCTTTTGTTATCTTGAAGGGCTTCATTAACCACATGAAATTGTCATGTATTCTGCTAAGAACATACCGGACCCAATCATCTTCTGCAAAATAGGGAAAGTGGATGCAATGTCCAAAGTGCTTATCCTGGAGGGCCTTGTATTGAGGTTTGAGTTCAAAACTTTCATCTATTAATTGTTTATGGTAGATGTCCATTAACTTAGATTCTCCAAATTTCTCAATGTTGGCGTGGATGTAAACCCTAACATCTTCTACGTGTAGTACTCCATGCGAAATGCTAGAAAAAATGCCTAATGGATCAACTTCTAGGGATTTGTAGGGGTGTTTCTTAAACTTTGGGCGCAGCCTATCAGTGATCTTAACAACCATTGGAGTAGCCATTTTTGTAAAAGATTCAGAGAGAGATATTCAGAATTGAAGTACCTTTTTGCGCTTTTAGGGTTCAAAATAAGAGCTGGAACAAATCACTGGTTGAATTGGATTTTGCGGTTGATCTTTGAGAGAGTTGTAGAAAATTGATGCAGAGCTCTTCTTTTCTTCTTCTCGAATGCAAATGTGCAAATGATGAGTGAAAGAACCCTTGTATTCTTTCGTAAACCCTAATTTTCTTATGCAATAAATGCACAACTTAAGTTATCCGGTTGCCTTGTTCTGAGAGAGATCTTTTCGAATTACTGTGTTGCATTTAGAATCATTTTCAGTAATAATTGACAATGTATCTTCTTTCCACCAATCATACCATGGATTTGAAGATCAAGATATCTCAATTTTGAATCATACCAGATCTGTCTGTGAAAATCTTGCTTTACCAGATGGATGTCAAACCAGATCAATCTTGGATGATTAAACTCTTGCAAAACTCCATGTGGATCTTTCATATTTTCATCGAGGGTTATTTAGATAATTTTCTGAGAACCCTTTAAGCTGCAAAATTCCATGTACCAAACTTAGGCACCAATTCACTGGCTGGGGGAATTTATTTTTCTTTGTGACTTCCCCTGAGCCAGAGCTCATTTGTTCAGTTTTCGGAAGGAATATTAGTACCAGATTCTGGTGCAGATCCATCCCCATCATTTTCTGTACTCTTCTTCAACCAAATCTTGCTCATCTCCTTTTGAACTTCATTCGCATTCACTTTGCCTTTTCCCTTGTCTTGATTTTGATTATGATGCACCAGACCCTTTTTATCCTGATTTTTACTTATGCAAAATTTGGCAATGTGACCAGATCTATTGCAATTGTAACAAACAACATTTCTTTGCATATTTGACTAATATCCTCTTGATCTGCATTGATTAGCCATATGTCCCATTCTATTGTATGCAAAGCATCTACCATTGAATGAATTATTTATTTTCATATTTCTGCATTCATGAGATCTGTGGCCATACCTTTTGTAGTTGAAACATTGTCCGGAGAAGGATGGATTGGTTTGATTCATTCTTCTTCTGCATTGAGTTGCTTTATGACCAAAGTTGTTGCAATTGAAGCATTATCCATTGAAGGATGGATATATTTGAGCATTTGGTTGCCTTACCAGAGGTCTTCTAGGCTTGTTTCTTTGATTTCCTGATCTAAAATTCTTCTGACCAGATTCAGAGCTTTCACCTTTCTCATATTCCAAGCCATGCTTGTCATCTACCCTTTTTTGGCTTTCAAGAACTTCAAGTTGAGTTGAGCTTATCTTGAATTTCTCTTTGTATTCATTTGCTATTTTAAGATCTTGTTTAAGAGTGTCTATTTGATTCTCAAGTTGTTCTTCACTATCTCTAGCTTCTTCAAGATTGGATTCAAGATGCCTAATTATTATGTGCATTTTGTGGCAGTCCTCTGTTTTCTCCTTGAGGGATTGTTTTAGATTATCTTCAGTTTTCCTTTTCTCTTCAATTTCTTGGGTGAATCTCATAACCCCTGACTCCATCTCATGCCTTACCATAATGACCTATTTTGGTAGCTTCTCACATATCTTGTTTTTCTCATTCAGATCTTCATTAGTATTATTGGCTTCACTCTGACTTGCTAATTTTTGAAGTAGTTCCTTTCTCTTTTTCATAGAGATACTCAGTTTTTCTTTTAGCTCATTTATGAAATCATCATTTTGTTTGAGTCTATCTCTCAAGTTATTGACTTCAGAGTGAGATTGATCAAGATCATCTAGGGCAGACTGAAGTTGTTCTTTCATACCATTTTCCTCAAGCTATTAGGCTCTGTTTATAGGAACTTAGCTCTGATACCAATTGTTGGAAATAAGGCAGATAACTGAGAGGGGGGGTGAATCCGTTATCTCAAATATCTTAACTTTCTTTTCTCCTTTAATAATTAGTGCAGCATCAAAACATATAAGCATACATAATCATGAGAGCAGAAATAAAATCAACACACATAACACAAGGATTTTTATGTGGAAAACCCTGTTAAGGGAAAAACCATGGGGTGACTAACCCAAGATTGTATTCTCTATTAAAAGAATAAGAAGTACAAAATGATACTTGCCAATTAGGGCTCACTGCTTAAGCACACTGCTCACAAGAGGCACACTGCCTACAAGTGACTCTCTGTCTACAGAGTTTATAGAAGGTAAGCAGGTGTTTGAACTGACGAGAGGCATCTACACATGCTGAAGTTCAATTTCGGTTAGGCTCAATATACGAATCTAATACACTTCATTCTTCCTCTGCTCTAGTGTTGTTGCTCTGTCACATACCAGATTTATATTGCTGCTTCCACACTTATCTCTACCTTTTTTTGCACCTTATTTCATCACATCTATATTCACACACACCTTCATATTGGAATCTATCTGGTATATATATCCGCACCAAGGATTTCAATAACTTTCTAGTCGGCAACCAGAATACTCGATATTTACAAGATACTGATTTGTCGGCTGAATCCATACTTGATTTGTGATGCGTATCAAAAACATAGACATAGAAGTCATCAATAATGTCAGCCAACATTGTATGATCCCTCAAATAATTTGATCAACATCAATTACTCATCCAGATTGAAGTCTGATACTCTGCTGGTTAGTTCTTCCTTAGTCTGCTCTGTGTGTCAGAAACCCAACACTCAAATGCTCATATCTTTTCCATATTTTATCATCGAAGGCTCAAACTCTAGAATATAGTAGTCATGATACTCCTCTTGACTTGTCCAAGTCCGCAACTTGCTAAGTTACATCATCTGAGAGATCCTGACCTGATTGTCAGACCTTGTTGCATGCTCTGTTCTTGTTCACCGAACCAAAACACTCTTCAATCTGACTTCCGGTATAGGCATACTATGTGCTACGGATGTGTGGGATAGACTTTGTTGCCATCAATGACAACCCTCATGAAGCCACACAGTGTCTCTTGCCAACACATATTCAACCACATTATTGGTGCAGAGGAAGGCAAGTCTATATGCTTTAGGGATGTAGTTGCCTTTCGGAGTAACTAAGAGTATTCCAGCTTCGAAGCCATGATTTGTGAATGATCCATCAAAGTATAGTTTCCATATTGTTGATTTTGCTGTAGTCAGGATGGATTCATCTGGGAAGTTAATAGAAAGCAGTTGATGGTCAATGAGAGGTGATTCTGCTAAATGATCTGCCACAACTTGACCCTTGATAGCTTTACAATCCACATACTCAATGTCAAACTCTCTAAGTAGCATAACCCATTTTGCCATATGTCTTGTGAGTGAAGTTTTGGAGAGTAGGTATTTGAGAGGATCAACTTTGAAAATGAGCTTGATTGAGTGACTTAACATGTAGTGTCATAGCTTTTGAGAGTTGAAAATGACAGCTAGGCATGCTCGTTCCATAGGTGTATAGTTAAGCTCATAGTCGACAAGAGTCCTACTGATATAATAGATAGCTCTTTCACATCCAGTTTCATCATGTTGTGCTAGAAGTGCCCTCAGTGCTACTAAAGTTGCTAATATATATAATAGTAGGGCTTTACAAGGAATAAGTGCCATGAGGACTAGAGACGATGTCAAATATTCCTTGATGTGATCAAAGGCTTGCTGACAATTTTGGTCCCATTTAAAGTGTATCTTTCCATAGTAGATGAGGGAAAGGTTGACACTTATCTGCAAGTTGAGCTATGAAGCTACAGATAGCTTGAAGCTTGCCTTAAAGGCTATGAAGCTGTTTTAAGGTTCTTGGTGATGGCATTTCTGCGATGGTAGTGATTTTTGCTGGATCCACTTCAATTCCTTTGCGGAAGATGATGAATCCCAAGAGCTTTCCTGATGTGACCCCGAAAACACACTTCTTGGGGTTGAGGCACCGTTTTTATTCCCTGAGGCATTCAAATATTTGTTGTAAAACCACATGATGTTCTTCTTGCATTCTTGATTTCCCTAAGAGGTCATCTATGTAGTCTTCCATGATTTTGTGCAACATGTCATGGAAAATGGTGGTCATAGCACATTGATAGGTTGCTCCTTCATTTTTAAGTCCTAAGGGCATGACTTGCCAGCAGTAGGTACCCCAGGGACACGTGAAGGCTGTCTTGTGCTTATCTTTGGGAGTAATTCTAATTTGGTTATACCCAGAGAATCCATCCATGAGGGAGAGCATTTCATGTTTGGTCGTCAATCCATGATGATGTCAATGTTAGTGTTAATATTTAATTTGCAAGAAATCACCAACGATGGGAAATTTCAAGAATGTGGAACTTGATTCTTGAAATAACCTTTAGATTTTAAAGAAGCTGGCTCTTCTCTATTGTTTTGAGGTAAAGGGAAGAAGAAAAAAGATTATAAAAGAATACTTAAAACTACTAAGGCGATACACCAAAATCATTATCCAATTCCAACAACATAGTGATCAAACTTAACAAAGTCTACTAGTAAAACTAAAGAGCATAAAGCATGATTAATATTTCCAGCATATATATATCAGATCAAACAAAGGTTCATAATAGAAAGTAAGAAAAAAGAATAAAAATAGATTACAATTTGTACATAACACCACCCTCTCTTCATTGATTGACAAGAGAACAAAGTACAAGAGGCAAAAATTTGCATAAAATATAATATTTGATCTCTTAGGAGAGGCACCTATTAAGGCAGTAAAATGCATCTACTCTAATTCAACTGATAAAACTATCTGATTATCTATATGTATAGCTCCCATGTCTCTATCTACCACTATTTAAAGTGCAAAACTCCTTCAAAGATCCTCTGTAACTGCCAAAATCTTCTAACTACAAGTCCCATAAATATCAGCTTTGATTGCTCCAGCTAACTGACTCTTTTCTATTTCGACTCCAATGCTATAGATCTTGAGAATCTTGACTCTTTGTTCATTTGTGCCATTATAATTGTCTCAACTGTGAGCTCCCAAGCATAGAGACTCAGAAAACTGACACATGGCGGCCTCCGGTGTATCCTCTGATTCATATAATATCATAGATTCTACTTATGACTATCTTGTCCTAGAGATGACACCTGTCAATAACAACCAATGGTGCAATAGATAGAATTCTTAACAAATGAGGCACAATACAAGATGCACCATTGAAACACGTGGAGTCTTTTGCTTTCTCAACAAAATGGACACGTGGCAGGCTGGTGTATCCTCTACAAAAATTTACCAAAAAGACTCTTGAAATGTGCGTCAAGCTGACAAGTGGCTCTTTCCACTACATTCACTTTTGTAAGAGTTGGGCCCATTTAATAATCAACAGTGAGACATGTGGAAGGTTCTCATAACAACTTGAAGCTTTCACAAAAAGGGACTTTGTATTATGTGCGGTGCTAACATGTGACATCCTTCGCTGTATTCTACTAAGACTCATGATTTATTAAAAGCTGACTATGACGTCACCAAAACTTTCCTTCACCTTTTTCCTTTCGAACCTTGGAGACCCGACATTCCACTACGTGGAACCTTTGTGCAATTTGAGAGTCTTTTGTTTCATGAGCTCTTCAATTGAGCGCCAAGCTGACACTTGGTAGCTTCCACTATCTCCTAGACTCTTAAAGAATCTTTTTCACTTGGATTCTCCAACATGACTCACAAATTTGATATTATGTCGAATAATATATTGGATATATATTCAAAATGTAGAGTTTTAACTCTATAGTGTTGGAAACAAGGCAGATAATTGAGGGGGGGGGGTGAATCAGTTATCTCAAAATTTCTTTAACTTTCTTTTCCTTTTGTATCTTAATAATCAGTGTTGCATCAAATTATGAAAGCATATGTAATCATAGGAACAAAAATAAAATCAACACATAACACAAGGATTTTTACATGGAAACCCTGCTAAGGGAAAAACCACGGGGTGACTAACCCAAGATTGTATTCTCTGTTAAGAGAATAAAGGAGTACAAAATGGCACTTGCCAATTAGGGCTCACTGCTCAAGCACACTGCTCACAAGAGGCACACTGCCTACAAGAGATTCACTATATACAGAACTTACATAAGATAATCAAGTGTTTGAACTGATGAGAAGCATCTACAAATGCAAGAGTTCAGTTCTGGTTAGGCACATTACACTGATCTGATGCACTTCATTCTTCTTTTGTTTTAATGCTATTGCTCTGTCACATACCGGACTTGAATTACTGCTCTCACACTTATCCTTGCTTTTATTCACACTTTATTTCATCACTTGTTCACCACACACACCTACATACTGGAATCTATTTGGTATATATATCCGCATCAATGATTTCATCAACTTTCTAATCGGCAATAAGAACACTCAAGATATTTGCAAGTTACTGATCTATTGGCTGAATCCATGCTTGATTTGTGATACGTATCAAAAATATAGGCATAGAAGTCATTAATCATGTCATCAACAATGTATAATCCCACAAGTTACTTGATCAACACCTTTTACTCATCCGAATTGAAGTTTGATACTCTGCTGGTCAGTTCTTTCTCTATTGCTCTGCCTAACTGGAACCCAACACTCAGATGCTCATATCTTTTTCATGTTTTATCACCAAATGCTAAATCTCTGGAATACAATAGTCATGATACCCCTCTTGACTTGTCCAAGTTCGTAACTTACTGAGTTACACCATCTGAGAGATCCGGACCTGATTGTCGGGCCTTGTTACATACTCTGCTCTTGTTCACTGGACCAAAACAATCTTCAATCTGACTTCCGGTACAGGCATACTATGTACTGCAGATGTGTGGGATAGACTTTGTTGCCATCAATGACAACACTAATGAAGCCACACAGTGTCTCTTGCCAAAAATCTCCCCCTTTGGCATTGATGGCAACACTTAGTGAAAAATGGCTAAGTGTCATAGTAACTCTCCTTTGGCTGATGCTCTGTCTTTTGCACTATTTTACTAGAGCTCCCCCTTAGCTGTATTCCACATTTTTCACTGCTCCTCACTCCCCTTTTGACATCAATGGCAAAGGGCAGAATCCGCATACCAAAATTTTGTAAAAAATGTCCTATACATGGCTGCATAAGTATATATATATGTTATACTTACATATACTTAAGTATATTCGCAAAAGTAGCCTTCAACTGTACAAACTTTGTGGCCTAGCTCTACTTCATCCTATCCAAAATGGAGATGTGACCACTCAACAAAAATGCATATGCTTCTGCCCTTCTTAAATCTACTGGATCACTGGTCCAGCCTGTGGTCTGAGCATCTGTCAAGGCCTCATGCATTACCTCTAGCCTAGGGATAATTATCCCTTTGAGTTCACCCATTATGTTCATTATGTTCTTCTTTTCTTTGTCCAGCCTCTTTATTTCATTTATGATAACAATAGCCTGGCATTCTTGATTCATTAGAGGGGTAGTAAGGGGTTCAAAATTCTAAGATAAACTTGACAGTTTTCCTTCTTGTTCTTTTACTTTCTTCTGAATGTCTTCTGTCACTTTGGGCCAAGATAAACAAAATTTATATATGTCCCCACTATCTTTAAGAGCGTTTTCAAGGCTCTTTATTCAAATGTCTAGGGTCCTCCTATCATTAGCAATTAGTCCTTGCACTTCAGTGAATCTTTTTCCTAGAAACTCCTTCCAGACCTTTGCTTCTGCTGATTTCTCTAGAGATTCAAAATGAATGTTAACAAAATTTACTAAAGTTTTCAAGTTACTAGATAGTGAGGCCGAAAGATCCTTTTTGAAGGATGGCATGATCTTTTCTAGCATCTTAGATGCAATCTCCAATAGTTCACAGTCTTCCATGTGAGATTTTAGGAATTTTTCTTTTGCTTTGGCTTGAGCAAAAGATGCTATTTTCATTATCTGAACCGGGGAGAGAGAGAGTCAAAATTCAGTGGCCCTTGAAATAGCTCAGGTTCATCTATCTCCATCATTTCTCTATTTAAGAAGTTCTTCACTACCTCTGCAGTGTCTCTTGCCAGTGATTGAGTCTTCTTTTCTTTTGGGATATCAAAACAGTCATCATTGGTCTTTTCTGCTTGTTCTTCTTCTTTTCCCTAAACCTCCTCTTCTTGAATCACTTTCTCCTCTTTTCTACCTTCTCCTTCAGCTTCAAAATCTGTAATGTCTGTAATGGGATCTGGAGGAGAGATGTCACCTGTGTTTACTACTTCATGAACTTCCTCTTCTGGAATAGAGGAATCTAAGTCCTCAAAATTCTCTTCATCTATTTTCTTTGATCCTTCTACATCCCTGTCAGAAGATTATTCATTAATTACATTTAATCCTTCAGCATCCATGGTAGAAGGTTCTTCATCTGTTTCCTCTACAATAGGAAGATTGAATCTCTTCAAAGCATTTTGGAGGATATCTTTAGTTTCACTTGATACTTGGTCTATTTCTCCGTGCATGAGTTTGTTCATTCTTGCCTTGCTCTGGAACTCATTCTTACACTCCTTGAAAATCATGTCCATTTGTTTTAGAGTGATGGAAGGATAAAGCTGTATTATTATCTCCTCCCAGATCTCTAGGTCTTTTGCCATTACATTCTCTTTTCTCAGCTCAAGTACCTTTTCTAGGCTCTTAGGAATTGAAGATATAATTTCAATGAAAGCTTTATTGTAGATGTTCAAATACCTGATAGTAGCCTCTTCCATAATTCTCTTGTCAGTATCACTGTATTCATCATAGAACTCTGTCACTGGCTGTAGGTTCCCATCCACAGTAACTACCTTGATGATGTCATCAATGGAAAGAGTGGGCTTTTCAACAAATTCCTCTACCTTTTCTTCTTCATTTTTACTAACAGAGAATTCCCTGGATGTTTTCTTCTTCTTCATTTCTTGATTTCCTCATCAGATTCTATTTCTTCATCATCTTTAAGGCTTGTATATGACCTTGTGGCTTTGGTCTTCATCCTCTTTTCCCTTTTTCCGGATGTCTTGACTTCCAGTTTGGTAGCCTTTGAGCTTTTAGGAGTGGTAGGTGCAGCTCTTGGAAGATCTAGTCTGGGAGGAGGCTTGTACTGGAATGTCTCCTTTTCCTACTTCTTGTTTCTCTTTCTCAGCCTTCTCCATTTTCTCTCTATTTGCATTTATTCCCTTTTGATAATCAAATCTTTTGGCAATTTATTCAACTTCCCTTCTTACTTTCCTTTTTATCTCCATTTGTCTTAACTCAACATGTATTTTTATACTTAGCTCTTGAAAGGTGCCAAACCTTTATGCTTCGGTATCCTTAGGCTGGCTCAATAGGTGTTGAATATGTAGCTCCAATATTTTTTCATCAACCTTGTATCCCATAGGCATTATCCACATAGTTCTTATCTCAACTGCCTCCATTAGGCATTGGTTAGTGTCAATAATGAAGCACACTGTGTCCTTGTATTTCTCAACTATGGATTGTGGTATTCTCTTTGTGGCTTGCATCATGCTTTGGAAGTTCTTGAAATACCCCTAGAGCACCGTGTTTTGGGCTTGAGCATCACCAAGTCTATACATATAATCTCTAATCTGGATAGCAATCGGTTTATCATTTTACCAAACCCAACCGCTTGATCCAGGTAGCTCATTCATATAATAGAAGAATAGACACAGTATTAGACAACCATATTTAAAGGAATTCGTCTTATCCTTTTTGATCTTCTGCAGGTTTTCCAACAGTTGATTTAGAAGTTCACAAAGGTCATAATCTGCATCTTCCCTCAACATCCATTATGTTGCATAGATTGTTGTGCCAGACACAGAATTATCCCTGCTCGAATGATAGATTTTGTAGCCAATTATCATTAAGGCAAACTTGACATCCAGATCAGTGATGTCATCTATGGTCATTGCTCTTTTGTCAAATTTAGATCTGGTGGCTTCACTTACTGTCTGGTTCTTCACAGATTTAAGTACAGGTAACCCATTGGATGAATGCAGTCCAGTCACTGACCTGATGACATCTTTAGTTATCTTGAAGGGGCTCATTAGCCACATGAAATTATCATGCATCCTGCTTAGGACATACCGGACCCAATCATCTTCTGCAAAACATGGAAAATGTATGTAATGTCCAAAGTGTTTATCTCGGAGGGCCTTGAATTCAGGTTTAAGTTCAAATTTTTCATCTATTATCTATTTGTGATTAATATCCATCAATTTTGAGTCTCCAAATTCTTCAATGTTGGCATGGATATAAACCCTAACATCTTCTACATGCAATACTTCGTGCGGAATGCTAGAAAATACACCCAAAGGATCAACTTCTAGAGATTTATAAGGGTGTTTCTTGAATTTAGGTCACGACCTATCAGAGATCTTAACAATCATTCGAGTAGCCATTTTGCAAGAGATTCAGAGAGAGATTTTCAGAATGGAAGTACCTTTTCACGCTTTAGGTTTGAAACAAGAGCCGGTACAAATCGCTAGTTGAATTCATTTTTCTTAGTTGATCTTGTAGAATCTTTGTTGCAGAGATCTTCTTTTCTTCTTCGCGAGTGCAAGTGTGCAAATAATGAGTGAAAGAACCCTTTTATCTTTGCACAAACCCTAATTTCCTTTTGTAATAAATGCACAACTTAAGTTATCTGGTTGCCCTATTTTGAGAGAGATCTTATTGAATCACTGTGCTGAACTTAGAATCATTGTTAGTGAGGATTGACATTGTGTCTTCTTTTCTTCAATCATGCCATGGGTCCGCAGATCAAAGTATATCAGTTCTGAATCATACCAGATTTGTTTATGAAATTCTGCTTTGCCAGATAGCTGTCAGAACTAGATTAGCTTGAGCAGTTATAAGTCTTACAAATCTCCATGCAGATCTTTCACATTTTGATTGAAGATTATTTGGAGGTTTTTCTGAGAACCCTTAAATCTACAGCATCAGATATTTACTCAATGTGCTAAATTTAGGCACTAGCTGACTGGCTGGGGGAAATTGTTTTTCTCTGTGACTCCCCCTGAGCCAGAGCTCACCCTTTTAGTTTCTGGAAGGAATATCAACACCAGATTCTGGTGCGGATCCATCCCTAATATTTTCTGTACTCTTCTTTACCCAAATCTTTCTCATCTCCTTTTGAACTTCATCTACATTCACTTTACCTTTGCCTATATCTTGTTTCTGATTATGTTGCATCGAACCTTTTCTATCCTGATTTTTGCTTCTACAGAATTTGGTAATATGACCAGATCTATTGCAATTGTAAAAGACAACATTTCTTTGCTTATTTGATTGATATCCTCTTGATCTGCATTGATTATCCATGTCCCATTCTATTGCATGCAAAGCATCTACCATTGAATGAATTGTTTATTTGCATATTTCTGCATTCATGAGATTTGTGACCATACCTTTTGCAGTTGAAACATTGTCCGGAGAAGGATGGATTAGTCTGATTCATTCTCCTCCTGCATTGAGTTGCTTTATGACTAAAATTTTTGTAATTGAAGCAGTATCCATTGAAGGATGGATATCTTTGAGCATTTGGTTGCCTTACCAGAGGTCTTCTAGGTCTGTTTCTTTGATTTCTTGATCCAAAGTTCTTCCGAGTGGATCCAGAGCTTTCACCTTTCTCATATCCGAACCCATGCTTATCACCTACCCTCTTTTGGCTTACAAGAAGAACTTCAAGTTGGGTTGAGCTTATCTTGAATTTTTCTTTGTATTCATTTGCAGTTTGAAGATCCTATTTAAGAGTGTCTATCTGATTCTCAAGTTGTTCTTCGTTGTCTCTAGCTTCTTCAAGATCAGATTCAAGATGCCTAATTATTTTGTCCATTTTGTGGTAGTCCTCTATTTTCTCCTTGAGGGATTGTTTTAGATTATCTTCAATTTTCTTTTTTTCTTCAATTTCTTGGGTGAATCTCATAACCCCTGATTCCATTTTATGCCTTACCATAATGACTTCTTTTGACAGCTTCTCACATAGCTTATTTTTCTCATCCAGATCTTCATTAGTATCCTTGACTTCACTTTGATTGGCTAATTTTTGAAGTAGTTCCTTTCTCTTTTTCACAGAGATACTAAATTTTTCTTTTAGCTCATTTATGAAATCATCAGCTTGTTTGAGTCTTTCTCTCAAATTATTGACTTTAGAGTGGGATTATTCAAGATCATCTAGGGAAGACTGAAGTTGTTCCTTCATACCATATACATCCTTTGAGATTCCCAGATCTTCCTCAAGTTGTTAGGCTTTGTTCAAAGGAACTTGGCTCTGATACCAATTGTTTGAAACAAGGCAGATAACTGAGAGGGGGGGGTGAATCAGTTATCTCAAAATTTCCTTAACTTTCTTTTCCTTTTGTATCTTAATAATCATTGTTGCATCAAAACATGAAAGCATATGTAATCATAAGAACAAAAATAAAATCAACACATAACACAAGGATTTTTACGTGGAAACCCTATTAAGTGAAAAACCATGGGGTGACTAACCCAAGATTGTATTCTCTATTAAAAGAATAAAGGAGTACAAAATGACGCTTTCCAATTAGGGCTCATTGCGCGAGCACACTGCTCACAAGAGGCACACTGCCTACAAGAGACTCATTGTCTACAGAACTTACAGAAGATAATCAAGTGTTTGAACTGATGAGAAGCATCTACAAATGCAAGAGTTCAGTTCTGGTTAGGCACAATACACTGATCTAATGCACTTCTATCTTCCTCTATTTTAATGTTGTTGCTCTGTCACATATTGGACTTGAATTACTGCTCTCACACTTATCCCTGCTTTTCTTCACACTTTATTTCATCACTTTTTCACCACACACACCTACATACGGGAATCCATCTGGTATATATATCCGCATCAAGGATTTCATCAACTTTCTAGTCAACAATAAGAACACTCAAGATATTTGCAAGTTACTGATCTATCAGCTGAATCCATGCTTGATTTGTGATACGTATCAAAAACATAGGCATAGAAGTCATTAATCATGTTGGCCAACAATGTATAATCCCACAAGTTGCTTGATCAACACCTTTTACTCATCTAGATTGAATTCTGATACTCTACCGGTCAGTTCTTTCTCTATCTGCTCTGCTTGACTGGAACCCAACACTCAGATGCTCATATATTTTTCATGCTTTATCACTGGAGGCTCAATCTCTAGAATACAGTAGTCATGATACCCCTCTTGGCTTGTCCAAGTTTGCAACTTGCTGAGTTACACCCTCTGAGAAATCCAGACCTGATTGTCAGACCTTGTTACATACTCTGTTCTTATTCATCAGACCAAAACAATCTTCAATCTGACTTCCGGTATAGGCATACTATGTATTGCGGATGTGTGGAATAGATTTTGTTGCCATTAATGACAACACTAATGAAGCCACACAGTGTCTCTTTCCAACATACAGTTCATGGCGATCCACTAAGGACTCTGTGCCTACGTAGAAAGAACCATAATCTACTTGCCTCAATCAAAAAGAGAAAACAAAATTGTGCATTTTACCACAACCCCTTTAGAGCTTCTGCAAGGTGACCTAAAAGCCAGCTCATTCAATCTTTGATGGGTATTCCTTCATCTGAAGAGCCTAAAAAGCTCTATCCAACTCAATAATTTCTCTATGAGAAAAGAACTGGAGGCTCTGCACAACTGCATGCAACTAGAATTCTAACTAGGCCATTGGAAGCAAAATTGATTCCATTTCAACAACACTTGATGAATCACTCAAAGTATGGAAACTAGTTTGGTCATTCTATTTTTTGGCTAGTAGAGTCTTGATCTGATCCTCCATCAGGACTGTACTATCATCTGGAAATGGTGAGGGGAGTTCTAACTGGACCAGTTCTTCAATGTGTCCCTTCATTTCCTTTACTCCTTGTTACAAAAGATCTAACAACTTCTTACATTTTGTGGTATCCTTGTTACAACTTAGAATCTCATTCACCTTGATAGTTGTTGTTTGCCTATTAGTAACTCTTGTAGCTTGTAACACTTCTTCAGAATCATCATATAATTACTGAACCAACAGTTGTGATTTGAAGACCTTTACAACAACTAAGGATAGGATCTTCTCCATAGAAGAATCAACTTCCTCACAAAGCTTTTGAACATCTGATATAAACTTAAGTGTAGGCTTAAGTTGGATCACTTCACCTAAGATTCTTTGCCAACAAGAAACATAAAGCTCCTTTACCATAGATAATACCCCAATAGTTTGAGGTTGCTGGGTGAGATCTAGAGTCAATTGTTTCACATTTTCTTCTATAGTTTGGCACTTGCTCTACAAGCTACTATTCTCTTTCCTTGTAATTGTGAGATTCTGATGAAGCTGAGTGACTTCTTCAGCTTTGTCACTATATTTTTTTCTCTAGGAGACTCTTTTCTTGCTCCATAGAAGTGATTGAAAGTTTGGCCTTGTCTAACTCTATCTGCAATTCATTTACCTTTACTTGTGAAACCTGTAAGATTTCCTTGGACACATTCCCCTTCAGATTCTTATTGAGCTGGCTGATCTCCTAGTCCTTGGCCTTAGCCTCTAAGGTTAGGTGGTTCACAATGGCCTTTTCTTGGGCTAATTCAACTTCTATATTCTATGATTTCCTAGAGACTTTAAGGAAATCAGTAGTCACTACAGCTGCAGTTTCTTTCATGAGCTCTACTTTACCCTGAGGCCGAAACTAAGTGAGATCTATAGCCACAACATTCATGGTGTAGTCTTCAAGGTTCATTTGTTCTAGTAGCTTGACTACATTAGGGGCCATATGGTTAATTGTCAGGGAGTGCTAGGTAGGGTCATAGAGAGACCTCATATGTGGGACTACTGAAGCTCTGCCCTCTTTCTATCTTTACTTCTCCTTTCTTGATTCTCTTGCCTTTTTTGCAATTTCAGCTTGATTATGGAAGGTAAAGGGGGAGACAATCAAGCCACTAGTGAAAGGGGATCCTTGAGGAAAACCATAGGGAATGGTGGTTAATTACTGGGATGGGGCTTGTGTAGATGATGCACTCTTTATTATTGAGGGGGAAAATGTGGGCAAATTCAATTGTTGTGAAGCAACAAGAGGCGTAAAACTAGATGGGGGTGACAATGATTGTAGAGGTGCAATAGAGATGGCGGGGGAAATTGAAATATGAGAAATTGGGGTAGCCATCTCTTGAGAAGAAGGAGATTGAGAAAAAGAAGGGGAAGGGATACTTACCTTGGTGGCAACCACAGTTGTAGGAATCGACATGTGAAATGAAACAATTGCATCTTCTTCATCCTCTTCCTCTTGAAGCTTTAGATCACGTTTTAGGGACCCTTGCAAGATCTTCTAGCTACTCTTCTATAATCACTTGCTATGATGAAATTGGTAGTTCTTGTACTTTTGAAACTTGTGGAATTCCCACTCTAGGGTCCCCAAATGTTGAAGCTATATGGACCCCATGAGACGGTATTTGGGAAGCTTGTTATTTTTCCAATTCATTGAGAGATGGTGGCCAATTGATAGACCTTGGAATCTTCTTTAATGCTTTTGACTCACTATCTGATTTCTCTTCTATTTCCTAATGCCTATGAATATTACTCGTGTCAGCACTGGAGACTGGAGTCATGTGTGCTTCATCCCAAAGGCTCTCCCATTTTTCATCTATATCAATCTCCTCAAATTTGTTTTCCCATTCAAAAGTTTTTTGCCTATATTTCCAATAGGAAGCTATCTTATCCATACTCCAACCTCTAGCTAATAGAGCTTGTCTCAATCCATTAGTCATCACCTTGGCTGGTTCATATTTCTTGATGGGTTTATAATAAGTCTCCCATGGCTGAAGAGGTGCAAGGGGAAAATCCCCCAACTCAATGTAGACTTATGGAGTGTCTATTTTTGGTGATCTCCTTTTCTCAAAAGAATGGGCGGCTCTCATGTTTCAAAGAGACAGGGACTCTGCTCTTAGACAACCAAGAAGCCATGAAGCCATCTGGATCATACTTCCACTTATCCATAATCAAAACTAGCCCATAATTGGCTAATTTTCTCATCAAGATGTACTCGTCTTCTCTCTTTACCATTGTGATACCACCTTTAGCCAATGGGATATCATAGAAGGCCTTCTTTTTTCTTCCATCTTCAAACTCATAGTCAATAATAGCCATCTGTCAGGCCATCTCCAAACCTAATACCCTACTTGTAAAAATTTTAGGGAGCATGAAGGGCTTCTCACCAAAACCATGGACCCTAATCATTGTGTAGTGGGATCCAAAGAAATAATCACAAGGGACTCGAGAATTTGACATGATTCCTCTGACAGTCTCACTGATTCTGTGGTTAATATTTCCAAGTCTAAGTGTTGAATGATGGGTACCACAAAGTGTTCTACAAATTCATAAACATCTGATGTCTCAAATAGCAAAGGGGTCCATGCGGACACCAGAATCACTTTTTGAGTGTCTACTATGAGATCCCATAGAGTTAAATTTATGTGTGGTTGGAAAAATTGATGATTCTAATACAAAATCAGGTGGAATAGATACAAAGAATACTTGAATGTCTAGGTGTGTTTAAAATTGGCCAACTGCTGGCATAATGCAAAAGCAATATGCTCTGCAAAATCAAATTTGTACACCTGCGCTTTCAAGACTATCTTGAGCTGAAAAATGGCCCCAAGTTGCCAATCATGCACATTTACATCCTTGTTCTGCCCAAAAATGAATGCCAACATTGAACATGCATCTTGCACATCTGGAGTCAATGAAAATAGAGCAAGGGGCAGGGATGGTAGCATGGTGTTGTCTTCTTCTAGATACAGTCCCTTATTCAAGAAGCTAAGATTTTGGTGCACTTGATGCCACACTTGTTGCAATTGGGCCATGTTGTAGAAACTAGCTGAGGGATCATACGACAAACCCAACATATCTCAGATGGCTTGTGCATGGGTGACCACTCTGATATTTCTTCCCTGAATAATCCTGCTAGAGGAATCAAAATTGTGTGCACACATCTGAACTACTTTTGAATATGGATGAACTAATGGGACCATGTATTGAGCCAAACCAAAGCTCAAGACTCTTATGCCAAAAGTCTCTAATCTTCCTTGCTTCACTTGTAGGATCATTCTTACATGTGCCCCTTCTCTCAGATTTTTGGGCATCTTAGACATATTAGGGTCGAATCTTGACTTTGGCCTATGCTGGGGCTAAGGCATATGGTTTTCTATTTTTCCACTCATCCGGCAACTTGATCAATTCCTTCGGCTTAGAACCCTTGGAAGATTGTCCCTCTATTGCCATTTCTATTTAGACTCTAAAATGAATGGGAAAATGCTATTTCTTCATACACATTGGCTCATAATTCAAATGACAAACTGTGGATTAAGCTTAAGGAAAACTCTGCTATCTATTTGCTGAGAATAAGGAGCTAAAACCCTTTTAATCCTATCGCTCCACTAGTGCGAGTTAATGCACCTCCTTAATGAGCCTATCATGTCATATTAAATGACCCTAAATTTGCATGCTCCAAGGCGCAGATAAAAGAATCCCTTAGATTTTGTAATCATAATTCAATTTTTTTAGAAACTTGCCATTAATACTCCCTCTTGAAAAGTAGTTAGACAGGTACCTTTAGATTTCTGAGCCTTACCAACGGTCTTGGGCAGAATGAACACATAGGATATCATTGAGAGCATCTGTTGCTGACACATGTTCAAGGAACACTTATTCAAAAAGAGGCAGGAAAACAACCTCCTCAAAGCAAAAATGGAAAGGAAACTACTCTAACTATAATGCAAGGGGAAAATTGGATCTTATGTAAAAAACTTTAGGAAGATCCCGTTGATAGGAATCTCTAATGCTTCTCCTTCCTGATTCTCCAATTCATAGGTGTTACACTATTTGTAGGCAGTTATCTTAAAAGGGCCCGTCCATAAGGAATCAAATTTTCCATGATGTCTTGACTTTGTAGCTCTTTCATCCCATTTCAAGACCCAACTGCCAACCTTATTCAGGCTCAAAAGTCTTTTGATCAAACTGACTCTTAACTGTCTACTGGTGATTTATCAAAGATTCATGTGCTTACTCCCTTTTCTCTTGAAGCTCCAACAATTCTGCAATCCTTACTTACATTGGACCATTTTCCTCTATCTCAATTTGTTTTATTAGTTGTAGAGCTGAGATCTCCATTGAAAGAGGCATTACAACACTTTTCCCATATACCAGTTCATAAGAAGAGGTTTTGATTACCTATTTTGGTGTGATTCTATCTGCCCATAAGGCCACCTTCAAATACTTGTGCCATTCCTTCTGATGGTATGTCCCTATCCTTTTTATGAGTCTGATCATATTCTTATTTGTTGACTCAGCAAGACCATTCCCTTGCGGGTAATAATTTGATGAGGTTTTCAAGTAGATACCATTTTTTAAAGCAAATTTAGAAATCTTTGACCCTAGAAATGCCTTAGCATTATCAGATATAATAGTGCGAGAAGGCCCAAACCTAGTAGTAATCTTTTCAAGGAAATGTAGATTGGCATTCTCAGTGGTTTCTTTCAATGGAACTGCCGCACTCCACCTTGTGAAATAATCTATTGTAGTAAGAATCTATTTATGTCCTGAACATGAAATCAGATTAATCAATCCTATAAAATCTAGGCCCCATTGGGCAAAGGGTTCTTCAACAATTATGGGACTTAGAGGCAAAGATGCATTCCTTCTTTTGCCAACATAAAATTGGCATGATTGGAATTTCTTAACCATTTCGTGGTAATCAAAGAACATCGTGGGCCAATAATATCCTTCTCGTATTATCTTTATGGCTATAGTCTTTGCAGAAAAGTGTCCACCAGATGTCCCATAGTGTAACTCATACAAGATTCTATGGGCTTCATAATTTTTCACACATCTGAGCAAGATCCCATCAAAATTCCTTTTGAAAAGAAAATTATTTATCAGAGTAAAAATGGATCCTTGCTGCCTATAGTATGTTTTATTTTCAGGAGAAAACTGACTAGGGTATTGACCGGTCTCCATAAAATGTATTCTGTCACTAAGCCAAGAGTCTATCTCAATTTCCTATACATTCAGTATAGCCTCTGTAATATGTTCTTCTATTGGAATTTATGAATCTTGGGCAATGTATTGGCAAAGGCCCCTTCCTCTCATCAATTTGGTTGGCTTAATTTCAACATCCTACTCTAAAATATTGGTTATGCAATTGGATCTCTTTTTAATAATTTCTCCTTCCATTATGTATTCTCGGACACTTGAATGGCCACAAATATCACAATTTTATTGCGTGTTACTAGGTGTCTGAACTTCTTTGATCCTTTTACTATAGTAGATGCCTGCTTCTCAACAAAATTGTACCTAGATTCGTATTCTCATAGTGTTCTAAAAAAGAAAGCAATCAGATGTTCTCCTTCTTGCACCTCATCCTTTTGAGTCAGAACTGCTACTATACCATGTTCTCCTCCATATAGATACATTATGAAGTCTTTAGAGAAATCTGGATTACGCAACACTAGGGCATAGAGATTGCCCTTTTGATGTTTTCAAAAGCCTGTCTGCCTTCAATTGTCCATTTGAAATTAAGATCCTTCTTTAACATCAGAGTAATGGGCCTAATCAACCCTGCAAAATCAGATATGAATCTACTAACAAAGTTAAACTTTCCTAGGAAAGATTGAACTTCCTTCTTATTCACAGGTAGAGACAAAACTAGTATTGCTTTAACTCTATCTGGATCTATGGAGATCCCTTCTTTTAAGACTATATACCTGAGAAGCTTACCCTGCAGCACTTCAAACACACATTTCTTAGGATTTAATGAAATATGAAACTCTTGGCATCTCTGGAATATAGCTTCCAAATGATCAAAATGGTCTTTAGCACATTTTTTGAATACATTCAGATCATCTATGTAAATCAGAATAATCTTATTTATCAATCCTCTGAAAGTAATATCCATAGCATGTTGAAATGTTGCTCGTGCATTAGAAAGTCCAAAAGGCATTTTTGCATATGAAAAAGTTTCCCATTTTTTAGTAAAAGCAGTTTTTTATTGATCCTCTTCTGCTAACTAGATCTGATTGTACCTTGCGAAACCATCTAGTAAAGAAAACCCTTCTGCCCTAGCTACAGTCTATAAGATCTATTCCATTAAAGGAAGGGGGTAATGATCCTTAAGTGAGGCTTTATTTAGATCTTTGAAGTCAACACAATCTTATTTCTCCATTTTTCTTCCTTACTGGTACTAGGTTGGACACCCATGTTGAGTTTTTGATTGGAAAAATTATTGTAGAATCTAACAACTTTTTGAGTTCCTCTACCATAAGAGACTCAATTCTCGGGTTTACTGACCTTTGTTTCTGGCGCATAGGATTTGATCCTTCAGTTAGGTCAATAGTATGTTGAACTCTCTTTATTGTAACCATGAAGGTCATCATAAGTCTATGCTATCACCTTGTCATATTTGTTACACAGAGATATCAACCTATCTCTTTTTTCATGAGTAGTAATCTTACCCACTTTTAGCTTTTTCCCATTGTTGATCGCAATCTCTGATTAATCCTCTTTGCTTGCTACAAACTTTCTCTAATATGAACTTGCATCATCAGGGTCAAAAAAATTCTTGAGGGTTATCAACCCCTTGGAAGCTTATTTGATTTTAATTGCACTATGTGATCACCGTATGCCTCCTCAATTTTGGGCTACAATTGATTGGCAAACTCACTTGATTGCTGTAAGAATAAAAGAATGTGAAGATCACTATCAAACACCTACCTATTATCTTCATTATTAGGGATAGCAAGGTGAATAATAACCTTGACTGCCTCTTCATTAGTCAAAAGGTCTTGAGTCAGATCAAACTAAGATCTAATCTGGGCCATCCTATCCGCTTCACTATTCTGAGACCTTGGGATGACCTCTATATTGAAAGCATCAAAATATTCAATCATGTCCCATATACGGTGATGATAAGATCTCATCCTCACATTTTTTACTGTAGTTGTTTCCCTAATTTGTTTTACTGCCAATTATGAGTCACCAAATACTCTCAATTTTTTTATTCCTCTCTTCTTGGCAAGGATAAGACCATGTACTAGGGTCTCATATTCAGCTTCATTATTAGTATAGCTAAAGTGGAAATGTAGAGCTATGAGAATCTTTTCCCCTTTAGGTGAGGTAAGGTAGACGTCTACTCCTGAACTGTTCTTGCTTCTGGCTCCATCAAAATTCAGGGTCCATGTCATTGAATCTTCGCTAGGACTTTCCTTTCTTTTGTTGATTGACTTATTATTTTTGATATCTCAGGGTCTTCATAAAAAATCACATATGTTCCTAACCCAATAGAATTCTAATTCCCAAAAGGATCAACCTGTGTCATATCTAAGATGATTCTCACCCTTTCATTACTATCTGTTTTAGTCCATTCTTCCATTTCTTTAACACAAACTCTTTCATCCCTAGTGATCATAGCATAGGATGCTTCAATTTTGGTGTTGCTTCATCAGTAATATGCTCTTTACATAATGGTTCTGATAGAACTTTCATCTTTGAACCATACTTGGTTCTTAGAATTAGATGTGACTAGTCTAGAGACATGTATCCCCCAATTTTAGTTGTGAAATCTCTAGATAAGCATAAACCAAAAACAAGAGGAATATGTATGACCACTACATCTTGTAGTATAGTTATGTTTGGGCATGTATACAATTGTAGTGGAAGTTCCTTGATGATTCCTATGGTTTGAACCACTTTTCCATCTAACTGCATTACACCTTTGGCTAATGGCTCATATTTTATCTTTAAAGCATCAGTTATTTGCTTGGGCATAACTATGGTACTTGCACCTGAGTCTATCATTGAATTGCACAATAACTTTTTCCCCACTATTAGAGTCATGTAAAAAGGGTTAGGTTTAGGTTTACCTACCTCTTATTTTGTATTCACTAGGGCAGACCCTGACTGTGGCTGAGATACTTTGGGTTGCGCCTTCCCTTTGTTTGTTGAGCCTTCCTTAGTACCAGTAGCTTTTGGTTCTTCTGAACCTTCAGAGCTTCTTGTAATAGTACCTTATATTCAGGAATAGCTAACATATCCCATAATGATACATTAGCAGAAGCTTTCTTGATGAAGGGGCTAAATCATAAAAGACACAACAACATAAATTGTACATAGAAAATAGAACTTTCTTTTGTTGATTTTGGACAACTTATTACATTACAAAAGCTCAAATACAATCAGAGGAATCAACCCTCCACAGGTTGCAATACATTACAACTTCCTATCATAAGACTTTGGAATTATCTACCTTTTGTAACCCCAAATCAGCTAGGGTTTCCATTTTCCCAGCCTATTCTTGACTCTACACTTTCCCCCTTAACTCCACTACTGCCCAGGGTTCCTAAAAAATGGTTTTTAATAGCATTTTTTGGTGGCTAAGAACCTAATTTCAAAATTTGCATCTCCCTCCAAAAATAGGTTAACTTCTGGGAGCCATAACTTTTGATCCAGGTGTCTGATTGACGAACCATTTTATGCATTAGAAAGCTTGCAGAGTGCTTTACGCACTAAGAACCGCTATTCTAGTTTCAACCATTTTCAAGCCCGTACGGAGCCATTTAGTGCCTCAAACCTGAGTTTGAATAATTTTCAAGTGTTTTTTGGGAAATAAAAACTTTAATATCTTTCAGATCGTAAATGATCTTTGCGTGATTCCTTCGCAAAAGGTCTTATTTTTCAGTTACGAAGCTTCCTGTAAATTTTCACTTCAATCCATGCCCAAATGCAAAGTTTCCTAAAATAACAGGTTGCTATTTTTAGCAGTTTGAAAAAATTGAAAGTTCTACATCATTATTCAAGCGATTATGGAACTAGAACCACAAATTTTGAAAAGAAATAGAAATAATATCAACAATTTTGAAACAAATCTTTTTTTGGGTGATGCAAGATTGCCCTTACACCACTGGATGCTCTTGCATCAGACACCTAGTGTAATTTGAGAAGTGACCCTATCATGTCTCAGGGGTTTGTTTGAGGAAACCCAAACGATCAACCTCTGCCTTAGACAACTAAGAAGAATCTTCAACAGGCCTTCCTTTCCATTTCATCATATATTCTTCATATTGCCTATTCCAAGTACTTCTTCCCACACCGCTATCCAAGATCTCTTCTATCTCCTCTATTGAAGTAGATGCCAGAATACTCCACTATTCTTTTGTTGGTCCATCCTCTGTTCCACCTTCATGATATTTTAATAAATCAATAATGTTGAAATCAGGGGAAATGTTGATCCCACTCGGTAGCTCCACCTCATATGCATTTTCTGAATCATGTTTCTTCAAAATTATGCATGGTCCAAATTTCTTCATTTTTAGCTTATTGTATGTTCTAATTGGGAACCTTTCTTTTCTCAAGTGAATCATGACTTCATCTCCTACTTGGAATTACTTATATCTCCTCTTCTGATCCACCTTAGCCTTGTACTAAATATTCATCTTATTAATGTGCTTTTTCACCTCTTCATGCAAATTCTTCATGTGTTCTGCAAAGTCTTCAGCCTTGGCACTTGTCTTTTCTCCTTTGTCCAGATTCCTTAACTCTGAAGCATTTCTTGGACTATTCCCATATACAATCTAGAATGGTGATTTACCAGTACTCTTATTGACATAATTGTTGTAAGAAAATTCTTCCTGTGGTAAAATCAAATCCCATCCCTTGGGCTTATCTCCTACTAAGCATTGTAGCAAGTTACCCAAAATCCTATTCACCACTTTGGTCTGTCCATTAGTCTGTGGTTGGTGTGCAAAACTGAACTTCAAATCTGTCTTCAACTTCTTCCACAATGTTCTCTAGAAATAACCAACAAACTTGGTATCTCGATTTGAAACTATGCTCTTTGGTAGACTGTGTAATCTCACCACCTCCCTAAAAAATAACTTTGCAATATGAACAACATTAGTCTTCTTGCAAGGAATAAAATGTGCCATCTTTGAGAATCTATCCACCACCACAAAAATGGAATCATATCCTCTCTGTGTCCTTAGTAAACCAAGAACAAAATCCATACTAATATCATCCCATGGCTTCTTTGGTATAGGTAGTGGTTGATATAGACCTGTATTCTAACTTGCTTCTTTCACCATCTGACATACTCTACAACTCTGCACAAATTTCCTCACATCCTGCTGTAACTGTGGCCAATAATAATTTTCACCCACAATAGCAATGGTCTTATCTTGACCAAAGTGTCCAGCCAATCCTCCACTATGCTTCTCCTTAATCAGGTTCTCTCTCATGGAACTCCTTGGAATGCACAATTGGCTTCCTCTAAACAACATGCCATCTTAGATTATGAAATCCAACTATTTTGTCCTGTCCAAAGTAACAGGTTCCAAACAAGCTTTCCAGGCCTCTCTAAAATTTGGATCTTCAGGATACAAGCTTTTGAGCTCATCGAACCCAACAACCTCTATCTTCATTTCTGTCAACAAATTTTGCCTTCTGCTCAAGGCATCTACAACTCTCCCACTCCTGTGCTTCAAAAAAAAAGTATAGCTCTGCAAAAACTCAACCCATTTTAAGTGCCTCTGGTTTAACTTTCCTTGACTATTAAGATACTGCAAAGCTTGATGATCAATGTATAAAACAAACTCCTTTGGCAAAAAATAATGTCTTCATTTCTTCAAACCCTGAACTATTGCATAAAACTCCTGATCATAAAAAGAATACTTTTTCTTGGCATCATTAAGCTTCTCACTAAAATAGGCAATGGGCTTACCTTCTTGGCTTAAAATAGCTCCTATATCACTACCACTAGCATCACAATCTACCTAAAATACCTTATTGAAATCTGGAAGTGCCAAAATAGGTTGCTCTGTGACTTTCTAGTTTAATGTATCAAAGCTTTTATCTGCTCCTTTAGTCCATCTAAACTTTTTTCTATCCCCTCTCATCGTCTCAGTTAGGTGTGCATAAATGCTACTAAAATTCTTGATAGAATTTCTATAAAAACTTGCAAAACCATGAAAAGATCTTACCTTGGAAGCATTCCTTGGTGTAGGCCATTCAATGATAGCCCTCACCTTCTCTTGGTCTATCTTAAGACCTTCCTCTGAGACAACAAATTCTAGGTATACCAACTCCTTTGCAAAGCTACATTTCTTCAGATTGATCAACAACTTCTCCTCAGCTTCTCCAAAACTCTTCTGATATGCATCATATGTTCATCCCAAGTCTTACTGAAAATCAAAATATTATCTAAATAAACAATAACAAAATTTCCCAAAAATTCTTTGAATACCTCATTCATGAGCCGCATGAATTTGCTTGGTGCATTGGTTAGCCCAAATGGCATGACTAACCACTCATACAAACCTTCCTTTGTCTTGAAGGATGTCTTCCATTCGTCTCCTTCCCTAATACAAATCTGGTGATACCCACTCTTTAGGTCAATTTTTGTGAAGTACTTGGCTCCAGTCAAACAGTCCATTATGTCATCCATTCTTGGAAATGGAAACTTGTACTTGATCATGATCTTATTGATGGCTCGAGAATCTGTACACATTCTCCATTCTCCATCTTTCTTTGGTGCTAGTACTATAGGTACTGCATGTGGACTTGAGCTCTCCTTTATCAGTCCCTTCCTTAATAGCTTTTGAACTTGTTTGTTCAACTCTTCACTCTCTGCAGGAGTCATTTTATGGGCTACCTTATTCAGCAAACTAGCTTTTGGTATCAAATCCATTTGGTGACTTATCTTCCTCATCGGTGGTAAACCTTCTGGTACAATATCAGAGATAATATCCTGAAATTCTTCCAACATATCTGAGACTTCTTCTGGTACATCTTCACATTTCTCTTGACTAATCTTAGGAATCAATGCAAAGCAATAGTGCTCATGCTTCATACCTTCTAAAAATTTTATACCATCTACCAAGCAAATTCTGGCAATACTACATACCTTTTCTTCCACCTCCTTCAAGGGCTTCAATTTATGACGAACTCCATACTTTGTTAGGGAATATGTGTTTGCACGACCATCATGGACAACGCTCCTATCATACTGCCACGACCTCCCCAATAACATATGACATGCATCCATTGGTATGATATTACACAACACCTCATCATGGTAGTCTCCAATCTTAAACTTCACTAAACACTGCTCATTGACCAAAGCTCTATCGTCCTTTTATAACCATGCAATCTGATCTAGATGTGGATGCTTTCTTCTTGTCAACTTCAACTTGTTAACCATCTCCTCTGAAACAAGATTATCAATGCTCCCACTATCAATAATAATATCACAATGCTTACCTTCACATTTGCACCTTGTGCGGAATAAACTCTTCCTCTAATTGGGTTCTTTCTCCTTATTCAACAAAGTTCTTCTGACAACTAGGGTTTCTCCCCTTTTAGCATCTTTAGAGTGCTCAGATTGTGCATTTTCATCTACATGTGCAACTCATACATTACCTTCAAGCCTTCTATTCGTCATTCCTTGATGTTGCAGACACTCGTATGCTCAATGCCTTTCTTCTCCACATTGGAAACAAGTTCCTTTAAAACCTCCTCTTCCAGGTCCTTGCCCAGGTATGCCTCTTCCTCTTCCTATTTGCTCACCATTGTTCTTGTCATGAGGGTGGTAGGTGTTATCTCCTCTCTGATTTTGACTAGTGCCAGCTTCTTTCTTTTCTTTTGATCTTCATTATGGCCTCCATAGGGTCTTCCACTAGTCCTTTCGCCTTGCCCTCTTCCCCTTTGCTTGCTATCGAATCTTTTATTTAACTTCTCTTCCACCTTTAGGGAAAATGGGTACACATCTTCTATGGTGGTCATTCTAACCAGGCTCAACTCCTCTTGAAGACTCAGCCTCAACCCATTAATGTAATGGGCTACCTTCTCCTTGTTGGGCTTTGCATGGCCTGTCTTGATAGTAATTTTTTAAAACTCTTCTGTATACTCTTTAACAAACTTGTTACCTTGATTCAGTCCTTGCAGCTTCTTTAGCAACTCCATCTCATAGTCCAAAGGAATGAACTACTTCTTTAGTTTCTCCACCATCTGATCCCATCTGGTGATCTTTCCTTTTCATCTTCTGTTCCTCTCCAATTGGATCTCCTTCCACCAAATACTGGCATGGCCCTTCAACTTTGTTTTTAGAAACTTGACCCGATTTGGGTCCTCCACATCTTCATACTTGAAATACTCCTCCATGTTATTGATCCAATCAATAAGTTGTTCCAGATTCAAATCTCTAGAATATGTAGAAACTTTGATCCAGGGCCTCCTTCCAATCTTCGAAATGGCCCTCAACAACCTAACTTCTGCAAGATCTCTTGCAACTTCTTGTTCTTCCTTAGATAGCTCTTCTTTAGCTTCATCTTCACTTTCTTCTCTTGTTCTCAGCTCAAACCCTCTTCGTAGCTCCTCTTGCAATGCATCGATTTGCCTTTACAGGGCTCTAAAACCCTCTCTCGTCAAAGCATTCCTCCCAATACAATTTCTTCATTGAGGCATCTTGATCTCCGTAGCAAACCCACAACCTTAGGTCCTAGTGCAAACTGCACATAGTTGGTGATCTATCTACACATTCAGGAACCCTTTCTCTAATACCACTTGATGAAGGGGTAAATCATAAAACACACAACAACAAAAATTGCACACAGAAAATAGAACTTTCTTTTATTAATTTTGGACAACTTAGTACATTACAGAAGCTCAAATACAATAAGAGGAATCAACCCTCCATAGGTTGCAACACATTATAGCTTCCTATCACAAGACTCTAGAATCATCTATGTTCTGTAACCCCAAATCAGCTAGGGTTTCTGTTTTCCCTGCCTATTCTTGACTCTACACTTTCCTCTTTAACTCCACTACTGCCTAGGGTGTTAACTTTTAGATCAGAATGTAATTGTTTCTTACTTGATTTAACTCACTTTCCATCTCCTTTTTATATCTCCTCAAATGCCTCTTCACCCAAGAGAAGTGATCCTCCAAGGAGAGGTGACTATTCACAAAGGGAGGTCACCCTTTTATTAATTGACTCTTCTTGGCTAACTTGAATTTAGGCTTACCTCCCAAAGCTACCAAAACATCAACACTCCCTCTTAGCTAGGGAGGTATAGCAAAGTCTTCACTGAGTCCTTATGTTCCTTGAAGGGTTTCTTTCTTACCATCAGCCACTACCCTTTCAAAAGGAACCATTTCATGGAATTGATTATTTATCTTTAGTTTATTTGACCGATTGCTTTCCGAAATCAGTTTTCCTTAAATAGTTATTATCATTAACTATTGTTATTGGAGTGCATAAGGAGGGAATTGACCAATGGATGTATTATTTTCTCTAGCGCTCGAACCATTTGGCCATGAAATCTGTAACCTCCCTAAGCTACAAACATTAACACTCCCTCTTAGCTAGGGAGGTATAACGAAAGTCTTCCTTGAGTCCTACTCAAGGGTATCATGTTTTGTCATGGATTCTCTCAACATGACGTCCACAATGGCTACACCCAATTGTGGGAAGCACATCTCAGTCTCAGAGATGTGTCATATGTTTTGTCATGGATTCTCTCAACATGACATCCACAATGGATACTCCCATGTGTGGAAAGAAATATGTGCACAAGTGCCCATCACGGAGTCTCTCAACATGATGTCATCATGGAGTCTCTCAACATGACGTCCACCATGGCTACTCCCATGTGTGGAAAAAAAAGTACAAAGGGTTCATCACAGAGTCTCTTAATGTGATGTTTTCATGGAGTCTCTCAACATGACATCCACCATGGCTACTCCCATGTGTGGAAAGAAACATGTGCACAAGTGTCCATCACGAAGTCTCTCAATGTAATGTCGTCATGGAGTCTCTCAACATGACGTCCACCATGGCTACTCCCATGTGTGGAAAAACATAAGTACAAAGGATTCATCACGGAGTCTCTTAATGTGATGTTGTCATGGGGTCTCTCAACATGACATCCACCATGACCACTCCTATGTGTGGAAAGAAACATGTGCACAACTACCCATCACAGAGTCTCTCAACATGATGTCGTCATGTAGTCTCTCAACATGACATCCACCATGGCTATTCCCATGTGTGGAAAAACACAAGTACAAAGGATTCATCACGGAGTCTCTCAATGTGATGTTGTCATGGAGTCTCTCAACATGACGTCCACCATGGCTACTCCCATGTGTGGAAAGAACTACATCTCCATCTCAGAGATGGATGAGGGCTTTCACCTCATATTTCTCCATATTAGAGAAATATGCATTATAGCATAGATCAATGATGTTGAGTCTCCCTCTTAGCAAGGGTGACATTCTCCACTACTCCAAGCTTGTCTCAAAAATATGCAACTTCACTCTGGAAAGAGGCTTGGTGAGAATATCAGCCGTTTGATCATCAGTGCAAATGTACTTGAGTTGAATTGCTTTTATTTGCACCATTTTTTATCTTGTCATACTTAATGCACCCAATGTACCAGACACTGGCTCTCCCTCTTAGCTATGAGTCCCAGACTCCACAACCCCTTCCTTGCCCTTCCCTAATTTGAGTAGATTTTTTAGAATTACTCTCTCTATCACTACGAGAACCCTGCTAATTATAAATTAGTAAAATTTCCAAGGTCAAGAAGCATTATTGAGCATATCTAGTGATTATTACAGACCATGAAATGTCGTTCACTGAAACAACTGTTCAAACATATTTTAATCCAACTTCAATGAGTTCTGAAGCTCCATTTTGAATAGTCAGGATTTGTGTATGACAATGTCCCACTCCAGATTCAGACTCCACCTTTCCTCTGCATCCAAATGAAGTCTTCCATTCTATGGACAAAATGCATGCCCTAAAGTCCCCAGCGGCCCGTCAAAAGCTTGATCATCCCCATGCTTTTCACTGAAGAACAAAATTTTCATGTCAGCAGACACAAAATCTTCCATCTCTATAAACATTACTGGAATAACCCTAGACAATTTGTTGAAAGCTCTGGAAAGCACAATTCTTAGCTAAGCTTCATCGATTCCAAGAGATTTATTCAGTGGAAGAAATGCATATGAAATATTTCACTTGCACAAAGGCCATCTCGGGGTTCCACTGAAGAAAGAAAAGTGTTTTAATCTTGGCATTATGGAAGTTCCATCAATTAAATCCACAATGCCACACCGTGCCGTCAATATCTGAGTTAGGGTTTGAGCGTCAAGATTTCCCGTCACTGGAAACCCTAAACTGTGCTGGTAAAGCTTTACTACAGATTCGACTCTCTCGTCATACGAATTTGTGAAATTGTGAATTCAATGAGGAAGATATCCAAAGCTCTATAAATATTTCTTTAGTTCTGTGACGCCTTCAACGCTGTTGCCTTTGCACGCATTGACGAGTCCCGTCAAAACTTCCCCCAATTTCCCCCTCCAAACTTTCTCTACAGGTTTTGCTTCTGGAGGCAACAAATTTGACAGATGATGATCAACTTTACCTATGCTGATTGACATTAAAATCAAAACTATGATCAAGAGGCCTCTTGTTAGAAGCACCGCCTCCATCTCTGTCAAATTCTCTCATTGCAAAACTGTGATATGACATAATGCGTTTCAGTTTTGATTTATGGTTGGAGTTTGATGTTAATTTTCATTTGGATCTTTTTATGCTTTGATACCATGTTAACTTTTAGATCAAAATGTAATTGTTTCTTACTTGATTTAACTCCCTTTCCATCTCCTTTTTATATCTCCTCAAATGCCTCTTCACCCAAGAGAGTGTTAGATTTAGGGCAGACAACTAAGAGGGGGGGGGGGTGAATCAGTTGTCAAAAACTTTCTTGCAATTTTAATCACTTAAATCCTTTTCTTAATTCAACAGCATAATAATGAATCAATCATAGAAACATAATGCAATAATTCAAGAATAGAAACACATTAACACATATGACACCAAGATTTTGACGTGGAAAACCTGGTTAAGGGAAAAACCACGGGGTGACTAACCCAAGATTGTATTCTTTGTTAGAAGAATAGAAGGAACAAAATGGCACATGCTAATTAGGGCTCACTCCCTGAGCACATTGCTCACAAGAGGCCCACTGCCTACAGGAGACACACTATCTACAGAATAATAAGTATCACATACTTGAACTAAAGAATAGCATCTTCACCATGCTTGAGTCAGTTCCATTTAAGCTCAATACTTATGCTCTACTTTTTGCTCTGCTCCTCTCTACCACACTCTCATCTCCACAAGATACACTCCTAAAATGACTTTGCAACTCCTTATTTATACAATTCATCGACTTAGGAATAACCATCCAAGTCGGCATACATTAAAGAGTAAATACATTAATGTAACATGACTAATTACAAAAAGAATTTACACAGATCAACACACTGTTAGGCACACAGATCTGTGACTCCAATAATCCTTTAGGAACATGCCATTCTTCACAGAACATCTCCAAGATCATCTGCAGGATGTGTAACTCATCCGGTCAGCCATACTCAGGAAGAACATCATCATCTAGAAGTAATTCTTCATTTACTAGCTCAATCTTTAATGCAAACCACCAACATGAACTGGACACAATCCAAAGACCTCCACAAGCTTGCCCAAATCACCAAGAACATCCACACTACTACTGTTTATTGAAATCATTCTCTCCTTCATCCAGAACCTCAAGAACACAGTCTGTCATCATTGTCATATTGGAATAGATGCTTGCAGACCTCCATATCATGAACCAATTGAGTTGTCATTTCACATGGACTTCTTAAACACTCCACCAAATCTGTAGAACAAGATATTACATTTCTGGATCTCACCAGACCTATCTGTATTACTCTGTCACCTCTAAACATCTGCTAGAACTAGTTTTACTTAAGTGGCCATAACTTCTTCAGATCTTCATGCAGACCTCTAAAATATTTATTGGATCATCTCAAAACACATATCTACAAACTCTTTGAAGCGCATCCTCTGATCTTCATCATAGCTAGGATCTTTACCTCACTGTTTTTACTGATTTTCTCTGTTCTAGATTAGGACTGATTTTCTCAATATCCTCAGCACACAGCTCATCCAATTCTTATCATTAATGCAATAGGAGTATGTTTACATCAATGACAACATCGGTTAGGCCCATGCTTGCAACAATCTCTCCCTTTGTCATTGATGGCAACATATGATGTGAAAAAACTATTTTAACAATCAAGACAAGAACTTCTCCTTATTGTCAATACTCCCCCTATCAGTAACAACTATTCACATGTCTTCTCTTCCTTTCCTACTCCTTTGATCAGAAATTACTTTTTTTTCACGTCTTCTCTCCCCCTTTGACATCAATGACAAAGGGCACATACTTGCATCAATTCAAAATCATACCAGCTGCTCCCCCTGAGTAGCAACTTCCCATCATCAGTTCAGACCACAAGATATGACTGTGACATCCACCGGACTGATGCACATCAGTGTACCTTAATTCAGAACTGGAGGGGTAATAACCCCTAACTTCTCCCTGAGATACTCAAAAGAGTCCTTAGGTAGAGGTTTAGTAAAAAATATCTACAGTCTGATCCTTGGAAGGCACAAACTCTAGTTTGACTTCATTCTTGTTCACTTGCTCTCTCAAAAAGTGAAACTTGATGGATATATGTTTAGTCTTTGAATGCAACACCGGATTCTTAGATATATTTATTACATTTGAATTATCACAGAAGATTGTGATAAGTTCCTCATACTCCACTCTGATATCTCTTAGCATTTGCTTCATCCACAATACTTGAGTGCAACTACCTACTGCTGCAATATATTATGCTTCTGCAGTGGACAAAGCTATTGCCTCTTATTTCTTGCTTAGCCAAGAAACCAATCTTTTCCCTAAAAAGAATGCTCCACCACTAGTACTCTTCCGGTCATCCACATCTCCTGCCCAATCTGCATCTGTATATGCATGAAGAGAAAAATCATGATCTCTGGGATACCACAATCCATACTTGACTATCCCTTTTAGATATCTAAAAATCCTCTTGATTGCCATAACATGAGATTCTCTAGGATCAGCTTGGAATATAGCAACAAGACCAACAACATTCATAATGTTAGGTCTAGTTTGAGTGAGATACAATAGTCCTCCAATCATTAACCTGTACTTTTTCTGATCAGCCTTAGGAGAGTCATCATCTTTATTCAATTTCATCTGGTTGCCATGGGAGTATTCATTGGTTTTGAGTCTTCCATCCCAAATTTCTTCAACAATTCTTTCACATATTTGGTCTGAGAAATGAAGATTCCTTTCTTTGTTTGAGAGATTTGCAGACCTAAGAATAAATTCTTTTCCCCAAACATGGACATCTCAAATTCACTTTTCATTTAATTTGCAAAGGTTTTGCACATACTATCTCTTCCTCCAAAAATGATATCATCAACAAACATTTCAACTATCAAGATATTTTAATGATCAATTTTGAAATACAAATTACTGTCAGTAGTACCTTTGTTGAAACCAATCTTCAAAAGATGCTTATCCAATCTTTCATACCAGGCTCTTGGGGCTTGCTTGAGTCCATACAGAGCTTTCTTCAACTTGCAGACCATATCACCATGATTAGACAATTGAAATCCATCCAGTTGCTCAATGCAAACTTCTTCTTCCAAGTCACCATTCAGGAAGACAGACTTGACACCCATCTGATATACTTTGAAATCCTTGAAGGCAACAAAAGCAAGAAATAATCTGACTGTTTCAATTCTTGCCACCAGAGAAAAAGTTTCTTCAAAATCAACTCCTTCTACCTAAGAGTAACCCTTGCAAAGCAATTTGGCTTTGTTTCTGACTACTTCACCATCTTCATTCAGTTTATTCCTGAAGACCCATTTGGTTCCAATCACATTCTTGTTTTTAGGTCTGGGAACAAGATCCCAAGTGTGATTTTTCTCAATTTGCATCAACTCTTCCTTCATTTCTTTAGTCTAGTTTTCATCATTGTAAGCTTCATTCACTGTCTTAGGTTCAATCTTTGAAATCAGACAATACTCTTATGAATCTTGAGCAATCCTTCTTCTTGTGTGTACACCTTTTCTTTTATCACCTATGATATGATCTTCAGAGTTATTCATTCTTACATACCTAGGAACTTTGGGAGTTTCTTGCACTTCTAATTCTTTAACAGGTTCATTCAAACTTATCTCTTCTTCCTGATTTACCAGATCAGTTTGAATCTGAATTTCAGAGGGAACTTGGACTTCTTGAATAAAAACATTATTTGATCATCTTCATCATATTCATAAAACCTTGAGGGTTTTCAATACCTTCATCAACCTTCACATTTGTACTTTCTACAATCTTCCTTAATCTCTTGTTGTAACACCGGTATGCTTTGCTTTGAGTAGAATAACCCAAGAATATCCTTCATAACTTCTACCATCAATTTTTCCTAGCTCTTCATCTCTTTTAATGTAACATTTGCCACCAAAGATTTTGAAATACCTCACAGTGGGAGTGATACCAAACTAGAGTTCATAAGGAGTCTTACTGATATTGCTTTTGATTGTACTCAATTGAGAGTATAGACTGCAGTGCTTACAACTTCTCTCCAATAAATTTGAGGAACATTTGCTTCTATCATCATGGTTCTAGATGCTTCCTGGATGGTCTAGTTTTTTCTCTCCACTACTCCATTCTGCTGTGGAGTCCTAGGAGCAGACAACTGTCTTTTTATTCCATGTTTCTCACAGAATTCTATGAACTCACCGGAGATGAATTCTCCACCTCTATCAGACCTCAGACATTTTAATTTTAATCCGGTTTCATTCTCTACCATAGCCTTGAATACTTTGAATTTCTCAAGAGCTTCTGATTTCTCTTTTAGAAAAGTAACCCACATCATCCAAGAATGGTCATCAATTAATAACATGAAGTATCTATCACCTTGTACACTTTTGATTCTTGCCGGACCACATAAATCAGTATGAACTAAGTCCAATAATCTGGCAGAAGATTGTTCCTTTCTTTTGAATGAGACTCTGCTTTGTTTACCCAACTGACATTCTTTGCACAAACTATTGGTAGGTTTGACCAATCTTGGAAGATCTCTTACAGCCTGACTGTTGCTTATCTTGATGATATTATCAAAATTCACATGACACATTCTCCTATGCCACAACCAACTCTGATCAATTTGAACAAATAAGCAACTTTTATCAGCACCAATCAAGTGGAAGATATTACTTTTAGTTTGAGTATCAGATGCAATCTCTGCTCTAGAACTTTCAAAGATTTTACATTTTCTATTTTTGAATTAGAGATCATAGCCTTTGTCTACCAACTATCCAACACTGAGAAGATTGTGCTTTAGACCTTCAATATACAGTACATCACCGGTTTTGTTCTTTCCATCAAAAGAAATAGTTCCTCTACCTCTGATTCTACCAACATAATTATCACCAAATTTAACCACACCACCTTCATACCTTTCCAAATCTATGAACTTATTTTTGTCACCTATCATATGGTGGGAGCATCCACTGTCAATGACCCAATCATCCTTTTCTTCAACTTGGGCAGCCAGAGCTCTTTCCATAATTTTATGATTAACAGATTCAGAGGGCATTGGATCTTCTTCTTTGATGGCAATAAACACCCAGTCACTTCTAGATTTGTTTCCTATCTCTGATTCATCATATGTTACTCCTTCATTATCATCATCTTCATGAACATAGTAACAATTTTTTTTGGAACCTTGATCTGTTAGGATTTGGCCTTGAAAATCTTTCTGGACACCTTGAGGCAAAATGACCAATCTTATTGTAGTTAAAACTCTTAAAAGACAATTTTTCCTCATACTTACCGGATCCTCTTGGTAGTCTTTTTACAATAAGGGCTTCAAGTTGAGCAGCTTCTGCCTCATCTTTTTCTAGGTCTTTTCTAGCTTTTTCATACCATGATAGTTTCCTTGAAGATTTTTCTCCCAGATCAGACTTTTGTTTTCCTTTAACAGAGGTGCTAGATTTGAATGCAGATTTAGTCTTGGGGGGGGCATCACCAAACTCAGTCAATTCAAATGCAGCCAATTTACCAACCAATTGATCTCTTGTGATACCTGAAATAGATCTAAATTCTTCAATAGTAGTAACCTGTACTTGTAAGAATCAGGAAGGGATCTGAGAACTTTGCCAATGATCTCATCTTCATCCAAGACTCCACCAGCACATCTAATGTCACAAACAAGCTCATTTACTCTTGGCATAAATGTAGTGATATTTTCATCTTCTCTCATCTTCAGATTTTTGAATTTTCCTTTCAGACTCTGTAGCTTGGCACATTTAACATACTTGTCTCCTTCATGCAGAAGTTCCAGTTTTTCCCAAATCTCAAAAGCAGTTTGTAGGTCAACAACATTTGTTAGTTCTGAATCAAACAAGGTACTTAGAAGAGGTTCTTTAGTTTGCAGATTATTTTCATCTCTGATTTCATCTACAGTTCTTGGACCATTCTATGGAGGAGTATACTTGTTTGAAGCCATAGTCCAATACTGCATTTCCATACATTGCAAGTGACATTCAATGCAACTTTTCCAAAGAGTGAAATTGGTTCCATCAAACCTCGGGCTATCCTTCTTGTAGGATGACATCCTAGATCTCCTCAAGTAGTTAAGCTCTTTAAGAAGAACTTAGCTTTGATACAAATTGTTAGATTTAGGGCAGACAACTGAGAGGGGGGGTGAATCAGTTGTCAAAAACTTTCTTGCAATTTTAATCACTTAAATCCTTTTCTTAATTCAACAGCATAATAATGAATCAATCATAGAAACATAATGCAACAATTCAAGAGCAGAAACACATTAACACATATGACACCAAGATTTTGATGTAGAAAACTTAGTTAAGGGAAAAACCACAGGGTGACTAACCCAAGATTGCATTCTCTATTAGAAGAATAGAAGGAACAAAATGGCACATGCCAATTAGGGCTCACTGCCCAAGCACACTGCTCACAAGAGGCCCACTACCTACAAGAGACACACTGTCTACAGAATAATAAGTATCACATACTTGAACTGAAGAATAGCATCTTCACCATGCTTGAGTCAATTCCATTTAAGCTCAATACTTTTTCTCTATTTTTTGCTCTGCTCTTCTCTGCCACATTCTCATCTCCACAAGATACACTCCTGAAATGACTTTACAATTCCTTATTTATACAATACATCGACTTAGGAATAACCATCCAAGTCGGCATACATTAAAGAGCAAACACATTAATGCAACATGACTAATTACAAAAAGACTTTATGCGGATAAACACACTGTCAGGCACATAGATTTGTGACTCCAATAATCCTTTAGGGACACACCATTCTTCACAGAACATCTCCAAGATTATCCGGAGGATGTGTAACTCATTCGGTGAACCATACTTAGGAAGAACATCATCATCCGGAAGTAATTCTTCATTTACTATCTCAATCTTTAATGCGGACCACCAACACGAACTAGACACAATCCAAAGACCTCCACAAGCTTGCTTGAATCACCAAGAACATCCACACTACTACTGTCTACTGAAATCATTCTCTCCTTCATCTGGAACCTCAAGAACATAGTCTGTCATCACTGTCATAGTGGAATAGATGCTTGCAAACCTCTAGATCCTGAACCAATTGAGTTGTCACTTCACATGGACTTCATAAACACTCCACCAAATCTATAGAACATGATATTGCATTTCTGAATCTCACCGGACCTATCTGTATTACTCTGTCACCTCTGAACATCTGCTAGAACCGGTTTTATTTAAGTGGCCATAACTTCTTCATATCTTGATGCGAACCTCTAAAATATTTACTAGATCATCTCAAGACACATATCTACAAACCCTTTGAAGCGCATCCTCTGATCTTCATCTTAGCTAGGATCTTTACCTCACTATTTTAACTGATCTTCTCTGTTCCAGATTAGGACTAATTTTCTCAATATCCTTAGCACACAGCTCATCCAATTCTTATCATTAATGCAATATGAGTATGTTGACATCAATGACAACACTGGTTAGGCCCATACTTGCAACAAAGAGGCGATCCTCCAAGGAGAGGTGACTATTCACAAAGGGAGGTCAGCGTTTTATTAATTGACTCTTCTTGGCTAACTTGAATTTAGGCTTACCTCCTAAAGCTACCAAAACATCAACATAGGGTTCCCAAAAAATGGTTATTAATGGCCTTTTTTGGCGGCCAACAACCTAATTTTGACATTGCATCTCCCTCCAAAAATAGGTCAACTTCCTGGAGCCATAACTTTTGATCTGGGTGTCCGATTGATGAACTATTTTATGCGTCAGAAATCTCATAGAGTGCTCTACACGGTAAGAACTGCTATGCCAGTTCTGACCATTTTTGGGCTTGTACAAGGCTGTTTACTGCCTCAAACCTGAGTTTGAATAAATTTTTAGGCATTTTTTAGGAAACAAAAAATTTAATATCTTTCAGCTCCCAAATGATCTTTACATGATTCCTTCACAAAAGGTCTTATTTTTCAGTTACGAAGCTTCTTGCAAATTTTCACTTCAATCCGTGCCCAAATATGAATTTTCCTAAAATAGCAGGTTGCTATTTTTAGCAGTTTAGAAAAAATGAAAGTTCTACATCATTATTCAAACGATTATGGAACCAAAACCACAAATTTTGAAAAGAAATGAAAAGAACATTAATGATTTTGAAACACATCTTTTTTTGGGTGATGCAAGATTTCTCTTACACCACTGGATGCTCCTGCATCATTTCTTCAACTGTTCCACAACATTCATTGGTCCTAGTGACTGCATTTTAGGGTAATAAGGATACCTTGTTCTTTCAATTGTTGTGTTGGGGACTCCTTGATTCTATATTATCACTGGGATGTCTTGTCTTCCTGTGGGGGCATAAGAAGCTTGAGCTAATGGTCCTTTTCTTGTTTCAATTGTTATACCAGGAATGATTTCTGGGGTCTTTACCATCCTTCTCTTCGACTGAGTATAATAATCTGACTAAACCTAGGGGTTCTTGGAAGTTGATGCTTCATTGATGAACACAGATTCTTCTTCCTCAATCCATGAGAATAGTGCATGCTTAGGGGCAATCTCTCCTTCCTTCTCTATAGACATGCCTTGCATTTGAGCTACCATTGCTACATTTTGAACACTAGGTGACTTGTATGTGTATGGTACTGACGATGTCCCAGTCTGGTCTCCCATTCTTCTTTGTTCTGCCACCCTTTGTTGTAAAATTCCTCTTAGGCAATATTTAGGCATATGTGCATTATTACAAGGGAAGCACCATGCATTTATCTCTTTAGCTACATTATTTTGCCTGGTGCCCAACTCTCTCCCTGGATTAGGTATGACTATTTGTAATGGTGTTGGCATAGGGACAAGCCGATTGGATGGTTGTGAAAAGGTTGGTCTCTGGGGCCCTTGATACGGGTTTGGTTGATATGGGGGTCTATTCCCTTAGAATCCCTTGTAAGGAGGCTTTTGATATGAGGTTTGTTGCCTCTTGAGGTTGATAATCTCATTAGAAAAGGTTCTGAGAATGTTCTTGACATCATCCATTTCTGACGGAGAGAAAGATGACGCTGAGGTTGATGATCCTTGTGATGAGGGAAAGATATACATAGAAGTAGTGACTTAAGGAGCATTATGGATTTCTTAGGAATGGACAATTTAGGGAACATGGGTATAGGGGGCCTTGGAGGTAATTTTCTAGCATCTATCAAGCTATTCTCTACTCTAACAGCTAGATCATATGCCATAGGAAGGGTTTGTCCTCCTAATGACTGGATTATAACCAAAATATTAGAATTGAAAGATTTAAGATAGAAGACAATTGCCATACCTGTTGGTGGCCAGGCCGCAATTGGGATCCTTTGCCAAGTTTTTTGTAATCTGGTATTGAAGTCAGTTATGGCCTCTTGATGTGCTCTCTTTATGGTGATCAACTATTGCAAGAGAGACAACCTATCTCCCTTTTCACTGAATCTGGCATATAATGCATCTCCCAGTTGGTCCAAAGTACTAATGGAGTTTGGTGCTAGAGATCTGTACCGATCAAGATCTCTACCTTTAAAAGAAGCGACTAGTAATCTCAGAGCTATATTTTGCTTTGTAATATAATGAATAGTGCACACATCTACCACATCTTGCAAATGTTCAACTGGAGTGTTGAAGTCTTCTCCTGTGAATTTGGGTAATGCCTTTAGAGCATTAGCAGGAATAGGGTCCCATGTGTCTGAAGGTATCAAAATAATGAGTAAGCTACCACTATTCCAATTAACAAAATCTCTAGGTGGAGCTGGGGCAGTCCTTTGTCCTCCTGAAGTATTTTGTTAGGTTGTTCTTTTTCTTGAGGTAGTTGCCAATGGTGGCAATAAGAGTCCTAGATTAATAGAAGATCAGGCTCATGTAGTCAGTCCACAACTCTGATTTCTTGTAGTACATCAATTCATGCACTTTTAATCAGGTACAAGTAAACTCTATCCCACCGGGCATGCCAAAAAACTGTTGATGTTTAATTTACAAGAAATCATCAACAATGGGAAATTTCAAGAATGTGGGACTTGATTCTTGAAATAACCTCCAAATTTTAAAGAAGTTGGCTCTTCTCTATTGTTTTGAGGTAAAGGGAAGAAAAAACAAGATTATAAAATAATACTTAAAAATTGCTAAGGTGATGCACCAAAATCATTATCTAACTCCAATAGCACAATGATCAAACTTAACACTCTACTGGTAAAGTTAAAGAGCATAAAGCATGATTAATATTTCCAGCATATATATCAAATAAACCAAAGGCTCATAAGAAAAAGTAAGAAATAAGAATCAGAAACATATTACAATTTGCACAGAACACCACTCTCTTCATTGATTGACAAGAGAACAAAGTACAAGAGACAAAGATTTGCACAAAATACAATATTTGATCCTTCAGGAGAGGCACATATTAAGGTAGTAAAATGCTTCTACTTTAGTTCAGCTAATAAAACTCTCTAATTATCTATATGTATATCTCCCCTATCTTTGATCCACCACTATTTAAAGCACAAAACTCCTTCGAAGATCCTTTGTAACTGCCAAAATCTTCTAACTGCAACTCCCTCAAATAGCGGCTCTGATTACTCTGGCTAACTAACTCTTTTCTGTTTCAACTCCAATGCTACAGATCTTCTTGAGAATCTTGAGTCTTTTTTTCATTTGTGCCATTATAAGTATCTCAACTATGAGCTCCCAGGCATAGAGACTCAGAAAACTGACACATGGCAGCCTCCAGTGTATCCTCTGATTCATATAATATCACAAATTCTCCTTATGACTCTCTTGTCCTAGAGCTGACACCTATCAATAACAACCAATGGCGCAATAGACAAAATTCTTTACAAATGAGGAACAATACAAGATGCATCGTTGAAACACGTGGAGTATTCCACTTTCTCAACAAAATGGACGAGTAGTAGGCTGTTGCATCCTCTACAAAACTTTACTAAAAAGACTCTTGAAATGTACGCCAAGCTGACAAGTGGCTCTTTTCATTACATTCTCTTTTATAAGAGTTGGGCCCATTTAATAATCAATAGTGAGACACGTGGAAGGCTCTCGCAACAACTTGAAGATTTAACAAAAAGGGACTTTGTATTATGCGTGGTGCTAACATGCGACATCCTCCACTGTATTATGCTAAGACTCATGATTTATTAAAAGCTAACTATGACATCACCAAAACTTTCCTTCACCTTTTTCCTTTCAAACCTTGAAGACCCGACGTTCCACCATGTGGAGCCTTTGTGCAAGCTGGGAGAGTCTTTTGTATCGTGAGCTCTTCAAATGAGTGCCACGCTGACACTTGGTAGCTTCCACTATCTCCTAGACTCTTAAAGACTCTTTTCCACTCTGATGCTCCAACATGACTCAAAACTTTGATATTATGCCAAATAATATATTGGATATATATTCAAAACATATAGTTTTAACTCTACAGTTAGGAAGTGGAAAGTCATGCTTTGGACATGCTTTGTTTAGATATTAGAAATTTGTACAGAATTAGATGCCCCCAGGTTTCTTAGCAACTGGAACAATATTGGAAAACCATTTAGGGTAGTTTGTAGAGCGAATGAAGCCTACTTCCAACATTTTTGTCGTTCTTCTTTGACAAGAAGCGCGAATTAAGGATGCATCTTGCGGAGCTTCTATTTGATTGGTCATGCTTTTAGATGTACAACGAGATGATGGATCACTAAGGAGGGGTCTAGCCCTGGCATATATGCATAGGACCAAGTAAAGACATCTGGTGCCTTATGAAGTATGGCTAAGAGATTGGATTCTTTTTGATAGCGAGAATTTTTGCAATGTGGGTGATCTTGGGCCATTCTTTGGTGCTAAGGTTGATTTCTTGTGTGCCTTCAATCAAAATGGTGGAATGTTCCTACCAGTATGGGGGTATGGGGGGAGTATGGAGTTCCTCATCCCCTAGCGCCTCGGAGCAGTTTTCACTAGGAGATACATCTTTATTTTTCTCTTTTGTGTCTGATAACACCTTAGAGAGATTTTCACTAGGGGACATTTTTCTATTTTTTGATTTTTTATTTGGACTAAGGATCTCCTCTTCCCCAAAGTAGGCATCAAAATTCAAGCATATATCATATTGTGAGGTGTCATGGAGTTCGAGGAATGTAGAGAGATTCATCATTTTGGAAAGTATCAAGAGGCGGTGGTCCTTGGTAATCCCAAGCAATGAGGTTGGGATAAATGAGGGGAAGGTCGATGAGGAAAACAATGTTGTCGGGGAAGATGCATGAGAGTTCAAGATCTTCGTATGAATCCATGATGATAGTCAGTGTAACATTTTCAATATTAGAAGAAGATTCAACTACATCTACCGAAATTTTAGCAAGACCTTTGATTTCCATAGTGGGTGGAGCATATCGATGGGTGGCATGTCGGATTGGTTAAAAGTGAGATGGTAAGGAGAAGACAATTGAGCTACCAAGTTCTAGAATTGTGCGGGTGGAATGTTAGTGGGAACATGAGACTCTTGGAGAGCTTTGCCAAGGATGTCGCGGTGGATGGGGGAGGTCTTGAGAAGTTCCAAAATAGAGATTTGTGCAGGCATCTTCCCAAGATGGTCGAGGAGGTTATCTTCGGAAGGTGTTGTGGTGGAGGATGAAGAGGGTCCTTCAATGGTTACCTAGCCATGCCATGTAGTATCAACACATTTAGGGGTATTGCCTTTGATTTTGATGGTGGCGACATGAGTGGAGTCAAAATCGATCTGGCCCACTACATTGTCATAGGGAGGTGGTACGTTGTTGTAGTTGATGTTATTGGATTGATTATTAGGGGTGATTTTGGAGGATGATGGATTGGATGAGGAATCATTAGTGTGGTTGGGAAGGGGGTCTTGGTAAACTACTAAGACATCATTTGGTGAGGTATTGTTGGTTCCTTCCACTTGGATATCACCTCGACCAACAAGTTCTTGTATACAGTTCTTTAATTTCATACACTATCCAATGGAGTGTCCTTTGATACAATGATAGTCACAATATGCATTGTCTTTATACCACGCGGGCTTAGGTTGGTTTTCATCACAAGGTTTGGTTGTGGGAAATTCAACCATGTTGTCTTGTACCAATTTTTGAAACACAACTTCAAGAGGTTCACCTAAAGAAGTGTATTTATGTTTTGGATTGTTGGGAGGTTTTCGTTTTGGTTGACAAGATGGTACTGAGACGTTGTTTGAAATATTTTTGCACTACTTGTGTTTCTTTTGGTTTGGGTGTGGCTACTTGAATGTACTTAGAATCGGTAGCATCGTCTCCTATAGTGTTCTTGTTTTTATCCCAAAGCTTTGGTTTATCATTTGATGGTTTATCATTGTCGTTTCTATTGTAGCTTTTGACTAGGCCTTTCATTATGAGGGCCTTTTCGATAGTGACCCCCTTTTCTATGCTCTTGTCAAAGGTTGAGGCACAATGCACTTACAAGTGGAAGGCCATTTCTTAATTTAAGTTTTGAATGAAAATATTGACAAGTTGTTTTTCAGTGTGGTCCAAGGTAGCCTACTAGCAAGTGATCTTCATCATTGAAGGTATGTGGCAAAAAATTATCCATTTCATTGTTTGGTATTGCAAAGGTCAAGCATTGTGATCTCATGTTCTACCTTGTATGAGAAATGAGCGACCAATTTTTTTGACAAGTCAGAAAAGTGGAGATGGTGCCATAAGGCAAGTGCATAAACCATTCTAAAGCTTGTCCTCCTAGGCTTCATGGGAGAATATGAAGGAGGAATTGATCGTCATAGGTGTTAAAGGTGGAAAAAGGAGGTGATGGAGACAAGCATGTACACTAAATTAAACCCTCTTCCACAATAACATTCAAGGACAAGATCGAGCTTAATCACAACCAAAGGGAGGTGGACTCAGCTACAGATCTTGTGCTCTTGTTTGTTATGGAAAGATAAGATTGAACCAAGTCTTTTATCAAACCCTAGGTCAAATATGCATAAAACTCCAGTTCTAAGATAATCAACTTATAATAGAAAGAAAATGACTAAAACTTAGAATTTGAATGCGCAAGGAGAGTTAGAAAGATATCAGAACTCGTGTCTTAGATTATGAAGTGTTGGAGGATGAAATAAGGACCGCCCAAGTAATGAAATTGAGAATCTTCCAGAGGTCAAAACTGAGAAAATGATGTAACTGATGCTCAGATGCCAGATCTAGAACCTAAAATCCTAGAAGACTAGGGCACCAACCGCCCAATTCTTTTCAGAGGAATATTCTAGAACTATTTTGAGATCCTAAAACCCTGATTGCTACACAGTCTTCCTATAACTTCACTTCTTTTGAATCCTGTACATGTAATTTGCACACAAGATGACAAGAGAGGCTTTGGGGGGTTATGGTGTTTAGGGATTTTTCTCAGTCAAACCCCGAAATGACATTCAAGCCTTCCAACATTGTTGATATATAAAAGAGCATACCCTAGCAGGGCAGAGGCTAAATTAAAACAATGAAAGAATGATTCAAATAACAATGATATCACCTCAAAGGTGAAGCCCTTAGGAGAATGAAGATCTTTCAACTCATAAGGAGATGGATGATGATTCCAAATCTGCAACAATAACACAATGAATACCTTGAATGCTCTTTGCTCCAATATCATAAGTTCACAATATCCATCTTGGTTACAAATGAATTCAAAAACACATTTATATATGCTTTCCCACTAACATTCATGAAATTAAATCACAAGAGTCGGCAAAGAGGAACATTTTTAAAGGTCCTATGCCAACATATCATTAATTGGCCCTGACCAATCAGGGGAGACTTGGGCGGTTGGTGCCCAAGTCTAGGAGCCCCTTTTTAGTCTGGGATAAGATTTAGGAAGGCCCCAAGGTCCCAAATTTGTATTGGTGCTGGGTAATCTCTTCAGGATGATCCATTATAATGCATAATGTCATTACAGGGACCTAGGAGCTAAATAAGGAGGTGAAAAGGCATGTGTCCACTTTTTACTCCATAACAATAGGATACTTCTTGGCATGCTGATGAGCCTAGTTATTAGCCTATTTTCTTATGGTTTTATGCAAGTTGAAAGACATTCTCAGACATTATCTTACAAATATTTCTTTATTATGCTATCTCTTATGATCATTATACAAACCTAATCTTGGTTATTAAGTATATGGGAATATGATTATAATATGATGAATATTGTATGTTATGCATGGGAATGTATGGATTATAGAGAATGTTTGTGTTGATTAGGTTTTTAGTATTATGTACATGTTTTGTGGACTAACTCCTATAGCTGAAGAAGAGGGACTGTAGCTTGCAACAACTATAAGGTGTAGCCCGCAACCACAACATTTCTAGACAACAGAGCAGGGGAGGTTCCAAACTCAACTAAGTGAAGCTACTATGACATGGAGACACTTTATGGAGATAATCACACATCATTATGGCAATTAATAAAGATAATTGAAAGAGGAAGGATTTTGTTGCAACTAGAAGACCAACGTGATTGATTCAACCAGTCCACGTTCTCCTGTTTCAACAAGGAGTTCCAATTTTATTAGGACTCTTCTTTCCTTCTTTTTCAGTTATTGTTATTTAGAATTCATCACACTTTGGTTTGTATGGAGTGGTGGTTTATGATTTTAGTTAAGATACCTATTTCAATAAACTCCCATGCCTATATGTATGGCTTGGTGGTCGAGGTAGTTAAGTTTCAAGTTGAAGTAGGTTGTTTTGTTGCAGATATAGCTATCTGAATCTTTTTTCTAGATATACACAGACAATATTTGTTATATTGACAATGAGTTTATGAATAATACAATTCAACAAGATTTTATGTGATTTGAGAAGACTGTGTAATGAATGAGTTAGAATTAATATGATTGTATGAATCTAGAGAATTAGATTTGAGTTAAAGGCAGTGAGGCAGTCACCTGAGAAAGGGCCACTCAGGGTAACTGTCCCTCACTTTATTTCTTGCATGTTATTATTGCTATAGCAGTTATTTCATGAATGCAAGCTCAATTAGATTCTTAAGTTGTTTAAGTTCATTTGACTTGTGATACTCTGGAGGGTAGGATAAGTTATCAATACCAAGCTAATTCTTAGAGTTCATTTCCTTAACATTCATTTGTTACAGTCTTACATTGCAAGTACCTGTAGTAACAGTAGAAGAATTACTTTATTTTCTCATTGAGTAGTTTGATTTATGACATTGTACTAGATGAGTTAGATAGTTTGATCTTTGAAAGCACGTATAGTGCCAGTGCCATCACAAGTTTACTAGCCCTGGTCAATAATTCAATGAAGATCTTTTCAAGGGTTCAAGTGGACTGTTCAATTCGGTTTCTCCTATGAATTATGTGAATATCACCAAGTTTACTAGACATAGCAAAGACACTACACACGCCATGAAAAATTCTTTGATGTGGTCATGAGGGTCTCCTTTTCCTTTGTATTTATCAAATTTAGGGGCATCAAATGTTGAGGAAAAGGTATGGTTGTCATGTTTCGATCAAAGGGGTAGGGACATAATTCTTTGAACTTATAATGTTTCTGTTGGGTCCCTAGTTGAAGGTTCTTGAGGGCATTTTTCATATCTTGCCATTCTTGATCGAATGGATCAGCAAGGGTAGGTTGTGGTGTGTGTTGAAATGATGATTGTTGTTGTGGGATGGTGTATTGTTGGAGGTTATGTGGTTGTGGACCCATAGCTTGTGAATGGATAGGGGGTTCGTATGTTTAACGTTGTGGTTGGGTGTGAGTAGATGAGTGATATGTATGATGTGATTGGAAGGTTGGTTGTTGTTGTTGAGTGATGTTTTGATGTTGCATAGAAGTAACGTGAGGGGGTTGTTGATGAGTGGTGGAATAATAGGTTTGTTGTGTTTGCGTGGGATGCACATAAATTGTTAAAGGATTTTGAGATTGATGTGATGGTTGTGACGTGAATGGATGTTGCGATTGGAGGGGTGTTTGTGAAGGTACAGTAGGGGTAATGTCATTAGGGTCATAGTCATCCTTTGGGGGATAACTAATTAGGGAAGTGTGTGGAATGGTAAAAGTGTTAGAAGTGTTTTGGGGAATGTTGGACATGGGTAGTGTGGCAAGAACACTTGAATTGGTATGCATGGTGGAAGTTGTATGATTGGATGGCATCATATGTGGTGGCATACCATAAGGGGGGTTCGATACTTGTGGTTGTGAGGTGGTGTTACCCCCTAAATGTTGATCAATAGTATGAATGGTGTTGGTATTTATAGTGAAGTGAGCCTATGATTATCATAGATTGGATTGTTGGGATTAGGGACACGTCCCCATGCATGGTTGCAAATAGGTGATGGTGGTTTGTCATGGATGATTGTCTTGAGTTTGTCTTGGTAAAATGAGTGAGGGAGATGTGCTCCATGTTCAATGAGGCATTTGAGGAATTCATCCTTATGACTGTCAAGGAATTGGTCAAATTTTCATGCGATCCTCTTTCATTAAGGAAGTCGATGAAGGTGGGAGAATACATGTGTGTTGGTATAGACATTTTAGCCATTTCAAATTAGTTGATATATCCATCCATATTGCTTTTCATAGAGCCATGTGGAGAGAAGGGTTGATAGCGAGAATCCATTTTTCTAGTTTGTGATTGTGTGATGGGAGGCATAAAATGGTGGACATGTAATGGATGTTTGGTTGAGGTTTGATGATGGGAATGAGTGTTTGTTTGATTGATGATGGTTGGGGGATGATAGTATCCTTGAGAGGAATACTAAGTTTAAATCTAGATCCTTTTGTGAGCATTGATGGGATTTGATCCTTGCTTAGGGTGGACAAAGAACCTAAGAAAAAAGGATAATGAGATTGTCTTACTTGGGGTAGACAAGATACACCAAGCAAGATGTAAATCTTGAAGTCTACCAACTTAGGAGTAGTCTAAGCTCCTAAGCTAGCTTATCCAAGTGGGATGATATCTAATTTGCACTGAACTTAAGATAGACAAATTGTAGACACCTAAAAATGTCTCGACCACCAAACTGACTCCCGACATCCCTAAACATGCCAATTTCCATTCTAAACAATTAATTAAATTTTTATTTTAATTAATTACCCCTTCATTACACTATTTTCCATCATTTCATCCCCCAAAATTGAATTAATTTCATTAATTCAATAGTCCAAACCTTAGCCAATTGATTTAATAAATATGCAATATTTATTAAATCAATTTTCCCCTTTTCACTAAATCCAATTAAATTTAATTGCCTAGGGTAGGGATAGGTCAATTAGTAGGCTGGATTAATTAGTTAACATGGTTTTAAACTTATGTGGATTTAATTCAATTTTTTATTTGGAGGATGTGGGGAAGGGTGTTAAACAAGGTTTGACCACCCAAATGAGATACACCCCATTTTTTATTCAAAAAAACATCCCACATCACATTTAATGCTTCTTACACCCCCATACCTCATTTATATCTCCTCTTCCCCAAATAAATTTTTAATTCATTTCCACTTCCCCATATGAATCTTTAATTCAAAAATAATCCATCTCACCCAACCTCATTTAATACCCCTTTTCCCAAAATGAATAAAAGATTTACTTTTATTCATAGCCCTCCATTTATTAAAGATTGAATCTAGTCTCTCCACATCACCTTTATCCTCCACCATTGATCTCTCAAATCAATCTCCACCCTTAGATCAAAATCCCCTGCAAAAATCTATAAATAGAACCTCTCCCAAGCCATTTTCATCATCCAAGTATATGCAAAGTTACCATGCCAAAATCACTCTTGAGCTAGAATAGTGAGTTGCACATTTGAATAGCATTTCACATTAGAATCACTTGCCTAGGGATAATCTAGTCTTAGAAGCTTGTTTTGGGTGCAAAGGCTTCTTCTTCCCTTGATGGGATTAGGTTTTGCATGTGAGGTATAACTTTGTGTTTATTGCATTTTGTTAGTATTTTACCTTATTTTGCATAATCTAATCTACATTGGCACGCCTGGTGGGACCCACAAGGTCTAAATCTAACTTGCTTTTGTGAGTTTTTGTGTGAGATATGTGTGTTTTCAAGTGCAGCGCCATCTTGTCCTCGCAACGATGCCATTACTAGCCCGTTTCAGCACCATTTACTATTTTGGCACTATTTCTGCGCAACCCACTTCCTTGCACCCACTTACATTTTCTTTTTTTTAAGATCCTCCTGCTATATTTGATGTTCATTTTCTCTATGTTTACACAGAGATATTGAAAATACAAGGGGGGACTATGTCAAAATTTTTATAAGGGGTCTAAACATGCACTTTAGCTTTGTTATTATGCTATTTTTCATTTACTCAGACTAACAAAGCTAACAATACCTTGATTTTACTGTCTGACCCCTTGTGTTATGAGAAAAAAATCACTTTGGTACAGGTCAGACATGTCCAATGTTGTATCAGCGCTATCACCCAAATTGGCGCTATCCTCGAAAGACACAGACTCTCTGGAGAGTTGTGCAATGGTGCCTTCCTATACTGTTATCCTCTCTATCGTCTGTATTGTCGCTTTCCATCCAATGTATTAGCGCTAAAATTTGTATTAGTGCTATTGTATATTGTGTCTCCTTAACAGTATCTAATTAGCGCCATATAGTTTATCAATGCCATTTTTTGTAAGTTGAGTTGTTCTGCCCGCAGTGGCGCTTTCATATATCTGTTTTAGCGCTATTTCAAGAAAAACTTACTTTTCTGTTTGTGTAGGTACTGCGGGTACTGACAAAGCTTTTGGAGGGTGGTTTGATGTTTAGTTAACAAACACTTTGATTTGGGAAGCTAAAATGAACCCTTTTGTATGTTAGGTTTTTAGACAACATTTCAAATTGGTGTTTTAAAATTGATCAAACAAACAAACAACTCCTTGTGTGAAGTGTGTGTGCCCATAACATTTACTTTGGTGCTCTAAAATTTACTCTTTCGTGTGCCAACAAACAACAATCAAACACTTCGATTTTGGGCTCTAAAAAGAACCACAACTTGTATAAATTGAAAGCATTTGGTTAAAAAGAACAACAACTTGCATCTCTCACACATGTAATCAAGAAAATCATTCTTTAATTGTGTGAAGTGTTTTGTGCTCTTTTTGCTTGTGGTGTGAAAGTGTATGCTCTTCCCTCGCACCATTTTGGTGACCTTGGGAATCAAAAGCTTATCACAAAACTTGCATTAACCACACCCCATTTAATCCAAAGATCTAAAATTGAACCATGTTTAGTGTGATACAATCATAGAAGACACGTATGCTCTCCCCTCGCATCTTTGTATGAACTTGGGGATCAAAAGTGTTTTCATGATTGTATTGCTTTTGTAAACCTTAGAGGGCCTGCCACCTCGCTTCAAAAGGTGGGAATGACCCAAGTGGCATCAAGCTAAAGCCAAGCTCTTCCAAGCTGCTATATAAAATAAAGCATTTGGGATGAAAGTCTCAAGTGACAGGTGTTGTTGTGTTATACTGACAGCCAACCTCCCCCAAAACCCTCTAAGGCGCAACCCTTGGAGGCTGGGAGACTCCATTACGAAGAATAGTGCTGCCGCATGTATAACCACCTGAACGGATCCCCTTACTACGAACCTTTGTTTTAGCAAGCCAAAATCCTTCTATTTGTTGACGCAGAAGGGAAACCTTTGAAGCGGCCCCGATTCATGCAGTTCTTAGCTGAGGTAGTAGGGAAAATCTAAAGGTTTGGTGAGGGACAAGCCTTATAAGAAACCTAGATCTTGGTATGTGTGAGAAGTGTGTGTAATTGTAAGGAGGAGCTAGTGCTACCAAGATCCTGGAGCTACCCACTTTGAATAGATGCAGCTAGGGGATTCAACAAATACTGTCACATTCTCGCCTTAGGTTGTGAAAAGTGCTTGTTCAAACAAAATCATACGTCATTTCACAAACAAAAAAATCTTGGTTGTTGTGCATTCATGTGCTTAATTGTGTGTTAAATGTGCTTTTATTATTCACAAACAACCTGCCAAGAGACATTGAAAATAATTTGATCAAATTCCCATAAAAGAAAATCCAAAAAATTGCCTTCAAAATCTGTCTGCCTTGTTTTAGCACCATATCTATCTGATTGTGGCGCCATTTCACCCGTGGATTGGTGCTATTCTTAGATTGACTTGCCTAAAACTAAGAACTATTCCATTGTGATCCCCACCATCTGCTTTGTCATAATCCACACTCATTCCCCAAAATCTGACAACAGTCAATCCATATTTTCTTCAAAATTTTCCAAAATCACACCCTTTCTTGGACCTTAGAGAATCAATCACCACCATTTGTTGGACCCCTTTGCCACATCATAATTAGCCTAAATCCATCCATTTCCACCCCTAATCCTTTTTTGCATATCTCTTTGGACCAAAACAAATCATTCCAAAAAATCTAAAAACAAATCAAAACACCCATCAACAACTCACCAACCAAAAGCTTGTCATCCTTTTGAGCCAAAATTAGATCTAGAAATCATCATTATCATCACATTTTCTTTGAAAAGTCATTAGTCTACCTTTCAAGTAAACAAATCATCCCTCTTTGCGTAAGGTCATTAGTCTACCCCAAACAAAGAAAATCGTCCATTTGTGTCGAAATCTAGATCTTGTCTAAAGCTCAACTTGTCGACCATCAAGTCTTTCCCTATCATCCTCGTCAATCAAAAATAAACATCAAAATCAAAAACCCTTTTTCATCAAAACAAACATCATCATCCTTCATCTTGGTCCAAAATTTGAGCAACAAAAAGATCAATATCATCCATTCGAAATACATATCAATCTCCCACCACTTCCCCTCTTCTACTTCATCTCACTACCACATCCATCTTTAGGTCCAACACAATCAATCGGATTCTCTAAGGTCTCCATACCCACTCCACTCTACTTCTAGGGATCAACTCCATATACGTGCATGCCCATCATGAGATCACAAAGCAAAAAGAAACAAGACATGGTAGAACATGGGCAATTTAGCATGCCCAATACTGATGGCTACAACAGACCCATCAATCCAAATCCACCTACATACTCCTACATCCCCCAATATGGCTCCAATGAAAATCATTTCCACTTCTTACCACAAGTACAAAACCACCACCGCCACCACCACAACCAACACAAAACATCCCCGCTATGTCCCACGATGATCTAGAGGTCTTGAGCTTTACGCAAGACGCTGATAACATGGACCTACTAGATAAAATCCTGAGGTCAGACCCAAATCGATATCTTGATCATCTCCTCAAGATTGGTGCCCAACTTCCCCCCATCATGACATCATCACAACCATCCACCTCTACAATCATTCCTACCCCATCAAATACCCAAGCATCTACCTCACATACCCAACCCACCACCTCTCAAACATCAACACCTACTGTGTCTACCACTTCCACAAGCTCAACCGCAACCACATCTACCATTTCCACAAATCCTATCGTCCCTACCATTTCCCAACCTATTATCACATCCACTACCACCACTACCACAAACCCTTCCATCCCACAAATCACCCTAAGCATACAAGGAAACACCACACAGGCAAGTACCTCCACAACTGTGCCTCCACCCAACCCCCAAACCATAGCATACCTAAGACAACTGTTCTCACACCCACCTCACAATACATCCAACCAATCCAACATCCACCTACCTAACGTCAACACATCCAGCATCACGTACCCACATAATCCCATAACATCATCAAATCTACATAATCCCAATCCCCAAATACCACCACACATTCTCCATCAATTACACGCCTACCAACAACAGCAAGTACCAATCAATCCGAACCCCAACCTGTAATACCAACATCTCAATCAAACCAATCTCCAACATCAAATCCTGCCCCACCTCCAATATCTCATCAACCAACAACCCTACACATTCCAACCACAACAACCACAGGATTTCAACACTGTCCTACAAGGCTTAATCCAAAAGGTGGATGACCTACAAACTAGGGGCAAACGCAAATACTATTCTTTTAAGGATATTTGCCCCTACCCATTTGACCGCACATTGTACATGCCCCCTTTCCCCAAAAACTTTGAAACGCCAAAATTTGACAAATACAAGGGAAAGGGAGACCCTAGGGACCACCTTAGGGAGTTCTACATCGCTTGCCTAGAAGTCTCTAACAACGACACATATCTTATGAGACTCTTCCCAAGAAGCCTTGGCGGCCAAGCCGTTGAATGGTTTGCCCATCTTCCACCTGGAATTCAAACATTCCCTGAGCTTGCAGAGAAGTTTGTAAACCACTTCTCTTACAACTTTGAACATGAGGTGTCTATGACCGACCTCTGCAACACCAAACAAAAGAACGGAGAAGCTTTCGTTTCTTTCTTACAAAGGTGGAGGGGCTTAGCAAGCAAGCTCCCATGGCCTATTCCTAAAAAACAACTTGTCACCATGTTTGTGGCCAATCTCAATGAGGAACTAGGGTTTCACTTACAAATTCTTTGTGCGTCTACCTTTGAAGAGGTCATCGACAAAGGTACAACCATCGAACGGGCCCTCATTGCCAAGGGCTCCATCAAACTATACGACCATAAGTCCAACAACAATAACAACAACAACAACTACAAATCCAATAACACCTCCCCCAACACAAACAACAATACCAACATGCAATCCAATGATAAATCACGCTATTGGGGGAAGAATAAGAACAATCTAAATGACGATGTCATTGATGTGAAAGATGTCCAACATATCCAAAACCAAACACCTGCACATACGTATGCAACAAATGTAAATAACCCAAGAGGGCCAAATAAACCACGCAAACCTCGCAGAAATTTCACACCATTAGCAGAACCCATCAAGGACGTCCTCAATAGATGTCTCAAGCAAGGAGTGGTCACACTCCTGCCTGTTCGACCACGTTAAGACAATGAACTCAAAGCGGCATGGTATAATGAAAATGATTACTGCGAATACCACCGCGTGGTGGGCTATAAAATAGCTGACTGTATGCAACTAAAACATTGCATCCAAGACCTCATAGACCAAAATCTCCTCAGCCTCGATCAAAGTGACCAACCATCACCAAACGCTAACCTTGGAGCTTACAAGGATCCTTTACCCAACCATAATAAAGCTTCCTCATCCAACCAAGCATACAATGTCACCCCACCACCCGCATCCTATGACTCCATTGTCGGCCGCATCGAACCCTCATCCCACCATGTCAACACAATCACCGTTCGGGCACAAGTACCTGATTGCATTGTGACAACCTGTCGGGGCCGTGTATCTATCTGCACCACCCCTCCTACTGACCAAACGCCAGCATCCACATCCGATCGCCTCCCCCCTCGTCCAACCACGCGTCCATCACCCACCAATCGATATAACCTCCTAGAACATCTAGGAAAGACACCCGCACAAATCTCCATCCTTGAGCTACTTCACACATCACCCCTCCACAAGGATGTCCTCGATAAAGCCCTTTTAGAAATGCAAGTCCCCGCAAACTTGGATGTAACTCAATTTCAAGCCATGGTTGGACATATCACCACACCACACCATCTCACATTCTCTAAAAAAGATCTCCCTGCTTCCAAACACCTACATAATGATGCACTACACATCAAGGTCCGCATTCACAAACACACCATTAAAAGAGTCCTAGTAGATGGTGGCTCCGGCCTAATTATATGCACTCTAAAATTGCTAAAACACTTGGGGTACTCAGATGTGGTTGTAGATGCTAGCGAGTGCATCACAATCAAAGGATATGATGACACTGAGAGGCTATCCGAGGGCACCATAAAGCTCCCTATTCAAGTGGGACATAAAATCCTTGAAACAAAATGTCAGGTTTTGGATCTTGACCTCCCCTATAACATTCTTCTCTGCAGACCATAGATTCATGCCATGCAAGCCGTCCCATCCACCTTCCATCAATGTCTCAAATTTCCCCACAATGGCACAGAAGTCACTATCTATGCCGACCCCCATCCCTTCCAATACTGTAGTTTTCTGGAAGGCCACAACCAAACCTTCTGTCCATATAATAAAGCCACCATCAAAACCAATCCTACGGCTTCCACCTCATACATAGACCTCGCCAACATTGCCACCACTTCATCCCAAGCACCTCCACCACCTGAGGTCAAGATCATGCTCAGCGACCAAGGATGTGGGGAATACAACCTCCACGGCACTTTTTGTGTGGGCGCATTACCCACTCCTAAGGCATTTGGCACTCCGAACACAAAGGAAGCCGACACGGTCATCATCAAGTGCAAACCCTTGCCCATCTTTGAGAAGAAACACCTTTTGGATCAGGATATACTCAAGGATATTTCATCCTGGCTTTACAAGGATGAAGAAACAGAGTAAGACATCCCCACCATCCCAACAAACATTTACGGCAAGGGTTCTAAAATGGTCAAAAGCATGGGTTACAAAGGACAAGGCGGCATTGGCCTTCATAAATAGGGGATTGTAGAACCACTGCAAGCAACAAGAACCCCTATACTCAAGGGTTAGGGTATGGTCAACCACAACGCATCCTTAATACTGGCAAATGTATCTTAGCCGAGGTTGCTGCAGTCTCTCTAGACGTCGACAATGTTAACGAAATGAGCCTTCAAGACTCCTTTAATGATTTTGCCAACTTTTTCGACTCATCCATTTACACCATCTACTCAGTCACCACTATCCCCTCGACATCCAATGACCTACCATTAGTCTACCCCGACCTCATTGACTAGGACCAGCGAGGACCTCCTGTCTTCGATGTCACACCAAATGACGAAGCTATTGCTGAAATGATGGGAGCCAGAGACAACTTTCCCTTGGGGGACCACAAGGTAGGATATATTATGGAACTCAATTCGAATGCCTATTTTGGGGAGACAACCCCTGCTTCCAGTCATAAATACATAAAAATAAAAAATGGATCTGACGGTGAAAACTATTCTGCGGCAGTGTCAGATCTCACAAAAGTTAAAACAAAAGATGTATCTCCTAGTGAAAATCTCCATGAGATGCTAGGAGATGGAAGCATGGGCTTCCCTGAGATAGACAAAGTATATCCAGACAGATCACCCATTTTGGTAGAACCAGCTCAAGAAATGAATCTGGGGACAAAGGAAGAGCCAAAAATCACATACAGAGCAGAATCTCTCAGCATGTTCGAATAGGAAGACTTCTTGGCATTTTTCACACGCAGAACTCACAACTTCGCATGGACCTATGCAGATATGCCTGGGCTAGACCCTGCATTGGTTGTTCATCACCTTGCAGTACGTCCTAAGGCGAAACCCGTAAAGCAAAAGCTCTGCAAAATGAATCCTCAGGTGGCTCTCCTAGTCAAAGCAGAACTGAAGAAGTTACTGGATCTTGGGTTCATTCACCCAATTGATTATCCTAAATGGGTGTCAAACCTCATACCAGTAGCTAAACTAGACGACCGCATCCGTTGCTGTGCAGACTTTAGAGACCTCAACAAGGCCTGCCCAAAAGATGACTTCCCACTACCAAATATCGACATGATAGTGGACCTAACAGCAGGACATGAAATGTTATCCCTTATGGATGGCTTTTCAGGGTATAACCAAATCAAAATTGCTGAAGAAGATCAACACAAAACAACCTTCATCTACCCATGGGGAACCTACTGCTGGGTGGTAATGCCATTTGGCCTGAAGAATGCAGGAGCTACCTATCAAAAATCCATGACCATCATCTTCCATGACTTGTTTCACCATATCATGGAAGATTATGTGGATGACCTGCTAGGGAAATCGAAGACCAAAGAAGAACACCTAGATGTGTTGGATAATATCTTCGACAGGCTAGAGCAATATAATGTTCGTCTCAATCCAAAGAAGTGCATCTTTGGAGTCACCTCAGGCAAATTGTTGGGATACATAGTCTCCAGATGAGGAATCGAGGTAGATCCTGCAAAGGTCAAGGCTATCACTGAAATGCCACCTTCCAAAACACTGAAACAACTAAGAAGCCGATAGGGGAAACTACAGTCCATTCGCTGGTTCATCGCCCAACTCGCAGATAAGTGTCAACCATTCCAACATCTCCTCAGGAAAGATATGGCTTTTGACTAGACCGATCAATGTCAGATTGCCTTTGATCAGCTGAAAGAATATCTGGCTAATCCCCCTATTCTAACTCCAACAAGACAAGGAGAGCCCCTCCTCTTGTATATCTCTAAGATAGACACAGCAATCGGGGCTTTGTTAGCATAACATGATGAGCACGGGAAGGAAAGAGCCATCTACTACATCAGCCGCACCTTGGTCTCCTATGAGCTTAACTACACACAAATTGAACGAGCATGTCTAGCCCTCGTCTTTACGTCACAAAAGTTAAGACATTATATGCTCAATCAGAAGACCAAGCTCATTGCTAAGATCGACCCACTAAAGTACTTGCTAAATAGAGCGGCTCTCACTGGCAAAATGGCAAAATGGGTCATGATCCTAACTGAATTTGACATTGAATACATAGAGAGAAAGGCCATTAAAGGACAAGTCATAGCAGATCAGCTCGCTGAAGTGCCTATTCCAGTAGAATATCCAAGTATATGCAAAGTTACCATGCCAAAATCACTCTTGAGCTAGAATAGTGAGTTGCACATTTGAATATCATTTCACATTAGAATCACTTGTCTAGGGATAATCTAGTCTTAGAAGCTTGTTTTGGGTGCAAAGGCTTCTTCTTCCCTTGATGGGATTGGGTTTTGCATGTGAGGTATAACTTTTTGTTTATTGCATTTTGTTAGTATTTTACCTTATTTTGCATAATCTAATCTACCTACCCTAGTGAATAGCGCCAATCCAGAGGATGGCACTAATTCACCTTGTCGTTGGCGCCACACGCTCCAATCCCATATCCCAAAACTCCAAAAAAATGTGCGTAAAACAAAAAAATTGCGAAGTCCGGGTTAGGCCCTACCTGGGGTCCAGCGTCGGGTGACTGGCCGAACTCTCAGAATCGCTCTGAGATATGTCGAAGTCGTGGAAACTGGGGGTTACGGTCAGCCATCTCTCCTTCATCCCTTCTTCTCTAAAGTCAAAAGTGTGCAAATGTGGCACTCTTAGGGCCCACTTTTCCTAATATAGTGGGCCATGTCATCCTTCCACCCCCCTTTTTTCCCTCTCGGGTGCAGATCTTAGCCTTTTTTCCTCCATTTTTCTTCCTGCCATCCTCTTTTTTCCATCGCTTACCCAACTTTCACTTTCGTCACATCCTTTCGAGAGCTCACCTACAAAATTTTTATTTTCCCGCCAACCTCTCGAGGGGGCATCCCCTATCCATCTTATTCCTTCCCGGCAGCTGGGGCATATTTTTTTCGACCTGACGCCACTTCCCTCCTAAGTCCTGACACCACGTCAAAGAGGGGCAAATGTAGACACCTAAAAATGTCTCAACCACCAAACTGACTCCCGACATCTCTAAACATGCCAATTTCCATCCTAAAAAATTAATTAAATTTTTATTTTAATTAATTACCTCTTCATTACACTATTTTCCATTATTTCATCTCCAAAAATTGAATTAATTTCATTAATTCAATAGTCCAAACCTTAGCCAATTGATTTAATAAATATGCAATATTTATTAAATCAATTTTCCCCTTTTCACTAAATCCAATTAATTAGTTAAAACCATGTTAACTAATTAATCCAGCCTACTAATTGACCTATCCCTACCTTAGGCAATTAAATAGCTATTATTTAATTGCCTACCCTAGCCTACCTCATCCTAGCCCTAGGATTAATTAATTAAAACCTAATGTTTAATTAATCCTAACCCCTCATTTGGGTGGTCAAACCTTGTTTAACACCCTTCCCCACATCCTCCAAATAAAAAATTGAATTAAATCCACATAAGTCAATTTTTTATTCAAAAAAACATCCCACATCACATTTAATGCTTCTTACACCCCCCTACCTCATTTATGTCTCCTCTTCCCCAAATGAATTTTTAATTCATTTACATTTCCCAAAATTTTTTTTAATTCATTTCCACTTCCCCATATGAATCTTTAATTCAAAAATAATCCATCTCACCCAACCTCATTTAATACCCCTTTTCCCAAAATGAATAAAATTTTTTTATTCATAGCCCTCCATTCATTCAAGATTGAATCTCGGCCCTCCACATCACCTTTATCCTCCACCATTGATCTCTCAAATCAATCTCCACCCTTGGATCAAAATCCCCTCCAAAAATCTATAAATACAACCTCTCCCAAGCCATTTTCATCATCCAAGTATATGCAAAGTTACTATGCCAAAATCACTCTTGAGCTAGAATAGAGAGTTGCACATTTGAATAGCATTTCACATTAGAATCACTTGTCTAGGGATAATCTAGTCTTAGAAGCTTGTTTTGGGTGCAAAGGCGGCTTCTTCCCTTGATGGGATTGGGTTTTACATGTGAGGTATAACTTTGTGTTTATTGCATTTTGTTAGTATTTTACCTTATTTTGCATAATCTAATCTACACAAATTCTTAAGCCTAATACAATCTAGATTCTAGCCTTTATGTGTGATGGGATTGGATTGGTTTGATGGATTGGCGATTTGATTTTGTTGGATTTGGATGATTTGTTTGTTTTGATTGGATTAGGGTAGAAAGACTAAAGTGGGATGATTTAATCAAGGTTGATGATGAAGAGGTAAATGGGTGATGAGTGTTACCTCATTTTCAAAAAATTTCTAAAGCATTCATATGTTAAGTCATTCCCATCCTTTATTCGTCATTATATATGCTTTCTTTCTAAGTCGCGCCTCCTTAGTCATTTTTATTCATAGTCAACAATCCCCTAACTTTTTGAAACTCCATCGGCAAGTTCAAAAGTTCCTGAACCTACTAATTCCTTGAATCTTCACAAAACATACGACTTTCTCTCATCATCAGAGGGTCAAAAGTTCTTTGAACTTCTAAACCCTTGATCTTTTGGTTCAAGAGTTCTCAAAATTTTTGACGTCCCAACTCAACACGTCTGTTGCTTCTAAAGCACCACCTACCGAAGTTACTATTGTGTACTAAGAAGTGACACCTGTCAATTTGCAATAAATTTGGAATGTTGGGAAAGGTGTGGGCACTCTTTTTGAAGGGAAACAAAAGGGGGTTATTTATGAATTTTAAAGTATGATCCACTACCAGAAATAAATGAACTTTATGGAGAAATTAATAAGATTTGATACAAGACTTGGATAAATTTATCACCTTGTAAGGAAAAGCCTTATTATACTATGAAGGAGATACGCTAAAGGAGCTTCCAGTCCAACCACTAATAGAGAATTCATAGAACTCTTCACATACATGTCAGGATAATTGGCTTTTCTCCTCATCTCTCTCTCTCTTGTTGTGATAGTATAATTATGATTCACTAGTCTGGGAAAAAAAATTCTCTTTCATGAATATGGATAGTTCTTTTTCCTCAAATGTATTATGGATCTCTTTTGCATCTTTGACTGGTTCAAAGTTATTTTCTTTTTGGTTTCTTAAACTAGTCAAAATGAAATATAAGTTCCAGGGGTCTCTAGTTGTTTCTGTTGTGGAAAATGATCTGTCAAAAGTGAGGGATGTAGACCTTGGTCATGTGGAATTAGAAAATTTTTGGGAGAGAATGCAACGAGAAACCAGATCCTCCCTTGCAAAGAAAATTGTAAGCAGTGGGTTAGACTGAGCTGGAGGTTTCCCACCTGCTGTGCCTTGCATAGACCTAGTTGTTGCATGCACAAATAATTACTTTCCTGATTCACAAGAGATACGAGCTTCTACTGGCTCCGACTAAAATTGATTTGGAAGTTGTTTCTCATGCTTTGAAACTAATGGATTATGAGCAATTTGTTGATGTATCTATTACTACTGGCTGGGGATTCTACCAGGATAATAAAGAATGGTGTCAAAGTTGTATCACCAAAAAATAGCTAGAAGTTGAGAAGAAAAGGAAGTCTAGACTCCCTACCAGTTTGAAAAGGGGTCACTTTAAGGAGGAAATCTTTGACATGATCACTCTATTGCATCGTGTCATCAGGAGTGCTGAATCTAGCTCTTTTGAATATTGGATGTACCAATTCATTTTACTCATTTGTGGTGAATCTCAACACATAGATTGGGCTAAATTGATAAGTGAACACATGCACGAACAACTGGTGAACTTTCCACAGAAGATGACTTTTCACATGTGTTCTCTTTTGGTGTACATTCTGGCTAGTATAAAGGTTGTCTAGCTTAGTGTGAGGATCCAAGGGTCTCTCACCCCAGACACACCTGTGTATTGTCTTTTCCCATAGTTACAGAACAACATTGGAATGAAGGACTTCCACAAAGTGAATGATGCTTTCCTCATGTTATCTGCAAAGAGAATTGAAGGTTCCTTGGAGAGAAGGTTTCCCCCTGAAGTGGCTACTCTAGTAATGAAATTTGGAAAATTTTATATTCAATTTGATCACTTTTCATATTTAAGATTTGGGGGTTATGAAAATGCCCCATTGAAATTGCCAAGGTACCCTTCATATTTTCTTGTGCTTTTAGAAGTTTTCCACCAGATGGTGGCTATGAATGTCAAATATCATGCGATGAATAAGAAAGGGTACTCCATTCCTGTGTCCATATCTTTGTTTTCTTGTAAAAGTAATGATAGTGCCTGAAATGTGAAGTTGTTAGCAGAGTATAATTTCCACTCATTGTCGGTAAGGTCAATTTTTGACAATAAGAATTTTTTGAAAAACAATATGCACAAAAGTAGTCTATACTTACATATGCCTCATCTAGAGGAATATTGGGAGGATTGCATGGATGAAAGAGAGGTGCAGAGAAGGAGTTGGATGAGGTTGACTATCGACCAAGTTCGTGCTTTTGACTTGCTATTACGTGTCCCTAAAAGTATAGATAATAACTCAGACATTCTGGATGAAGGTTATCATGGTGCCATTTTGCAACCCCTGCCTCCAGTGCGATGTTCAGAAAAAGAGGTCATAGACTTGATGATTCGTTCTTTTCATGTATAAAGGAGAAATGAAAATGGCTTGATAGGAAATTCAAGGAACAGGAGGGCTCTTCAGCCCTAAAAGAATCAACTACAAGAGAATAGAGTAAATCTCAGACTACTCATACTCCCCAAAGCACATCGAGTTTGGACCCAACTCTTCATAGAGTTGGCTCACAATTGGGTGGAGACGACGAGCAACCTCAAGGATATAAGGAGATTGAAAACTACTTGTGAGAAGGATAGAAAATTTGTACTTCCAAGTGTAATAGCTGATAAGAGATTGGTTGCTTCACAATTGCAAGTAGACCATGTGCCCCCTTTTAACTCCCTTGCAACAAATAATGATTCTTTGATTTTCAATCAGATTGGTGAAGACAATGTGCTTCAGTCATTGTTTGGTAATCTAATTTCTCCTGGATTGAATGATCCTCTAGAGCAAAATACCCCTCCTATGCATTCGAATGGTGTGGTTGTAAATGCTACTATTAATGCTAGTGTTTCCTCTTTCTCATCTCCTTCTTGGCTAAGGATAGTTGTTGAGAAAAAGAAAAGTTACACCCCCATGATTGACAGCAACATAGACATTGTGGCCAAACTGTTGCAAGATACACCTAAGCTGAAAAGGGTTAAAAGGATGTCAAGAATGATAGTAGACACTTCTACAGGGCATCACATTTATGGGTGACAAGAATGAAGATAAAGTGACTGAAGCTGACTTCAATTTAAGTCGAGTTGATATGGGACCTTACACTATTGAAGGAGAAATCTAGCATGCTAAATTCTCTATTAGTAACTTGTCAAAGAGAATTAAGAATGGACAATAAGAGAATGCTAAATTACAAGCATAGGTGAAGTCCTTAACTTTGTTTATTCAATCTATTTTCTAGATTATTTCCCAACCTACAAATGAGTTGTCAAGTATAAGCATGGATGGCCCAGATCCCAATATATTACAACAAATTAAACGATGCCAAGCTTTGGACAATGCCGTTGAGTAGTGGGTTGAAAAGGTAACTCTTAATGGTTTGATTTATATTGAGGAATCCACAAAATTATATAATTCTATTTCTAGCAAAAGAGAGGTATTAGCCACCGAGTTGCAAGTTATGATAAAATATAATAGTAGCCTTTTTATGATTTCCAAAGAAGTGCAAGAAATGGCCAGTATGGACATCAACATTCTTGTGGTCGAGAAAATTTTGAATGATCCCAAAGAAATGGAATCTACTATGTGGTTGGACACGCTTGAATGGAAAATGTATGTAATGGGAGTAGTAGAGGAGGAAATGAGAAATACCCTAACTCATTATTTCACATATCAAAGGTATCTCAAGGGCAACTTTGCAATTCTAGACACAAAAGATTTTGATGAGGATGAAAACAAGCTGCTTGAGATAAAGGAAATAAATAAGAATTTCAAGAAAATGATCAATGAAGAACTGGTGGCTATTGATGTGATCATTGGTGAATCACTTGGGAATCTTGGAAGATTAGTGACTTACATCAGAACCCTCAACAGTGAAATGGAAGAGCTTCATAAGAGAATAATAGATGCTGATCAGATGATAAGAAAGAGGAAACTTTGGGCTAGTATGACTGGTAGTCCAAGCGGAAAAACATTATCACCAATCATTGGTAGGTACCGAACGTATAAAGAAAAGTAACGAGCACAGGCAAACCAAGTGGCAAAGGTGGATTTAGTTTCTAAAGATGGACATGGCAAGGAAAAGGAAGCAATGCAAAGGGAGGCTACCCTTGATGATGATGTGGTGATTATCAATTGATTGATTTCTTATATGCTTTAGTATTTTTATTCTTGCAAAAAAACTATTGGCTTTGGAGAGCTGTTTCTCTAAATTATGTTTAGTTTTAAAACATCTTTAAACCTGCTGTCCCTAAGAAGCCGTTTTTATTTTTGAAAATAGTTATGGTGATAAGGCTATATATGCTAGAAGCCCGTCGATGTTAAGAATCTTTGGCAAACTTTGTTTTGGTTAGAGAACAATTTTGATGTGTTACTGCTTTTAATTTCTTTAATATATGAATTGAGATTGGTGTGGTGGAATTCAATGACCATAAACTTTGCATTATGGTTATTGGATATTTATTCTTCCTATGTTGAATGTGTTACTAGTTGCTCATTATCGGTATTGTGTTGAAGTAATTGGATGATATTATTCTTGCTCATTACTGTGAATGCTTATCTTTTGGTGAATGGTTCACAGTGGTGATTATATTATGGTTGATAGAATTCTTTAATAGTGCGATTGGGATAATTGTTATCAAAGACTTTGTGCTTTTTAGATTCAGTTTGTATTGAGATTCATTGCCTTTATTGCTTTCTGGTTAAAAGCACCACCTTTCTCCTTTTTGGTTAAAAGCATACCAAATTTCCATTCTTTGTATATCATTAGAAGGTAGCTGTGCCTTGTAAAACAAGTAGAGAATCATTGTAAAATATCATTACAATTGGTTCAACTGGTGGAACATTTGTCACTTGTATGAGCGTGAGAATATAGAGTTAGGTGGTAAAACTTGTAAACTAATAATGAGTCACAAACTAATATTCAAATGAATGATGGGGGGTACAAATGTGGGAAATGCAGATGATTTTGTGGTTGTGAGGATACAAGGAGTGATTAGATGAAGTGGTGGACTTGAATCAATTTTTACAAAAGTGAATATACCCAGATTTGTGTGACCTCTAAAGTAGGCCCTAAGATAGAGGGTCTAGGTGCTAAGTCTGGGAATACAGGTGCTAACAGGTGAATCTGGGTGCTAACACTACAACAAAACTATCAATTAGTGCCTAAAATAGTGCCAAAATTTAGTGCATTTGAGTCCATGAATTGGACACTTCTGTCGGTGCCCAATTGCATTTCACTTTTGTGTCGGATTTAGCATCAAGTTTAGCACCAATTATAATGCCAAGTTTTGCGTCGGGTTTTGTGCCAAGTTTTAGTGTCAGGTTTAGCGCTGGATTTAGCATCAAATTTTGTTGCTTCTAGTTTGGCTTCCAATTTTGCTTCTAGTTTTTCTTCTTGTGTTGCTTCCAAGTTTGCTTCTGGTTTTGCTTCCAGTTTTGCTTCCAGTTTTACTTTCAGTTTTGCTTCCACTGTTGCTTCCAATTTTTCTTCCAGGTTGGCTTCCAATTTTGCTTCTAGTTTTGGTTCTGATTTTGCTTTCAGTTTTGTTTCCAGTTTTGCTTCCAATTTTGCTTCCGATTTTGCTTCCGATTTTACTTCCAGTTTTTCTTTCGATTTTGCTTCCAGTTTTGCTTCCAATTTTGCTTCCAGGTTTTCTTCCACTTTTGCTTCCAATTTTTCTTCCGATTTTGCTTCAAATTTTGCTTCCAGTTTCGCTTCCAATTTTGCTTCTAGTTTTGCTTCCAATTTTGCTTCCAATTTTCCGTTCGGTTTTGCTTCCAATTTTGCTTCCAGTCTTGTTTCCATTTTTGCTTCCAATTTTACTTCTGGTTTTGCTTCCAATTTTTCTTCTGATATAACATCGTTTGTTGCTTCCTTTTTTGCTTCTAAAAATGCTTCTTGTTTTGCTTACATTTATTAATTTTATATGTTTTATTTCAATTTAATTAGTTAAATATATCATGCCTCTTAAATAACTCATATGATTATAGAGTAAGTAATTTAATTATTTAACTCATGATTAAATAACAAGATAATTATTATAACATGATCATCATCTATAATTAAAAAAAGTGAGTCAAATATCTATAATTTAATTGAATTTGACAACATCCATCCTGAGAAGTAAATTAAAATCATCATACATAATAAATATCCATCCAAAAATCATCGACCACTTTCAATATATATAAATTGACAAGTCAATATTGATAAGATCATCATCATATATAACTAAAACAAGTGAAAGTCAAATATACAAGTAGATCAATAACATGTCAAAATGATACGTGTACAAATGATATAAGTAAAAATGATAAATTATGTAACTCAAAATGATACAAGTCAAGATGATACATGTCCAAATGATATAAGTCAAAATAATGCATAAATTTATGATACAACTCATTAATATGGTACTATAGGCCTTGAAAATGATACATATGATAGTGATCATGAAAAGATGCATCATAAAAATATATCCACAATGATCCATGATGCAGTCTATATGATCATGAATGTCACTGGCTACTACCAGCAACTACCTCATCATCATCATCACCATCGTGATCATCATCATCATGATCATTATCATCATGATCATCATCATCGTCATCATCATCGTCATCAACGTCAGTGTCTTTTGTATCTGCATCATCATCATCCTCTGCCATGTGATCTGTACCAGAACCAACATAATCTAGATCTCTATCATGAGGATCATCTTGATCTTCTAGAAGACCCTTGTTCTGCAAAAAGAAACATTTAAAATGAAAAGTTATTATTTATTTCATGCAATAATTTATTTTTCTGTTATATATCTAATATTACAACATATGAAATGATACCATAATCATATTACATCATATCAAAGTGCACATACCATAATAAAATTTCAAAAAAGTTACAGCTAATATGTCATTCCAATGATGTAAAACATCCAACAATTCTAGTAAACATTAGTAAAGATCATAAAAAAATTTGTTATAAATTTAACTATCAATTGTAAATTCTATTACATAACTTTAAGTGCCACAAATTTCTTGGTCCATGTATGTTCTTTTTCACTATTAATTTAATAACCTGCATTAGATAGAAACATTAAAGAGTTTTTAAGTAGCAATTGATTAAATTCTCTTACATGTCATTAAGGAATGCACAATTTTTTTTCAATAACTATTTATCTTAAGGTTCATGAGTAACCTTAAGATAAAGGTTTATTTTGTTTGAAAAAAAAATGAAGTTAGCAATATGGCTTTATCCAACTGATTTTAGAAGGAAAAAATGTTAGCCCTATTCCTGCTCACATGTCTTCAATGTGAGTGGGAATAGGGAAAATTTGGGGATTTAGAAAGAAAGATAAAGTTTAGGGTGTCTTCAAGATAGCCAGCACGGGCAAGGAGGTCAACCATGCACATATAATGATCAACTGTAGGTGTAATGCAATAAGGGTTACAAATGTGATTGAAGTATGTACAACTCTCATCCATTAAACCTGCATGGCTGCATGCACCTAGAATACAAGCAAAGCTTACAATGTTAGGATATGTTCTAGAGTGCTTAATTAATTCAAAGATTTTGAGAGCGTCCTTGCAAAATCCATATTGTGCATATCCTACAATCATTTCATTCCATGAGATGACATCTCTTTGAGGAATTTTGTCAAATAGTTCACATTTTTTGTCTATGATTCCATATTTTGTGCATATCTTGCAATTATTGCAGTCCATGAGACCACATTTCTTTGAGGCATTCTATCAAATAGTTCATGTGCCTTGTCTATGCTTCCACATTTTGCATACATGTCTAATAGGGCAGTTACAACTACAACATCTGACAAAATTCCTCTATCATTTTTTGTTTATGATGAACACAGTGCCACACTAAGGGGCATACAACTACAAACTATCTATTGGTGGGAGCTCAAGCTATTAATGTCATATACTTCCCTCTTGCTCAACAGATACCTAATTGCACCATATGTCATGAGACTCATGAAATTGTCCACTACTGCAAAAGTGAAAGGATGTTCCTATCAATTACTAGTGCAAGGTTTGTCACACATCAATCTCTTGAAGGCAAGGATAGAAGTGAGTTCAAATGGAGGTAGGGAGGAATGAGCACAGAAGTACTACTAAAGTGCAAATCAATTGCTATCCTTGGGATCTACAGGCTTCTATAAAACAAGAGGCCACCATAGGAGAAGTAGGAGAATCCTCAAGCATGATACAATGGCAGACTCTAAGAATGAACTTGCAAATGGAGGTGGTCCAAATGATGTGAATGTACCACCTTCCCATAGGTGGCAAAATCCCACACATGGAATGGTAATCCTTAGGATTGGAGGTCGGGGGAGAACTTGTCCATAGGCTTCTTTTTAAGCTAAGGCAAGATTGAAGTAGATTATGCTATCTATTCTCAAGAATGGTCTAAACAAAGTGATGCCTCAGCATTTCAGAGTGGAGTACCACTGCGAGGAGGCTGAAACTGGAGGGTAACAGATTGTGTACTTGTTCAACAAAGCCTCCGATGAAGAAAAAGTGGCCATCTTGAAAGTGATCAGGGTTGGTTTCTGGCCAGGAGGGCACACGCATGACGAACAAGTGCTGGAACATTTTTTCTAGAACTATGTACAGGTTGTGGGAGCAAGGCTCTGGGGGCTAAGAGCTACGATGAGATTGGTGAGGGAAGATATGATGGACATGGTCAGGACTGCCGTGGATGGTGTGATAGTGGAGCCTGAATAGGGATTTTCTCTTGCCACCCTTAGCCTAAATGAGGAGAAGAAGAAGGTGAAGCTACACAAAGCCTGGGCCCTCTACAAAAAGGGTGTGAAGAAAGAAAATAACATAGGAGAGTTTTTGAAATTCCTAGAAGCCAACCCAGGTCTGATTGATGAAAATGTAATAGCTAGGATGGTGGATATTGCCACATGCATAGGTTATATATATATATATATATATCACTAGATGTAATGCCTCAGCTTTCTATGTAACTTTTTTTTTGATATTTTAATATAGGGAGCTACCCCCATATCTAGTAGTGTTTACCAAAAAAAAGCATTTATTTGAGGCATTATGTCAAACAGTTCATGTGGCTTGTCTATGCTTCCACATTTTGCATACATGTCTAACAGGGCAGTTGCAACTACAACATCTAACAAAATTCCTCTATCCTTTATGTATTTATGGATGTCCATGCCCTATTCCAAAGCTCCCATTTTGACACAAGCAGGGAGGATGGTGGCAAAGGTTGTGGAATTTGGCTTTACAACAACCAAATGCATTTGCATTAAAATTTCTAAAGCCTTTTCAACAAATCCATTTTGTGCATATCGTGCAGTCATTGCAATCTATGAGATCACATTTCTTTAAGGCATTCTGTCAAATAGTTCACGTGCCTTGTCTATGCTTCCAAATTTTGCATACATGTCTAACAGGGCAGTTGCAACTACAACATCTGACAAAATTCCTCTATCCTTTATGTATTGATGGATGTGTTGGAACAAAAATTTGAACCCTAAAGAATTCACCCATAAGATCCATTTCCCACCATGTACTTTTCATTTATTTAATCATCTTCCCCACCATATCCACCTTCAACCCATGAAAAATTCATATACGGTGTGGTAAAGCCTTAGTCTTTATGGAAGAACCTTCGACATATTGGCAAGACTTCTTCAAAAATCACTTCGACACCCCAAAAAATGTTAAAAGGTGATTGGGAGATCGGTGTGACACCTTTAATGTGTCACACTGATAAAATGATTAAATCAATAACCGCATACATGAACACTTGACAAGTATTTCGAGTTGACATTTTGAGTTCCAAGAGACAAAGATATCAGAGTGTTGGGATGAATCTTTCTAAGGTCTCTTTGACATTCCATCTTGAAAGAAACCTATTGATGAAATTTCAAAATATAGAAGTAACATTCCATTTTAGCATGACGGGGTGACTTAGAGATATGTCCTACTGAATGACTGATATTTCGAAGTGTCAAAGGGAGTCCATATTCAATCTCCCTGAAAAAATGAACACGTCAATAATTAAGAAAACATTAAGGAAGGCACATATATCGAAAGGAGGGGATTTTGGCAAGACCGCCATTTGAGCTATAACGAGGTCCTGATAAATAAAGAAATAATAAATCCTTTAAATGAAATGATTATTTTGGCAAGGTGACAGGAGGTGATATGTTGCAACAATTTAATGTTTCCCCGATGATTTGAAAGCTGCCATTAATTATCAGAGTAGAGTAAAAGGGGAAATCTTGAAATATTTGGTTCAGTACGCAAGCACGGGAGTTGGGGAAATCATCTACAATTGATACAGTTTGGTTTTCCAAGTAACTATTCTGAAGCTTAAGCTTTCTAACTCAGAATTACATCTAAGAAAAATCTCTTGCATTCCATCATGGAAGAAACATCTGAACCCTAAGCCTAAAAGGCAAAAGTTAAATGAAAGACACCTGAACAAAGACTTAATAGACCAATGTCCAAAATCAGGGAAAAAATTCTAGAGGAATGCCCAATTAAATCCAAACACAGAGAAATTAGAGGATGAATACAAACAATTAGGAGATGTGTGGACTCTTGTAAGGGGGTATGATCTTTTCATCTACCACTACAAGAAAATACATAGGCGTTCCCCTGTGTCAAACCCATCGTGGCTGAATTTAGGAAAGTTGGTAGTGCCAAATGTTTTTGTGAATCTGGAAGTTCTAAAAATATTAGCTAAAAGCTACAACCTGCAAAACTGCATGATTGAATTGAAGGGTGGTACGGGATTTTTCCCTGTCACTCGGGACTACATTTCAATGGTGTTCCAACTAGATAGTAGCTTTGATGTGAAACTCAGAATTAGGGATTTAATTGGTGAATATTATAGCTTGAGTAACAATTACAAAAGATGGAGGTTGTGTATGCACTGACCTCATGATAGAAACAACAAATTAAGGGTTTTTTCAGTTGCAGAAGATCCCCCATTTTCCATTGAATTGTTTGAAGAATACTTTCAGTATACTTATTTCTTTGTATGCCAATTGTTAGGAGTGGAGGCCAAAATGTTTATGGAAGTAGCTCCCATGGTTTTAATAGCTAATATCCAAAGCCAACAGGCCTTGCATTTTGATTATGCTGAGTTCTTAGCTAGTAGCCTTCACAACGAACTGGTTTCCATCAAGGGAGGAGGTAGTAAATTCAGGCATTACTCCCTATTAATGCATCTGGTTTTGTATAGAGGCCAAAACTGGGGATTATGGGACAAATGCCTGGGAGTAAGGGACTTGGATATAAATGGAGATGTGAAGCCCGTCCAAAGATGGACTGCCATATGGGACAATAGGTGTGACAAATCCCATTATATATATTTTGAAGAGTACTTCGTGAAACCAATGTATAAACACTTAGGGCATCCTTATAATTACAACCTATCAGCTAAAATTTAGAAGTTTTTGAGACCAAAGGACAAGCATGAGACTAGAAAATTTTCTCGTAATTGGGGAGATTGGTATTCTTACACTGACTGTACAAAAATAAGAGTGTTTGGGTTTGAAGGGTCTCCTCTGCTACTACCAAAAAATTGTCCTAATAGGGTGGCTTATCTGGAGATTGTAAGACAGCTTGCTCTTTCTAATTTTATGCACTTAAAAAGACATAATAAGTAGTCTTTTATGCCAGGCACTCTATGTTTTGGTGATTTCACAGTTATGTCTGACAAGGGGTGCCAGTTAATTGACAAAAAAATGGAACATTATAGGCTACCATCAGGGAGTTGCAGAGAAAGCTTTGATCTAGAAGGTTTCATAAATAGTGTCAAGACAAAAAAAAAGCTTAGAGGATATGAACATGTTTTATTTGTTGATGATGACCTAGTTAGAAACTATGATGAGCAATTTACAATTGAAAGCAGAGATTTGTATTATAAGATAATACTTGTTGAGGCTTGGAGGATAGCAAAAAACCCCACTTATAACAGAGCCTTCATGGATGTGAATGATCCTATTGAAAGGCTAGATACATTGATAATAAATATTGTAGATTTGATTCAAAATGTCCCTTCCTATGTTTTTGAAAGAAAAGGAAAAGCTATTAAAGGTACTCAAGCAGAAGATGAGATTCCTATTTGCCAATTATCTCCTCAACAAACTCCAAAAATTTCTTTTGAAGAAGAAAGTGAAGAGGGGACAAATAAAGACTTGCAAGCATCCTCTTCATTTATTAAGGAATATGAGCCCCCTGTGGATAGAGAGGAAGTTAGAATAGAAACCTCATGATGAATTAACAGATGATGTGAGATATTTGGCCAGTCAGAAATTTATTGCAGATGCTAATTTCATTAAAACCTCAAAATTCAAAGCCTTCCTTTATGAGTACAAAGGAAAACAGGCTAGGGAAAGGATGAAGGACATTACTCCTAAAGTTCAAGAGGAAGTTCTACAAGAACTTCCATTAGAAATAGACAATTCCATGAATGACATGACACCAGAGAAAGGTAGACAATTGCTCAAAGAAGCAAGAGTGGTATTGGTCCCTAGGTGGGACATGATTTTAGCCATTGTTTTTGATACCTTCAGAAAGAATCAAGAAAAGAAAATGTAACTTAGTATTGAGGCATTGGATAAGATTAAGAATGGATCAGGCTATGACCCTGATAAAAAGATATTGCTAATCTGGTCCCTCTATCCTTCACATAAGAAACCCCAGGTTATAAATAATCCTGATGAAGCATTTGGCCATTTGTTGATCTAGAGAGTTGAGGACATAGACCCTCTTGAAACTGCTGACCTCAATATCAATGTGGCAAGATTTACTAAGGCTTAGATTGAGAAGTTGATAAATAAAAACAATGCTTATATGGCTGAGAATGCAAAACTAAGATGAGGTGGCCACTTACAAGGATAGATTGCCTTCAAGTTCTTATTCACCCTACCTAGAAAAAGATCAAAAGATCCTTGAAGCAAAAGCCAATTCAAATTATTGGAAGACCAAAGAAGAAAAGTTTCAAAAGAAGAATGAACAACTTGAGGTTGAGATAAAATCAATCAAATACCACATGGCCTCAACATTGATCAAAAGAAGATTTGATAAAATAATGAAGTTCAGTGACCAAACCTAGAGTATGCATAAAAGGACATATCTTGCACATCAAGAGCATAAAAGGCTTCATTTGAGGCTATTAGAAATGAAAGAAAAATTGAGCACTAAGTCAGGTCTCTAGGGTCAAATACTTGAGGAATATAACAACTTAATTATCCAGCATGAAAAGTATAACACTACATTGACTGATGACCTAAATGATTTTGATCAAAACCTTGAGTTAACATTTCCAAACTTCTTTTCTGGAAGTGATCTTCAAGATAAGGATGACTGGGTAAGGGAAATGAGCCAGATGCTGCAACCACTCCTAGATAAGGTGAATGATGAAGAAAAAGTATTGGATAATACCTATCAGTGCCTCAAGAAGTTGTTCACCCTGGAAAATTTGCTATAAGTGATATAATTGCTTTAGATACCTGTGTTGAATAGGAGTACATTGATCACCTAGCCAGAGTAAACATGTTTATATCTAGGACACAGTGAATATACAAGAGTGCGGAGATACATTTTTTAGCAGATGCCTTGGACATATCAAAACTGATCCTGAAGAGATGACTTTGCTAGACCTATGGGTCACAAGTCTACCTCTGATGAATAACCGAGCATAGTATTGATTGCCTTGCGTATCTGCAAATTATTTTCTTATTTCCTTAATCATTGCATTAGTTAGGAGTATGTTTATGAAAAGGCATGTCCTTTTGAATTGAAGCTTGTTTTGCATCCCATAAATAAGCAATACCAAGGCCGCTTCAAATTATGAGAACAATTACAAGACTCTTTAATATATATATATATATATATATATGCAAATCTAAAACCTGCAATACTTATGTTATGTTATATTCTCATGTGCTCTGAACTTATAATTTAATGCAAAGGAGTAGAAGTTATCTGGTGGATTATATTTTTTATGTTCAATTGCTGTGTGGAATTTCATGTTTATGAGCCATGTGGTTGTCTCCAGAATGATTTCTTAAATCAATTCAAATTAATATATCAAGGGTATGTTTAATTTGTCAGAGCACAATTATTTTTTCTATGTGATCAATTTGATTGTTTTCTGTGGAAAGTTGATTTAATTCCTACTAAAACTGCCTATGTTTATTGGTCTTTGCCTAAGAGTTAAAAATCCTTTGAGACTGGTCATTTTGATAGGTTTCCTTTCCACTTGAATAAAAATCCTTTCCTATGATCACAACGATTTAAGAAAATATCATTGTGATCAATAATAAGAACCTTACATCTCAACATCTTTGCACATCTACTCAAGGTGTAGATTCACCTAAGTGCCCAGTAATCTGAGTTAAACCAATCATAGGGATCCATATACCATTAACTTTTGACTCTATTGCCCAATAGATGAAATCATTGGTCATCACAAATATCATTTCACAATCCTATTCATAATTTTCAAACTTCAAACACTTTCATTAGGAACTAATAGGTATTCTGTCAAATAGTTCACGTGCCTTGTCTATGCTTCCACATTTTACATACATGTCTAACAGGGCAGTTGCAACTACAACATCTGACAAAATTCCTCTATCCTTTATGTATTGACGGATGTCCATACCCTATTCCAAAGCTCCTATTCTGACACAGGTAGGGAGGATGGTGGCAAAGGTTGTGGAATTTGGCTTTACACCAGCCAATTGTATTTTCTTTAAAATTTCTGAAGCCTTTTCAACAAATCCATTTTTTGCATATCTTGCAATCATTGCAGTCCATGAGACCACATTTCTTTGAGGCATTCTATCAAACAGTTCACGTGCCTTGTCTATGCTTCCACATTTTGGATACATGTCTAACATGGCAGTTGCAACTACAACATCTGACAAAATTCCTCTATCCTTTATGTATTGATGGATGTCCATACCCTATTCCAAAGTTCTCATTCTGATAGAGGCAGGGAGGATGGTGGCAAAGGTTGTGGAATTTGGCTTTACACCAGCCAATTGCATTTGTTTTAAACTTTTTGAAGCCTTTTAAACAAATCCATTTTGTGCATATCCTGCGATCATTACAGTCCATGAGACAACATTTCTTTGAGGTATTCTGTCAAACAGTTCACGTGCCTTGTTTATACTTCCACATTTTGCATACATGTCTAATAGGGCAGTTGCAACTACAACATCTGATGAACTTCCTCTATCCTTTATGTATTGATGGATGTCCATACCCTATTCCAAAGCTCCCTTTCTAACATAGGCAGGGAGGATGGTGGCAAAGGTTGTGGAATTTGGCTTTACACTAGCCAATTGCATTTGCTTTAAAATTTCTGAAGTCTTTTCAACAAATCCATTTTGTGCATATCCTGTAGTCATTGTAGTCCATGAGACAACATTTCTTTAAGGTAGATTGTCAAATAGTTCATGTGCCTTGTCTATGATTCCACATTTTGCATACATGTCTAATAGGGCAATTGCAACTAAAACATCTGACAAAAGTCCTCTATCCTTTATGTATTGATGGATGTCGATACCCTATTCCAAATCTCCCATTTTGACACAGGCAGGGAGGATGGTGGCAAAGATTGTGGAATTTGGTTTTACACCAGCCAATTTCATTTGCTTTAAAATTTTTGAAGCCTTTTCAACAAATCCATTTTGTGCATATCCTGTAGTCATTACAATCCATGAGACAACATTTCTTTGAGACATTCTATCAAACAGTTCATGTACCTTGTCTATGCTTCCACATTTTGTATACATGTCTAACAGGGCCGTTGCAACTACAACATCTGACAAAATTCCTCTATCATTTAGGTATTGATGGATGTCCATACCCTATTCCAAAGCTCCCATTCTGACATAGGCAGGGAGGATGGTTGCAAAGGTTGTGGAATTTGGCTTTACACCAGCCAATTGCATTTACTTTAAAATTTCTGAAGCCTTTTCAACAAATCCATTTTGTGCATATCTTGTAGTCATTGCAGTCCATGGACAACATTTCTTTGAGGCATTCTGTCAAACAATTTACATGCCTTGTCTATGCTTCCACATTTTGCATACATGTCTAGCAGGGCAGTTACAACTACAACATCTGACAAAATTACTCTATCCTTTATGTATTGATGGATGTCCATACCCTATTCCAAAGCTCCCATTCTGACACAGGTAGGGAGGATGGTGGCAAAGGTTGTGAAATTTGGATTTACACCAGCTAATTGCATTTTCTTTAAAAATTTTGAAGCCTTTTCAACAAATCCATTTTGTGCATATCTTGCAATCATTGCAGTCCATGAGACCACATTTCTTTGAGGCATTCTATCAAACAGTTCATGTGACTTGTCTATGCTTCCACATTTTGCATACATGTCTAACAGGGCAGTTGCAACTATAACATCTGACAAAATTCCTCTATCCTTTATGTATTAATGGATGTCCATACCCTATTCCAAAGCTCCCATTCTAACACAGGCACGGAGGATGGTGGCAAAGGTTGTGGAATTTGGATTTTTACACCAGCCAATTGCATTTGCTTTAAAATTTCTAAAGCCTTTTCAACAAATCCATTTTGTGCATATCCTACAGTCATTGCAGTCTATGAGACCACATTTCTTTGAGGCATTCTATCAAATAGTTCACGTGCCTTGTCTATGCTTCCACATTTTGCATACATGTCTAACAGGGTAGTTGCAACTACAACATCTGACAAAATTCCTCTATCCTTTATGTATTGATGGATGTCCATAACCTATTCCAAAGCTCCCATTCTGACACAGGCAGGGATGATGGTGGCAAAGGTTGTGGAATTTGGCTTTACACTAGCCAATTGCATTTGCTTTAAACTTTTTGAAGTCTTTTCAACAAATCCATTTTGTGCATATCTTGCAGTCATTGCAATCCATGAGATAACATTTCTTTGAGGCATTCTTTCAAATAGTTCACATGCCTTGTCTATGTTTCCACATTTTGCATACATGTCTAACAGCGTAGTTGCAACTACAACATTTGACAAAATTACTCTATCCTTTATGTATTGATGCATGTCCATACCCTATTCCAAAGTTCCCATTCTGACATAGGCAGGGAGGATGGTGGCAAAGGTTGTGGAATTTGGTTTTACACCAGCTAATTGCATTTGCTTTAAAAGTTTTGAAGCCTTTTCAACAAATCCATTTTGTGCATATCTTGCAGTCATTGCAGTCCATGAGACAACATTTCTTTGAGGCATTCTATCAAATTGTTCACGTGCCTTGTCTATGCTTCCACATTTTGCATACATGTCTAACAGGCCAGTTGCAACTACAACATATGACAAAATTGCTCTATCCCTTATGTATTTATGGATGTCCATACCCTATTCCAAAGCTCCCATTTTGACACAGGCAGGGAGGCTGATGGCAAAGGTTGTGGAATTTGGATTTACACCATCCAATTGCATTTGCTTTAAAATTTCTGAAGCCTTTTCAACAAATCCATTTTGTGCATATCCTATAGTTATTGCAGTCTATGAGCTCATTTCTTTCAGGCATTCTATCAAATAGTTCATGTGCCTTGTCTATGCTTCCACATTTTGCATACATGTCTAACAGGGCAGTTGCAACTACAACATCTGACAAAATTCCTCTATCCTTTATGTATTGGTGGATGTCCATACTCTATTCCAAAGGTCCCATTTTGTCACAGGTAGGGAGGATGGTGGCAAAGGTTGTGGAATTTGGGTTTATACTAGCCAATTACATTTGCATTAAAATTTCTGAAGCCTTTTCAACAAATCCATTTTGTGCATATCTTGCAGTTATTCCAGTCCATGAGACTACATTTCTCTGAGGCATTCTATCAAATAGTTCATGTGCCCTATCTATGCTTCCACATTTTGTATACATGTCTAACAGGGCAGTTACAACTACAACATCTGACAAAAATTCCTCTATCCTTTATGTATTGATGGATGTCTATACCCTATTCCAAAGTTCTCATTCTGACACAGGCAGGGAGGATGGTGGCAAAGGTTGTGGAATTTTGATTTTTCATCATGGGAACCTAAAATTTTTGCAAAAAATGGTAGGAAATTTTAGGTTCCAACAAGTCCATTAGTTGGAGGTAGGCAAACAAAGGTTTTCTATTCATTATTAGCCCATTAAACTTAAGCATATGAGATGGCATGGCACACACAAAATATTGTGGATAATGACCAGAAGATTAGTTTAATTGAAACCACTTTTTGTAAGCAAGCACAAGACTAGTATACTCATTATGATCCTAATGGCACCAAGAAGGGTCCCCAAAGATATAAGAGTAATCATTTTTCATCTAAGAGAAATCTTACATTTAAGGGCACTAGGGTCAACAGAGAAGCACTTTAGAACTCATCCTACACATCAATAAACAACTCAACACAAGAAATGCAAATTGACATATTAACACAACAATATCCAACTAAGTTATTGAAAGTCAACTATTGATACCTCATTCTCCATCCAGATTACAAAATTGGTCCACTTTTTGCTTTGTAACATATCCTTTTCAAATTGCGTTGGATACTTGCCATATTTCTCCTCTTGTCAAAACATGGCACATGGATTAGTTAAAGTAATTAATATGCAATCATTTACTTTTTCCTAGGAAATAAAAAAATATCATTTAACATATTAAATATACTTACAAATGTACAGATCAAGGCTTGTAAACCTTTATGTCCACTGTGATGTGTGGCATCAAGTTTGTCAAGCCTAGCCTTGGAGGCCTTGTCCTAAAACATATACTAATTAAATTTAACTATGCACAAATAAAATTTAAAAATCATTTAATAGATTTGATATAATCTTATGACCAAATTCAAATACCTGTGTACTCTCCTCACCGGACTTCCTCCATGCATTAGACTTCTCATATGCTTTTACAAGCTCTTTCCATACTTTCACACTTACATCAATTGGCCTTTTTTTGAGCCTTAGCTCAGGAGTGAGTTTTTTTATCTTCTTTGTTTGGTTGCACCGAAATCTCTTGCAGTTTTGAGACATTCATAGCTTTATCTTCTTTATAGACCAACCTGTGCCAAATTCAGTCTCCATGTCTTGGATAACTACTTTTTACAAGTGCATGGGTATCTTTGAGAATGGCAAATATAGATGGTCTTTGAACCGTTGAAGGCATGATTCCTTCAACCTATTCAAAAATGATTTTCCATCATCTGTCATTCGGACTTCCCCTAAAACCACATTGTATTCTATCTTGGTATCGTAGGTACCAATGCAAGATGCAAAACATGGCGTGGTGGTCGAAGAAGTCTGTGTCCTAGGAGTGGGTGGGACATTGGAAGCATCTATTCCCTGTTCCACATTCTTAAAAGTTATTGTTATTGATTTCCTCTTGGATATTTTGCTCGATCCAGGACTAGTTGGGGAATCAATTGATTCCCTTTGACACTATTGATTTGGTTGTAATGTTTTAGGGGCTTTACCAGATCATTTTTCTATGTATCTGGCAAGCATTGTCAAGTCCACACCATCCAATTTGTTCACTACCTCTACTCCCAATATGGAAGCTAATGCCTCTTTATCTTTGTCAGTCTCATGTTCCTATATATATAATTTCTTCTTTTAAATTTACAAATAAAAAACTAAAAATTAAAAATTAAAGAAACAATGGAAACATTTACAAATCTATAAATTGACAATGAATTATCTCATTGTGGCTAGAGTCTGCTCCCTTTGCTCTCTTCCCTCTATTGCTTGACATTTTGAGGCGACCTAGGGCAAATTATTTTTGTTCAGTCTGTGGAGGCAAACGAAGTACACACTGCCAAGTATGAAAGTTTTTGTCCAGTTTTTCTGTATTCCTCAAGGTTTTTGACCTTTACTTTGTAGAGCAAATCATGAAGCTATTTTCCTATGAATCAATTGGTGCCTTGGGAGGGAATCTGTAGTTCTGGGCCTAATTTTAGTTTTCTCACCCTCTTCTCAAAAGCCCTATCTCCTCATATTGTCTCGACCAAACTTTCTTTTAGTTTGCTCACCCTTGTCTCAAAAGCCCTAATTTTAGTTTGCTCACAATCGACTTGTCTTAAAGCACTCGACTGCTTTTTTAGGAATGAAGTGAGAAAGTTATCTTCTGAGAAAGGTATTCATAGGAATGATAATCGAACTTTGGCATTGGGGTTTGAAAAATGTGTTCACTTCTCTCGAATGTAGAGGAAATAATGCAATGTCTACAATTTTACCCTCCTCCTTTGCAACCACATGAGACTTGAACGATTCGCCTATAAACAAAACAATATTCACAACCCTTTCTTCACAATCCTCTCCATTTAATCGAAACAAAAATATTTTTGGGAATGAAATTTTTTTCATTGTAATTATAACCTTACATATGGTGTCACAAACTAAATCAAATTTCTCATCTCCTTGCTTGTTTTTCCCTTTTTTCTCCTCTCTTCATGCGACATTTTTTTGCTTTTTTCTCCTCTAATTCACGCGGCATTTTTCTCCTGTAATTATCAAATTTCTCATATAATTTAGGCAGGAAGTTTTTATTTTTTATTTTTCCTTTACAGGTCCTGCCATTGCCAAAATAAGGACGAACACAAAAAACCCAAATGCTCGATCTCCAAACAAAAAATGAACACCAAAAATCAATAATTTTTTTTTTGGGTATGTGCAGGTGAGATTTTTTTTAAATTTTTTTGACCTAGTAGTTGGCGCTATAGTCAAAGTTGTTACTGCCAACTTTAGCGCCGACGTTTAGGCCTAAATGTAATCTTTTTAGGGTGGAAAAGGCAGCACAAAGTGCACCTAATTTAGCACCAAATTTTAGGCCTAAATGTAATCTTTTTGGGGTGCAAAAGGTAGTGCAAAGTGCACCTAATTTAGCACCAATCAATGCAAAATGATGTATTTTGCTTCAAAGTTGATTAAAAAGTAACCTCATCAAATTTGGAGTGTCCTTAGAATAAGTAACTATATCTTGTTTCCATGATAGCATTTTGACTTCATGCTTCTCTTATGATTAGCTCAATAATGACTCACTCTTTCATGACCTTACATAGATGGTTGGTGGTAATCCTTATGCAAGTGATATGGCTTTGGAAAAACCAAACAACTCTTCTCTTACTATCATGATGACATGATATTGGGACTATATTGGCAGCTTATGGAGTGTGCTTATGGTATTGTGATTTTCATTTCTATGTTCTCATTAACCTATTTTAGGTTGAAGCATGGTAACTAACCCACTAGCTATTATGACAGTCATACAATGATTAGACAATCCTCTCCACTTTGACTATGACAATCCTATGCATGATGTTTTCTTCATGACAGTCCCCAATACTGTGAATTATTGATAGTATCTAGTTCAAATGGAGTTTTGGATGGTGTAGTAATTTGTCCCTATGGCTCATGATAGTACATGCATTGGTTATGTGCTTGTGACATTACTCTCTAGATATCTCCTCTTTATAGTGGCAAGGTTTCAAGAACATGACAACTTAGGTAAGGTATCAACTTGTCTCTTTAACCTTTGGATTGTCATTTTTCAAGAATTTATCTCATTGAAATGCAAAGATATCATGTTGATTGATGACTAACTACATTGTTACTATGATAGTGACTTAACCTGGTCACAAGATTAATGAGACAATTTTAAAGTAATAACTCTATGGATACATACCTAGCTATCCTAGGTGTACTATGACAACAATTTAATGTTTCTAGTGTTGCTTTTAAACCTCCTATGGTTATTACCTATGCCTCATGGTATGACAACCTCTATAATGTTAATCCTCATGATCCCACTACAATAGTAGATCAACACTATTATGGTTCCCTGACTTACCATTTTGACACCAATTATTTTAGTTGGAGCCATGACCTTCCATCTAACATTTGAGAGTTGGATTTGGGATTAAGGACAACCTTAAGATATGTGATAGGAGATTGACAACATTTTAGCTAAGTCATGACAATCTTTGTTTATATTATGTAACTTCACTATAATCTTGAGGCTTGGTTTAAGAGGCCATGAAATCTCTCCTTCACTATTTGACAACCTTCCAGTTCCTCACATACCTATGATAGTCTTATTTATACATCAAGTTATTCCTTAGATCTTGTCAATCCTTAAGGCATGATGACAACATCCCTAAATACAAATGGTTGGGGTTATGATAGCTAATGGAGGGTTTTCTTTTCAAAGGAAACCATTAATTTTGGAGTGAAAGGTAATGGTGAAATATAACATCAAGTCCCTATAATTAAAGAATATCCAATGGATAGGATTAACCTAACAAAGATCTAATGACATAATTTCAAAATTAACATCCAAATTATCCTTCCCTCCATCAAGAATTTAAAATTTTGATGCCAAAGACTCTTTGAGACTTTTTGAGGGTTCTATGATAGTTTTGAGGGTTTTATGGCCACTTGGAGAGATATAGATTTCCTTAAAATGACCCATAAAAGAAAAAGGAGAGTCAAATATGAAATAAATGTCTTTTTGATGTGAATTTGTAATCATCTTGTAATCATAAGATTTGAGCTCTAGTTGTCAAGATTCCGCATGCAAAATTTTTCTGAAGAGCAAAATGTTGCAATGTCCTATTTTGTTTTTCATAGTGTGTCTTAATGAAAAGCCAGTGTATTAACAAGATAAATTCAAGTGTATTATAGGATCCAGAGGAGGCCATGGAGAGAGGACGTGGACGGCGTTGAACTACTAAATCATAGAGAGGAAAGTGGGTGGAAATAGATATGACAATGGAATCTGCAGATACAATAGAGGTAAGAAGAGAAAGCAACCTCAACCAAAGGAGGAGGGTGTTTATGAATTCACAAATGCTACAACATAGAGGAGATAAAGTCATTTTTCTATCCATGAGGCCTCTAAGGTCAAACTCATTGGTTGAAAATGAACAGGAATGGTGATTAAATGTGATTCTATGATCAAGGGAAAAGTTTGAAAATTAGGATGGCCAAAACATGATATCAATATGTCAAATATATGACTAAAGTGAGGTTTTGTGTTGGATAGGATATTTGTTGAAATGATATAATTGGTTTACTAAACATTATTTACTATGTTGTGTTTCATAGGGGCCAGACAAGGCCATGGCAATAGATCGTGTCATATCAAATGAGGACACAATGGATGAAGTGGTAAATCAGGTACTCAAATCCAATTTCCTTAGGAAAAAATGATGTGATGGCATTTTGTGATGCGTCCATCTTTTTTCACAATATTATTGAAATTTATAATGTATTATCCAATCTTGACATAAATTAATGCATGTTGTTGATTATTTTAGATGGAGATTGGAGCAAATGCAGAGCCTGAGCCTTCAACTAGCAAATGAAAAAGATATGTACGTGGATGTGGACCTAAAACTATTAAATCACGTAGACGATAGTGACTAGAAGAGGATATGATAGTGGATCCTACAGACATAACAAATGATTACACTGAACAAGAGGTTGGTCAGGACTATAGTACATGGGATGAATACTTTGAGAAAATTGTTGTTTGTGGATGTTCTATATGTTGTGGAAAGAAACAATTCAAATGAGCGATTGTACAAATACATTACATATATGATGAGCTTCCAGTCAGTAGTATGCCTCCTACAATCAATTCAAATCCAATAAGAATTGTGGTAAGAAATTTTCCAAATTGATATAAATAACATGTATACATCGTTTAAACATTGTTTTATATTATTTAAATAACTAATTTTTTTCTTAATGGATACTTGTAGGATAAAGTTCTTGGTTTAAAGTTTCCTGGATTACTGACTTCCAGCCTAGAGGGCAATGATCATTTATTAGATGATACATCTAACCAAAATATGTGCCAATATACCATCTCAGAAGATGAGGAATTGATGAAAACAAGCAACATAACAAGAACCGGTTTAAAGATGCATCATTTGGTTAAAGATAAGGGGAAGGTGGACTACAAACCCTATGAGAATGAATGTGATGGAGATGATGACTTTCCATTGAGTTTGAGATCAATTTACAAAGAGACATTTGATCGTCAACTATATTGCACTTGGCCTAGTGATCAACAACTACCTAGAGTGTATGAGGTGTTTCAATTTTGGGGATACAACTACATGATACGACCCTCCAATATTCATGGAGTGAATCTAGGCCTATTTATTGTCCAAAATGTACATGTGGGATATAAACATAGAAACAATTCAGAACAAACCACTAGGAGTTTAACGCCATATTATGGTCCATCCTATTACAGTGGTGAATGGAGAAGGCTAGCAGAATATAAGCCTAGCATATCAGCATATGGTCTAAATTTGAATATGTATACACATCGTCTCCAATTGGAAAGTGGAAAAGAAACGAATAGAGGTCATCTTATGTATATAGATGGACATGCATACACACACAAAAAAATTATAGGATTTATAAATAGTAGTAAGGGAAAGGACCCTACTGTAAGACCAAATTGTCAATTGTTGAGGTTATAAATGATAAAGATGGAGAAATGGAAAGAGATGTTGATAGATTGATAATGGTTGAGGCTACTATGGACCTTACCATTGGGGATGAGTTATTGATTGATTACCCCTTCCTAAAGAAGAACAAGGTCTCCCTAAGGATGTTCTTAAGGGTAGAAAACCAAAGAATAATAAATAAGTGTGGACTGATGTTTTATAAACTATGTTGTCAAAATTGTGTTTTATTTAAATTATTGTATAAAAAAGCTAGTCTATAAAATAATGTTCCATTATTCAATTGATGTATATATGTTCATACAATTTATATTTTTATTTTTAAGCCATATTTGATTATATTTCTTTGAAATTGATACATTTATGATTTATCCAATTGTTTCCAAACATTAAATAATGTCTGTGTTTGTTGATAGGTAGAATATGTTGACGAAACACATACTAATACCTAAGATACAATTGGGTTATTAAGATTTGGATGGGATGATCCAAACCATCCTTTAAACAATACCAAGACAAAAAGAGCGTTATTGAAGACAATACTACCAGCTGAGAGATTTGAAGAGCTGATGAGATCCGCATACAATGATGACATGCCACCTAGCCTTAATGATGATGATCATGATAGTGAAAATGTAGTGCATGAACAAGGATTTAATGAAATGCTTACAGCTTTCTTTGCAGATGAAAACAATGATGACAATAATGATCATATGGTTAATAGTAATGATGATAGTAGGGGTAATTACCACCAACGTAACATTGATGATAACAACCTGAAAGACTCCATCAAGCAAGCATTGAAGACACCCGTGTTCAAATTGGGTGCAAGTAGAACCTCAAAACTAGCATGCATATTAATATTATTAGAAATCAAGTTACTATTTGTTTGGTTAGACAAAGGATTCACTACCCTACTGAAGTGAGTTAAAATCTATTTCTTACTTTGCAATTGTCAATTGGTGTACATAATTCGTAAACATTCATCAACTTCGTTTATATTTCTTTAAGGGAATTTTAAAACCATATATTGTATATAAAAAGTCCTAGTATAGATTGACATATCAAACATGTTCATCATAAGTCAAACTTTCAATTGATTTAATCTCTGGAAATCTTACAAGGCACTAAAAACTAAAATATTCCCTGAAGAGAATGTGTTGCCATCAACTTGCAGAGAGGCGTGTGAATTGTTGGTTGAGTTGGGGATTGAATATAAGCAAATTTATTAATGTAAAAATGATTGCATTTTATACAGAGATGAATATCAAAACAAGGTAGAATGCCCTATATGCAAAGAGAAGAGATATCATACAGATGTACAAGGTCCTATAGTTCCAAAGAAGGTTTTACGTCACATGCCAATTATACATAGACTTCAACGAATGTTTCGTTGCAAGTCACTTGCACAATTGATGGACTAGCATGCAAAGAACAAGAGTAAAGATAGATTCATGCAAATTTTGGCCAAATACAAAGCAATGAAACACATAGAGGAAAAATAGCCAAGAAAATTCAAAGATGAACCCCGTAGTATCAGGTTTGGTCTTGCAATTGATGGAGTGTGTCCATTCTCTTTCCTGAGCTCAAATTATAGTGTTTGGCCAGTCAGATTGATAGTATATAATATTCCCCCATGGATGAGTGTTAGAAAGGAGCACCTTACGTTGACTCTCATTGTTCTGGGAAAACATCAAGTTAAAAACATGGATGTTTATCTTGTGCCTTTTATTGATGAGATGCAACTGCTATGGAAAGGCATAAGAATGTATGACATATCACATCCCCCATCAAATAGGTACTTCATGTTGTATGGTGTGCTATGTTGGACTATTCATGATTTCCTAGGACTTGGTGTTTGTTCTGGTAAGATAAAATATTTACGTATTGACACTCATAATTTATTTTCATCCCAACTTTCATACTTAGTTTTATACTATTTTTTGATGTTATTAACATTACTTATTGAATTGCAGGGCTTCAAACAAAGGGGATATTTGCATGTCCAAGATGTGCAAAACAATTTCAAGGGTGTTATTCTAAAGATCTACATAAATTTATTTATGCAAACAATAGGGTTTCTCTACCACTAGATCATAAGTTTAGAAATCACTTGAAGAATCAATTTGATGAAAAAGTTGAAAATATAGGCCCTTCCATGATTATGGGTCTAGGTGATTGGCTTAAAAAGTATGAAGGTGTTGAATTGAAAGGTTGGGAGGATTTTTTTGATTGGGGTGATTCAATTGAAGAACTAAAACAAGTTGTAGTTAATATGCCAGAAGGAATGAAAAGGAAATCCATATTTTATGAGCTCCCTTACTGGAAGGATCTATTAATATCTCACCTATTAGATCCTATGCACGTGTTCAAAAATGTTCCAGATTCCATATTTTGACATATATTAGGCAAAGAGGACACCTTGTCTTCGAGGAGAGATATTGCTCTTTTGCGTACCAAAATTGATAGAAAACATTTGTGGCCAAATAGGGAAAATGAAACATATGCAGAAACTCCATGGATTTTAAAAACAAAGAGCTAGACCAACTAAAAAATATCATTCGTTCAATAAGGACACCTACTGGCTATGGGTCATCATTGGCTAAAGCTTTTACAGTTGATGGACATATCACATGATTTAAAACACATGATTTTCAACTTTATGAAGGTATTATATATCATCATTTAACATTTATTGGTAACATTGATTAAGTACTAAATATATTTTGATATTTTGTTGTGTGAGAAAAAATTACTAATGACCTTTTCATAAATGTGTTTGATAGCATATCATTCTATTAGCAATTACTGGGGATTCCTATCTTACAGTTGACTTAAGGAATGCCATAAGTCGATTGTTAGCATTTACAAGGTATGTGGTTATATGAAATGTTCATGTGTGAGAGACATAGAGATATTATATTACATTTTAATTTTTGACTAAAGGTTCATACTAATTTACTATTCTTATATTAGGTAGGTGACCTCCAAGGAGAACCACGAATGTGAAGTGCCAAAATGGAAGAAGGAAATTGTAGAAATTGTATGTGTATTTGAGAAGCTCCCTACAAGTTTCATGGACCTACAAGTCCATTTACTTATACATCTAGTCGATGACATTGAATTGGTGGGTGTTGTATCAACGAGGTGGATATTTTTCTTTGAGAGGTATATGAAAACTCTAAAAAGATATGTCTGACAAAAGGCACATCCAGGGGGTTGCATGGTTGAAGGGTATGTGTTGAATGAAGCATTTTTTTTCCTATGTGAATTGCTTGGTAAGGATTTTGAAGATGGGCCATGCTTCTAGGATGAAGAAGGAGCATTAGATATTATTGATGGAGAAAAACCACAATCTACTGGTGTTCAAATAGAAATTAGTAAGTAAATTCATGATTAGTGTGGTTTTTTTTCTTGCAATCATTAATTTACTCTGTAATTTATTTGTCAAATTTACAACATGACATTTGGAGTTTGAAATAAACATGTTGACATGTAATAGGTGTAGACGAAAGTGCTATACTCGACAAGTTCATTCTGTACCACATGGACTTTATGAACAAATGGATTGATTTGTATGATAAAAAGAGAGAAGTGTTAGAAGCAAGGAGATAATTTAAGAGATCGAACCCAAGGAATAGTCCACTTCCCACTGATCTACTTGGGGAATGGGGCAAAGATTGCACACTAGAATGGGTTATTGAACAAATTTAAAATCAAATAGAAGATGTAGGTATAGATTCAAACATAACAGAAGATGAAATCAACATGTCTAGAAGATGTGAAAGAAAGGTACAGTTGGAATTTTACAAAATGTTGTTTCCTTACAGTTTTGACACTATTAACTATTTTAATATTCATCATTATATTTGTTTGCACTGAAATAAATGGTCTTTCATAGGTGAGGAAATATCCAGCAATGTGGGCATATGGTCGACATTATTGTTTAGAAAATGTAGATGTAAAGAGATGATCCTTCGATTGTGGCATCATGGTTGACTTCAAGCAATCCAGTTGATTAAGCTCAAAAGATAAGAATATAATTGAAGGGAATCTACAATATGTTGGGAAAATACAAGAAATTATTGAGTGGGATTATCTCTCTTGTAAATGTATTTTTAAGTGTAGATGGTATGAAACATTTGAGAGGACATGAAGACATGATACCCATAGTGGATTATTTTCTATAGATTCCTCATGTTTCCTACCGGAGGATAAGGAGCCTTCTATTCTACCAATTCATTGTGAGTAGGTATTTCTTTAACTCAAACAAGAAGTGGTAGTGATCATTAATCTATTAATTCATAGTTTATTGTGAATAGATACAGGTGTTTATTAATCAATATAATTGTTATACCATATGTCTAATATATGTATGTCATTCATGTGCAGGTATTTTTGTATGAAGATATTTTGGACCCAAAATGGATATTTGTCATACATTATGATCCAAGATTAAGGCATGTATTTGACGATGCATTAGTGGATACTGAGCAAAATAATGATGGCCAACAAAATGAGAGAGAGGGATTAGCAAACATCAAAGAAATTAACATCCATGATGATATTGAAGATGGTTATGTTCAAGCACAAGAAGACAACAATCCAAAGTTGGATGATGTTATGGAAGACAACAATATGGATGGTATACAAAATGATGATCCAAATACATCCAATAACAATATAGATGGTCTACAGTTAGATTTCAAAGATGATGAAGATGATGCAGGTCAAGATGAGGATGATGATAATATTAAATAATTGAAAGAACATATGAACATTGATAATGATACACATGATGACATTGTAGCAGACAATAATGTTAATGACCAAGACTTCCAAATTTTTAGAATTATTTTCAATCCATATTTAAAAAAGGATGATTCTTATGGCCTAAAATTTGAAATGCTTCAGTAATATTATTTGTGTTGATACAAATTACCTATTGCAATATCTTTAAAGAGTTCAATCTTTGGTATGAATTGTTGGCAGAAAAAATTAGGATTACTTGGATGCAATTTCCTTTTCATTGCTTTATATTTTGCTTGAATGTCAAGGTCTCAACCTAATCCTCATTTTGCGAGGAAGTTATGATTGAGGATTTGATGACTACTACATATTTTAATGGCAAATATGTTTTTCATCATGATGCACATGTTGCACATATGGATAGGCAAGACATGAATCTTACTACACAAATACTTATATCAAACCTTTACGGATTTGAGCAATAATGTTACTACACAAATACACTCCACATATTATCTCATGTTGCCACTTCCACTCCCATTTTAATCATAACTCATAATGTTTATCCTTCCAACATAGATGTCAAAGAATTGATGAGATGCAAAATAAAGTTGATGCATTACCCCTAGTAATCAAAGGATATCATAGGATAAATCAAGCATAACCCACTTTCATTTGAGTTATTTCTTATCCATTTCTAGCTTGCAATTGTTTTTTTAATTTCACATTTTCAAAATACAATTTGTTTACTTCATCATTCATTACTTTCTAAGTTTTCTCATAATCTTGCATCCTTTGTTCTAACTTCTTCACAGCAACATGAGTAAACATAGCAGTATGAACATTGAGAGCAATTGCTTCTATTGTTGATGTATGTTACCCTAAAGATATGCCAAATCTTATGATTAGGTTTTATATGTGAATTTGGCCAACTAATAGAATTGCTCAAATTAATCAAAATTCTCTGCACTTTAGGCTTGTTCAAGCCTAGGTGGGTGTTACCTTGTTTCACCAATGACAATTTACTTTCAAGTTTACTGGTGACTTCAGAACAGATTAAGGAGCTTATGTAATTTTGTCAATTAAATCATCCACTTCACTTAACCCAATCTGGCATATGATTTGGATTAATATTTTTTATAAATCTGTAAACCCTACTCTGACAACAGAAAAACAAAATTGGATTTTGAAAATATATACAAGGGAATGATTTTCAAAAGAGAATGACTGATGCTTGCCACATGAGGAGTTTGTTTATCTTTAATTATTTTTCATATATATCCTTAATTATATCTATGCCATGTTATCTAATTGTGATAAGTACTTGAGTAAGACCATCAATGAAAAATGAAGTGGACATATTATCATCTATATTAGCTAATTGATTGCACAAATATTTCAATTTATCAACGATCTCATGTTTCTATTCATTTTCAACACTTTTAATAAAGACATCATGATCATAATATTATTCTTCATCATTAGAATAAAATATTGAGATATTAAGTAATTAAGATAGAGAAATGAACATACAACTCATAAACTCACAACAAAGAGAATAGAACAACCTAGAAAGCTTTTCATTTTCCTTAATTCTTCAAAATTTTCCAAGTCTTCAACAACAAGAAATGAGTGATACAGTTCCATTATATAAAAAGACCATATACCTTCAACAATTAATACATTGTCTTTCAAATTCAATGAATACAAAGAAGTGCCTAAAGGCATTAGACAAATATTAATTACAACGAAGGAAATGGAAAGGAAGGAGTGGTTGGCCTTGAGAAACACGAGGAGCTGCCTGGGGATCTGCATTGTTGTGGTTGGAAGATGATAGCCAAGCTGTCATTATTTAGTTCCATATCTATCCTCCCACCCACCGTATGTTCTTTCAACCAACCAAGGAAATGAGATGATTTCTTCTATCTTACCATTGTGGCTAACATACTGTGCATCTAGGATACCTTTGACACTTTTACCAAATAAGTCAAATGTAATGTCTACCATGTGCTGTCTTTCAAGTGTCCAACTTAACACATGCTGAGCTGGGTCTCCTTTATCGTAACAAGCTGGAATTAACTAATTACCATTATCAATGATTTCCTTCCTCCACTTATTCAAGTCTTTTGTAGTCCCATCAGCTTCTAAAATATGAGGCAACCATTTTGTGTCCAACTTTTCAACTGCCTGCATTTTATCCTTTAATATTGTATCCAATTTTAGTTGATAAGTAGCCACCTCCTCAAAATTTTCCAGCATTCCTGCTACCAATTGTATCTTAGGAGGAGCCTCTAAATCATATCTAGAACACCTAAGAAATTCACTGAATTTCCTAGTCCTTGGCAACCAGTTGGTCTTCATAGCTGATAGCCTCTGTTTGTTTGACTCATGTTTTTCACGTGTTATCTTTAACAAGGAGTAAGACTTATGGGTCTCCTCCAACCTATCCAATATCTTCTTAATTCTATACATAACTAAATTTGTGGCTATATCCTTCATTTTACCTTCCATTCCTTCATTCAACTTCTTATTCTCTTCTTTCAATTCCTTTATCTCTTGAAGTAGGGGTTGTGTGTCCCTTGGCAATGATTCTGTAGTCTATATGATTGGGGGAGTTTGGGATGGACCAACTTCCAATTGAGGTTGACTCTCATAGACACTAAGCCTAGCCATTGCCTCTGTGTATTTCCCCAATAATTCATTGTAATCTTTCTGCAGTTTAAGTGTTGCTGCCTCTGCAAAATGTGTTGTCTATACATTCAAGTTGGCTGCCCGAGGAGTAGGGGTGTCTAACACCCTCTTGATGATAACATTACCAGTTAATTCCTCCAATCCTACCTTTGGTTTCTTATCATTTGGGGCCAATGTCTAGATAGCCAAGGTATCAAATTTAGGGTCAAAGATAGCACCCTGCAATGCTCTCTTGGCCTATTCTCCACTTACATCTACATCATCCTTGGTAATGGTATCATATGCAATAGCATCTGACAATGTCCAGTGTGGCAATAGTAATATTTTTCTTTTCTTCACAAGTGTTCTCCCTTCTTCAGGAGTCATAGCACTGATATCCTTGTTCACCTCACCCAAAACCCTCCTTGTGATAGCATCATATTTTGAAGGGTTTGCACCACTTTTGCTTCTTCTATCCTTCTCTGGAACTCTTCACTCATTCTCAACACAAAGGATTTAAATTCTAGGGTGGCAATGAATGCATCATCAGAGATAAATTGATTGCATGCCACTTCCCTCACATCTTTGGTGTCCACCTCATTGTTGACTGTGGAACTTATCAACCTATTCTCTGGAGAGGCATATGGTGCTATCCTTGGGGGAGAATGCAATTGATGTGGGGGCTATGGATCTTGTTCCTCTGCCACCTCTTCCTCCAAATTCACAACTTCCATTTTTTATTTTGTCTCAAGATCAATTATCTTTGCTCTTTTTGGGGCAGGGGCATCAGGGGAGTCAGGGGAACTTTTCTTAATATATTTTCCCTTTGAACTATTCAGTTGATAAGTGGGCCTTTCCTCTCCAACAGGTGCCTCAGCAATCAATTCATCTCCCTTTTCAAAGAACATTTTGATTCTTTCAATGGTGTCTTGAATTTCAATGAATGCCCCTTGATATGCAGAGTTGGCATTTTTCTTCCTTTTCTCTGCATCTATTATCAATTTCCATTTATTTCTCAAGAAAAACACTTGTTGCATTGATTCACAATTTCTGATAGTATCCTCATCAAGTAGGACATGGTGTGGTATTTAGGCCCGCTGATTTTATGCCTTGTGTCATGAATAAAGCCTTCAAGATCAAAGAGCCTTATTGCCTCCATATTCATCCTATAACATTGCAACATGAAACTGATCTCATCTAAACCATTCTTGTCAATTGTAATAAAATCATGAAGCTTTAGAGATGCTGGGATGAGAGATCCCTTCTTATGCTTTCTAAAATGTTCCTTATCTGCTACATTTAGTTGTCTGATGATCTCCATAAATCCTATTCTTCTAGGCACAAATTTTGGTAAGGAATAGGGTGGAGCCTCACACCCATAGATTCTGATATAGGTTGTATTTTCATGTAAGAACCAATCTCCCTAATTGTGATTGATATTCAGATGGTGGGTTCTCTCCATTGATCTTAGAAAGTCCTTAATTTCCTTCGGTATCCTTTTTGTAACAGGCTCTAGGAACCCCAATACTTTCCTCACAAAATGCTCCTCAAAGGTGACATAACTAGCATATTTGAAGTGCATGTCTAGCATGCAGGTCCACATCTAAACTGGCATGGCATTGCCTTCTGCATCAGTCATTCTCAAATGCAATTCCTTGCCCCAATGACTAGACAGAGAAAAAAGAATCATGTGGCACATTAATGAATACCAAGTGAACCTTACATGGGGGCCTAGAGTATACATATTGTTCTTAATGGGCATCATTTGTTCATGCATCTTCTTTAACAAGTACCCTGCATAATCATATGGCTTGTCAATTTCATAATCTTGGATATATACTGCCATCATCATTAGAGGCACTAAAATTCCTTTTAATGCATCTGTCCCAAGCACATGACACAAGCTATGATAAGTTTTAAGAAATATTCCATGAACAGGCTGCATCAGAAAGGTTCCTCTTCTATGACAGGGATTTTGATCAGAGCTCCATCAACCCCCTTCAATCTATGCTTGGCCAAGTTGTAAGATTTGTATGCATACCTAAGACCTCTATATTTTTCTCTAAAAGCATTCAAGTCTATAGGTATACCATCAGTAGAATTAAGATTGAAGACAGTAGCAATGTAGGCCTTTGTGAATCTAATGACAACACTACCATTTCCAGACAAGACAGACATGGTCTTAGGTTCATACCTAGTTTCTACAACTCTCACTAAGTTTGTGTTTATGAAAACATTAGGGCATATCAATTTGGCCAAGTCTAATGTCCAAGCATGGAAGACCGGGGCTCTATAGTCACTTCATTTGTGCCAATGCTCAAACAGACTCCAAGCAGACACAGGGAACCTAGCATCTCTACAATCTACACAAAGGTAGTATATTTTATCATTTCTACCAACCTCTCCTAAATTTGTCAAAGGTCTTTTAGATGAGCTAGGACATTGAATCATGATGTCTTCATCAAGGCCATGTTTGGAGGTCGAAGCTTCACTGGACTGACTCATTTTGTATTTTATGCAGGCAACCTAGGGTTTATGCAATTAATGGCTTCCCTAAATGTTTTAGAGAATTCTTACAGATAGAAAACTAAGTGCAAGGGAGAGACAATGACTTATTGGTTTTGGATGTCGAAGAGGCTTTGAATTGCTTTTCTTTCCTTGTTCTGATGATTCTCTAGCTTTGAATATGATTTCTTCTTGAAGAATGATAGGAAATAACTTGAATTATGTTGTTATAACATCAAATTCATGTACCACTCTATATTTTAATGGAGGTCATGGCAACCATAACTCTACTTGTGCCATAATCATTTGAAAATATTCATTGTTTGCATTTTTGAATTGGGACCGTTGATCTTTCATTACCTTTCCTGAAATCTATAGCTTTGATTCACTAACTAGATTTGACAATCTTAGTCATCTTGGTTGACAAGCCATCATTCAATGGGAATGAGCCAAGTCTTCAGCATGGACTGGACACGTGTCACATCTTCGCGGTGTTGCAGTCGAGGAGGGCCCACCATATACCTACTGTGTGATGCTGTGACATAGCACCCATGCACCTTTATGAGACTTAATTTTTAATTGGTGGATGCCACATGTCACTATCTCGCCATCTCATGGTGAATATTCCTTCTGAAAAGATTCCCCTGCGCTGGCACGCAGCCGTTGGATCTAAACACTCAACACTGACATGTGGCTAAGGAGAATACTTTGCAGGCAAAGGTTCCATGGACATGTTGGGAATTAAGGTGTCTCAACCTTGGTAATTCTCTGCATTTGTAATGTTTGTATTTATTACTCAATTGCCTATGTTGTAACTAATTGAAAATTCCACTTTGTCATATTGTGGGATGTGGCACGGTGATGTGTCAATCCTATATGGATTATGACAACTTATTATTTTGTCCTCATATGAGGAGATAGGCATCCCACTTAGTGGTAGGAATATTCTTCCATGTGTCGGCATCTTCTATGTTGTGTAAGGAATGTTTGACCGAAATGGTTATGACAGATTCCTATGACGAATCTTTGACATGTAAGAGTCGAGAATAGAAGGTTGTAAGACAGGTAATGACATGTGTCATGAAGCATCTTTGAATGAGGTATATTTGGGTGCCCCACGGTGGAATATGATGTGTTGTAAGAGAATATGCTATTTATAGCATGTGTATGACAGATTCTCTTACAGATGTAAGTTGTAACTGCTATGACAGATTCTATGACAATCGTAAGTGTCGTAAGAGCATCTGTCATAGCCCATTTTGGAAATAGGTGACCTCTTTGGGATGGGAGCTATGGACAAGTGCAGATACATTCTACAATGTTGACCAAGTGTCCCTAGGCATGGATTTTGGTCCAAGATGCCATATTGGACGCCCATTCCAAGAAAGGTCCAAAATTGCCTTGTATGTTCTATTTAAACAGGTGTTTGGAGATGGAGTTTGTATCACAGGTTTACAGGTACTATTATGCTGCTGGATTGACTCCAGACACAAGTGTCAAAGACCATTGAAGCTTGCATTTCAAGTGTATTGTAAACATTCTTTCAGATTTGTTAATACATTGTGTAGGTTTCTGAGTGTGGGGTTTTTTACTCGATAAGGGTTTTCCCCACCGTAAATCTATCTCTCTTCTTCTATCTTCTTTCTGGCTCTTGTGTTTTACTGCTATATCTCATGTTAATGGTTTAACATTACTGTAATAGTTAGGATAAATTTGAATTTGCATAGCCCTCTCCTCAATAGATTAGTGTAGGAAGTGTTTCCGCACACCTAGCTTCCTTTCAGTTGGTATTAGAGCTTGATCACCTTTGGTCCTAGTTGTTGGGTAGGGGTTTTTTGAGCTAATCTTAGGTTGAGTGGGAGTCTGTGTAGAGCATTCTGTATCTTATTGCAACAAGGAGATGGAAAGCACATCAGGAAGGTTTGAAGTAGAGAAGTTCAATGGTAGTAATTTCAAGCTGTGGAAGCTCAAAATGGAAGACATGTTAGTTGACTGAGGCCTTTGGGAAAGTGTGAACGGAACTAAACTAGTTGCAATGACTCAAGATGAGTGGGATCTCAAGGATCGGAAGGCTAAGGGTCTCATAAGACTTAGTCTTACCAATTCTATGTTGTTAAATGCCCATGAGGAGGCTACTGCAAAACTCCTTTGGAAGAAGTTGGGGGATGTGTATCAAGCCAAATCCCTAGTCAATAAACATTTCCTGAGAAAGAAGTTGTATTCTCTTCGAATGGAGGATGGAGGATCCATGGATGAGCATTTGAATACCTTTAATATGTCGGTTGCATAATTAACATCTATTGGTGTAAATATGGAGGAGGAGGATCGGTGTATGACCCTGCTTTGTTCTCTGTTGGACTCATGGGATCATCTTGTCATGGCAATCAGAAGCACCACATCCACATTCAAAATGCAAGAAGTGGTTTCTTTGCTGTTGTCTGAAGAGATGCAAAGAAATTCTTCTGAGGCAGCTAAAGAAGCCCTTGCAGTTCATGGAAGACCCAAGGAGAAAGGGAAGAAGAAGGACAAGAAAGCTGAGAAGGGTAGATCCAAATCCCATGGGAGATCCAAATCTCCTGGAAAGTCCAAAGTTCTTTATTGGAACTGTGGCAAGATCGGGCATTTCTGAAAGGAATGCAAAGAGGAGAAGAAGAAAAAGAAGAAAGCTCCTGACTCAGATTCTGACAAATGACAAGATGATGGTTATGCTTTTATCACAGCCCTAGCAACCCATGCATCTGATGATGTGTGGCTAATCAACTCTGGTGTATCATTCCACATGACCTCACATCGAGACTAGTTCACTAAGTATGAGGAGTTCGATGGTGGAAAGGTGTATCTGGGTGACGACTCTCATCTAGAGATCATTGGTCATGGAAGAGTCTCTATCTAATTCCTTGATGATCAAGTGAAGGGGATCTCTGGGGTTATGCACATCCCAGGCTTAGCACGGAACCTACTTTCGGTAAGTAGTTTGAATGATGTAGGTGTGCAGGTTGTTTTTTCAAAAGAAGGATGCAAGATGACTAGAGGATCTATGGTGCTTGCTAAGGGTACCCAAAGAGGTACTCTGTTTTAGTTGAAAGCATGTATTGTACAATGCAATAATTCTTCTGACTCAAGGAAAAGAGCAGCAGTCACTTCATCCCCACCATCTGAACAAGCAGTGAAGAAATCTGTTGTTTCTAGTCTTGATGGTTGTAATTGTGCATTGGAAGTTAAACTTCCTACAGAAAAGACAATGTTATGGTATAAGAGATTTGGCCACATTGGTGAGAAGGGTCTGCGTACCATGAAAAATAAGAACCTCATTGAGGGGTTAGATGATTGTAATCTTGAGTTTGACTTTTACGAACATTGCATTTATGGAAAACAAAACTGTGTTTAGTTTTACTCGAGTTCTCATAAGTCTTCTGGTGTGTTGGACCTCATTCACTCTGATGTGTTTGGTCCTGTTAATGTTCCTTCGTTATCAAAATTTTTATACTTTGTATCTTTTATAGATGATTATAGTAGAAGGACAAGGATTTATTTTCTTAGAAGCAAATCTAAAGTCTATAGCAAGTTTAAGGAGTTTAAAGCTTTTGCTAAAAATCAGACTGGTAAAAAGATTAAATGTTTGAGAACTAACAACAGTGGTTAGTTCTGTTCTACAGAATTTGATAAGTATTGCAAGGAACTTGGGATTGAAAGGAACAAGACAACTCCATACACCCCACATCAAAATGGAGTTGCAGAGAGGATGAATAGGACATTGATGGAGAAGGCTAGGAGTATGCTTAGTGGCGCTGGTCTAGAACAAAAGTTTTGGGCAAACGCTGTTGCCATTGCTTGCTATCTGGTGAACAAATCTCCTACATCAACTCTTGTTGGAGAGACACCCATGGAGGCGTGGTCTGGTAGAAAGCCTTCAGTAAGGCATCTTCATGTTTTTGGTTGTGAGGCATATGTACATGTGCCTAGGGAGAAGCAGTCAAAGTTGAAGAACAAAGTTGTTAAGTGTATCTTCATCAGCTATGGTGTTCGTGTGAAAGGATACAAGCTTTGAGACCCTGTGGCTGAAAAAGTGTTGTATAGCAGAAGTGTCATCTTTAGAGAGCTTACACCTTCTTCCACTGTTTTGCAGCCATAAGAAAAAGAAAAGAAAGAGGATGTTGTTCAGTTTCCTCTCACCCCTGAGAAGATTGAACAAAAAGACAATGTTGGACTTGATGATGAGGAGAGCTCTACCAGCTCTGAAAGCTCAGAGGAAGAAGCTAAACCTCAACCTCATCTCTTGAGCAGGCCAACACGGATAAGGAAGCAACCTGAAAGGTTTGGTTTTATATTGCTTGATTCTAGTTGTGCTTATGCTTTGCTCCCTAATAATGATGAACCTAGAACTGTATCAAAGGATTTGGATATGAAGGATGCAGGTTCCTAGAAGGAGGCCATGGAGGAAGAAATGGCTTCTTTGGAAAAGAATCAAACTTGGGACTTGGTGCCTTTGCCTCCTAGACGGAAACCCATTGGATGCAAATGGGTGTTCAAGAAGAAGATTGGTGCAGGTGGCAGTATTGAGAAGTATAAGGCCAGATTGGTTGCGAAGGGGTATTCACAAGTGGAGGGTATAGATTATGGTGAGATCTTCTCTCCCATTGCAAAGCTGACATCCATTTGATTCTTGTTGTCTCTCGCAACAACTTATGACTTGGAGGTAGAACAGATGGATGTGAAGACAACTTTCCTTCATGGTGACTTGGAGGAAGAAATCTACATGTCACAACTAGAGCATTACATGGTAAAAGGTAAAGAAAATTTGGTTTGCAAACTTAAGAAGTCTTTGTATGGTTTGAAGCAATCCCCTAGGAGATGGTACTTGAAGTTTGATGCCTTTGTGTTGTCAATTTTAAGGGTAGCCAGGTACATTCTAGGAATAGAAATTAGAGGAGACAGAACCAACAGAAACCTTTGGTTAAGTCAGAGTAAGTATGTTAAGACCATGTTGGACATATTCAACATGGGAGATTGTAGACCATTGTGTGTTCCCGTTTCCTTGGGAACAAAGTTGTCTGTTAAAGATTGTCCAAAATCTCCTAGTGAGGTGGAGGACATGAGCAGAGTACCTTATGCTAGTGTTGTTGGCAGTTTGATGTATGCTATGGTCTACACAAGACCAGACATTGCCCAAGCAGTGGGAGTCCTTAGTTGATTTATGGCTAATCCTGGACGAGTTCATTGGGATGCAATTAAGCAAGTGTTCAGATATTTGAGGGGTACTTCTGAGTATTCCATTTGCTATCATGGTAATGTTTCAGGACCTCCACATTTTGTTGATATTTGTGGATTTATGGATTTAGATTAGGTAGGTGACATTGACAGTAGAAGATCCACCAATGCTTATGTTTTTACACTATTTGGTGGTGCTATTAGTTGGATGAGTAAGCAACAACCTGATGTTGTTTTGTCCACGATAGAAGTTGAGTATATAGTAGCAACTCATGCTTGTAAGGAAGCCATTTGGCTTAAGAGATTATGTTCTAATATTGGTGTTGATGCAGGTTAGATCATGATCAGTTGTGACAGTCAGAGTACAGATTGCCTTGCAGAGAATCCAACTTTTCATGCTAGAACCAAGCACATTGATGTTCAGTTTCACTTCATGAGGGACATGGTTGAGGATGGAAAGGTAAATTTGGAGAAGGTAGATACTTTGAAGAATGTTGTAGATGCATTGATAAAACCAGTGGGCACAGAGAAGTTCAGATGGTGTTCAGAATCTATGAACCTCTCGGCCTATAGCAGTTAAATCCTGTTTTTCTATTGGCTCTTACAAGGTGTTCGACAAGTGGGAGAATGTTGGGAATTAAGGTGTCTCAACCTTTGTAATTCTTTGCATTTGCAATGTTTGTATTTATTATTCAATTGCCTATGATGTAAATAATTGGAAATTCCACTTTGTCATATTGTGGGATGTGGCATGGTGACGTGTCAATCCTACATGGATTATGACAACTTGTTAATTTGTCCTCACATGAGGAGATAGGCATCCCACTTAGTGTTAGGAATATTCTGCCATGTGTCAGCATCTTCTATGTTGTGTAAGGAATGTTTGACCGAAACGGTTATGGTGGATTCCTATGACGAATCTATGACATGTAAGAGTCGAGAATAGAAGGTTGTAAGTTAGGTAATGACATGTGTCATGAAGTATCTTTGAATGAGGCATATTTGGGTGCCCCAAGGTGGAATCTAATGTGTTGTAAGAGAATATGCTATTTATAGCATGTGTATAATAGATTCTCTTACAGCTGTAAGTTGTAACTACTATGGCAGATTCTATGACGGTCGTAAGTGTCGTAAGAGCATCTTTCATAACCCATTTTGGAAATAGGTGACCTCTTTGGGATGGGAGTTGTGGAAAAGTGTTAAATACTTTCTACAATGTTGACCAAGTGTCCCTAGGCGTGGGTTTTGGTCCAAGATGCCATATTGGACGCCCATTCCAAGAAAGGTCCAAAATTGCCTTGTATGTTCTATTTAAATAGGTGTTTGAAGATAGAGTTTGTATCACAGGTTTATAGGTACTGTTATGTTGCTAGATTAACTCTAGACACAAGTGTTGAAGACCATTGAAGCTTGTATTGTAAGTGTATTGTAAAGATTCTTTTAGATTTGTTAATACATTGTGCAGGTTTCTGAGTGTGGGGTTTTTTACCTGATAAGGGTTTTCCCCATCATAAATATTTGTCTCTCTTCTTCTGTCTTCTTTCTAGCTCTTGTGTTTTGCTACTATATCTCATGTTAATGGTTTAACATCACTGTAATAGTTAGGATAAATTTGAATTTGCATAGCCCTCTCCTCAATAGATTAGTGTAGGAAGCGTTTCTGCACACCTGCTTCCTTTTAGGATAGGTGGCGGCCTGTTGCGGCGTCGCGGCCGGGTATGACGTCATCTTGACATGCTCCATGATGGTGTGATTTTTATTTTATAAGACTTTAGGAATTACTGACGGGAACAAGTAACAACTAGGCTAAGGGACTGGTCAACCCATGGACATCAAGACTCAAGGTTGTGAATTAAAGGATCGACAACCGGCAACAAACTGTCAACACAAGAACATAACAATGGATTAATGTTTTCTATAAATCTTTAAACCCTACTCCTAAAATAGAAAAACAAAATTGGATTTTGGAAATATATACAATAATAAGGATCCTAGATGTTTCTTAGGAATGGAAAATTAAAGGCATTGGGTTGTTTCCAACAAATGCAAACCACAAAAATCTCAAAATAAAAAATCAATTTTTTTTATCCTAAACATAGGCATGGAAATTGCGAGTTCAAAAAAATGTAGGGAAATAAGTCATGCCCTATAATAGAAGATTTAAGCCCAATCCTAGATTTAATTAAGTAATTAAGATAGAGAAATGAAATAGTTGAGAAGAAATACAAAACTTATTTGATCTTTTTAGCATGATGTCAAATGTGAAGTGTGTGATTAACTAATGCATTATGAAAAAAAGAATGCTCTCTCTCTCTCTAACCTATCTACCTCCTAGTTAAATCCTTTTCCTAGCTTTCCTAGCTAGTTTTCCTTTTCCTTTCCAATTTCCCTTTAGATCCCCCCAATTTTTCCCTATTTTAGTATTTTCCACCTCTCCTCTCATCATTCTTCCCATCCAATGAACTTTAGTTTTATCTTGTTTCCATTTCACCTTGCCAATTTATATCCTCATCCCTCTTTTAATTTCATGTCCTAGTTTTCTTATTTACATTTTCTTTGTTGATAAGTGAGATAGGTAGAGGCAAAGAGGAAGAGACTAGAGAGAGGGAGAGTCCTAGTTTTCTTGTTCATTTCCTTCATCGATAAGGGAGAGGGAGAATTAATAGATTAAGGGACAGATAGGAAGATATATATAGGTCAAATATAGGGGAGAGAGGCAAGAGATAGAGAGATAGGCAGAGATAGCTAGGTAGAGAGAGCTAGAGAGGAGATAGATAGGGAGAGATACAAGAGATAGATGGGAGTGATAGGGAGATAGAGAGTGACTAGAGAGATGTCTAGAGAGATAGGGAGATAGAGGAATGATAGGGGAGAGAGAGGCAAGAGATAGGGAGAGATAGATAGGTAGAGAGACTAGAGAGGAGATAGTTTGGGAGAGATAGAGGAGACAAAGGGACTAGAGATAGGGAGATAGAGAGTGAGTGAGATGTCTAGAGAGACAGGAAGAGAGATTGAGAGATAGAGGGATGATAGAGAGTCGACGAAGATAAGGGAGAGATAGGAAGATAGAGGTTTAGGGTTTCTCAGGCCATTTAGGGTTTAGGATTTAGGGGTTAGGGGTTAAGGGTTAGGGATTAGGGGCATTATTTAAGGTTGAAGGATTTAGAGAGAGAGAGAGACTTCTTTTGACATGCAACTGTAAACCTTGAATAATGCCCCTAAACCCTAACCCCTAACCCCTAAAACATATATAAACCCTAAATAATGCCTGTAATCCCTGAGCCCTAACCCCTAAACCTTAAACCTGAGAAACCCTAAACCCCTAAATTCTAAACCCTGACAAACCCCTAAACCCTAAACACTAAACTCAAGCAACCCTAAACCTCTATCTCACTATCACCCTATCTCTATCACTTCTCTACCTCTCAATCTCTCTCCCTATGTCTCTAGCCATGTCCCTCACTCTCCATATCCCTATCTCTTCCAGCTATGTCTCTGGCCATGTACCTCACTCTCTATATCTCCCTATTGGTTCTCTCTCTCTAAACACTAAACCCTAAACTTCTAAACACTCATTAACTATAAACCCTAAATAATGTTGCTAAACCTTAACCCCTAACCCCTAAACCCTAAACTCGAGAAACTCTAAACCTCTATCTCCCTATCTCTATCATCCCTCTACCTCTCAATCCTTCTCCCTATCTCTCTGGATATCTCACTCACTCTCTATCTCTCTATCTCTCCCCTCTATGTCTCCTCTATCTCTACCTATTTGTCTCCTCTCTCTCTCTCTCTTTATCTATCTCCAAACCCAAGCAACCCTAAATCCAAGAAACTCTAAACATTTATCTCCATATCTCTCCACTATCTCCCTATCTCTATCATCCCTCTACCTCTCAATAATATCTCTCCCTATGTCCCTAGCCATGTGCCTCATTCTCTATCTCCCTATCTCTCTCCACAGTCTCCTCTATATCTCCTTATCATTCCTCTCTCTCTATAAACCCTAAACCTCTAAACTTGAACCCCTAACCCCTAAACAATAAACCCTAAACCCTAAATTATAATACCCCTAAATCCTAACCCCTAAACCTGAGAAACCCTAAACCTAAGTAACCTTAAACCTCTATCTCTCTATCTCTCCCCTCTCCCTATTGCCTTTGTCCCTCTACCTCTCAATCTCTCTCCCTATCTCTTTAGCCATATCCCTCACTCTCTATCTCCCTATCTCTCCCCTCGATCTCCTCTATACATCCCTTTTGGTTCTCTATCTCTCTCTAAACCCTAAACCCTTAACCTCTAAACCTTAACCCCTATCCCCAAAACCATAAACCCTATACCCTAAATAATAGTCCTAAACCCAAGTAACCATAAATTAGGTGCTACATTAGGTGCTAAACTATGCGCTAAGTTAGGCGCTAAATCAAATGCTAAACTATGTGCTAAGTTAGGCACTAAATCAGGTGCTATATCAGGTGCTAAATTAGGCACTAGATTAGCTGCTAAATTGGGCACTCAAGTAGGTGCTAAAGAAGGTGCTAAATTGGGCACTAAAGTAGGTGTGAATTAGCGCCTACTTGATTTGATCGGCACCAAAAACACCAAAAATAGTGCCATCCCCATAAGCAGTGAAGATGTTTTCAAAAAATTGGAGAAAAATACATTAAAATAGTGGGTGGAAGCAAAAAATAGAGCCAAAAAGGGAGTGAATCATAGGGATTTTTTGTAGTGTAAGATAGAAGGTCTAGGTGCTAAGTCTAGGAATATAGGTGCTGATAGGTGAACCTAGGCACTAAGACAGAAGGTCTAGGCACTAATTTCAAAAATACAGGTGTTGACAGGTGAACCTAGGCACTAACAGATGATGTGCAAGCGCTAAAAGATGATAGATAAGTGCTAAGAGATATTATGGTTCAATGATTAATCCAAGCACTAATGAAAACTATAAAAGTGTTGATACTGAGGTTTTAGGTGCTGAGAGGCAGGTATAGGCACTGATTGGGCATGTTTTGGTTTTCAAGATGTTTGTTGGGTTGACTTGGCAAAAGATATTCAAATAAACATTCACAATGGCTAATTTGACAACTTTTTTGGGAATAAGGATGATATGGCTTTCACAGATTTTGCATAAAAAGACACACCAAGCACTTGATCACAATTCTAAATAATTCAAGTGTGAGTGACATACCTTGTGGATGTCACAAAATGGTCTTGGGTCAATCTCAACTCAAAATAGAGAAGTGATTCCCACCCTCATTAATACCATAATGCTATAGCTTGGATAGATAGGGAATGTATGGTCATGTACCACCATATACCCCTTACCTTGGAGACTTTCGTCTTGCTCAAAATAGACCCTATCTCAAGTATAATGGTACGTGTGAGCTTCTTTCCCTTCTAGTACAATGGTACACCACAAGGTATGATGGTTGAAGGTCTTATCTAGGATATACAAGTTACTAGGGGATGCCCCAATATATGCTAGGTATGAGAGATGAATCTATGAATGAGGGTGTCCCAATCATCCAACCAAGTGTAAAATAAAACACAAGTTTCGGTGGACTGAGGGTCATGGGGTTTTCACTTAGAAGGAGGGGGTCCTTCCTTTAAAGTGAGTCTTTCGATTATCACAATATTTATATACTGCGCCAAAACACATGGTTGAGGTCATCCCCTTGTTGATGAAATCTAAGGCAGCCCCCCTAAAAGGAAGGAATGTTGATCACTTTTGATCCCCAAGATCACACATAGCATGAGGGGAGAGCATACGTGAACAACACCCTAGGATTAACAAAATGACAAAAAGAGCTCAAGGAAGGATTTTGATCCCCAAGATCACCCAAGGGAGTGAGGGGAGAGCATACACCTTCCTATAACTCCATAAACATGGAAAACAAGTTTATTAAACCACTAATTTAACTTAGTGCCTAATGCTAGTATAAAAATGAGTCTTTGGCATTCTAGGCTACAAGCAAAAAATTGTTAGTAATTTGATAAAGTGGTGTTGGATGATCAAAATATGCTAGATAAAAACAAGGATTAGTCCAACAAAAAAGATGGAAAGTTAGAAAAGCAAGCCAAAACTAAAATAGGTGTTGAAACAATTTATTTCAACGCTAACAACAGTAGGCACTAAAACAAACAATAAGGACTTTGAAACAAAAAAATGTAGGCGCTAAAGCAGACAATGTAGGCACTAAAACATAGAGGTATGCACTAAAACATAGAGGCATGCACTAAAACAGATAATGTAGGTGCTAAGATACATAGATTTATACTTGATCAAGTAGGCCTTGATCTGTTCTGTCCAGGTGCTAATCCAACCTCACAATGGTGATGGCTTACGATCTTGATAAAACCTATAAAACAAAATGCTACAAACATGCAAAACAACTTGTTAGACCAGTTAGATGCATAAAATAAATCAATTTGAACCCTAATGTGTAAAATTATGTGTAAATCAAAGCTCAAATGGATTCCAAATTGGGCGCTAAAACCTGGAGTGTAAGTGTCGATTTATGTTGTTTGGACACTGAAGGCTATTGTTTGAGCGTTAAACCAATGTGGGGAAAGTGGTGGATTGAAAATTGACTTGCACCTGCAAAACATAACACTTAAGACCTACAAACAAAGTGTTAAAAGAAATAAAAGTGTCACCACCACAACTACAAATTAGTTAGGAAATAAATTCATATGCAATCAATAAATGAGACTTCCCTGAACTTGGGCGCTAATTTTTGCAGTGTAGGCACTACTTCATGATATTTAGTCATTAATCCCTAAAAACTAGGTGCTAAAGGGTGGTAGGGTGACCCAACAGATAATAGAACCCTGGCCTTGAACAGAGAGGTGTAGGTGCTGAAATAGGACATGTCGGCGTTGATAGATGAAGTGTAAGCATTATTGCGACCTATACAAAATTTTTTTAACACAACCTTATAGAAAACATTGAATTAGGAGGTGGGGGTCCCACCAAGCATGCCAATAATGTGAACACCAAAGAGGTGAATCCAAAAGAGATGGTTAGAAAAACCTAATTCACCCTAATTCATCAATTCAAGTCACCTCAAGACTAGGCTAAAGAGAGATGCATAAACTAACTAAATTGCACCCTATCACTATGCAACACTCTTGATTTTCCCTATGATATGCTATGCTATATGCTAAATTGCTAAATGTTAAGTTCTCATTGAGGTAGAATTTCATTACTATCAAATTTCTTGTTGGAAATGGAGGGGAAGGGCTCAATTTATAGATTTTTGGAGGTGAGGATGGAGGGCTTAGATCATTTTTGAAGATCAAGGGCTCACATTGTTTGAGAATCCTCAAGAAAAGAGAATTGGACAAATGGCACAAGGAGATTGCATGAGGAATATGCTCCAAGATTCAAATGGAGAACAAGGGATGAGATTGCAAGGTTGAATGGATGGATGGCTAGGATTGGGTAGGTGTATGACATGTAAGGACACATTTATGAAAAAGTATGGTTTGGATTTTGTGAAGAATTTAAAATTTGGAAGAGAGGACAATTGTAATTTTAAATTTCACGCAATAGTGTCACATGGAATTTAAAATTGGAAGAATAGTGGAAATAAGCACAAGTATAACAAAGGGAAGATTTGCCCATACTTCCAAGGCACCACTTATCATGTACATGCATGTAGATGAGATGACAAGTGTCCATCTAGAAGCATGGGGGAAAGGGGTAGCCTAGGTTTAAGTTAATTAACCCATGTGCACACACACTTAGGAGAAATTCAATAATTGATTACAAAAGTAATAAAAAATAGACAAATATGTAATAAAATAACTAGGTATATTTATTTAATTTTTTGGAGGTGAATATGAACTATAGTCTTTTAAATGGATATTTGATTTTTTGGACTATAGTAGAAGAAAATGATTTCTTGTGATAGGAAGGGATGAGAAAATATTAATTAAGTAATTATGAATTATTTAATTAACATATGCATTGGGTGGAATTGTGGAATTTATTTGATTTGGAATTGATTTATTTTGTTGATGAAAACGAAAGGTGGTTGTGACCATTTTCAGGTGTCTACAGTTGTATTTATAGGTAAAGGAAGGCATAAGCAATTGTGGTGCACTAAATTTGACTTTGTAGGAATTAAATAAAGTTTAGATATGTAGCAGTCTATAGGGAGTTTATAGATAGAGTGCTGATTGTGAGGTAATTTACAAGGGATAATTATGGACATATCATTGACCCAAAAGATGTTGTCGAGAAGAAGGCAAGGTATGATTAATATTGCAGGTAGAATGGAGGAGATGCATGGCATGTTAAATTCCATGTAGAACCAGATGAATACACTAGAGTAGGACCTTTAGAGGAACCCTAACCCTAGGGTTGAGGAAAGTGATGAAGAGTAGGAAGTAGATCCTACTCGAAATGAAGAGGACCAAGAGTTAAGGATGCTAAAGGTTGTAACCAACATTGGTAATGTTGCAAGTATGGGCCTAACCGATGTTTTCGTTGATGTCAACATACTCCTGTTGCATTGATGAAAAGGATTGGATGAGCTGTGTGGTGAGGATATTGAGAAAATTAGTCCTAATCAGGAATAGAGAAGAACAGTGAAGACAGTGAGCTAAAGATCAGAGGATACACATCAAAGGGTTTGTAGATATGTGTCTTGAGATGATCCAATAAAGATTTTAGAGGTCTGCATGAAGATCTGAAGAAGTTATGGCCACTTACGTAAAACTAGTTTCGACAAGTGTTCAGAGGTGACAGAGTGATACAGATAGGTCTGGTGAGATCCAAAAATGAAATATCTTGTTTTACGGATTTGGTGAAGTGTTTAGGAAGTCAATGTAAATTGACAACTCAATTGGTTCATGGTCTAGAGGTCCACAAGCATCTATTCCATTATGACAGTGATGACAAACTGTGTTCTTGAGGTTCTGGATGAAGGAGATAAGGATTTCAGAAAGCATATGTAGTGTGAATGTTCTTGGTGATTCAGGAAAGCTTGTGGAGGTCTTTGGATCGTGTCCAGTTCATGTTGGTGGTCTGCATTGGATTTTGAGCTCGCAATTGAATAATTACTTCCGGATGATGGTGTTCTTCCTAAGTCTGGCCGACCAGATGAGTTACACATCTTGCAGATGATCTTGAAGATGTTATGTGAAGATTGGCATGTTCCTAGAAGAAGATTGAAGTCTCAAACATGTGTGGCTGAAAATGTGTTGATCTGCGTGAAGTCTTTTGTAATTAGTCATGATGTATTTATGTATTTTCTCTGTAATGTTTGCCGACTTAGATGATTATTCCTAAGTTAATGTCTTGTATAAATAAGGAGTTGCAAAGTCATTTCAAAGGGATCTTGTGGAGATGAGAGTGTGGTAGCGAGGAGGAGAGCAAAAATCAGAGCAAAAGTATTGGGCTTAAATGGAACTGACTCAAGCATGGTGAAAATGCTATTCTTCAGTTCAAGTATGTAATACTTATTATTCTATAGACATAGTGTCTCTTGTAAGTAGTGGGCCTCTTGTGAGTAGTGTGCTCAAGAAATAAGCCCTAATTGGCATGTGCCATTTGGTTCTTGCTATTCTTCTAATAGAGAATACATTCTTGGGTTAGTCACCCCGTCTAAATACTCCAATTCTCGGAATACTTTCTTTTATTAAAATAGGTAGATATATGGCAACTTTATTAATATTCAATGATAAAGTCTTTGAAAACAATGAACATACATTTATCAAATCAGAATTAAAATACATAGTAGAATATAATTCAATTTATCCACATAAATGAACCTATTAAACAATACAAATAAATATACAAATTCAATCTCAACAATTGGTATAATGGGGCAATAATACTTAACTATATGAAATTAATAAGAATCTAAAGATTGCTAGAATGGACCCTGGTTCAGCCTCTTCCATCTATGAGCAATCTGGGAGAAATAAACGTACTTTGCTACTCTACACGAGTGTTGGTTCCTCTGGAACAATGCTCAACACTCGTGCAATAACCAAGCCCTGGCCAAGATAGTCCTGAGTGCACTTCTGTACCCAGGTTGGACACACACATAAGATGTGCCCCCTTCTCCGTCTTGCTCACAACCTGCTAACCATGAATCCTATTCCTGCAATGTAAGTGCTTGCTTCCTTCCTTTTTTTTTTCCTTCCTCTCTCATTTAGTTTTTCATGGGTTTTTATACAATGCAAAGGGTAGTTTCAACTGACACACCCTTTTAAAAAATAACTACATTACAACATCCCATGAAGAACTATTTATTACATTTAATTTTATTATTTATTAAACTATTACATTAATTATCTTTCTTTTCCATGGGGAAAATGTCTCATAACAATTCTTCCCATGTTGTTTAGCTGCTGTCCTTAGTAGCTTGATGATTTTCTGTACCACACAAATAAATAGAACAACTTTTAGTCAAATAGATGTGGATATTGGTCTTTAATAAAATCAAGTTTTTCCCAAGTAGCACTATCATTATCACAATGACTCCATTTAATTTTTACTTCATTTATAACCTTATTTCTTAATATTCTAGATCTTGTTTCAATTATTTGTTCTGGTTCAATCTTAAATTCACAAAAAGGTTCAATAGAAATACTTTTCCAATCAATAACATGATTTGCATTATATACATATTTCTTAAGTAAACTCACATGAAATACATTGTGGATTTGTAATTGAGGGGGTAAAGCAAGTTTATAAGCAACATCACCTAATCTTTGTAATATTTCAAAAGGTCCACAAAAACGAGGAGTTATCTTAGAATATTTCCCAAGTTTTAATGAACTCCTTTTTGGTTTGACTCTAAGAAAAACATATTCACCAACCTCAAAATTTCGGGTAGACCTTTTTGAATCAGCCCAACTTTTATACCTATCTTGGGCAGCCTTCATGTTTTGTTGAGCTTTGTTAATAATGGCTTCCATTTCTAACAAGTTTTCATTCTCATACCAAACTTTGTGGACAGGATCAGACCAGGAGATGGGTGTATTACAATTTCAACCATAAACAGCTTCAAAAGGTGACATCTTAATAGTTGAATGATACCCTTGATTGTATGCAAATTCTACTAAGTGTAAATAATCTTCCCATGACCTAGGTTTATCCATGGTATACATTCGCAACATATCTTCTAAAGATTCTATTAACCCTTTCAGTTTGACCATCAGATTGAGGATGATAGGCAGTACTAAAATTTAGGTGGGTACCAAGTTCTGTGAATAGAGATTTCCAAAAACATGTAAACCTAGGATCTTGGTCTGAAATAATGTTCTTTGGAATGCCATGTAACCTGACAATTTCTTTCACAAAATATGGGCAATATCAGAAGCAGAGGACTTTATTTTGATAGGTAGAAAATGTGCCATCTTGGTTAATCTATCCACCACTACGAAAATAGAATCATGTCCTTTACATGTTCAAGGTAATCCAATAATGAAGTCCATACTAATTGATTCCCATTTCCAAGTTGGAATAGACAAGGGTTGCAAGAGACCTGGAGGTTTACATTGTTCTACTTTTACCTTCTGACAAGTTAAACATTGTTGAACATAGGTGTGGATTTTAGTCTTCATTTTAGGCCAAAAGTAGTTTCTCTTGATTAAGAGATAGGTTTTTTGAAATCCAGGGTGTCCTGCTATTGGAATATCATGAGAGTCTTTCAATATTTGTGATCTAAGATTAGATATATTGGGAATGCATAATCTTCCTTTATAATAAAGGAGACCATTGCTACTTAACAAATAATGTTCTAATCGATCTTTTAAATGGACATTAGAGGAGGGGTTTTGAAGACCTTCATAAATGGGTTGAAAATAGTCATCAATAGGTAACTTGGATTTTATATCTTTTTCAAATTGGCTTCTTTCGAGGGTCAAGGCATTAACACAGTCGTTTTCGACTTAAGGCATCTGCCACTACATTTTCTTTTCTAGGAACATACTGGATGGTGAAATCATATTCTGTTAAGAGTTCCATCCATCTTCTTTGTCTCATATTAAGGTGAGGTTGAGTAAAGATGTGTTGGAGACTACGATGGTCAGTTTTTAATATAAACTTATTTCCTAATAAATAATGGTGCCAAACTTTTAAAGCATGGACAATGCCTAGTAGTTCTAGATCATGGATTGGATAATTTCTTTCAGCAGGTAACAACTTTCTAGATTCATAGCATACCACCCAATTATCTTGCATTAGAACACCACCGATACCTATACCGCATGCATCCATGGTCACGAAAAAAAGCTTACTAAAATTTGGAATACAAAGAATAGGTGCATATGTTAATAAAGTCTTTAGTGTGTAGAAAGCTTTCTCACATTCTGGGGTCCAAATATATCTTTGTCCTTTCTTAGTGAGATCGGTCAAAGGTGTAGCTATTTTGGAATAGTTCCTAACAAAACGACGATAAAACCCAGACAATCCTAGAAAACTTTTGACTTCATGAGCATCCTTTGGAATAGGCCAATCTTGAATTGCCTTAATTTTAGCAGGGTCTGGTAAAATACCCTTTTCCAAAACAACATGTCCTAGGTAAGATACTTCTGATTTGAAGAATTCACATTTACTAAGTTTGGCATATAACTTATTCTTTTGCAAGGTTTCCAGTACCATTTTGAGATGTTCTTCATGTTCTTTTTCATTTTTTGAGTATATTAAGATATCATCTAGGAAAATGATTACAAATACGTCTAAAAATGGATGAAAAATGTCATGCATCAAGGTCATAAAAGTTGCAGATGCATTGGTTAAACCAAAAGGCATAACTACAAATTCATAATGACCATATCATGTTCGAAAGGCAGTTTTGGAAATGTCATATTCTTTAATACGAATTTGATGGTATCTTGATCATAAATCAATATTGGAAAAACATTTAGCACCATGTAATTGATCTAGGAGATCATCAATTCGAGGTAAGGGATAATTATTTTTTATAGTTAATTTATTAAGTTGTCGATAATCTATGCATAACCTCATGGTGCCATCTTTCTTTTTGACAAATAATACAGGTGCACCCCAAGGAGAGACACTTGGTCTTATTTTTCCTTCCTTAAGTAGTTGTGTTAATTAGATTTTTAGTTATGTTAATTCAGGAATAGATTGTCGATAGGGACCTCTAGAGACTGGTTCTGCCCCGGGAACTAAATCAATTGCATGTTCTATAGATCTCGTAGGAGGTAGACTATTTAAATCCTCAGGAAAAACATCTTTGAATTCTTGTACTATAGGTTTGATATTAATGTCTAACTTAAATTTACCATCTGTTTGGAAAAGCATAGCACAAAATATCTTGCATTTTTTTTTAGAACTACGCTTGACTTGCATGGCTGAAATGGTCTTAATGTGAAGAGGTCTTTTCTCCCCTTGTAAAATTTGACATGTCCCCATGTTAGAGTTTAAGATAACCTATTTGTTTTCACAACCAAGGAGGGCATTATTTTTCTCCAACCAACTCATTCCTAGAATAGCATCATATTTTCCAAGATTCAATACATAAAAATGATCATGTGTTATAAAATTATCTAACTCAAATTCTATGTTTTCGATAAGTGTACCAGTTTGTTTTACTATTCTACCATCTGCCATTTCCACAGCTAAAGGTTCAGTTGACTTAGATGCAATCTTTAGTTTAGAGACAACTTTAGGAGAAATGAAATTATGACTACTACCAGAATCAACAAGGAAAATAATAGGGTGACCATGTATAAATCCTTTTATTTCAATTAAAGAGGGTTGACAATGTACCATACCTATGTCAATGGCTGCATAAATCTTCATGTTGGGTTGTGGAGTGGTAGTAGTTGTATCCTTGTTTTTGGGTCTATATTCTTGTTGTTTGCAAGGACAATATCGCTGATAATGGTTCTCACCACAATTCCAACATTTTATTTCAGGAGGTGCTGATTTATTTTGATTGGGTCTAACCATCTTGGTAAATTGAGAATGGAAATTCCTTCGATTAAACTCCTTTTTACCAAATTCTTTGTGCTTTCTTTTACGTTTTTCCTAGATTTGCCTTGTAATTTGATTAAGTGTTTCAATTTTTTTTGCAATTTGGGCTGCTTCATCTACTAATATGGGTTTACCACACCATAAGTTAGCTTGGTATTCATGCCTTAAACAATTTATGAATCGAACCACTCGATCATTTCCTTCAATAAATGGTACAAATTGATTAAGCCTTTCAAAATCTTGTTTGTATTCATTTACTGATTGGCCTCTTTGTTTTAGTTCAAAGAATTCAGTCCTCTTTTCTTATATAAAAAATCTGAAAGGTATTTTTGTTCAAATAATTGTTTAAATTGTGACCATTTCACTTTATTGGTTTTCAATTTTTGAGATCGAATAATATCTTGCCACCAATTCAAGGCACTATTTTTAAGTTGATACGTGGCAATCTGGGTCCTACTATAACTACTAGTGTTTTGCAAGTCGAAGTATCGTTCTAAGTTGGTTAGCCATTGTTCTGCTTCTTCACCAGTACTGGTATTACCACTATACTTAGGTAACTTAATCTTTCGAGCAAAGTTATCTAATTCCTTTTGTGTTTTTTTGTTATCCTCTGAGGATTCTGATTCTAAGGGGTGAGAAGTGTTATTACTGGAAATTGAGTCTTCCTCGGATGATGCTGGTCTTTTCTTAGTACTTTTTCTTTTACCTTTGCTCCTCTTTCTACTTGAATGCCAAGTTGACTTTGAACTTTTGTTTTCTGATAATTCTACATTGTTAGGTCCCTTTTGTTCTTTCCTAAGTTGTTGCACTTGGGTGGCTAATGTGGCAATTTCTTGCATTAATGCTTGGTTGGTTTTCTCTAAAGCTTCATAAGCTTTTTGGTTTCTCTCAAACGACATTGTGATAGGTCAATCTATATTCAATAATAAAATAAAATTTAATTAGAATGTGATGTGATCAGTACTGAATTGTTCCTTATGTATTCTATTTAGACAAGCAATTGTTTTGGTCAATTTTCAAAAAAAGTATAACTCTTTTGTGAATGTTATAAATTTTGTTTAAGGACTTATCAATAAGGATTTCTAGTTTTTTCTTTTGTTGTTGTGAATTTAAAGAACAAACTAATGTGTAGGCTAGTGGTAAGGTTCTTGCTTAGAGTATGATAGGTCTCAAGTTCAAGTCCCAATGTAATGCTTTTTATTATTATTATGAAGATTTGGAGTTTAATGGTAAAAAGAAAGTCTTCAAACTAGTCTTACTGAGTAACTTTTCTTCTCTTTTCAAGTTTAATGGTAAAAATAACTCTTTTCAAATTAAATGGTAAAAATAAACCTTATTCAAATAAATTGGTAAAGATTTACTATCATATATGTTAATGGTAAAAATTTCAAAGCTTAATTACCTTTAACAAAATTCACATCAAAGCATGTTTTAAATAAAACTTACATTTACATAAAATTTACATTTAAAAAATCAAACCAAGTTTAAATAAAACTTAAGTACATTTAAATAACACAAAAATAAAAATCAAACTTTTCTAATAAATTACATAAAATTTACATTTAAAAAATCAAAACAAGTTTAAATAAAACTTAAGTACATTTAAATAACACAAAAATAAAAATCAAACTTTTCTAATAAATTGTGATTTAATTAATTAATTAATTTTTTTTAACTGTAAAATAAGTAATTTTCTATTCTAAAACAATTACTCTCTAGTAATAAAATCAAACTCTTGAAACTTTATTTTTTATGCTATTTTACGTTAATTTAGGGTTCTCATGTACAAAGGTACATAAGGGAGTTTACGAATGTTGCACAAAAAGAGGTAATCTTCTATTAAGTAGAAATGAATTAGTGTTTCTGGTACTCACAACAGTGTCGGTTTTGAATGTCAAAGCAATGCAGAGAATGCAAAGAAAATAAGAGTTGATGCAGCGGGTTTTGCTTTAGATAAATTTCTTTTGGAGATTAAAGTAGCACCCGGCACTACAAAGATTAGTTAGCTAGTGGGAAACCTTTATCTAATTACATGTGAAAAATTATAACAGCCAAACAAAATAAAATATAAAATAAAAATGACTGTCCGATTTGTATGGCTTCGAAGTTGGGACTTATGCCATTCTCTCCCTCATAAATTTTGGTCAAATAAATCTATAAATCTGTTTCCCCAAAAATGAAATCAAAATGCTAAGTGTTAAAGAATGGATATGCAACCTCTTTCAATTTAATAGTATGTCTAATATTCCTGTTCAAAACAAGGAAACGGGAAAGATAATGTGCAATGAGCTTAACTCAATTTTTCAAAGTATCAAAATTTTTTATCTAATATTCACATTTAATCATAATGTTTTGAAAAATAAAATAAAATAAAATTACTTGATATATAATAAAAGTTGAAAGAATTAAATTATTAAACTATTTTTTCTCATTCCAACAATAATATCAATACGTTAAAATATCATCAATAATAACAATAAAGGAATAACTATATTACTATGTAATGGAACATAAACCCTAAATTACAAAATAACTATTTATTTTACTTATTTATTTATTTACTTTTTTTTTGTTTTCTTTATAGTTTAATTTCTAATGTGCCAATAAATGTAAGGATCAAAGGCTCTGATACCTAATGTAAATACTCCAATTCCTGGAATACTTTCTTTTATTAAAATAGGTAGATATATGGCAACTTTATTAATATTCAATGATAAAGTCTTTGTAAACAATGAACATACATTTATCAAATCAAAATTAAAATACACAGTAGAATATAATTCAATTTATCCACGTAAATGAACCTATTAAACAATACAAATAAATATACAAATTTAGTCTCAACAATTGGTATAACTGGGAAATAATACTTATCTGTATGAAATTAATAAGAATCTGAAGATTGCTAGAATGGACCCTGGTTCAGCCTCTTCCGTCTATGAACAATCTGGGAGAAATAAGCGTACTTTGCCGCTCTACACGAGTGCTGGTTCCTCTGGAACAATGCTCAACACTTGTGCAATAACCAAGCCCTGGCCAGGACAGTCCTGAGTGCACTTCTATACCCCAGGTTGGACACACACATAAGATGTGCCCCCTTCTCCGTCTTGCTCACAGCTTGCTAACCAGGAATCCTATTCCTGCGATGTAAGTGCTTGCTTGCTTCCTTTTTTTTCTTTCCTCTGTCATTTAGTTTTTCACGGGTTTTTATACAATGCAAAGGGTAGTTTCAACCGACACACCCTTTTAAAAAATAACTACATTACAACATCCCATGAAGAACTATTTATTACATTTAATTTTATTATTTATTAAACTATTACATTAATTATCTTTCTTTTCCATGGGGAAAAAGTCTCATAACACCCCGTGGTTTTTTCCTTAACCAGTTTTTCCACGTCAAAATCTTGGTGTCTCATGTGTTAATGAGTTTCTGCTCTTGATTTAATGCATTGTATTTCCATGATTGATTTGTTATTATTCTGTTGAATTACAAAGTGGATTTAAGTGTTTAATTGGAAGAAAGTTTTGGACAACTGATTCACCCCCCCTCTCAGTTGTTTGTTTTGAATCTAACAATTGGTATCAGAGCAAAGTTCCTCTAAAAGAGCTTAACTGCTTGAGGAGATCCATGATGTCATCCTACAAGAAGGATAGTTTGAAGTTTGATGGAACCAATTTTACTCTTTGAAAAAGTTGCATGCAATGTCACTTGCAATGTATGGGAATGCAGTATTGGACCATGGCTTCAAAGAAGTATACTCCTCCACAAAATGGTCTAAAATCCATAGATGAAATTGTAGATTCTGAAAACAATCTACGAACTAAAGAAGCTCTTCTAAGTGCCTTGTCTAATTCAGAGCTGACAAATGTTGTTGACCTACAAACTGCTTTTGAGATTTGGAAAAAATTGGAACTTCTATATGAAGGAGACAAGTATGTTAAATGTGCCAAGCTATAGAGTTTGAAAGGAAAATTTAAAAATTTGAAGATGAAAGAAGATGAAGACATCACTACTTTTATGCCAAGAGTAAATGAGCTTATTTGTGGCATTAGATGTGCTGGTGGAGTCTTGGATGAAGATAAGATTGTTGGCAAAGTTCTCAGATCCCTTCCTACTTCTTATAAATACAAGGTTGCTACCATTGAAGAATTCAGAGCCCATTCAGGTGTCACAAGAGATCAATTAGTTGGTACATTGGCTGCATTTGAATTGAACAAGTTTTGAGATGCCCCCCAAGACTAAATTTGCATTCAAAGATAGTGCCTCTGTAAAAGGAAAACAAAGGTTTGATCTCAGAGAGAACTCTTCAAGGAAACTATCATGGTATGAAAAAGCAAGAAAAGACCTGGAAGAAGAAGAAGAAGAAGCTGCTCAACTTGAAGCCCTTATTACAAAAATAATGGCAAGAGAATCCAGTAAGTATGAAGGGAAATTACCTTTTAAGTGTTTTAACTGCAATAAGATTGGTCATTTTGCCTCAAGGTGTCCGAAAAGATTCTCAAGGCCAAACCCTAACAGATCAAGGTTCCAAAAGAAATGCTACTATGTTCATGAGAATGATGATGATGAAGGAATAATAGATGATGAATCAGAGATAGGAAACAAATCTGGAAGTGATTGGGTGTTTATTACCATCAAGGAAGAAGATCCAATGCCCTTTGAATCTGTCAATCATAAAGTTGTAGAAAGAGCTCTGGCTGCCCAAGTAGAAGAAAAGGATGATTGGGTCATTGATAGTGGATGCTCCCACCATATGACAGGTGACAAAAATAAGTTCATAGACTTGGAAAGGTATGAAGGAGGAGTGGTAAAGTTTGGTGATAATTCTACTGGCAGAATCAGAAAAAGAAGGACTATTTCTTTTTATGGAAAGAACAAAACTGGTAATGTACTGTATGTTGAAGGATTGAAGCACAATCTTCTTAGTGTTGGACAATTGGTGGACATAGGCTATGATCTCTGATTCAAAAAATGGAAAATGCAAGATCTTTGAAGTTTTTGGAATAGAGATTGCATCCGATACTCAAACTAAAGGTAATATCTTCCACTTGGTTGGTACTGGTAAAAGTTGTTTATTTGTTCAAGTTGATCAGAGTTGGTTGTGGCATAGGAGAATGTGTCATGTGAATTTTAATAATATCATCAAGATAAGCAATACTCAGGCTGTAAGAGATCTTCCAAGACTTGTGAAACCTACTAATAGCTTGTGCAAAGAATGTCAGTTGGGTAAGCTAAGCAGAGTCACATTCAAAAGTAAGGAACAGTCTTGTACCAAATTACTGGACTTAGTTCATACTGATTTGTGTGGTCCAACAAGAATCAAAAGTGTTCAAGGTGATAGATACTTCATGCTATTAATTGATGACTACTCCAGGATGATGTGGGTTACTTTTCTGAAGGAGAAATCAGAGGCTCTTGAGAAATTTAAAATATTCAAGGCTATGGTGGAGAATGAAACCGGATTGAACATAAAATGTTTAATGTCTGATAGAGGTGGAGAATTCACATCTGGTGATTTCATAGAATTTAGTGAGAAGCATGGAATAAGAAGACAATTGTCTGCTCCTAGGACTCCACAGCAGAATGGAGTAGTGGAAAGAAAGAACCGGACCATCCAAGAAACATCTAGAACCATGATGATGGAAGCAAATGTTCCTCAGATCTACTAGAGAGAAGTTGTGAGCAATGCAGTCTACACTCTTAATTGAGTACAAATCAGAAGCAATACCGATAAGACTCCTTATGAACTTCGGTTTGGCATCAGTCCTACTGTGAAGTATTTCAGAGTCTTTGGTAGCAAATGTTACATTAAAAGAGATGAAGATCTAGGCAAATTTGATGCTAGAAGTGATGAAGGAATATTCTTGGGTTATTCTACTCAAAGCAAAGCATACTGGTGTTATAACAAGAGACTGAGAAAGACTTTAGAAAGTACAAATGTGAAGGTTGATGAAGGAATTGAAAACCCTCAAGGTTTTATGAATATGATGAAGATGATCATAATGATGTTCAGATTCATATTGATTTGGTAAATTGGGTAGAAGAGATGAGTTTGAATGAGCCTGTTCAAGAATCAGAAATGTACGAAACTCCCAAAATTCTCAGGTGTGTAAGACTGAATCACTTTGAGGATTAGATCATAGGTGATAAAAGCAAAGGGGTACAAACAAGAAGAAGGATTGCTCAAGATTCAGAAGAGTATTGTCTGATTTCAAAATTTTAACCTAAGACAATGAATGAAGCTTGCAATGATGAAAACTGGACAAAAGCAATGGAGGAAGAGCTAATGCAAATTGAGAAGAATCACACATGGGATCTTGTTCCCAGACCTAAAAATAAGAATGTGATTGGAACCAAATGGGTCTTCTAGAACAAATTGAATGAAGTTGGTGAAGTAATAAATAATAAAGCCAGATTGGTCTGCACGGGTTACTCTCAAATAGAAGGAGTTGATTTTGAAGAAACTTTTGCTCCGGTGGCAAGAATTGAAGAAGTCAAATTATTTCTTGCTTTTTTTCTTTCAAGGATTTTAAAGTATATCAAATGTATGTCAAGTCTGCCTTCCTGAATGGTGACTTGGAAGAAGAAGTATACATTGAGCAACTGGATGGATTTCAATTGTTTGATCATGGTGATACGGTCTGCAAGTTGAAGAAAGCACTGTATGGACTCAAGCAAGCCCCAAGAGCCTGGTATGAAAGATTGGATAAGCATCTTTTGAAGATTGGTTTCAACAAAGGTACTGCTGACAGTAATTTGTACTTCAAAATTGATCATGAAAATATCTTGATTGTTGAAGTATTTGTTGATGATATCATTTTTGGAGGAAGAGATAGTATGTGTAAAACTTTTGCAAATCAAATGAAAAGTGAATTTGAGATGTCCATGCTTGGGGAAATAAATTTCTTCTTGGGTCTGCAAATCATTCGAACTAAGAAAGGAATCTTCATTTCTCAGACCAAATATGTGAAAGAATTGTTGAAGAAATTTGGGATGGAAGAATCAAAACCAATGAGTACTCCCATGGCAACCAGATGTAAATTGAGCAAAGATGATGACTCTCCTAAGGCTGATCAGAAAAAGTACAGGTCAATGATTGGAGGATTGTTGTATCTCATTCAAACTAGACTTGATATTATGAATTATGTTGGTCTTGTTGCTAGATTCCAAGCTGATCCTAGAGAATCTCATGTCATGGCAATCAAGAGGACTTTTAGGTATCTAAAAGGGACAGTTGAGTATGGTTTGTGGTATCTTAGAGATCATAATTTCTCTCTTCACGCATATACAGATGTGGATTGGGCAGGAGATGTGGAAGACCAGAGGAGTACTAGTGGTGGAGCATTCTTTTTAGGAAAGAGATTGGTTTCTTGGCTAAGCAAGAAACAAAAGGCAATATCTTTGTCCACTGTAGAAGCATAATATATTGCAGTAGCAGGTAGTTGCACTCAAGTTTTGTGGATGAAGCAAATGCTAAGAGACATGAGAGTGGAGTATGAAGAGACTATCACAATCTTCTGTGATAATTCAAGTGTAATAAATATATCTAAGAATCCGGTGTTGCATTCAAAGACTAAACATATATCCATCAAGTTTCACTTTTTGAGAGAGCAAGTGAACAAGAATGAAGTCAGATTAGAGTTTGTACCTTCCAAGGATTAGATTGCAGATATTTTTACTAAACCTCTTCCCAAGGATTCTTTTAAGTATCTTAAGGAGAAGTTAGGGGTTATTGCCCCTCCTGTTTCTAATTAAGATGCACTTATGTGCATTGATTTGGTGGATCTCACAATCATATCTTGTGGTTCGGATTGATTTTTGGGAAGCTACCACTCAGGGGGAGCAGCTGGTATGATTTTGAATTGGTGCAAGTATGTGCCCTTTGCCATTGATGTCAAAGGGGGAGAGAAGACATGTGAAAAACAAGTGGTTGCTAATCAAAGGGGGAGCAGTAAAGGAAGAGAAGACATGTGAATGGTTGTTGTTGATAGGGGGAGTTGTGTCTGTGAGAAAAAGCTCTTGTCTTGATGATCAAAACAATTTTTCACATCATATGTTGCCATCAATGTGATCAAGGGGGTAAATCATAAAACACACAATAATAGAAATTGCACACAAAAAAGAATGATATTTTATTAAGATGGGAAAAATATTACAGTACAGAAGCTCAAATACAATCAGAAGATGAATCCCCTACAGGCTGCAACACATTACAGCTCCCTTTCCCAAAACTCTGGATCTTCAGCCTTCTGTAATCCCCAAATCAACTAGGGTTTCTAATTTCCTACCTTTCTTGACTCTACACCTTCCCCCTTAACTCTACTACCCTAAGGGTTCCCAAAAATGGTTATATATAGCCCTTTTGGCGACCACCAGCTTAATTTCAAAATTTGCATCTCCCTCCAAAAATAGGTCAACTTCACGAGGCCATAACTTTCGATCCGACCGTTGGATTTTCAATTATAGTACCTTTTCGGAAAGCTCTCAAAAAGACGATGGTGAGCCAAGTAGTACCAATAGGTAGACTACTTGGGGTTCCTGCCAAATTTCGGGCCCATCTGGAGCCTCTAAATGCCTCAAATTTGACTTTGAATATTTCAATAGGATTTTTGGAATTTGAAATTTTAATATCTCACAAATGACAAATGATATTGAAGTGATTTCTTCACCATTAGCTTCAATTCACCATTCTGGAGGTCCGTGTAAGATTTTGTATCCAACTGTGCACAAATGCAAACTTACTAAAAATAGTAACCCTGCCAAATTTAGCCCTTATTGAAAAGAAACAACACATTTTATTATTATTATTGTTTATTTATTTTTTGGTTGATGCAAGATTGCTCTTACACCCTGGATGTTCCTGCATTAGACACCCGAGGTAATTTGAAAAGTGACCCTGTCACTTCTCATGTGTTAGAGGGAAACCAAAATGATTAACCTCAATCTCAGATAACCATGATGAATCTTCAATAGGCATTCCTTTCCATTTCACCAAGTATTCTGTATACTGCCTATTTCTTGTACTCTTACCCACACGGCTATCCAAAATGCCCTCTATCTCCTCCTTCTCTGAAGTAGATGCTGGAATGTCCCACTATTTTCCTTTATCAAGTCCATCATCATGATACTCTGTCAGATCTGAAATTTTGAACACTGGTGAAATATTGATGTCATCAAGCAACTCTACCTGAAATTCATTTCCTGAATCGTGCTTCTTCAAGATTCTACATGGTCCAAATTTCCTCATCTTCAGCTTATTATATGTACCAACTGGAAATCTTTCTTTTCTCAAGTGAACCATGACTTCATCACCCTCTTGAAACTCCTTATGCCTCCTCTTCTGATCTGCCTTAGCCTTGTACTGAGAATTCATCTTATGGATATGCTTTCTTACCTCTTCGTGCAAATTCTTCATGTGCTCAGCAAAATTTTCAGCTTCAACACTACTCTTCTCCCCCTTATCATCCTCCTCAATTCGGAAGTAGTTCTTCAGCTACTCCCATACACAACCTAGAATGCAGATTTACCTGTGCTCCTATTGACAGAATTGTTCTAAGCAAATTCTGCCTATGGTAAAATTAAATTGTTAGTTGCTGTTGCACCAAAAGATCGACCTATTAATGCCTGATACAACCACTTGACTTAACAAGCACATGAGGTGGTTAAGCCCTTGTCATAAACCACCGCAGCGCAACGTTGAACAAGAAGACCAAGGGTCACACCTTGCAACAATCCCCCCCAGTGTAGGCGCGGGGTTTGAACCTGTGACCTCGGCTCTGATACCAACTGTTAGTTGCCGTTGCACCAAAAGATCGACCTATTAATGCTCGATACAACCACTTGACTTAAGCACGGGAGGCGGTTAAGCCCTTGTCACAAACCACCGCAGCGTAACACTGAACAGGAAGACCAAGGGTCACACCTTGCAACATAAATCCCATCCCTTGGGCTTATCTCCTACTAAGCATCGTAGCAAGTTACCCAAACTCCTATTCACCACTTCTGTCTGTCCATCAGTCTGTGGATGGTGTGCAGAACTGAACTTCAAATCTATCTTCAACTTCTTCCACAATGTCCTCTAGAAATAACCAACAAACTTGGTATCTTGATTTGAAACTATGCTCTTAGGTAGACCATGTAGTCTCACCACCTCCTTGAAAAATAACTCTGCAATGTGAATAGCATCATTAGTCTTCTTGCAAGGAATAAAATGGGCCATCTTTGAGAATCTATCCACCACCACAAAAATGGAATCATGCCCTCTCTGTGTCCTTGGTAAACCAAGAACAAAATCCATACTAATATCATCCCATGGCTTCTCTGGTATAGGTAATGGCTGATATAGCCCTATATTCTGACTTGTTCCTTTTGCCATCTGACACACTCTGCAACTCTGCACAAATTTCCTCACATCTTGCTGCAATTGTGGCTAGTAATAATGTTCATCAACAATAGCAATGGTCTTATCTCGTCAAAAGTGTCCAGCTAATACTCCACTATGCTTCTCCTTAATCAGGTTCTCTCTCATGGAACTCCTCAGAATGCACAACTGGCTTCCTCTAAACAACATGCCATCTTGGATTATGTAATCCAACCATTTTGTCCTGTCCAAAGTAACAGGTTCCAAACAAGCTTTCCAACCCTCTACAAAATCTAGATCTTCAGGATACAAACTTTTGAGTTCATCAAACCCAACAACCTCTATCTTCATTTCCGTCAACAAATTTTGCCTTCTGCTCAAGGCATCTACAACCCTGTTGGACTTCCCACTCCTGTGCTTCAAAACAAAAGTATAACTCTCGAAAGCACTCCTTGGTGTAGGCCATTCAATGATAGCCCTCACCTTTTCTGGGTCCATCTTAAGACCTTCCTCTGAGACAACAAATCCTAGGTATACCAACTCCTTTGCAAAACTACATTTCTTCAGATTGATCAACAACTTCTCCTCCCTCAGCTTCTCTAAAACTCTTCTGATATGCATCAAATGCTTATCCCAAGTCTTACTGAAAATTAAAATGTCATCTAAATAAACAATAACAAAACTTCCCAAAAATTCCTTTAGTACCTCGTTCATGAGCCGCATGAATGTGCTCAGTGCATTGGTTAGCCCAAATGGCATGACTAACCACTCATACAAACCCTCCTTTGTCTTGAAGGCTGTCTTCCATTCATCTCCTTCTCTGTTTCGAATTTGGTGATACCCACTCTTCAGATCAATCTTCGTGAAGTACTTGGCTCCACCCAAACAATCCATTATGTCATCCATTCTCGGCAATGGAAATCTGTACTTGATTATGATCTTATTGATGGCTCAGGAATCTGTACACATCCTCCACTCTCCATCTTTCTCTGGTGCTAGTACTGCAGGTACCGCACATGGACGTAGGCTCTCCCTTATCAGTCCCTTCCTTAACAGCTTGTAAACTTGTCTGTTCAACTCTTCATTCTCTACTGGAGTCATTCTGTGGGCTGCCTTATTTGGTAAACTATCTCCCGGTATCAAATCCATTTGATGACTTATCTTCCTCACTGGTGGTAAACCTTCTAGTACACTATCAGAGAAAATATCTTGAAATTCTTCCAACATTTATGAGACTTCTGCTGGTACATCTTCACATTTCTCTTGACTAATCTTAGGAATCAATGCAAAGCAATGATGCTCTTGCTTCATACCCTCCAAAAACTTTCTACCATCTACCAAGCAAATTCTGGCAGTACTACATACCTTTTCTTCTACCTCCTTCAAGGGCTTTAACTTATGATGGACTCCATCCTTTGTTAGGGAGTATGTGTTTGCACAACCATCATGGACAGTGCTCCTATCATACTGCCACAACCTCCCTAATAACATATGACATGCATCCATCGGTATGATGTCACACAACACCTCATTATGGTCGTCACCAATCTTGAATTTCACTAAACACTGTTCATTGACCAAAGCTCTATGGTCCTTCTGCAACCATGCAATCCGGTATAGATGCGGATGCTTTCTTCTTGTCAACTTCAACTTGTCAACCATCTCCTCTGAAACAAGATTATCAGTGCTTCCACTGTCAATAATAATATCACAACACTTACCTTCACATTTGCACCTTATGCGAAATAAACTCTTCCTCTGATTGGGTTCTTTCTCCTCATTCAACAAAGTTCTTCTGACAACTAGGGTTTCTCCCCTTTCTGCATCTTAAGAGTGCTTAGACTATGAATCTTCATCCACATGTGCAACTCGTGCATTACCTTCAGGTCTTCTATTCATCCTTCCTTGATGTTACGGACACTCGTATGCTCGATGCCCTTCTTCTCCACATTGGAAACATGTTCCTCTAAAACCTCCTCTTCTAGGTCCTTGCCCAAGTCTACCTCTTCCTCTTCCTCTTTGCTCACCATTATTCTAGCCACGAGGGCGGTAGGTATTATCTCTCTGATTTCGACTGGTTCCAGCTTCTTCACTTTTCTTTGGTTCTTCATTTTGGCCTCCATAGGGTCTTCCGCCAGTCCTTCCGCCTTGACCTCTTCCCCTTTGCTTGTTTTCAAATCTCTTATTCAGCTTCTCTTCCACCTTCGGGGAAAACTGGTATGCATCTTCTATGGTGGTCATTTTGACCAGGCTCAACTCTTCTTGAATACTTGGCCTCAACCCATTAATGTAATGGGCCACCTTCTCCTTGTTGGCCTCTCCATGGCCTATCCTGATAGTGATCTTATAAAAATCTTCTGTATACTCCTTAACAGACTTGTTACCTTGCTTCAATCCTTGTAGTTTCTTCAGCAACTCCATCTCATAGTCCACAAGAATGAACTGCTTCTTCAATTTCTCCAGCATCCGATCCCATCTGGTAATCTTTGCTTTTTCTCTTCTATTTCTCTCTAACTGGACCTCCTTCCACCAAATACTGGCGTGGCCCTTCAACTTTGTCTTTGCAAACTTGACCCATTCAGGGTCTTCCACATCTTCATACTCAAAATACTCCTCCATATCATTGATCCAATCAATAAGTTGTTCCAGATTCAAATCTCTAGAATAGGTAGAAACTTCAATCCTGAGCCTCTTTCCGATCTTTGAAATGGCCCTCAACAACCTAACTTCTGCAGGATCTCTTGCAGCTTCTTGTTCTTCCTCAGATAGCTCTTCTTCAACTTCATCTTCGCTTTCCTCTCTCCTTCTCGGCTCGAATCCTCTTCGCAGCTCCTCTTGTAATGCATCGATTTGTCTTTGCAAGGCTCTAAAACCCTCTTCTGTCAAAGCATTCCTCCCACCATGGTTTCTTCGTGGAGGCATCTTGATCTATGCAACAAACCCACAACCTCAGGTCCTAGTGCAAACTGCCTTACTGTCGGCGATCTGTCTACACACTCAGGTACCCTCGCTCTGATACCACTTGATGAAGGGGGTAAATCATAAAACACACAATAACAGAAATTGCACACAGAAAATAGAATGATATTTTATTAATATGGGAAAAATATTACAGTACAGAAGCTCAAATACAATCAGAGGATGAATCCCCTACAAGTTGCAACACATTACAGCTCCCTTTCCCAAAACTCTGGAATCTTCAGCCTTCTATAATCCCCAAATCAACTAGGGTTTCTAATTTCCTGCCTTTCTTGACTCTACACCTTCCCCCTTAACTCTACTACCCTAAGGGTTCCCAAAAATGGTTATATATAGCCCTTTTGGCGACCACCAGCTTAATTTCGAAATTTGCATCTCCCTCCAAAAATAGGTCAACTTTGCGGGGCCATAACTTTTGATCCGACTGTTGGATTTTCAATTATAATACCTTTTCAGAAAGCTCTCGAAAAGACGATGGTGAGCCAAGTAGTACCAATAGGTAGACTACTTGGGGTTCCCGCCAAATTTCGGGCCCATCCGGAGCCTCTAAGTGCCTCATATTTGAATTTGAATATTTCAATAGGATTTTTGGAATTTGAAATTTTAATATCTCACAAATGACAAATGATATTGAAGTGATTTCTTCACCATTAGCTTCAATTCACCATTCTGGAGGTCCGTGTAAGATTTTGTATCCAACTGTGCACAAATGCAAACTTACTAAAAATAGTAACCCTACCAAATTTAGCCCTTATTGAAAAGAAACAACAATTATTATTATTATTATTATTTATTTATTTTTTGGTTGATGCAAGATTGCTCTTACACCCTGGATGCTCTTGCATCACAATGACAAAGGGGAAGATTGTTGCAAGTATGGGCCTAACCAGTGTTTTCATTGATGTCAACATACTCCTATTGCATTGATGATAAGGATTGGATGAGTTGTGTGCTAAGGATATTGAGAAAATTAGTCCTAATTAGGAATAGAGAAGAATAGTGAAGACAGTGAGCTAAAGATCCTAGCTAAGATAAAGATTAGAGGATGCACATCAAAGGGTTTGTAGATATGTGTCTTGAGATGATCCAATAAAGATTTTAGAGGTTTGCATGAAGATTTGAAGAAGTTATGGCCACTTAAGTAAAACTAGTTCCGACAGGTGTTTAGAGGTGACAGAGTGATACAGATAGGTCTGGTGAGATCCAGAAATGAAATATCTTGTTCTGCGGATTTGGTGAAGTGTTTAGGAAGTCAATGTGAATTGACAACTCAATTGGTTCATGGTTTGGAGGTCCGCAAGCATCTATTCCATTATGACAGTGATGACAGACTATGTTCTTGAGGTTCCAGATGAAGGAGATAAGGATTTTAGTAAGCAGATGTAGTGTGGATATTCTTGGTGATTTAGGAAAGCTTGTGGAGGTCTTTGGATCATGTCTAGTTCATGTTGGTGGTCTACATTGGAGTTTGAGCTCACAATTGAAGAATTACTTCTAGATGATGGTGTTCTTCCTAAGTCTGGTTGACCGAATGAGTTACACATCCTACAGATGATCTTGAAGATGTTATGTGAAGGTTGGCGTGTTCCTAGAAGAAGATTGAAGTCTCAGATCTATGTGGCTGACAATGTGTTGATCTGCGTGAAGTCTTTTGTAATTAGTCATGATGTATTTATGTATTTTATCTGTAATGTTTGCCGACTTAGATGATTATTCCTAAGTTGATGTCTTGTATAAATAAGGAGTTGCAAAGTCATTTCAAAGGGATCTTGTGGAGATGAGAGTGTGGTAGCAAGGAGGAGAGCGAAAAGCAAAGCAAAAGTATTGGGCTTAAATGGAACTGACTCAAGCATGGTGAAGATGCTATTCTTTAGTTCAAGTAAGTAATACTTAATATTCTATAGACAGTGTGTCTCTTGTAGGAAGTGGGCCTCTTGTGAGCAGTGTGCTTGGGCAGTGAGCCCTAATTGGCATGTTCCATTTGGTTCTTTCTATTCTTCAAACAAAGAATACATTCTTGGGTTAGTCACCCCATGGTTTTTCCCTTAACCAGGTTTTCCACATCAAAACCTTGGTATCTCATGTGTTAATGTGTTTCTGCTCTTGATTTAATGCATTGTATTTCCATGATTGATTTATTATTATGCTGTTGAATTACAAAGTGGATTTATGTGTTTAATTGAAAGAAAGTTTTGGACAACTGATTCACCCCCCCCTCTCAGTTGTCTGTTCTGAATCTAACAGGTAAGAGGACTAGAGTAGATATCTTAAATTATTTTGGGAACTTGGATCCCAAGAAGCTAATTGTCTAGATCATTGATCTAGAGGACCATTTTGAGTATGAGGACATTGTAGACCTAGACATGGTGAAAATTTTCAAGACCAAGCTGAAAGGTCATGCAATAATATGTTGGAAGGAATTCTAGATAGAGAAGAATAGAAAAGGTAATCCTTACATTGCAAAGTAAGACCAAATGGTGGAAAATTTGAAGTCCAAGTTCATTCTAACAAACGACTAGTTAGAGTTGTTTAAAGAGCTAAATAATTTATGGTAGGAAAATATGACTATTAAGGAATACACCAAAGATTACTATAGGCTAATAATTAGGTTAGGACATCATGAGGAAGGGGGTGAGAAGGTGGCCAAATACATCAATGGACTAAGGGAACTATTATGTCATAAATTGTGCTCCTACTTTGATTAGCACAATTTCACTAACTTTAGCTCCTACCTTTTAGTGTCCCTGTTAGGAACCCATGTTTAACCTTCTCTTTAATTTATTAGTATATTACATTTGGATGCATATGCTTTGTAAGTCGTCCCATGAGTGTATTGTATTATCCCATATTCATGGGAAGTAATAGTTTTTTAGATTAGATTTAGTATATAAGTACGTGTTGAGGCCAATGAAGGCATCCACGAATTTATTGTATTAAGCTTTCTCTAAGGAGGTTGCCCCCTCAAAGTGGCATACGATCAATAAATTCCTTCTGTGTTTCTCCTATTTCTATTATTTTGTGCATTTTCATTATATTGTTGCAGGAGGTTGCTCTCATCTGGTATCATAGCACTTTCTTGGGCTCGCTGGGTGGAATTTCTACCAATTTTTTTCTGCAGTAGCCTCTAGGTGCTGTGATTATTGCAGTAGTTCTTTTTTTTGCATCTGTATTGTTCATTTCAATTGCAAGTTTGGATCAGGGAATAATCCCTATCCGCTTAACTGTGGGAAGTTCCTGGGCATAGCCCTAAAACTCATTGTGAGGAGTACCACAGGAACCTCAAAGTAGCTGGCCCATTGAGAGGACCTGCAAACAAAAAGGGCAACGACCCCTACCTGATTGACTATTTCCCATCCGTGAGGTAAACTAAGAGCTATCGTTTGTGGCAAAGCAGTTATCAGTTTTACCTGAGCCGTGGAGTGAGGGGTACTACCCCAATATGCAAGTCGTTAGACAACATTGGTGGCTAAGTGAATCCCCTAAACCTTTAGGAAGCTGAGCATACCTGGGGCCCATATCTATTAACAGTCAGCAAATCATAGATTGAATTCATCCAGAGTATTTGGCAGATAGTTTCTAGAAAAAAAAATTCTATTTTTTTGCCATATCTTCCTTACTTTAGCTCCGTTTCCTCTCAAAATTCACTAGAACCCTTGAAATTCCATTCTGCATATTTCCTTCCTTAAGGACCCGATCCCAAATTCCACTTTTTGAAGCCAGAAATCACACATTTGTCTATTTTTAGGGTTTGCCATAACTTCTTTGATTCTCACCCAATAGCCTTCAAAATTTGCCATAGTGTTCAATTCATATTTCTACTCCTTTGTCCCTCTTGGACAGATTTTCCCATTCTTTCACCTCGCTTCTGAAATCCTCATTTTCTTCTCCCCTTTCCCTTAGAAAGTGTCCAAAACCTAGTCAAACCCCAATTACCCATCAAAGTTTTTCCCAAATCCAAAATTTCCTTTACTAAAAAAGTTTCTGTTTTTGTTTTTCTACCCATTCCTAAAAAAAAAATCTCCTGGTTATGGTTGCCACCTGCGTAGGAGCAAAAAACATGGAGGATGAACTTGCAGCCCTCAAGACCAAACTCCAAGATTTGGATGAAAAAATTCTCGGGCTCAATCTTCAGTATTCAGCCATGAACAATAGACAGCAGCCAGAGTCTTCTGTACACATAGGGTTTTCTTCTTCCAGCAATTTTTGTGGGCCGAAGCTTGATTTTCCTTGCTTCAATGGTGATGATTTGACTGGATGGATATACCAAGTAGATCAATTATTTAGTCTGCATAATACTTTTGATGTCAACAAAGTACAACTTGTATACTTTCATTTGGAACATGAAGCTCCCTTCAAAGGTTCTGTTGGTACATCAAGGTTCATGACAAGCCAAAATGGATAGATTTTTGCAACGATTTGGCCCTAGTGCTTTTGATGACTTCACAAGAGCACTCACAAAACTGCGCCAAATAGGCACTGTGAGAGAATATCAGACATAACTTAAAAAATTGGCCAATCACATAGAGGGATTGTCTGATGAATTCTTTAGGAGTTGTTTTGTCAGTGGTCTGAAGGATGCAATTCACTCTGAGGTTAAAATGTTCTATCCAAGCACCATGATGGAAGCCTTAGGGTTGGCTAAGTTGGCAGAGGACAAGATCACAAATCTAATTTTGTTCCATTCAGAAATATGGATTCCCAAAGACCTCAAATAATGCTAGCTCCTAGAACAACTCCTATCAAGTATTTGATTGAAGCAAAGATGTGGGCACGTAGAGAAAAAGGGCTTTGTTATAATTGTGATGAGAAATTCACTTGGGGACATAGATGTGTTGAGAAAACGCTCTATCTCTTAGATGTGGATTCTCTACCTAAAACTAAAGTTAATGCATATGCTTAGGATATAGTAGCTGATCAAGTTGAAACTTAGAAGTCACTTGTTGACCCTACTTCTCAGGAAGACCACCCATAGATCTCTCTCCATGCCTTAGCATGAGTCCCCACCCCACAAACCATGCAGGTCAAGGGTTACTTCAAGAAGCTCCCTCTTACAATACTCATTGATTCTGGTAGCACTCATAACTTCATTACCCCTTGAATAGCCAAACACGCTGATTGTTTTGTTTATCCTTGCTCCAGCTTTGAAGTCATGATTGCTAATGCAGGCACATTAGCTTGCAAAGGAAAGTGTTGCAATGTGCGTAACTCTATTGGAGATTATAACTTGCGCTTCGACATGTTTACCTTGCCCTTAGGTGGATGTGATGTGGTTTTGAGTGCCTAATGGTTACACACACTTGGACCCATCTTATGGGATTTTGCTGAACTTTGGATGTAGTTTTCAGACAATGGGCACAAACACACATTGAAGGGCTTACAACCAGGGTCTCTCAGTATCATAAGTTTATATCACCTGAAAAAGCTTCTTAATAAGAATTCACATGGTGTCATTGCTCAATTTCATTCCATTTAGATGCAACCATTTGTGGTCTCCACTACTCCTTCAGATCTGCAACGAATGATGGCTATTTTGCATGCAGTACAGAAGTGGTAGCCATAACTACTAGGGAATCATTTTTGCATCGGGATTGCTCACCAAAGTCTGAACTATTTCCCAGAAAAATGGGTCTCCTCCCTAGCACAACAGAAATGGATCAACAAACTCATGGGTTATGACTATGAGATCACTTACAAGAAGGGTAAGGACAATATTGTGGTGGATTCTCTTTCTTGTACATGTGATGACCAAGCTTCTCTTTCAGCTATTTCTATGTCTGTTCCAAATTTGTTGTAATCTATCTAGTAGGCTGTCTTCTATGAACTCTATGTTTCTCCATCGGTAGGGCACTCTGGGTTCCTCAAAACTAATGAGCGGGCACATCATAACTTCTTTTGGAAGGGAATGAAAAGAGCGATTCAATAGATGTTGACTGAATGTGATACCTACCAACACAACAAGGGTGAAATGACACTCCTTCGATTGCTCGAACCCTTGCCCATCCTTACACAGATTTGGACAAATATTTCTATGGATTTCATTGAGGGGCTCCCTAAATATGGAGGGAAGATAATGATCTTGGTTGTGGGTGATCGCCACTCAAAATATAGTCATTTTTGTGCCCTCAACCATCCCTATGCTACCTCCTCAGTCACATAAAGTTTTATGGACCAGATCTTCCGTCCTCATGGCATCCCTTCTTCCATTGTCTCAGATCATGATGCAACTTTCATTAGTCTTTTTTGGACGGAACTATTTCACCACATTGGTACCAAACTAAAGATGAGTTTTGGGTATCACCCACAAATAGATGGTTAGGCTAAAATTATCAACAAATGTTTGGAAACTTATCTTCGTTGCTTCACCTCAGAACAACAACATCAGTGGGAAAAGTGGCTCCCTCTCACTGAATGGTGGTACAATACCCCCTACCACACTGCATCTAACATGACTCCATATGAAGCAGTTTATGGTCAGGCACCGCCAGCGCTCCTTCCATACTTCCCCAGTAGTTTACAAGTTCAGGTAGTTGACATGGTTCTCTGCACCCCGGATCAGATTGGGCATCATAAGCTGGCTCCAAAGTTCTATGGGCCATATAAGGTTCTTCAGAAGATTGGGTCAGTTGCTTATAAATTGGAACTTCCTCCTTCTCGCGTTCATCCAATATTTCATGTCTCTTGTCTAAAGAAATTTCTTGGCACCAACGACAGAGCACAAACTATTTTACCACAACTGGATAATGAAGGATCCATCCTTTTAGAGCTGGAGGCAATCCTTGACAAGCACGCTCTTCATTTTCACTCCCAATCCATCATAGAGGTATTAATTCAGTGGCATGGAATGCACCCAGAGATTGCTACATGGGAACCACTCCTTCATATTCAACACCAATTTCCACATCTTACACTTTGAGGACAAAGCTTTTCTAAGAGGGAGGGGATGTTAGGAACCTGTGTTTAACCCTTTTCTTTACTTTGTTAGTATATTACATTTGGACACATATGCCTTGTAAGTTGTCCCATGAGTATATTGTATTATCCCACATTCATGGGATGTAATAGTTGTTTAGATTAGACTTAGTATATAAGTACGTGTTGAGGCCAATGAAGGCATCCACTAATTTATTGTATTGAGCTTTCTCAAAGGAGGTTGCCCCCTCAAAGTGGCTTGCGATCAATAAATTCCTTATATGTTTCTTTTATTTTGTTATTTCATGCATTTTTCATTATATTTTTGTAGGAGGTTCCTCTCAGTCCCTTAACCCCTTTCATCACTAGACCTATCTAAATCTTAATTGATGTGTATCCCTTCAAAGAAATGTTGCATTTTAGAGTAATTATCAACAAAACCAAGAAAGAAACTATGGATTCTAGGGATTTAGGACACCCTTAAGCATAATACAAATCCAAATTTGGGGACTAGACTTGGGCGCTAGCACCCTAGTCTTGCCCTAAATCTCAAGATTACAAATTTAATTTTGGTGTTGGCTTTTGTCATGTGCTTTGTGCTTCTAAATGCAAAGAAATGTCACATTTTGGAGTAATTACCAACAAAACCAGGAAAGAAACTATGGATTCTAGGGATTTAAGACACCCTTAAACATAATCCAAAGCTAAATTTGGGGGCTGGACTTGGGCACTAGCACCCTAGTCCTTCCCTAAATCTCAGGATTACAAATTCAAAATTTATTTCCCATGCAATGACGGTCTTTTATTTTGATTTATTTCATTTCTAAGGTTGGATATTTAAAGAGAACTCAAAATCATTTTATCACACACAATCATTATGTAATCTTATTATGCCAAAATTCCACTACAAGTACTATTGAAGATCTTCAAAGTGTTGAAGCTTATTGAAGATTTGGATCTTTGCTATCTTGGAGATATGATGTGAAAATTAAGAATCAAGATCATGAGTCTATCTTTCTCTCCCTAGGGTTTGTGAAGCCTTTTGTCAATCGGGAGAAGGGTTGAAGCCTCCAACTTGAGTTTTGGAATCCTCCACAAATATGGATGCCTCACCTTCTTTTTCTACAAGTCTTCATTGATGTCATCTCCTTGAGGTGAAGTTGTTTCCTTGAGTTAAACATTGTGTGGACCTATTCCTTCATGCTTGAGTCATTTAGGATCTTGCTTTTGTTTATGCTCACACTTAGAGTTTATGAGCACACACATTTACATGTTTTGACATTGGCTATTGTTGAGGTAGAAATGCCTAAGATGAGGTTTGACTTAGGTAAACTCCTATATAGCCACAACATCCATTCTCCTTTTGTTTGTGCAGGTCTGATTCAGGAATATCTGATGGAAAGGAGCGGAGAGGAAACATGTATTATAGTCACAGTTTCTATAGAAGTTACAAATTCATCTTTAGATAAATGCAGGGATGATTTTGAGGGTGCCCAACTCCATCAGGACCTCAGATCTGGAATCTAGAATCTTCAGCATAGGCTCAGACACCCGGTGCAATATGTTTTGTGATAGAAAAACTTACAAGATGAATTTGGGAGCACCCAATTCTTCTAGGCCCTCAAAATTCAAGTGCATAGGGTTTGATATCCCTTGTCTACATTTTTGTAAGCACTCTATCATTTTCTTCTTTAAGAATCGGTCTATCCTAGCAAGTTTCATAACTAGAGTTTAGCTTGATCTAGCTAGTTAGGGTTTGTAAAAACCTAGTTCATACATCTTTTCATATACATCAATAGAGGAATAGGATACCTATAGCTCAACCCTTCCATAGTGGTTGAGCTTGATTCATATTTTGAATGTTAGTGTATGAAAAGGGAGGTTTGACCTAGTTGAGTATGCTAATCATTCTTCTCCTTTTTCACACTAAACATTTTGGTGAACCCGTGTTTATAGAATTCACATCCTTATTCATTAGATCTAATTGAATTTGTTGTTCTAAATCAAATTTAGATTGCAATTTATTTTCATTCATAGTGTATGCATTGCATTTTTAGTGATATATCTATCTTTACATTGAAAGAGCATAAATTGAGATTTTGTTACTACTTGCATAGTGATCTTAGTTTTATTCTTGCAAAGTATATTGTATCTTGTTTCACATTAAGTCTTGGATAAATTAGATTATGTGGAAATGTTTAATTTCTTTTTATACAATTTTAATGAATATGATGAGCCATTTAGTTGTGATGACTTTAATATGTTAGATGAAGCCTTAGATGATTTTATCTCTATTGAATATTCCACTATGACTCCTAAACCGTCATTTCTTTAAATATTAGTAAATGCAATCTATGTTCCAAGATCTCAAGAAGAACCTGTGAAACTGAAGATAGTGGTCAACTTGTGTTCTGATGTGCCTCAAGCACAAATGAAACTGGTGCTCACTGTAAGAGGTTTTCTGAATTCTTCTTAGCCTCCTGATTACATCTATAACTATACTAAACAAATAACAAGTAAAAATCAAATATATCAAGATGAATCACAATATTCCAACCACAATGTGGTTTCTCACACACATAATACATGGAATAATAAACAAATTAAAATCAATCAAACATTCCAATCACTTTACCAACTTCTCAACCTATGCTTCCTCAACCACCACGTCTTACTCATAAAGTTGGTCAAAATTATGATCTTGTTGAGAAGTTTCGTGCTGCTTCCACTAAAATCTCTCTTTGGAAAATCATACAAGCATTGCCTACATACTAGAGAATGCTCTTGAAAGCTTTACAAAAGGTGATTGTACCACCCACTAATAAGCCTAATGATATAGCAACTCTATTAGATTGTATGCATGCGACAAAAATAGATATTCTATTTCAACAACATGAGTTACCCTCAATGGAAGTTCAAAATCAACATGATCCTCTTGTAATCTTTGTTACAATAAACAAAAATTTGAAAAAGTAAGTTATAATTGGGAATGCATTGACTCTTAATGTTTGTGGTGTTAATCTACTACATAAAATCAAGGTTGATACATCTTTAATCAAACCAGATAAACTTCACATTCGTGGCTGATAACGTTGGTAGATAATCCCTGAGTACCATAACTTTACCTGTAAAGGTTGGACTCGTGACATTATCTACCCTTATCCATGCCATGCTTGGTACACTTTCATATAATATGATTCTCGGTAGACCATGGATTCATGCCATGGGGGTAGTTCCGTCTACCTGCATCGATCAATAAATTTTATTTATGCAAATAAAATTCAAACCATTGAATCCGATCTGAATCCAGAAAGTTTTTTACAAATTGAAATGCACAAACAAATTATCAATCATAAGTTTCTAAATAACTTAAGAGTTTATTCATAAATACCTCTTGCCATAGATAATGTTGTGCAAGATTCTAAACCAACTTCAAAAGCATTTCTTGGTGACGATTGGGTTTCATTAGATTTTACTCCTACTTTTATGGGAGAATATAAACTCAATAATCCTAAAACATCAAAGTTGCATCAATCTCATCTAAACAATATGTGGAAACTCCTAAAGAACCTAAATTTTCTTTAGTCACAAACATAGACAATAGTCTTACTTACACTATAGAATATGAGACCTATGAGGCTCCACCATCCTCTAATTGTTGGAAACAAGGTAGATAACTAAGAGGAGGGGTAAACCAATTATCCATATTATCTTAACTTGCTTTTCTTCTTTTATAATTTGTGCAGCATCAAAACATATAAGCATATATAATCATGAGAACAAAAATAAAATCAACACACATAAGACAAGGATTTTTACGTGGAAAACCCTGTTAAGGGAAAAACCACGGGGTGACTAACCCAAGATTGTATTCTTTGTTAAAATAATAAGAAGTTCAAAATGGCACTTGCCAGTTAGGGCTTACTGCCTGCGCACACTACTCACAAGAGGCACACTGCCTACAAGAGACTCACTGTCTACAGAACTTACATAAGGTAACCAGGTGTTTGAACTGATGAGAGGCATCTACAGATGCTAGAGTTCAATTTTGGTTAGGCACAATATATTGATCTGATGCACTTCATTCTTCCTCTGCTCTAGTGCTACTGCTCTGTCACATACTGGACTTGTATTGCTGCTTCCTTACTTATCTCTGCCTTTCTTCACACTTTATTTTATCATATCTATACCCACATACACCTTCATACTAGAATCCATCTGGTATATATATCCACACCAAGGATATCAACAACTTTCTAGTCGGCAACCAGAATACTCAAGATATTTACAAATTACTGATATGTTGGCTAAATCCATGCTTGTTTTGTGATGCGTATCAAAAACATAGGCATTGAAGTCATCAATCATGTCGGCCAAAAATGTATGATCCCTTAAATTGCTTTATCAACATCAATTACTCATCCAGATTGAAGTTTGATACTCTGCCGGTTAGTTCTTTCTCAGTCTGCTTTACCTGTCTGGAACCCAACACTCAGATGCCCATATCTTTTCCATGTTTTATCACCAAAGGTTAAATCTCTAGAATCTAGAAGTCATGATACTCCTCTTGACTTGTCCAAGTCTGCAACTTGCTGAGTTACACCATCTGAGAGATCTTGACCTGATTGTTGGACCTTGTTGCATACTCTGTTCTTGTTTACCAGACCAAAACAATCTTCAATCTGACTTTTGGTATAGACATACTATATGCTATCGATGTGTGGGATAGACTTTGTTGCCATAGATGACAACACTCATGAAGCCACATAGTGTCTCTTGCCAACACTAACGAGATGGCATCCCTTTATGGTCGGGGATTTAAAATCCTTTACAAAAATTGTGACTATGTAGGTAATGGTTGTGACGTAAATCAACAAGGAATTAGAGTACCCTTAGAAGCTATTGAACATAACTACTTAGTTGGTATTGGATACTGTCCTTTGAAGCCCACCAAAGCTTACAAACATCCTAATCTTAATCTTACTACTATATCAACACTCACTCTTATATATCCTGGGATGATAGACATAAATTGTCCACTAGGAGATATCTCATTATATAATTTTTCAACAGATGAAGCATTAATTGAATTCATGAGAGCTTATGACAACTTTCCTCATTACCATCATAATTATGGGTTTTCCTATTGTTTAAATGTAGAAGCATATTTTGGGAAAACACTTGTTTGACGAATGATACTCTAACACCTAATGAAGAATCCACGAAATCGTCACATTCACCTAGCCTCCCAGACTGCAATACTTTACTTAATGGAAAGAATGTCGATGTCTTGACAGAGAAGGATAACCCTGAAAAAAGTTATCCCTATAGGAGAATGTTTAAACAAAGAAGAAAAAGAAGAAATAACAAAAATCTTACATGATTTTCCTGAATTATTTGCTTGGAATTATTCATACATGCCTAACATTGATCCTAAAATTTTAATACACAACATAGTGTTACAACTCGATGCCAAGCCAGTTAAAAAAAATTTGAAAGATGAATCCTAAAGTCACATTATTAGTCAAAGATGAGATAGAAAAGATTTTACAAGCTAGTTTTATCTGTCCTATTGATTATTCACCTTGGATTTCAAATATTATGGTTGTCGCTAAACCCAACAATCGCATTTGAATTTGCATTGACTTTAGAAATCTAAATCTAGCTTCTTTGATAGATGATTTTCCTCTTCCAAACATTCATATGATTGTTGATTCAACAGCTGGCCATGACTTACTTTTTGTAACACTACTTTTCCCCCATAGTTATTTTAATTAATTGCAGTGGATTTGTTATGGTTAATATTTAGAGTTATAATAGAATAATATATTCAATGGTGTTAAAAGAGATGTAATAACAAATGTAAATTTCAATACATGATAATTTAATAAGAACTCTTAAGTAATCATTAACAAAACAAATTAGATAACATAAACACATAATCATATTAACATCAAAGACCAACAATAGCTTTTATATAAATTCAATACTTCATTAATTTCCATCATTGAAAGGAGTAGATACGTATCTTTTAGATCTTGGGAGTTCTTCCAAATGTCACTCTGGAGAATAGATTATAGACTCAACCCCCTTTCAGCAAGTGAGCACTTCCAGGAGGAATTTGGTTCTTGTCCAGAACCCACAAGTTCTTATGCAGAACTCCCCGTGCTTTGCAGCACACACACACAAGTGCTCCAGAGCCATGTTCAACAAAACATGCTCAACACAAGTGCACACACAAGCCCTGGCCAGGACACCGGGTGTACGTTGTACCCCGAGTTGGACACACACTGTGTGCCCCTTCTCCAATGCTCACCGCCTGTCAAACCTATCATCCTTCTCCTTCATGATTTCTTTCATTTCTTTCCTTATCTTCCTTGAGTTTCTCCATCTTTTTTTTTTTTTTGAGTGATCTCCCCATGCCCATTCTAAGTCTCACACAAATGCCTTATATAACCTTTTAAGGGGTGGTTTCTAAACCATCACACCCTTTCACAAAGGTTGTTATTAACAATTAGTTAATAAACTTAATAATTCCTCCCTTTTAAAAGGGGTTTTCATAATAATTATTTATTTATCTCTTTTTTAACCAAAGGATCATAATATCCTTAATTTTTCCATCTCCCTTTTAATTATAAAGGGTAAATAAACTTTATCCTCTTATAATTTCAAAGTCTTATTCATAAAATAGTCTTCTTTTCCATTTTGGGGAAAAAGTCCCATAACACTTTCCTTCATGGATGGTTTTTTGGGTTATAATCAAATCTTTATCAACCCTCAAGATCAATACAAGACAACTTTTATCACCTAGTGGAGAACATTTTGTTGGGTGGTCATGTTGTTTGGATTAAAGAATGCTAGAGCAACTTACCAACATGTCATGATGCTTATTTTCCATGATTACATGCATAACATCTTAGAGGATTATGTCGATGACATTCTTGCAAAGTTTATTCGTCACTAGGATCATGCCACAATCCTCCATCAAATCTTTAAACAGATATGGAAATACAACATGCACTTAAATCCTCATAAATGCATCTTTGGCATAGACAATGGTAAACTATTGGGATTTATAGTTTTGCATTGAGGTATTGAAATAGACACAAATAATATTGATGCGATTGTTAACATGCCACCTCCTCAAAACATATCTCAATTTCGTAGTTTAGAAGGGAAGATACAAGCCATCCATTGATTTGTATCACAAATCGTGGACATGACTCACCCTTTTACTCAACTACTGAAGAAAGAATCAAAATTCCAATGGGATTCAAATTGCCAAAAAACTTTCAAAGGCTTGAAAAACAACTTAGCTAATCCTCCTGTTCTACAACCAACAACTACAGAAAAACCTTTTCTTCTTTACACATTAGCTTCTACTAATGCTCTCACAACATTATTAGCACAACATGATGATGACAACAAAGAATGTGTTGTATATTATATAAGACAAACTTTGCTTGATTATGATGTGCAATATAATATCATAGAGAAACAATGTTTATCTCTTGTCTTTGTAACACAAAAGTTAAGACACTATCTCCTAAATGCTGAAATTCGTGTCATTGTAAAATTTGATCCCTTGAAGAACCTCTTCGCTAAAACGGATATCTCAGGTCTCCTAGCTAAATGGGTTATGTTGTTAACGGGATTTGATCTCAAATTTATCTCTCAAAAAGCAATAAAAGGACAATCATTAACCGATCATTTAGTTGAAGCAACTTCACCTTTCTCTATTCAAAATAATAAAGAATTTCCTAAGGACCAGATCTTAACTTTGGATAAAGATGACAAATGGGAATTATATTTTGATGGTTCAAGATGTCGAACCGGCTCTAGTGCTAGTATAATATTAGTACCTCCTTCAGGTAAGTCGATTCCTTTTTCTTACCGTCTAAACTTCTCATGTACAAACAACATCGCTAAGTATGAAGATCTCATCACAGGACTTCATGCCGTGTTGTCACTAAATATTAAACACATCAATGTTTATGGTGATTCACAATTAATCATAAGATAAGTCACTAGATACTATCAGTACTGTAATCTTGCCTTGTCATTATTAAAACATTTTTCATCTTTTACAATTGACACAATTCTAAGGAAAGACAATCGACATGCGGATGCAATGACAAGCACAATTTCTCTCATATCCCATGAAGGTTCTCCTAAAGATTATCACTTCATCATTCACAATCTTATATCATCAATAGTATCCATGGATACACCTCTAGATACCAATTTTTGTTGCAACACAAACTTAGACGAATGGTACTCCCATATATTCCAATATTTGCATGATAGTACCATTCCTAATTCAGCATCTAAAAACACAAGAGTTCGCATACTCAAACTCGTAACATGTTATATCATCTTATCCAATGTCTTATATCGAAGAAGCTATAATGACGTTCTTCTCCATTGTCTTAATAAATCAAAAATTCCAATTGCAATAGAAGCTCATTATGGTGCTTGTTGAGGGCACTTTGGAGGAAATCTTTGGTACATAAATTATTACATATGGGGTTTTATTTTCAAAGCATGGGGCAAGGCTCCTTTGCATTCATCAAGAAGTGTCTGTAATGTCAACAACATAACCACTTAATTCTAGCTCCTGCCCAGGAACTTCGAGCCTAAGTTTCACCTTGGTCATTTTCTATGGGGCTTGGATCTAATTGGAAATATATCTCCTCCTTCCTCTCAAGGACACACTTTCATCATTACCACCACCAATTACTTTACGAAGTGGGTTGAAGCTATTCCTCTATGATCCACAACAGTTGAGGTAATATGTAGCTTCATACAAGATAATATAATCTCATGATTTGGCATTCCTTCCTTGGTTTCTGACAATGGTACACCATTTAAGAACAAAGATGTGAAGAAATTCATTGAAAAATATAACATTCAACATCACTTCTTTATGCCATATTATCCACAATCAAATGGCTAAGCAGATGTTTCGAACAAAATCATTAGACAAATTCTAGGGAAAATAGTTAATAAACATAAAAAAGATTGGCACACTCAACTCTCTTACGCGCTATGGGCATATAGGAAAAGTGTTTGTATGACTACTGGTACCTCACCGTACAACATTGTATATGGTGCTGATGTGATAATGCCTTTAGAGTTGGAAATTTCTTCATTGCGAGTTTCCCTAAGAGACATTATTGATGATGACATGGAAAGAGAGAAAAGATTACAACTAGAGATGCTTGATTGATGCAGGAGCATCCAAGGTGTAAGAGCAATCTTGCATCAACCAAAAAAAAATGTTGTTTCTTTTCAATAAGGGCTAAAGTTGGCAGGGTTACTATTTTTAGAAAGTTTGCATTTGTGCACGGTTGGATACAAAATCTTACACAGACCTCTAGAATGGTGAATTGAAGCTAATGGTGAAGAAATCACTTCAATATCATTTTTCATTTGTGAGATATTAAAATTTCAAATTCCAAAAATCCTATTGAAATATTCAAAGTCAAATTTGAGGCACTTAGAGGCTCCAGATGGGCTCGAAATTTGTTGGGAAACCCAAAGAATCTACCTATTGATACTACTTATGCACCATTGTCTTTTTGAAAGCTTTTTGAAAAGGTATTATAATTGAAAATCCAATGGTCGGATCGAAAGTTATGGCCCCACGAAGTTGACCTATTTTTTGAGGGAGATGCAAATTTCAAAATTAAGCTGGTGGCAGCCAAAAGGGCTATATATGACCATTTTTGGGAACCCTTGGGTAGTAGAGTTAAGGGGGAAGGTGTAGAGTCAAGAAAAGGGTGGGAAAATAGAAACCCTAGTTGATTTGGGGTTACAGAAGGCTGAAGATTCTGGAGTCTTGAGAGAGGGAGCTATAATGTGTTGCAGCCTGTAGGGGATTCATCCTTTGATTGTATTTGAGCTTTTGTAATGTAATGTTTTTCCCATATTAATAAAATATCATTCTATTTTCTGTGTGTAGTTTCTGTTATTGTGTGTTTTATTTTACCCCCTTCATCATTGATGAATAGTGAATCAACACTCTCGACCATCTTAAAGCTCATCAAAAAAGCATCCAATGATCATACAATGAATGAGTCATCCATCATTCATTTGAAGTTAGAGATTTGGTACTCTACAAAAATCAATGAAATGTAAATGCACCTCCTAGAAAAAGAGGGAAGTTCAAACCTAATTGGCTAGGACCCTATGTTTTCATTGAAGCTTATGGATTAGGAGCGTATAAATTAGCTGATGAACAAGGTACGCCTCTTAAAGAACCTATTAATGCTATGCATTTAAGGAAATTTCATGCTTAAGATCATATGTTAGATGTTAAATAACGCAATTAGTTATTAATTGTTTAAATTTTGACAAAGATAGAACATTTTGTCTTAATTTATTTAATAAGCTAACATAAGATCTTTATTGTAAACAATTAATAATTGTTGTATCTAATTAAACTATGTTTAGTTAGATCACAATTGCATTAATTCAAAATGATATTATATTTTATTTATGTGCATAATTTTTAATCATTGTTGTATTTACAAAACGGTCTACAAAGATTGATAAGTTTAAATCACAATAGCATTAAAAATATTTTCACATGATCTTCACAATTATTGATTGTTGCATTTTATAAATCACATTTGATACATCAAATAACATCATCATGGAATTAATCAAAAAGATCATATATATACATATCAATTTGAGTATATAAAAACTAAAATTGACTATCCCATACATCAAAATGAAATGTCGTAGTACAATACATGAGATACACATCATAAAGCTAAACCATGATACCCAGATCCCTCAGGACCTAGTGGTGTATGAGTAACAAAAGGCTTCCCATGTGAGGTCACATACCGTGAGTGACTCCTAGATGCACTCCACGACTGTAGAATCCTAAGCTCACCTCTAAGCTCTCCCATCTCCTAATGAGAATTTGTATAGAGTTGCTGAAGTCTATCTCTCTCTCTCTATCATTGCTTAATCCATCTCTGTCTGCAGATAATAACTAAAGGTGTGACCCATCTCGGATGTAGGAGATGTCATGGCTTGCTCTCACTATATCTAGAGGTTTTCATGAACCTCTGCATGCTCTGCCCTCTGGATCACCTGATCCCTCTCACCTGTAACATGATCTAAAGTGGCTTCCATAGGCACCCTATATCTTATGAAAGGCATAAATAACTCTGCATGCTGCCCTGCTGAGTGTTGTGGTGAATATCCCATCCACTCTTGTTGCTTAGCTACATTAGTAGGAACTATATCCATTATGACGGGACCCACAAAATCACACCATCCTTGAGTACCAAATGCCAAAAGCAACACAAAGATAATACAATATCTCAACAAAAACATATATATGCATGACATCATCATAATCAAATAATTATCATATCAAAAATAACATCATTCTCACCATCATGCCAATCAAGATCATGTATTGAGGTTGCTATGGCGACACCTACAGTTGTACCATAGTTGGGGGCATGGATGTGACAATATTTCTTGATCCCCCACACTCAAATTGGCTCGATACTCCACTAGCAGTAGGTCCTAGACCGTGGCTACGAGTCCTAGACCTAGGTCTCTTGGTCTCCTTGTTGTTACCCTCTACCTACTTCTCTCACTATGGCCTCTCCCTAAATATGTAGCGCAACAATGCATCATCATCATAATCATCATCATCCGTATCATAGTATCCACCAAAGTTCCTGAAGTCAACCTCATCTCCCGGATCATCCCCATGACCCATCCATGATTGAGGACCACCTGTGGGATGACTAACAGGGAAGACTAGAGTAGGTCGAGTCGTGTCCCACCAAGTCATGTATACTCGAGTAACACCAACGTCATCTACCTCTGACATTGGCTCTAAATTAGCAACACCATCATCATCACTATCGACAACCTCAGCTATAGTCAATCGTGGGGAATCACTAGCCCTAACTGCATTGTGTGTTGAGCCTACATATCTTGGGCGCATGCTAGGAACACCTTGCACGCACCTAAACTATCGCATAACTCTATCAAAATAAAAGTAAACAATGATGTTGTCTCAGTGACTGGCTAAAAGTTAATCCCTTTGCATCCTTGCTAGCTCTCCTTTTCCCCATCCATGGCCTATGACTGCGATATGGTCTCCATTTGATAACACTCGGCCATATTCTATCGAATATCTCTCTCCAATATAAAAGATCTCCATGTCTCCAACATCTGATAAGGGTATATGCATGCGCACGTGGATACATCTGGTTTGGCTCTATGGGAAACCCCACTGGCCATGTACATGTGACATGCTCAAATAACCATACCTACAATAGGGTGTATATCATCAGACCTTGCACCTCATAATACACATACTGACCTAAGTCTCGATAAAGGTGCACAAGCATACTGCGCCCCCACGCGTAGACCATACTCTCCTCCTCCATCGCTTTGATAGTATGAACAAGGCACCCATGACGGTGAACACGTCATCCATCGAGTGTAATCACTACCATTATGGTAGTGATCAAGATGTGATGAACAAGTGATATGTTGTCGTCACCCTACTCTAACCATCGAAGAACAATATGTCCATGTCTGAGCAGTGTCACCACATGACCTAGGTAGTGAATGTGGCTCGTGCGAGTATACTTTTTTGGATCTATACTCCATGACCTGTGTTGTCTTCCCTTGAACTAGAAGCCGTAGGATGCGATACACATCCTTGAGAGTGACCATCATCTCTCCTGTAGAAAGATGAAAAGTAGAAGTATCTGCATCCCATCTCTCCATCAGGGCCATAAGCATGTTGTTGTGAAATCTTATCATGGGCATGGTGAACACCCACCATAGGCCTATGTCCTATAGGAGACCTCTATCTACATCAGATAGCATACCTACGTGGCTCCACAACAATGTCAGAAGATGACCACTAGTATGCTCTCGCATCTGAGGGACATCCTATAAATCATAACAACTAAATTTGAATCAAAATATACTCACCAAAGATCAAGAACCTAACTAGAACATCAAACTCTGCCTTGTCCACTGGGCCCTTTTCTGGACTTGGGTGCCCTAGGAAGACCTAGGTGCCCCAAAAGGACTTGGGCACCCCATGAGGACTTGGATGCCCAGGTAGGACTAGGGCGCCCTAGATGGACTTAGGTACCCCAATTAGGTACCCTTGTCCAAAAAGGCATAAAGGCACTAAAAATGAGAAAAATTGCTAAAATAGGAAAGGAATGACAAAAATAGACAAATTCAAGGGACCTACCTCCTATCATCCCACCTGTCTACCACTCGACACCGTAGCGCATCCACCCTCGGAGCCTGATAGGGTCATTGGCTCAACATGGTAGCTCTATCTCCTCCTTTTGTCCTCTGCAAATAAAAATGACAACTAAATGGTGAAGAATGAAAACTCCCTTTAATACTTATAGTAAATGGATGAGAATTCATTTTCACTATCTAGGAGCAAACTATGCAAATGGTGTTAAACTACCCTTATCTTTGGCTACTGAACTTAGATTTTCACATCATTTGTTGCATTCTAATCCTAGTTCTTCCCTTCATTAAACCCAATACTTTGTGTCTCGATGTTATTTGCAAAAGTGACCCTACCAAAGCATTTTTTCTTGAAGTTTTCCCTGAAATGGACGTGTTTAGATTACTACCTTGTTTCTCCTTTTCAGACTAAGTAAGAAAAAACAAGGGGAGCATATATCTCCCATGATTTCTACCCTAATCATGTCTCATCTCTCATCCCCTTTAGTATTTATGAATGACTCATTCATTTGTTGTTTGTAGGTTGATTTGATTATTTGTCTAACATACCTTTCTCTGCAGGTTGCAGTTCCTAACCTTTGTGATCTTGTAGGATTGCAGGCTGGGGGCTTCTTCCTCTTGCTTGGCAACATTCAACATCCTCTATAGTATCCTTTTGGATATCCTTTTTGTGATCACAATATTTACTTTCCTTTAGTTGCATATGCACGTAGTATCATATGGCCACTAAAGTGGGGGCTAAATGTTATGTTGTAAATTGTGCTTCTGCTTGGATTAGCACAATTTCACTAAGTTTAGCTCCTGCATTTTAGTGTCCCTTAACCCCTTTCATTATTGGACCTATGTAAACCCTGATTAGCGTGTATCCCTTCGAATAAATGTCACATTTTAGAGTAATTACTAACAAAACCCAGAAAGAAACAATGGATTCTAGGGATTTAAGACACCCTTAAGCATAATCCAAAGCTAAATTTGAGAGTTGTGTTGAAGGCACAAGATAACTGAGAGGGGGGTGAATCAGTTGTATAAAAAATTTAAATTCTCTTAAACAAAATTACATTCACATTCACTTAATTTAACCCTTTAAGTTGTTATGAAGATTAAACATGAAATGCAAAATCAAAACTCAAACACATCAACACCATATACACATGAATACCATATTTTTACAAGGAAAACCCTAAGAAGGGAAAAACCATGGTGAGTGTTAGCTCACTATATAATGTAGTAATAATACCGAATAACAAAAGAGGTTCACTACCCAAAAGAATGCTCACTGCAAAAGACTCACTGCCATGAACTGATATGATAGCATCTACCACATGCCTAAGTTAAGTTCCAATAAAGTGCAATACATATCACCTTTGCTACCTCACAACACAAACACTTTCATCTTTGCATTTTTGCACTACACTCACTACACATAGATTCATTACATTTATTTATACCAATCATCAATCTTGGAACATACATCAAGGTCGGTAATACAATCTACAACCTTTGTAATAGCCTCCAAGGTCGACAAACATACATAATTCAAATTATGTTTGGACCTAAACAAAGTTGTGGAGAAAATGAATGAAGGTAGAACACTTTATGGCTTAGCTCAAACCCAAATACATCTTCACACACTTCAACATGCTTCTAGAATCCATGAAACACATCCGCAAAGACTGTTAGCACCCAAGTTAGCCAAACTTGTGCAAATACCAAGAATACTTATACACATGCTTCCAAGAACTCAATCATATATTGTAGACCAAGAAAAAGCCTTTAACATGATCTAGAGACATCCACAAACAACACAAAATAACTTGGGAGCCAACAAATCCAGCTACAACAAGTTTCACTTGAAGACAACAAATCTCACTTGAAGACAACTTACAATCAACACTGCTAAGTTCTACTACTTAATAACTTGCTTTCCAGAGTGCCAAATCACAAATCCTTTGGAATTAAGATAGTTAAGGACCTTATAAACATAATTCTAGAAGTACATCACCTCAATGCACTCTGTGAAGAAATGCAGAGCAAAATACTTTCTCCCAGACACCTTTGCACAACTCAGAAACTCTGTCAAATACATTCTTCAAATTGGTGAACATAACTTCTACTACACAATGATCCAGACCACCAAATTCTAAATTTAGCATCTTCAAACACTTCTATAAAACATATCCAAATCTTATACTCTAGTCTTCAACACAAAAGAAATGTGGAGCAAAAACTTAGACAGTATCCTGCAAGCCAGAATACTTTGCAACACACTGTTTCCACTTGAAGAGAAATTTTTCTCAAAATCACTTAGAAACTCAGTAACATGAACAATATCCTAGCATCATCAACACTTCATCAAGTCATTCAATTCACCTTAACATGACAATTCAATCAAGCAACAATCAACAATATTAGAAGACACAATTGACACCAATGACAACACAATCATGTTGACATTAATGAGAACACTAGTTAGCACATACTTGCAACAATCTCCCCCTTTGTCATTGATGGCAACATATGATTTGAAAAACCATCATGACACAATTCTGCACTAATCTCATTCTCCCCCTTTCTTTTATACATCTTTCTCTCTCGTGTTTTTCACATGAACTCTCTCCCCCTTTGACATCAATGGCAAAGGGTGACACACCTTCTTCAAGGTTTCTCAATCTCATTCTCCCCCTTTCTTTTATACATCTTTCTCTCTCGTGTTTTTCACATGAACTCTCTCCCCCTTTGACATCAATGGCAAAGGGTGACACACCTTCTTCAAGGTTTCTCCCCCTGAGTATGGTACAATGCATACTTGCACTATCCTTAGCTTCTATGAATGCTTCCCTCTGATTGCAATATTCTCCAATGTCACTACCTACTCCCTCTGAGAGGTAGCCTCCATCATCAGTCCAGAAAAGAATGACTCTTGAACCACATTGGGGTGATGCACTTCCTCATGCATCTAGTTCAACATAAGAGGGGAAATAACCCCTAACTTCTCCCAGAGATATTCAAATGTATCCTTAGGAAGAGCTTTGGTGAATATGTCAGCAATCTGATCTTTTGTAGATACATACTCAAGCTTTACTTCTTTCTCTACAACCTTCTCTCTCAGAAAGTGATACCTGATAGAAATATACTTTGTCCTTGAATGCATCACTGAGTTCTTTGAGATGTTAATGGCATTGGTATTATCACAAAAAATAGGAATTGGATCCTCATACTCAAGTTGGATGTCTTTCAGAGTTTGTCTCATCCACAACACTTATGTGCAACATGATTCTATTGCAATGTACTCTGCCTCTGTAGTAGGTGAGGATATTGAATCCTTCTTACTTTGCCATGACATAGCTCTATCTCCAAGAAAGAACACACCACCACTTGTACTTTTCTTGTCATTTCCACATCTGACCCAATCTGCATCTGTGTAGGCACTTAGGTTAAATACATTGTTCTTAGCATTCCACAAACCATGATCTGGAGTGCCCTTCAAATACCTGAATATTCTCTTTACTGCCATGACATATGAATCTCTAGGATCTACTTTAAATCTTGCCACAAGGTAGATTGCATGCATGATATCTGGTCTGGTAATAGTTAAGTATAGTAGTCCTCTAATCATTGATCTATATTTGCTATGATCAGCCTTAGGGGATTCATCATTTTTTTTGAGATTGCAACCAGTTTTCATGGGAGTACAAACTAGTTTAGATTCTTCCATTCCAAACTTCTTCAACAAATCCTTGACATACTTTGATTATGAAATGAAAATGCCCTTATATGTCTAATTAATTTGCAGTCCAAGAAAAAAGTTCATCTCACCACACATTGACATCTCAAATTCTTTTTACATCTCATCTGCAAAGTTTTTACACATACCTTCATTTTCACCAAAGATTATGTCATCTACATAGACTTCAACAATCAGGATTTGATCTTTGCTTACCTTGATATACAAGTTACTCTCTGTAGACCCTTTACTGAATCCTTGTTGGAACAAATACCTATACAATCTTGCATACCAAACTCTAGGAGCTTGCTTCAATCCATACAATGCCTTCTTTAATCTACATACCATGTTTGGTTTGTCTAATAATTGAAATCCATTTGGTTGCTCTATATATACTTCCTCTTCCAACTCACCATTTAGAAAAGCATACTTCGCATCCATCTGGTATACTTTGAAATCTTTATGTGATGCATAAGCCAAAAACAATCTAATAGCTTCCAGTCTTGCTACCGGAGAAAAAGTTTCCTCATAGTCTATTCCTTCCACTTGTGAGAATCCTTTGCATACAAGTCTAGCTTTGTTTCTTACCACTTCTCCATTCTCATTCAACTTATTCGTGAAAGCCCACTTTGTTCCAATCAAATTCTTATTTGCGGGCCTAGGGACAAGTTCCCAAGTCTTCTTCTTTTCAATTTGCATCAATTCTTCTTCCATTGCCTTGACCCAATGTTCATCTTTACATGCTTAAGAGATAGTCTTAGGTTTAACCTTTAAAATTAAACAGAGATTTACCTGTTCTTCTATAATTCTTCTTCTTGTCAGAACTCCTTTGTTTTTGTCACCAATGATTTGGTCCTCTAAGTGATTCTTTTGCACATACTTGGGGGTTTTAGGAACTCTTTATAGAGCTTCTTCTTCCTCACTCTAAACTTCATTGTCTTTGACTTCTTCAACTGCTTCTGTATCAGCAGACTCATCTAACTCATATCCATCAGGGTTCGAGTTCTTCTAAATATCTTCATCTACCTTTACATTTGCACTTTCAATAATCTTCCTCAACCTTTTGTTGTGGCACCAATAGGCTTTGCTCTTAGAGGATTACCCAAGAAATATTCCTTCATCACATCTAGCATCAAACTTTCCCAACTTTTCATCTCTTTTGATATAGCATTTGCTTCCAAACACTTTGAAATGCGTGACAATAGGAGTTCTTCCATACCACAGCTCATAAGGTGTCTTTGTCCCATTTTCTTTTTCTTACACTCTGTTCTAAATGTAGACAATAGTCGAATAGCTTCTTTCTAATATGCTTCTGGAAGGTCAGCTTCTTTAATCATTATCCTAGTAGCTTCCTAAACTATTCTATTCTTCCTTTCAACTACTCCATTTTGCTAAGGAGTTCTGGGGGCAGACAATTGTCTCTTTATCCCATGTTCTCCACAAAAAGCATTTAATTCATTTGAAGTAAACTCACCACCTCTATCAGGTCTCAGACACTTGATCCTCAAATCCATTTAATTTTCAACCATTGCTTTAAATGCCTTGAACTTGTCTAGGGCTTCTAATTTTTCTTTAAGGGCTTCTAATTTTTTTTTAAGGAAAGTAACCCAAGTCATTCTTGAATAATCATCAATAAGAAGCATGAAATACATGTCACCTTGTAGACTTCTTATTCTTGTAGGACCACACAGGTCTATATGCACCAACTCCAACAGATTAGTAGAGGATTGTTCCTTGCTCTTGAAACTTATCTTTGTTTGCGTCCCAATTTGACATTGTTTGAAGATGGCATTAGCAAGCTTCACAATCTTAGGTAGGTCTCTTATAGCTTGGACTGAGCTTATTCTCACTAGATGATCAAATTTAATATGACACATTCTCCTATGCCATAACCAGATTTCATTTGTCTAAGCCAACAAACAACAATTGTTAGTACCTTTCAAATGATAAACATTACCATGAGTCTTCTTACCAAAAACAATTATAGTTCTGGTGCTTTTCCTTATCTCACATCCATTATCCTTAAACATCAGATTGTATCCTTTCTCACACATCTATCCCACAGTTAGAAGATTGTGCTTTAAGCCTTTGACATAAAGAACATCATTTGTATTATGCTTGCCATCAAAAGTAATTGACCCTTTTCCACAAATTTTACCATTTGCATCATCACCAAACCTAACTAGTCCTCGATCATACTTTTCCAATTTGACAAACTTAGTCTTATCTCCTATCATGTGATTTGAACATTCACTGTTAATGATCCATTCATCTTCCTTTTTAGCATTAAATGTAGACAACTCTCCTGGACTTCCTTCCTTCACATAACTTGCAAGATTAGCACAAACAGGTTCTTCTCTTAGGGAAATAAACAAGCATCCACTAGCATTACCATATTCAAAATTAGGTTCATCATCTCTAACATAGTAACTCTTTCTTACCATCTTACCTTTAACTTCATTGTTCTTGATCTTCAAAGCTCTGTCAGGATGTATTTAAGCATAGTGACCAATCTTACCACAACTGAAACATTTGAAAGGTAAGTTACCTCTGAACTTTCCACCGCCTCTTTTGATTTTGCTGAAAATTTTTCCTCAAACTCATCAAATTCTTCTTCATCTAATTCCACCGCATACTTATCTGATCTAGTAGTCTTTTCTTCCTTTGCCTTAAAAGTAGTCTCAGACAAGGCCATTAGTAGTATTAAATTCTCTCATCTCAAAAGCAGTTAGTTTACCAAGAAATTGATCTTTTGAAAGCTTGTCCATATCAAGCAATTCTTCAATGTAAGACACCTTGTGACTATAAGATTTGTGAAGAGTTCTAAGTACGTTATCTACAACATCCTTATCATCTATATTTCCACCAAGACCCTTGATGGTGTTGACAACTTCATCAATCTTCTGTATGTAACTTGTTATGTTCTCATCTTCAGACATGCGCATAGTTTCATATGTAGTCTTCAAGTTCTACAACTTAGCCTTCTTGACAGATTCATCACTTTCATAGATGCTTTACAATTTCATCCAGATCTCATGAGCAGTTTTTAGATCCACAGATTTCACCATTTCAGTGTTAGATAAAGCATTTAGTAGAGCATTTTTAGCTTTGCCATTAGTCTCATAGGCCCTTATCTCAATTGCAGTCTTCGAACCATCCTTAGGTATTTTGTATTCATCTTCAACTATTTTCCAGACATTATAACCAATAGAAACAAGATAACTTTGCATTTGTACCTTCCAGAAGGCATAGTCAGATCCATCAAACTAAGGAATGCCTTTCTTGTGCACCATCCCAGATCTAGCTTAAGTTGTTAATCTTTCTTCCAAGGAACCTTTCTCTGATACCAATTGTTGAAGGCACAAGATAACTGAGAGGGGGGGTGAATCAGATGTATCAAAACTTTAAATTCTCTTAAATAAAATTACATTCACATTCACTTACTTTAACCCCTTAATCTGTTATGAAGATTAAACATGAAATGCAAAATCAAAACTTAAACACATAAACACTAGATTTTTATGTGGAAAACCCTAAGAAGGGAAAAACCACAGTGAGTGTTAGCTCACAATATAATGTAGTAACAATATCAAATAATAAAAGAGGCTCCCTTCCCAGGGCTCACTACCAAGGGGTGGCTCACTGCCAAGAGGTAGCTCATTACCATAAACTGATATGATAGCATCTACCACATGCTTGAGTTCAGTTCTAATTAAGTGCAATACATATCACCTTCGGTGCCTCACAACACAAGCACTTTCATCTTCACATATTTCCACCACACTCACTATACACAAATTCATTACATTTATTTATACCGATCATCAATCTTGGAACATACATCAAGGTTGGCAATACAATCTACAACCTTTGGAACAGTCTTCAAGGTCAACAAACATACATAATTCAAATTAGGTCTAGATCTAAACAAACTTGTGAAGAAAATGAATGAAGGTAGAACGCTTCATGGCTCATCTTGGACCCAAAAATACATCTTCACATGCTTCAACATGCTTATACATTCCACAAAACACATCTGCGAAGAGTGTTAGCACCCAAGTTGGCCAAACTTGTGCAAACACCAATAATACTTAGACACACTCTTCGAAGAACTCAATCATAGCTTACGAACCAAGCACAATCCTTTAACACAATCTAGAGACATCCACAAACAACATAAAATCACTTCAGAGGCAACAAATCCATCTACAACAAATTTCATTTAAAGACAACAAATCTCACTTGAAGACAATTTACAATCAACACTGCTAAGTTTTGCTACTCAATAACTTGCTTTCCAGAGCACCAAATAATAAACCCTTTGGAATGAAGATAGCTAAGGACCTTATAAACATAAGTCCAGAACCGCATCACTTGAAACTACTCTGCGAAGAAATGCAAAGAAAAATACTTTCTCCTAGACACCTCTACACAACTTAGAAACTCTATCAAATACATTCTTCAAACTAGTGAACATAACTTCTACTACACAGTGATCCAGACCACCAAATTCTAGATTTAGCATCTTCAAACACTTCTCTAAAACATATCCAAATCTCATACTTTGATTTTCAACATAGAAGAAATGCGGAGCAAAAAATAAGATAGTATCTTGCAAGCCATAATACTCTGCAACACACTATTTCTACTTGGAGAGCAAATTTTCTAAAAAGCACTTGGAAACTTAGCAACATGAAACATATACTAGCATCATCAACACTTCTTCAAGTCATTCAAATCACCTTAACATGACAATTCAATCAAGTAAAAATTAGCAATATCAGAAGACACAGTTGACACCAATGAAAAAACATTCATGTTGACATTAATGACAACACCAGTTAGCAGATAATTGCAATAGGCTAGACTTGGATGCTAGCTCCATAGTCCTATTCTAAATCTTAGGATTACAAATTTAATTTTGGTGTCAACGTTTTCCATGTGCTTCGTGATTTTGAATTCAAAATTTCTTTCCCACACGATGTCAGCCTTTTATTTTGATTTAATTCATTTCTAAGGTTGGATATTTAAAGAGAACTCAAAATCATTTTATCACACACAATCATTATCCAAGCTTATTATGACGAATTTTTCTACAAGTGCTATTGAATATCTATAAAGGTTGAAGTTCATTGAAGATTTGGATCTTTGCTATCTTGGAGATATGTTGTGAAGATTAGGAATCAAGATCTTGAGTCTATCTTGCACTTTCTAGGGTTTATGAAGCCTTTTGTATGATCAAGAGAAGGGTTGAAGCCTCCAACTTGAGTTTTGGAATCCTCCGTAGATATGGCTACCTCACCTTCTTGTTCTACAAGTCTTCATTGATGTCTTCTCCTTGAGGTGAAGTTGTTGTTTCCTTGAGTCAAATATTGTGTGGATCTATTCCTTCATTCTTGAGTCATTTAGGATCTTACTTTTGTTTATGCTCACACTTAGGGTTTATGAGCACACACATCTACATATTTTGACATTGGCTATTGTTGAGGTATAAATACCAAAGACAAGGTTTGACTGAGACAAACTCCTATATAGCCACAACATACCTTCTCCTTTTATTTTGTGCAGGTCTGTTTTGGTAAGATCTGATGGAAAGGAGCAGAGAGGAAACATGTTGAACAGCTAGAATACTGAGAGGGGGGGAATCAATATTCTATTAAGCCTTTTACTTATTAAACTAGTAATCCATTTTCCACATAGAACAATAAAGTAAATTAAACATAGAAGAAGCAACCACAATGCATCACACATGAACACCATGATTTTTATGTGGAAAACTCAAAATTTGGTAAAACCACGATGAGTGTTAGTGTACAATATATTATATAGGAACAATACTAAATTACAAAAGAGGCTCACTGCCCAAAATAAATGCTCACTACAAGAAGGCTCATTACCTAGAGAAAGAAAGAGGGAAAGAGGTGGCTCACTGCCAAAAATGAATTGCTCTGATTGCATCTATGAATGCATGGTTACAGTTCCAATAAAGCTCAGAAACATTGTCTCAAAACTCTTCATCTTTGACTACTCTATTTTACTGCTCTACTTTTACATCAAGAAAGATCTCTCTTTTTCTACTCTTTTCACCCTTACTATACTTCACACATCACATACATCCTTGTATTCGCACACTCAAACATCAATTTGGATCTCACATATATATTCACAATGCTTAGAATCTTCACATTAGGTCGGCCTACTTAGATGAAGCATATAGTTAATAAACTTGTAGCTTGGCCCAAATCCACTCACCAAGATACATGGCAGACCCAAATAACATTTGAAACACCTTCTCATATGTCAGCTCCAACTATAGAATCCATTAGAACAAAGTTCCAATCAATAGAACTTACTGCACTTAGATCATACTATCATGTTGGCCTTAAACATAGATTGTCACTTACTCAATCTAACTGTCAGACTACAAATTTCACTGTAGACCATAAGACCTACTCAAAATAACATCAAATATTCTTCATACATTCCCAAGATTTCCTTTAGAACCATGGAACATAATATCAATCTACGGTAAAGTGCGGACCAACAAAACTCAGACCCTATCACTATCAAACACCGTCAAGCCAAGTACCGATCTTCAGTAGCTCAAAATTATTCCTCTGATGGAATTTAGACTCTGCAACTCTAGATTTAGAGAGTTCATACAAGTGTTTACAACATCCCAAAACTGCATAATGAGATATGCAACATCGGAGGAGTGCAGACCAAAATAAATGAGTGTTTTATTTTGATTACCTCTATTCTTTGTAATGCCGAACTTAGGCTACTTGAAGATATGCTTTCGGTACATATCAAAAGCTAAAATTTTAGATATAAGATCTTGTAAGGACTACAAACAACATACCAAAACTACATGATTAGGTCTTTGACTATGGACCAATGCTAATCCAAACACTATCTCTCTATTGTTGTCTCTGTATACTACCAATACTTAGCCAACCTAACTAAGTCTTCTTCATTGGACCAAAAACTCTTCCAAACTTGTTCCTTTTCTTATTGCCATCAATGAAAACACCTTCAAACATCAAGCTTAGCCAAATTTCCAATAATCTCCTCCTTTGGTAGTGATGGCAACACTTGATGTGAAAAATTGTTATACTGCTCCCCCTAACTTCATGCTTTTCTTTTTATTTTTTGGTTACTTTCTTTTTGTGTTTTTCCCATACTCCATTCTCCCCTTTTGACTTCAATGGAAAAGGTGTATGATATAGAAATATGTATTGGTTACTAAAACTTCAAAATTGTTTATACTATCCACATATATACAAATGAAATCAAATTGCTTACTATTTTTCTGGGAGAATACCTTTGTAGATCTTCTTCAAATGTACTACATCTTCATCCCATCTATCCTTAGCATGCCTCAAAATGTATATGTTCCCATTGATTAGAGACACTAGTTCTTCTCATTTTTTAGTACTAGTAGGGGCCTTAGTATTTTGCCTCATCTTGTTTGCATCTACTACGAGTGCAGTCATAGAACCAATCTTGAAACTTACTGTCTCCCAAAGTTGGGTCATTTTGTGTTTTATGACCACTTTCTAAGTTTGCAACTTATTTATCACTAAGTGAATGGTCTCAACTTCTGCTCTCTAATTGCCAATGACATTCTTCATCAGATCATAGCTTCTTGAGATCTTCATTATTTGAGCTTCCCATCCATCTATTTTCTCCTTTATGTCCTTAGTCTTTTCAGGCCATGTAAGGCAAAATTGTTACATTTCACTAGCTTCTTTGATAGTAGTCTAGGTGTATTCTATACTATTTTCTAACAAAATTTTATCTTGAGAAACTTTGTTATTTAGCTCCATTAGTCTTTTGTTGTCAATCTCTACCCTTACCTTCTTATCTGCTGCTTGTTCAAAGGACTCAAAATGAGAGTTGATAGATTCAATGAGCTTCTTCAATTGTACAGTAGGAGCCAAGGATGTGTCTCTCTTCAAACTAGGCACGATCTTTTCAAAAATTGTCGATGTGTCTCCTATTAGCTCACTGTCCTCCATGTGAGGCTTTAGAATCTCTTCTTGTATAGTAGCTTGAAAAATTGATCCTAGATTTAACTTCTGCAAAGGAGACATTATTGTCAAGTTTATTGGCCCTTGCAACAACTTAGGAGTAGACAAAATCTGAGTTTCCTTTTGCTTCTCCAAAAATTCTCTCAAAGAACCAACTGTATCCTTTTCAACAGTGTCTCTCTTATCTTCAACATGAGACATTTCAGCATCTTGTCTCTCTAGAGGTTCTTCATGAGTAGGCTCTTGTTAATTTCCCTCTCTTTCAGAGTTGATTCTTGTATCTCATCATTTGTTTCTGGAGTATAGTTATCTACCATCTGCTCATTAACCTCTTCTCTTTGCTCACTCTATCTTTCCAAGACATTCTCTTCAAGTCTGATATTTTCTTCAGAGCTCTTTTCCTTTACAGGCTCTTTTATTTCTTCATCCTTTCTTGATATTTCTGGAGGAGTAGCTATATGATGTTCCATATTCTATTCTATATTTATCTCTAAAACTACATTATCGACACCAACATTGTATTCCTCTTTATTAGTGTCAGCAGTAGTTGGGATTTGCAGCTCATGTAACACATTTAGTGTTATCTCAGTCTCCTTGACCATATTCTCAATGTCACCAGACATTAGAGTGTTGACCCTTCTCTTTGTTCTAAACTTTTCACTAAGTATCTTAGTGACTTTGACCTTTTCTTCACTGGTGATATTTGGGCACAATTTTATCAGTACATATTCTTTTAACTCAACATCTTTATCCATAGCCACTTCTTTTCTTGCTAACATGATGCTGGCTAAACTGTCTAGTAAATCATCTATAACTTCAATCAGTGCTTTACTAAATATAACCAAAAATCTTACAACTGTTGTTTCAAGTATCACCTTGTCTGCATCTGAACTATCACCATATATTTTAGCAATTGGTTTTAAGTTCCCATGCTTAGCCATTGTACTAACTATGGTCTCCAAAGATATTGTTGCTTCATCTTTTCTGGTCTCAGTATTTTCTCCTTTCTTCTTCTTCTTGTCTTTGATGTTTTCAGAGAGCTTCTCCCTTTTGTTAGATGTGGTCTCATCTATTTTTTTCTTTCTTGGCCTTGATTTCTTCATCAATCTCTATTTCTTCTTCTTCTCCTCCTCCACCAAGGCTCACATACACTCTTTTGGTGGCCTTTGCTTTCTTTCTTTTATGCCTTTTCTCTGCAAGCTTAATCTTTTCTTTCTCAACTTTAGCTATAGGGAGTGGACTGAAGCTGTTAGATGTGTTTATAGTAGAGGAGAAGGCTCTTGTTCTTCTTCTTGGGTTGGAAATGCATTTTCTTGATTTAGATTTCTCTTTTTCTTTCTCCAAAGCCTTTGTTGTATGTTCTTTCGGAGCACTTGTAGCCTTGGATGCCTTAGACTTGGCTCTTGCTTCTTTTATTTCTTCATATGTAAATCCCTTGCTTTTTGCAAACTCATCTACCCACTTTCTTGCATTCTTTTTTATTTCAAGTTGTTTTAGTTCCATAAACACCTTGAGTGATTTTTCTTCAAAAGTTCCAAATATTTCCTCTTTGGAGTCCTTGGGTTTTCTTCATAGTAGATCAGCCAAACTAGTCAGAAAATCCTTTGTAACCTCATATCCCATTGATGGGACCCATACTATTCTGGGTTCTACTGCCTCCATGAGGTATTTATCTTTATCTACCATGAATACAATGTGTTTTTCATATTTCTGCACCACCTTTTCAGGGATCCTAGCCCTAGCCTACATTTTCTTTTAGAAATTCTTAAAATAACCGCATAATGTTGCATTTTGTTTATCAACATCTCCTAAACTATGTAGGTGATTTCTAATTTAGACTGCTACCTGAGAATGATTTAACCAACCAATGTTGCCTATACCTGGTAATTCTTTCAGGAAGTAGAAAAATAGGTAGATAATTAGAGTACCATACATGAAGGGGTACTTAGTGTCCTTTGTCCTTTTTAGATTCTCCATCAATTGTTGCTGGAGCAACTCACACAGGTCATACTCTGCATTCTTCTTCACCATCTCAAATGTTGTGTATATGGCTATTATCGAGATTGAATTCTCCCTGTTGGATATGTTAGATCTAGGGCACACAACTGAGAGGGGGGGTGAATCAGTTGTACAAAACTTGCTTCTACTTTAAACACTTGATTCTTCTTTATTAGATAACAACATATCAGTTAACCATTCATGAAAGCAAAAGCATAAACACAGGAGCAGATAAACATCAACACATTGAACACCAAGATTTTGACATGGAAAACCTGGTTAAGGGAAAAACCACGGGGTGATTAACCCAAGGATTATTCTCTATTAGAAGAATAAGAAAAATGGATGGCACATGCCAATCAGGGCTCACTGCCCAAGCACATTGCTCACAAGGAGGCACATTGCCTACAAAGAGATGCACTGTCTATAAAGTGATAAGAATCACAAACTTGAACTGGAGAATGACATCTTTACCATGCCAGGATCAGTTCCATTTACGCTCAAACCTTCTGCTCTGTTCTTCGTGCTCTTCTTCACTACCATGCATTCATCATCACAAGACACACCTTAAAATGAATTCACAATCCCTTATTTATACAAGACATCGACTTAGGAACAACCATCTAAGTCGGCAATCACCTACAAGATCATCCGCAAGATGTCTAATACATCCGGTTGGCCAAACTGAACAAGAACATCTTCATCCAGAAGAATATCTTCAATTCTGGGCTCTACCATTGATGTGGACTGACAACACAACCTCAACATGATCCAAGAACCTTCACAAGCTTGTCTGAATGACCAGGTACATCTGCACTTCCTTGACTTATCAGAATCTCTTCTCTTCTTCATCCGGAACTTCAAGAACATAGTCTACCACTACTGTCATAATGCAAAAGGTACTTCCGAACCTCCAAACTATACACAAATCGAGATGACACATAACAAGGACATCCCAAACACTCTTTCCAATCCACAGAATAGGAGAATACAATTCTGAATCACACCGGACTTTTTTGTGACCCTTTGTCACCTCTGAACACCTGCCGGAACCGGTTTCACAAAAACAACCATAACTTCTTCAGTTCTTTATGTGGACCTCTGAAATCTTAACTAGAACATCTCAAGACTCACCCTTTAATCCGTATCCTCTGAGCCTCAACCTATACGATACTTTTGCCTTCTTCTCATCACTGTTCTTCACTGTTCTAGATAGAGACTAATTTTCTCAATATCCTCAGCTCACAGCTCATCCAATCCTTCTCATCAAAGCAATATGAGTATGTTGACATCAATGACAACATTGGTTAACCTCATACTTGCAACAATCTCCCCCTTTGTCATTGATGGCAACATATGATGTGAAAAACCATCAAGACAAGAACTACTCCTTTGTGTCACACAGCTCCCCCTATCAGCAACAACTCTTCACATGTCTTATCTTTCTGTACTGCTCCCCCTTTGATTAACAGTCACTTGTTTTTCACATGTCTTCTCTCCCCCTTTGACATCAATGGCAAAGGGCTCATACTTGCAATTTCAACACCTTAGAATCATACTAGCTGCTCCCCCTAAGTGGCAGCTCCCCATCACTAGTCCGGATCACAGGATATGACTATGAAATCCACCAGACTGATGCACACCAGTGCATCTTAGTTCATCACCGGAGGGGCCATGGCCCCTAACTTCTCCCTGAGATACTCAAAAGAATCCTTGGGAAAAGGTTTAGTAAAGATATCTGCAATTTGATCCTTTGAAGGTACATACTCCAATCTGACTTCATCCTTGTTCACTTGTTCTCTTAGAAAATGAAACTTGATAGATATGTGCTTGGTCTTAGAATGCAACACCGGATTCTTAGAAATATTTATTGCACTTGAATTATCACAGAAAATTGTGATAGGCTCCTCATATTCTACTTTAACGTCTCTTAACATTTGCTTCATCCATAAAATTTGAGTGTAACTACCTGCTGCAGCAATGTATTCTGCTTCAGTTGTAGACAGAGATATTGCCTCTTGTTTCTTTCTTAGCCAAGAAACCAACCTTTTTCCCAAAAAAGAATGCTCCTCCACTTGTACTCTTCCTATCATCCACATCTCCTGCCCAATCTGCATCTGTATATGCATGAAGAGAAAAATCCTAATCTCTAGGATACCACAAACCATACTCCACTATCCCTTTTAGGTATCTAAATTTTTTTTTGATTGCCATGACATGAGATTCTCTAGGATCATCCTGGAATCTTGCCACAAGACCAATAGCCTACATTATATCTGGTCTAGTCTGAGTGAGATACAACAATCCACCAATCATTGATCTGTACTTTGTCTGGTCTGCCTTAGGAGAGTCATCATCTTTGCTCAACTTGCATCCGGTTGCCATGGGAGTATTCATTGGTTTTGAATCTTCCATCCCAAATTTCCTTAACAATTCTTTTGTATATTTGGTCTGAGAAATGAAGATCCCTTTCTTTGTTTGAGTAATTTGCAGACCCAAGAAGAAATTCATTTCACCAAGCATGGACATCTCAAACTCACTTTTCATTTGATTTGCAAAAGTTTTACACATACTATCTCTCCCTCCAAAAATGATATCATCCACAAATACTTCAACAATCAAAATATTTTCTTGATCAATTTTGAAATACAAATTACTATCAGCAGTACCTTTGTTGAAATCAATCTTCAAAAGATGTTTGTCCAACCTCTCATACCATTCTCTTGGAGCTTGCTTTAGACCATACAGTGCCTTTTTTAATTTGCAAACCATATCACCATGCTCTGATAACTAAGATCCATCTGGTTGTTCAATGTATACCTCTTCTTCCAAGTCACCATTTAGGAAAGCAGATTTGACATACATCTGATACACTTTGAAATCTTTGAAGGCAGCAAATGCAAGAAATAGTCTGACAGCTTCAATTCTTGCCATCGGAGCAAAGGTCTCTTCAAAATCAATTCCTTCTATTTGTGAGTAGCCTTTGCAGACCAATCTAGCTTTGTTTCTATTTACATCACCAACTTCATTTAGTTTGTTCCAGAAGACTCATTTGGTTCCAATCACATTTTTATTTCTAGGTCTGGGAACAAGATCCCAAGTATGATTTTTCTCAATTTGCATCAATTCTTCCTCCATTGCTTTGGTCCAGTTTTCATCATTGCAAGCTTCATTAACTATCTTAGGTTCAATCTTTGAAATCAGACAGTGTTCATTTGAATCTTGAGCAATTCTTCTCCTTGTTTGTACCCCTTTACTTTTGTCACCTATGATCTGATCTTCAGAATGATTTAGAGTTACATACCTTGGAACTTTGGGAGTTTCTTGCACTACTAATTCTTGATTAGACTCATTCAGACAAACTTCTTCTTCCTGATTTACCGGATCAGTCTAGATCTGAGTTTCAGAGGAGGATTGAGCTTCTTGCACTAGAGAATCATTCTGATCATCTTCATCACATTCATAGAATCTTGAGGGCTTCTCAATTCCTTCATCAACCTTCACATTTGTACTTTCTATCATCTTTCTCAATCTCTTATTGTAACACCGGTATGCTTTTCTTTGAGTGGAGTAACCCAAGAAAATTCGTTCATCACTTCTAGCATCAAACTTTCCTAAATCTTCATCTCTTTTGATGTAACACTTGCTACCAAATACTCTGAAATATCTCACAGTGGGAGTTATGCCAAACCAAAGTTCATAAGCAGTCTTACTGGTATTGCTTCTGATTTGAACTCAGTTAAGAGTATAGACTGCAGTGCTGACAGCTTCTCTCCAAAACATTTGAGGAACATTTGTTTCCATCATCATTGTCCTGGCTGCTTCCTAGATGGTCCGGTTCTTTCTCTCAACTAGTCCATTTTGCTATGGAGTCCTAGGAGCAGACAATTGTCTTTTTATACCATGCTTCTCACAAAAATATATGAATTCACTGGATGTGAATTCACCGCCTCTATCAGACCTTAGACATTTCAGTTTCAATCCGGTTTGATTCTCTACCATGGCTTTGAAGATTTTGAACTTCTCAAGGGCTTCTGATTTCTCTTTTAGGAAGGTAACCCACATCATCTGGGAATGATCATCAATCAGTAACATGAAATATCTATCACCTTCCATACTCTTGATTCTTGCCGGACCACAGAGATCAGTATGGACTAATTCTAATAATCTGGTAGAGGACTGATCCTTGCTTTTGAAAGAGACTTTGCTCTGTTTACCTAGCTGACATTCTTTGCACAAACTATTTGTAGGTTTCACCAATTTTGGAAGATCTCTTACAGCCTGAGTATTGCTTATCTTGATGATGTTATCAAAATTTACATGACGCATTCTTCTATGTCATAACCAACTCTGATCAACTTGAACAAACAGACAACTTTTATTAGAACCAACTAGATGGAAGATATTACCTTTTGTTTGAGTACCAGATGCAATCTCAGTTCTGGAGCTTTCAAAGATCCTGCATCTTCCATTCTTGAACCGAAGATCATAACCTTTGTCTAATAACTGACCAACACTAAGAAGATTGTGCTTCAAACCTTCAACATACAGTACATTACCAGTTTTGCTTTTTCCATCAAAAGAAATAGTTCCCCTACCTTTGATTCTGCCAGCAGAATTATCACCAAATTTTACCATTCCTCCTTCATACCTTTCCAAATCTAAGAACTTGTTCTTGTCACTTGTCATATGGTGAGAACATCCACTGTCAATAACCCAATCATCTTTTTCTTCAACTTGAGCAACCAAAGCTCTTTCCACAACCTTATGATTGACAGATTCAGAAAATATTGGATCTTCTTCCTTGATGGCAATAAATACCCATTCATTTCCGGATCTGTTCCCTATTTCTAATTCATCATCTATTACACCTTCATTATCATCTTCTTCATGAACATAATAACAGTTCTTTTGGAACCTTTGTCTGTTAGAATTTGATCTTGTAGTTCTTTTCGGACATCTTGAGGCAAAATGACCTATCTTATTGCAGTTGAAGCACTTAAAAGGTAACTTTCCTTCATACTTACCGGATCCTCTTGGCAGTCTTTTTGCAATGAGGGCTTCAAGATGAGTTGTTTCTACTTCTTCCTCTTCCATGTCTTTCCTTGCCTGATCATACCATGATAGCTTCCTTGAAGAGTTTTCTCCCGAATCAAATCTTTGTTTGCCTTTCACATAGGCACTGGCTTTGAATGCAGATTCAGTCTTGGGGGGATCATCTCCAAACTCAGTCATTTCAAAAGTAGCCAGTTTCCCAGCCAATTGCTCTCTTGTGATAGTTGTATGGGCTCTGAATTCATCAATGGCAGCAACCTTGATTTTGTAGGCAGCAAGAAGGGATCTGAGAATTTTGCAGACAATCTCATTTTCATCCAGAACTCCACCAGCATTCCTAATTCCACACACCAACTCATTTACTCTTGGCATAAAGGTAGTGATATTTTCATCATCTCTCATTTTCAATCTTTCAAATTTCCCTTTGAGACTTTGCAACCTTGCACTCTTGACAAACTCATCTCCTTCATGCAGAAGTTCCAGTTTAACCCAAATCTCATATGCAGTAGGTAGGTCAATAACATTTGAGAGTTTTGAGTCATTCAATGCGCTTAGAAGAGCTTCTTTGGTCCGCATATTGTTTTCAGCATCTGTAATTTCATTCAGAGTTGTTGGACCACCCTGTGGAGGTACATATGGTTTTGTGACCATGGACAAGTATGCTTTTCCCATACACTCCAAATGACATTTCATGTGACCTTTCCAGAGAGAGAAGTTGGTTCCATCAAACTTTGGACTATCCTTCTTGTATGATGACATCCTGGATCACCTCAAGCAGTTAAGCTCCTTTTAGAGGAACTTGGCTCTGATACCAATTGTTAGATCTAGGGCACACAACTGAGAGGGGGGGTGAATCAGTTGTAGAAAACTTGCTTCTACTTTAAACACTTGATTCTTCTTTATTAGATAACAACATATCAGTTAACCATTCATGAAAGCAAAAGCATAAACATAGGAGCAGATAAACATCAACACATTGAACACCAAGATTTTGACGTGGAAAACCTGGTTAAGGGAAAAACCATGGGGTGATTAACCCAAGGATTATTCTCTGTTAGAAGAATAAGAAAAATGGATGGCACATGCCAATCAGGGATCACTGCCTGAGCACACTGCTCACAAGGAGGCACACTACCTACAAAGAGACACACTGTCTACAAAGTGATAAGAATCACAAACTTGAACTAGAGAATGACATCTTTACCATGCCAGGATCAGTTCCATTTACGCTCAAACCTTCGGCTCTGTTCTTCACGCTCTTCTTTGCTACCACACACTCATCATCACAAGACACACCTCAAAATGAATTCACAATCCCTTATTTATACAAGACATTGACTTAGGAACAACCATCTAAGTCGGCAATCACCTACAAGATCATCCGCAAGACGTGTAATACATCCAGTCGACCAGACTGAACAAGAACGTCTTCATCCGGAGGAATATCTTCAATTCTGGGCTCTACCACTGATGCGGACCAACAACACAACCTCAACATGATCCAAGAACCTTCACAAGCTTGTCTGAATGACCAGGTACATCTGCACTTCCTTGACTTATCAGAATCTCTTCTCTTCTTCATCTGAAACTTCAAGAACATAGTCTACCACCACTGTCATAATGCAAAAGGTACTTTTGGACCTCCAAACTATACACAAATTGAGATTTCACATAACAAGGACATCCCAAACACTCTTTCTAATCCGCAGAATAGGAGAATACAATTCCAGATCACACCGGACCTTTTTGTGACCCTCTGTCACCTCTGAACACCTACCGGAACTGGTTTCACACAAACAGCCATAACTTCTTCAGTTCTTTATGCAGACCTCTAAAATCTTAATTGGAACATCTCAAGACTCATATATATAAACCCTTTAATCCATATCCTCTGAGCCTCAACCTATATAGTACTTTTGCCTTCTTCTCATCACTGTTCTTCACTGTTCCGGATAGAGACTAATTTTCTCAATATCCTCAGCTCACAGCTCATCCAATTCTTCTCATCAAAGCAATATGAGTATGTTGACATTAATGACAACATTGGTTAACCTCATACTTGCAACAGGATAAGTAGACCTTATTACCAATCACCACTGAGGCAAACCTTACCACTAGATCTTCAATATCATTCACAGTTAATGCCCTTTTGTCAAACTTGGCACCAATTAATTGTATCACTATGTTATTCTTTATAGACTTAATGCCAAAACTATTCTAGTATGTTGAAATGTACCAGACAACTGAGAGGGGGGATGAATCAGTTGTCTCCAATACTTTAATCTCTCATGAACATTAACTCATCAAAATCTTGATTACTGTTATTTAGACTTAACAATGAAAGCATGAATTGAAAAACTTAACACAACAATACAATCAACACATGAGATGCCAGATTTTTACATGGAAAACCCTATGAGGGAAAAACCCAGGTGGGTGTTAGCCTACAAAAATATATAAGTTATAACAATACCAAAAAACAAAGGCTCACTACCCAAAATGCTCACTGTAAATGTTAAGGCTCATTAACTCACTTCTAAGATTGATGAACTGATTTACTAGCATCTACTCCATGCCTGGGTTCAGTTCCATTGAAGCACAATATATCTCCTCTACTTTTCTCTTTTACACATTCATACTTATTTTCTCATTTTTCAACTACCATTCACTTTTCTTAACTACATTACAAGTTTTTATACAACTCATCAACCTTGGAATGTACATCAAGGTCGACATTACATTCATCAATCGTTGGAGCAATCTCCAAGGTTGGCATTACAAACATACATAGAAAATAGGTCTAGACCTAATACAAAAATTTGCTAAGGGAAGGATGTAATGATGTATGTGGATCACACAACTCCTTAGCTGGGACTCAAATACAATCTTCCATGCCACAACACTCTACTACAATCTTCAATGCATCTCCACAATTAGTGAAAGAAACCAAGTCAGAAAAGACTGGTTTTCACATTAAGACTTTCAAGAATAGTATTTATCTTTGATCCAAATTTCTCTTTGCAGACCAATCCAAAAGTAGGAATATGATCAAGAGATATCCATAAGCACATTGAAATCATCAGGAATAATCGCACAACCTCTAACCATTCTGTCAAAAGGATTCTTCAAACCGAAGCTCATGAACAACACTATTGGTTACTATCATAAGGAAAAGATCACATGCGGACCACCAAATCATGAACCATTAAAGTTGAAGGCACATAACATCATCTCAGACTTAACTCTAGAACTGCATATCAAAATACTTTAATGTGGACGAATACGGAGCATAATACATTCTCCGTCACCAGTAAATACTCATAAAAAGTAGCTTTTACTTTGGTCAGTATAACTCACTCAAATCTTCATACCGGAGGCCCAAAGATGGAATATAGCATCTTCAAACATGTCTATAAATAACTTCCAATCTGGAGACAAAGATATTCATTCTATAGGAAATGTGGAGCAATCTATTGGATTGTTCTTCTATAGACAAAGATGTTCTGCAGCATACTGTTTCTACAGGAGGAGCAAATTTTCTCAATATCCTCAATATCAAGATTTCCAACACTTACATAGGCAAATACAAAGTATCTAACTCATTACAAGAAAGCATCAAAACAAGAGCACAATTGACACCAATGACAACACTGATATGTTGACATCAATGACAACACCGGTTAGGCACATACTTGTAACAATCTCCCCCTTTTTCATTGATGGCAACATATGAAGTGAAAAATTGTAAAGACCATCAAGACAAGATTCTCCCCCTTTCACTTTACACATCTGCACTCTGTCTTCTCTGGGTTTTTCACATGGTTTCTCTCTCCCTTTGACATTAATAGCAAATAGCACATACTTGCATTCTGCTGCTCTGATTCATCTAAACTTTCATTGCTATCAACACTTTCTATATCAGGAACACATACCATTATCATCTAGCTACTCCCCCTGAGAGGTAGCCCTCCAAACATCAATCTAGCTTAATGCAAGAAGCTCTAAGCACCACTAGATTGATGCGTTCCTATGCATCTTAGATCAGAACAGGAGGAGTAATAACCCCTAAGTTTTTTCTAAGATACTCAAAAGTATCCTTAGGCAGAGGTTTGGTGAAAATATTAGCAATCTAATCCTTTGTAGACACATATTCTAATTTTACTTCATTTTCTATCACTTTTTCTCTCAGAAAGTGATACCTTACGATATATGTTTTGTTTTTTAGTACATCAATGGATTCTTTGAGATGTTTATAGCACTTGCATTATCACAAAGGATTGTCACTAGATCTTTATACACAACACCTATGTCCTTCAATGTCTGCTTCATCCATAACACTTGAGTACAACAACATGCTATTGCAATATACTCTGCTTCTATAGTTGACAAAGAGATTAAATCTTCCTGCTTGCTTAGGCATGAAACCAATCTATTACCCAAAAGGAAAGCACATCCACTTGTACTCTTTCTATCATCAAATCTCTGGCCCAATCAGCATGTGTATAAGCACTAAGAGTGAAATAATTATCCTTTGGTGATGCATGAGCATCCAGTGGTGTAAGGGCAATCTTGCATCACCCAAAAAAAGATGCGTTTCAAAATTGTTGATGTTCTTTCCATTTCTTTTCAAAATTTGTGGTTCTGGTTCCATAATCGCTTGAATAATGATGTAGAGCTTTTAGTTTTTCCAAACTACTAAAAATAACAACCTGCTATTTTTAGAAAGTTTGCATTTGGGCACGGATTGAAGTGAAATTTTATAGGAAGCTTCATAACTGAAAAATAAGACCTTTGGTGAAGGAATAACGCAAAGATCATTTGCGAGCTAAAAGATATTAAAGTTTCTATTTTCTGACAAACACTTGAAAATTATTTAAACTTAGGTTTGAGGCACTAAACAGCCTCGTATAGGCCCGAAAATGGCCAGAAATGGAAGAGTGGGTTCCTAGCATGTAGAGCACTCTGCAATATTTCCAATGCATAAAATGGTTCGTCAATCAGACACCCAAATCAAAAATTATGGCTCCCGAAATTTGACCTATTTTTGGAGGGAGCTACAAAATTTGAAATTAAGTTGTTGGCCGCCAAAAAGGCTATTAATAACCATTTTTGGGAACCCCAGGTAGTCATAGAGTTAAGGGGGGAAGTGTAGAGTTAAGAATAGGTAGGAAAATAGAAACCCTAGCAAATTTGGGGTCACAGATGGAAGATGATTCCAGATTCTTGTGAGAGGAAGCTGTAATTTGTTGTAGCTTGTGGAGGGTTGATTCCTTAGATTGTATTTGAGCTTTTGTAATGTAATAAGTTGTCCAAATCAATAAAAGAAAGTTCTATTTTCTATATGCAATTTATGTTGTGTGTTTTATGATTTACCCCCTTCATCAAGTGGTATCAGAGCAAGGGTTCCCAAGTGTGTAGACAGATTGTCGATTGTGAGGCAGTTTGCACCAGGACCTAAGGTTGTGGGTTTGCTGTAGAGATCAAGATGCCTCCATGAAGAAATCGTATTGGGAGGAATGTTTTGGTGGAAGAGGGTTTTAGATCCCTGCAAAGGCAAATTGATGCATTGCAAGAGGAGCTACGAAGAGGGTTTGAGCCAAGAACAAGAGAAGAAATTAAAGATGAAGCTGAAGAAGAGCTATCTGAGGAAGAACAAGAAGCTGCAAGAGATCCTGTAGAAATTAGGTTGTTGAGGGCCATTTTGAATATCAAAAAGAGGCCCAAGATCAAAGTTTCTACATATTCTGGAGATTTGAATCTGAAACAACTTATTGATTGGATCAATGACATGGAGGTGTATTTCAAGTATGAAGATGTGGAGGACCCAGATCAGGTCAAGTTTGCAAAAACAAAGTTGAAGGCCCATGCTAGTATTTGGTGGAAGGAGGTCCAATTAGAGAGGAATAGAAGAAGAAAAGGAAGGATCACCAGATGGGATCACATGGTGGAAAAACTAAAGAAGCAGTTCATTCCTGTGGACTATGAGATCAAGTTTCTAAAGAAGCTGTAAGGACTAAAGCAAGGTAACAAGTTTGTTAAGGAGTATACAGAAGAGTTTTATAAAATTACTATCAGGATAGGCCATGTAGAGGCCAACAAGGAGAAGGTAGCCCGTTACATTAATGGGTTGAGGCCAAATATTCAAGAGGAGCTGAGCTTGGTCAAAATGACCACCATAGAAGATGCATACATGTTTTCCCTGAAAGTGGAAGAGAAGCTGAATAAAAGATTTGAGAACAAGCAAAGGGGAAGAGGTCAAGGCGGAAGGACTAGTGGAAGACCCTATGGGGGCCGACATGAAGATTCAAACAAAAGTGAAGAAGTTGGCACCAGTCAAAATTAGAGAGGAGATAAGACCTATCGCCCTTGTGACCAGAACAATGGTGAGCAAAGAGGAAGAGGAAGAGGCAGACTTGGGCAAGGACCTGGAATTGGAGGTTTCAGAGGAACCTGTTTCCAATGTGGAGAAGAAGGATATCAAGCATACAAGTGTCCACAACATTAAGGAAGGACAAATAGAAGACCTAAAGGTAATGCACGAGTTGCACATGTCAATGAAGATGCACAATCTAAGCACTTTGAAGATGCTGAAAAGGGACAAACCCTAGTTGTCAGAAGAACTTTATTGAATGAGGAGAAAGAACCCAATCAGAAGAAGAGTTTATTCTTCACAAGGTGCAAATGTGAAGGTAAGTGTTGTGATATTATTATTGACAATGGAAGCACTGATAATCTTGTTTTAGAGGTGATGGTTGACAAGAAGAAATCATCCGCATCTATATCAGATTGCATGGTTGCAGAAGGACCATAGAGCTTTGGTCAATGAGCAGTGTTTAGTAAAGTTCAAGATTGGGGACTACCATGATGAGGTGTTGTGTGATATCATACCGATGGATGCATGTCATATGCTATTGGGGAGGCCATGGAAGTATGATAGGAGCACTGTCCATGATGGTCGTGCAAACACATATTCCCTAACAAAGGATGGAGTTCATCATAAGTTGAAGCCCTTGAAGGAGGTGGAAGAAAAGATATGTAGTACTACAAGAATTTGTTTGGTAGATGATAGAAAATTTTTGGAGGGTATGAAGCATGAGCGTCATTGTTTTGCATTGATTCCTAAGATTAGTCAAGAGAAATGTGATGTACCAGCAGAAGTCTCAGAAATGTTGGAAAAATTTCAAGATATTGTCTCTGATAATGTACCAGAAGGTTTACCACCAGTGAGGAAGATAAGTCATCAAATAGATTTGATACCAGGAGCCAGTTTGCTAAATAAGGTAGCCCATAGTATGACTCCAACAAAGAATGAAGAGTTGAACAAACAAGTTCAGGAGTTGTTGAGGAAGAGATTGATAAGAGAGAGCCTAAGTCCATGTGTGGTACCTGCAATACTAGCACTAAAGAAATATGGAGAGTGGAGAATGTGTATAGACTCTCAAGCCATAAATAAGATCACGATCAGGTACATGTTTCTATTGCCAGGAATGGATGACATAATGGATTGTTTGAGTGGAGCCAAGTACTTCATAAAGATTGACCTGAAGAGTCAGTATCAGTAGATCTAAATCAAAGAAGGAGATGAATCGAAGACAACCTTCAAGACAAAGGAGGGTTTGTATGAGTGGTTAGTCATGCCATTTGGGCTAACCAACACACCGAGAACATTCATGCGGCTTATGAATGAGGTACTAAATGAATTTTTAGGAAGTTTTCTTATTGTTTATTTGGATGATATTTTAATTTTTAGTAAGACTTGGGATGAGCATATGATGCATACCATAAGAGTTTTAGAGAAGCTGAGGGAGGAGAAGTTGATGATTAATTAGAAGAAATGTAGTTTTACAAAGAAGGAGTTGGTATACTTGGGATTTGTTGTCTCAGAGGAAGGTCTTAAGATGGACCTAGAGAAGGTGAGAGCTATCCTTGAATGGCCTATACCAAGAAGTGCCATAGAGGTAAGATCTTTTCATGGTTTGGCAAGTTTTTATAGCAAGCTTATTAGGAATTTTAGTAGCATTTGTGTACCCCTAACTGAGACAATGAGAGGAGATAGAAAAGAGTTTAAATGGACTAAAGAAGCAAACAAAAGCTTTGATACATTGAAGTAGAAAGTCACAAAGCAACCTATTTTGGTACTTCCAAAATTTAATAAGGTATTTTAGGTAGATTGTGAGGCAAGTGGTAGTGCTAAAGGAGCCATTTTGAGTCAAGAAGGTAAGCCCATTGCCTATTTTAGTGAGAATCTTAAGGATGCCAAGAAAAAGTATTATGTTTATGATCAGGAGTTTTATGCAATAGTTCAGGATTTGAAGAAATGGAGACATTATTTGTTTCCAAAAGAGTTTGTTTTATATACTAATCATCAGGCTTTGCAGTATCTTAATAGTCAAGGAAATTTGAACCAGAGGCACTTAAAATGAATTGAGTTTTTGAAGAGCTATACTTTTGTTTTGAAGCATAGGAGTGGGAAGTCCAATTGAGTTGTAGATGCCTTGAGTAGAAGGCAAAATTTGTTGACAAAAATGAAGATAGAGGTTGTTGGATTTGATGAGCTCAAAAGTTTGTATCCTGAAGATCTAGATTTTACAGAGGCTTGGAAAGCTTGTTTGGAACCTGTTACTTTGGATAGGACAAAATGGTTGGATTTCATAATCCAAGATGACATGTTGTTTAGAGGAAGCCAGTTTTGCATTCCAAGGAGTTCCATGAGAGAGAACTTGATTAAGGAGAAGCATAGTGGAGGATTGGTTGGACACTTTGGTCGAGATAAAACTATTGCTATTGTTGGTGAAAATTATTATTGGCCATAATTGTAGTAGGATGTGAGGAAATTTGTGCAGAGTTCTAGAGTAATGTAAGATGACGAAAGGTGCAAGTCAGAATACAAGTCTATATCAGCCACTACCTATACCAGAGAAGCCATGGGATGATATTAGTATGGATTTTGTTCATGGTTTACCAAGGACACAGAGAGGACATGATTCCATTTTTGTGGTGGTGCATAGATTCTCGAAGATGACACATTTTATTCCTTGCAAGAAGACTAATGATGCTGTCCATATTGCAAAGTTATTTTTTAGGGAGGTGGTGAGATTATATGGTCTACCAAAGAGCATAGTTTTAGATCGAGATACCAAGTTTGTTGGTTATTTCTGGAGGACATTATGGAAGAACTTGAAAATAGATTTGAAGTTCAGTTCTGTACACCATCCATAGACTAATGGACAGATAGAAGTTGTGAATAGGAGTTTGGGTAACCTACTATGATACTTAGTAGGAGATAAGCCCAAGGGATGGGATTTGATTTTACCATAGGCAAAATTTGCTTAAAACAATTCTGTCAATAGGAGTACTGGTAAATCACCATTCGAGATTGTATATGGGAATAGTCCAAGAAATGTTTCAAAAGACAAGTGTCAAGGTTGAAGACTTTGTAGAACACATGAAGAATTTGCATGAAGAGGTGAAAAAGCACATTAATAAGATGAATATTCAGTACAAGGCTAAGGCAGATCAGAAGAGGAGATATAAGGAATTCCAGGTAGGAGATGAAGTCATGGTTCACTTGAGAAAAGAAAGGTTCCCAATTGGAACATACAATAAGCTGAAAATGAAGAAATTTGGACCATGCAGAATTTTGAAGAAACATGATTCCAGAAATGCATATAAGGTGGAGATATTGAGTGAGATCAATATTTCCCCTATTTTCAACATTGCTGATTTATCAGAATATCATGAAGGTGGAACAGAGGATGGACCAACAGAAGAACAGTGGAGTATTCTGGCATCTACTTCAATAGAGGAGATAGAAGAGATCTTGGATAGTTGTGTGGGAAGAAGCACTTGGAACAGGTAATATGAAGAATATCTGGTGAAATGAAAAGGAAGGCCTGTTGAAGATTCTTCTTGGTTGTCTAAGGCAAAGGTTGACCGCTTGGGTTTTTCTCACACAAACACCTGAGACGTGACAAGGTCACTTCTCAAATTACCCTAGGTGTCTGATGCAGGAGCATCCAATGGTGTAAGGACAATCTTGCATCACCCAAAAAAAAGATGTGTTTCAAAATTGTTAATGTTCTTTCCATTTCTTTTCAAAATTTGTGGTTCTAGCTCCATAATTGCTTGAATAATGATGTAGAACTTTCAGTTTTTCCAAACTGCTAAAAAAAGCAACCTGCTATTTTTAGAAACTTTGCATTTGGGCACAAGTTAAAGTGAAAATTCATAGGAAGCTTCATAACTGAAAAATAAGACCTTTGGCGAAGGAATCACGCAAAGATCATTTGCAAGCTAAAAGATATTAAAGTTTTTTGTTTTCTGAAAAACCTTGAAAATTATTCAAACTTAGGTTTGAGGCCCTAAACGGCCCTATATGGGCCCAAAAATGACTGGAACTGGCAAAGCAGGTTCTTAATATGTAGAGCACTCCGTGAGATTTCTGATGCATAAAATGGTTTGTCAATCAGACACCCGGATCAAAAGTTATGGCTCCCAGAAGTTGACCTGTTTTTGAGGGAGATGCAAATTTTAAAATTAAGTTGTTGGCTGCCAAAAAGGCTATTAATAACCATTTTTGGGAACCCCGAGCAGGAGTAGAGTTAAGGGGGGAAGTGTAGAGTCAAGAATAGGTGGGAAAATAGAAACCATAGCAGATTTGGGGTCACAGATGGCAGATGATTCTAGAGTCTTGTGAGAGGAAGCTGTAATATGTTGCAGCCTATAGAGGGTTGATTCGTCGGATTGTATTTGAGCTTCTATAATGTAATAAGTTATCCAAATCAATAAAAGAAAGTTCTATTTTCTGTGTACAATTTTTGTTGTTGTGTGTTTTATGATTTATCCCCTTCATCATTTGGATACCATAAGCCATGATTTGATGTGCCTTTTAAATACCTCAAGATTTTCTTTATTGCCATCACATGTGACTCTCTTGGATCTACTTGAAACATTGCAACAAGACAAATTGCATGCATAATATCAGGTCTAGTTTGAGTTAGATAAAGCAATCCTCCAATCATGGATCTGTACTCTTTCTGATCAGTCTTGGGTGATTCATTAGTTTTACTCAACTTGCAGCTAGTTACCATGGGAGTACATACCAGTTTAGAGTCTTCCATCCCAAACTTCTTCAACAACTCTTTCACATACTTAGATTGAGATATGAAGATTTCTTTATCTGATTGATTAATTTGTAGACTCGGAAAGAAATTCATTTCACCAAACATAGACATCTCAAACTCATTTTGCATTTCATCTACAAACTTCATGCACATAACTTCATTGCCTCCAAAGATAATGTCATGAACAAAGACTACAACAATCATGATCTAATTATCATTGATTTTAAAATATAGATTGTTGTCAATAGTGCCTTTGTTGAACCCTAATTGCAACAAATATTTGTCTAAGCATGCGTACCAAGCTCTGGGTGCTTGTTTCAGTCCATACAAGACCTTCTTCAATCTGCACACCATATCACCTTGTTTTGATTATTGAAATCCTTTCGTTTGCTCAATGTAGACCTCTTATTCCAATTCACTAGTTAATAAAGTAGACTTAACATCCATCTAATACACTTTGAAGTCTTTGAATGCTACAAATGTCAAAAACATTCTAATAGATTCAATTCTTGCCATAGGAGCATAGGTCTCTCCTAATCTATTCCTTCAACTTGAGAGTATCCTTTGCATACCAATCTTGCTTTGTTTCTTACTACTTCTCATTCTCAATCAAATTGTTTCTAAAAACCCATTTGGTGCCAATCACATTTTTATCAGCAGGTCTAGGAACCAATTTTCAAATTTGATTCTTCTCAATCTGCATCAGTTCTTCTTTCATGGCTTTTACCCAATTTTCATCATTGCAAGATTCATTCACAGTTTTAGGTTCAACTTTTGAAAGAAAACAATAATTCTCTTGTTCTTCTACAAGTCTTTTTCTTGTCAGCACACCTTTGTTTTTGTCACCTATAATCTGATCTTTAGAGTGATTAATCGTTACATACCTAGGAGTCTTAACAACATTTTTGGAGCCTCTTCTTCATTCTAACTGTCTTCTTGCTCAACTTTTTCTTCATTTGCTATAATTATAGGTTCATCTGGTTCATAGCAACTCAGATCTGATATTCTTTCCTTGCCTTCATCTCACTTCACATTAGCACTCTCAACAATCTTATTTAGTCTCTTATTGTAGCACCGATAAGCCTTACTCTTGGTAGAGTAACCAAGAAAAATTCCTTCATCTCTTCTAACATAACATTTGCTTCCAAAAAACTTTGAAATACTTCACTGTAGAAATCCTTCCATACCATAATTCAAAAGGGGTTTTAGATCTGTTACCTTTCACTTGAACTCTGTTTAGGATATACACAATAGTATGTATGGCTTCTTCCCAGTATACTTTCAGTAGGTCAACTTCCTTTAACATAGTCTTGGTAGATTCCCGAACTGTCCTATTTTTCCTTTCAATAACTCCATTTTGTTGAGGAGTCCTAGGTGTAGACAATTGTCTTTTTATCCCTTGTTCTTCACAAAAAATATTGAATTCATTTGATGTGAACTCACCTCCTCTATCAGACCTTAAGCATTTGATTCTCAACTCTAACTCATTCTCAACCATTGCTTTGAAACCTTTGAACTTGTCTAGAGCTTTAGATTTTTCTTTTAGAAAGGTGACCCAAGTCATTCTAGAATAGTCATCAATAAGCAACATAAAATATCTCACCTTGCATACTTCTTGTTCTTGTGGGACCACACAAGTCTATATGTACTGGCTCCAACAATCCTATAGAGAATTATTCTTTTCTTTTGAAACTTGTTTTTTTTTGTTTCCCAAATTGACACTTTTTGCAAATGGTGTTGGCTGGCTTCACAAGCTTAGGCAGATCTCTCACAGCCTATGCAGAACTTATCTTCACCAAATTGTCAAAATTGATGACACATCCTTCTATGCTACAACCAACTCTCATCTGTCTGGGCCAATAAACAATAATCATTAGTTCATCTTAATTGGTAGTGTAACATTAGAAATTGTCCTCCTATATGGTATGGTACAATTTCCCTTGGTTTAGCTCCTCTCTTTGGGTGACCTCTCAACCTTTTTCTTTCTAGCCTTCCTGAAACCCTGATTGACTAAGTCTAGTTGTGAAATGTTCACTTTTTGAGGTAACCTTTTGATGGAACTTGAAAAGGAAATTTGAATTATAGGTCCATGGGACCCCCAGAAAGTAGATCTGTTCAAAAAATGGGGGCTTAGACTCAGGCACCCGTGCCCTAGTCCTCTCGTATTTCTTGGGATTTTGAATTTTGGTGGGGTGTCGGTTCCCACCGTATGCCTCAGGATTCCATTTTCAAATTCTTAGTTTTCACACGATATCAAGACGTTATTTCAAAATTTGAATTTCCCTAGAGCTAGATATAAAAAGATATTTGAAAATCATTTTAACATACACAATTCTTATACAAGCTTGATGTCAAAACTCTGCCAAAATTGCTATTGAAGATCAGCTACTTGTTGAAGCTCTTGAAAGTTATTTGAATTTGCTATCATGGAGGCAATGGATAGAGATTAGGAATCAAGATCTTGAGACTATCTTTCTCTTCCTAGGGTCTGTACACCCTTTACATTATCGGGAGAAGGGTTGAAGCCTCCAACATTGAGCTTGGAGATCCTCCGTGGACATTGCTGATTCACCTTCTTGTTCATGCAAGTCTTCATTTGTTTTCATTTTCTTGAGGTGAAGTTGTATGTGTTTATTGATTCAAAGCAAGTTGTTGATATTCCCTTGATTGAAACATCTAGGGTTTAATATTTCTGCATACACATTGTTAGGTTTGCACACACTTCTACAAATCTTTATCTCTAGCTATTGTTGAGGTAGAAATACCAAAGATGGGGCTTGACTGAGGCAAGCTCCTATATAGCCACAACATCTTTCTTCTTCTTTTGTAGGTGCATATCATGTTTTGCAAGTTCTGGTAGAAAGAAGCTACAAAAAGGAGGGTATTACAGGTACAATTATCATAGACTTTTGGATTTTTAGATCTTGACACTTGTAGGACTAATGAGTGGGCATCCTAGTCCAATTGGGGAAGATTTCTGAGATCTGGGAGCCATTAGGGAGTATTAGTCAGCCTATGCAGAAGATTTTTAGTTGTGGGAATTTGCAAGACTAAAGAGCGGGTGCCCTAGTCTAGTTGGCCCTCAAATTCTAGGTGCATAGTCTCTGAAACCCTCCCTCTACATTTCTATGGTCTATTTTACCTATTTCTTTATCAGATTCTGAATATCTCTTATTTAAGGCATAATTCAGCTTTTACTTGGTTTATGAACAAAACACTTGACAAAACCTTAGTTAGGCTCTTGAAATTAGACCACGTGAGCATAAGGGACAAACAAAGTGATTAGTAGCTTGATCCAGAGCTCAGTCCTTGTCTTCGCAATGTTTGGCATGGTGAAATAGTAGTACTTAACCTAGTTGAGACAAATCTACAATTTTACCCTAAACATTTTGGTGAACCCAAACTTAAAGAATTTGCATTCTTTTAAACTTTTGATCTGAACTAATTTCCTATCCTTGAGCATAATTGGGTTGAAAAACCTCTTTGGTGAAATTGCATGTATTGAATTGTGAATCCTATTATTTATCTTTTCACTAAAAGAGTTGGAAAATTATCATTTATTGTTTTGCATAGTATTTCATTTTCATAGGCCATCATTGTGTATTTGAATCTTGGGTTAAATAGAGCATATTAAAATGTCAGATTATTTTTTGCAATATTTTCACACTTATGATGAGTCGTTTAGTCGTGATGACTTCGATATGTTAGATGAAGCCCTTGAGGACTTCATCTCGATTGAACATTCCAGTACAGCCTCTAAGCCGTCATTATTTCAAAGATATGTGAATGCAATTTATGTTCCTAAACCTAAAGAAGAGCTTGAAAAAGCAAAAGTTGTGGTCACTTTATCTTCAAATGTGGTTCAACCATCTCCTAAACCAATGCTCACTATTAAAGGTTTTCCATCTTCTTCTTGACCTCCTGATCACATTTATGATTATGCTAAACAAATAGTGAAATAAAACTTACAACAAACTAATCATAATGTGGTTACTCATGCATATAACACACAGAATAATAAAAAAAGTACACAACAATCAAGCATTCTGATATCTTTACCAGCTTCTCAACCTATGCTTCCTCAAGCACCTCATTTAACATATAGAAGTGGTAAAGACAATGATCTTGTAGAGTAGCTTCGCGCTACTTGTTAGGGTTAGCCGGCAGAAGATATCAATTAAATGCAAATAAAGATTAAACAGAGAAATGGAAATACACAGAAATAATAATAGCGAGAGACAAGTTTTAACATGGTTCACCCAAACTCGGGCTACATCCACCAAACAGAGAGTCCAATATTATTATCTAGTAAATCAAACCGATTACAATCAGCAATCCCTACAACTCAATACCGCTACAAAATGCTACAATACAATATCAAAACCCTAACCCTTAGCCGCTTTTTATAAAGCTTTTTGTCGGTTACAAAATAGGGTTTTCTTATGTCGGTCAATGAAAAATTAACTCCTGGTGCATTATAAAATAATAAAAAACCGTGTGAGGTTTCAGGGGCGTTGCCCCTCGACCCCGCCTTGTATCACGACAGGGAACGCGCTAGGGGCGCTGCCCCTGGACCCCGCAAGGGGCGCTGCCCCTTGACCCCGTCTTGGGGGCGCTGCCCCCAAACCCCCACAAGGGGCATTGCCCCTTGACCCCGTAGGAATTTGGGGGGAAACCGCGCCGATAAAAGTGGGGTAAATATAACCTCTGAGTCTGATTAGGCTCCATATAACAACAATCTCCCACTTGGAGACTGATCAGACTCCACACCATATCATCTCCCACTTGGAGACTGATCATAACACCACTGACCCTGTAGCTCCCACTGGAAATAAGCACCCTGGACTCTGCTGTTCTATTTTTCTTGTGTTCAGTCTAGAAGACCAACCGAAGCTGAAGAGGAGCTCAGCTTCTCCCTTGTCACTGCCTTTGTAAACATATCTGCTGGATTGTCATCTGTATGTATCTTTGCCAGCTATAACTGTCCATCATCCAACATCGATCAAATGAAGTGATACCTCAACTGTATATGTTTGGTCTTTGAATGCAAGGCAGAATTCTTTGCAAGATGTATGGCACTCTCGCTGTCTGTAAACAAATAACTGTTAACCTGTTGTGTGCCTAATTCATTCATGAAAGATTGTAGCCATATCATCTCCTTGCTTGCCTCTGTTGCAGCTACATATTCTGCCTTTGTGGTGGATAAAGCAACCACCTTTTGCAACCTGGAAATCCAACTTACCGCTGTTCCACCTACAGTAAAGACATAACCTATAGTACTCCGCCTGGTATCAATATCTCCTGCCAAATCTGAGTCTACATAACCTGCTAAATCAGTATTAGAGCCCCCAAAACATAAGTGTTTATTGGATGTACCTCTCAAATACCTGAGAATCTATTTTACCGCATTCCAATGCTCTAATCCGGGATGACTCATATACCTGCTAACGACTCCTACAGCATGTGCAATATTCGGTCGCGTGCATACCATGGCATACATTAAACTGCCTACAGCTGAAGCATATGGTACCTTGGACATTTTCTCTTCCTCCTCTTGTGTCTTAGGACACATGTCCTTAGTCAATTTCAAATGACTAGGCAAAAGTGTGCTGACAGCTTTTGCATTCTCCATGTGGAATCTCTGCAACACCTTTTCAACATAAGCAGCCTGAGATAGAGTCAATTTTTTGTTCAGCCTATCTCTACAAATTTTCATACCAAGGATTTGTTTTGCTGCCCCCAAATCCTTCATATCAAATGATTGTGCCAACTGCTGTTTTAACTCTCTTATGTGATCCATGTTAGACCCAGCTACAAGCATGTCATCAACATATAAACATAAAATAATGTAGCTATCATTATCTAACCTCTTAAAATAAACACAATGGTCAGAATTACACCTAGTGTAGCCTTGCTCAGCCATAAAACTGTCAAATTTCAAATACCATTGTCGAGGTGCTTGTTTCAGGCCATACAAACTCTTCTTCAATCTGCACACTAGTTTCTCCTTACTTTTGACCTCAAATCCTTGGGGCTGTTCCATATAGATCTCCTCCTCCAAATCACCATGGAGAAAGGCAGTTTTAACATCTAGCTGTTCCAAATGTAAATCTTCAGCAGCCACAATACTTACAACAGTACGAATAGAAGTCATCTTGACAACCGGAGAAAATATCTCATCAAAATCAATGCCCTTTTTCTGTGCAAATCCTTTTACAACTAACCTGGCCTTAAATCTTTTCTTACCTCCATCTTCCTCTTTCAGCCTGTAAACCCATTTATTTGGTAAAGCCTTTTTACCTATAGGTAACGTACATAATTCCCAAGTCTGATTTTTACGCAAGGAGTCCATTTCTCCTTTCATTGCAAGCTCCCACTGAACCTGTGTATCCACCTGCATAGCTTCATCATACCCTTCAGGTTCACCAGCATTTGTTAACAAAATAGAATACAAAGAGGGAGAAAACCTTCAGGAGGTCTGCTGATCCTTGTTGACCGTCTAACATTCACTGGAGTTTGTGGTATTTCTAGTTGCTGTTGCGGAGCATGAGGAACCACTGGAACATCACTATTTGGAGTATCGTCCAGCACCACATAATCCTTTTCTTTCTTCTCATGCTGCTGCAACTGATCTTTATACAACACCTTCTCATTGAATATAACATCCCTGCTTCTCACAATTTTCTGATTTTCAAAATCCCAAAGCCTATAACCAAATTCATCAATGCCATATCCAACGAAGGTACATTTTTTTGATTTCGCATCCAGCTTGGTTCTATTTTCAGAATCTATATGTGCAAATGCTTCACAGCCGAAGGTTTTCAGAAAAGAATAACTCACCTTCTTGCCTGTCCATGCTTCCTCTGGAATACCACAGCCTAAAGGAGCTGAAGGACCTCTGTTAATTAAATATACAGCAGTGTTGACAGCCTCTGCCCACATGTTTAAAGGTAGCCCAGTATGCAATCTCATGGTCCTTGCATGCTCCATTATTGTCCTATTCATGTGTTCAGCCACTCCATTTTCCTGTGGAGTCCCTAGAACTATTTTTTGCCTGCGAATTCCATTAAGGGAACAATAATCTTCAAATTCTTTGCTGCAATACTCACCACCATTATCAGATCTGAGACATTTTAATCTTTTACCCGTCTCATTCTCAACCAAGCTTCTCCATTTCTTAAATGTTTCAAATACATCAGATTTCTATCTAAGGAAATAAATCCAGACCTTCCTAGTTGCATCATCTATGAATGTAACATAATACCGAGAGCCACCGAGAGAAGATACTTGAGCTGGTCCCCATACATCTGTATGCACAAGCTCCAATTTTTCATTTTTCTTTTGCTTCCCATCCTTGAGAAAACTGACTCTCTTTTGTTTTCCATACACACAACTTTCACAGAAATCCATATTAATACATTTTAGACCTGGTAAAACTTTCTTAGAATGAAGTACCTTCATACCTTTTTCACTCATATGCCCAAGTCTGTTATGCCACAGTGTTGTCTCAGAACCTGCAGCAACTTTTCTAGTCTCTTCCTGCAAACCTGCAGCAACTGTTCCTGAACCTGTTTGGTTTTTCTCTGTAACAGCTAAAGTAGAAGGAACAGTATGACCTGTACAAAGATATAAGGTGCCTACTTTCACACCTTTTGCTACTACTAAGGCACCTTTTGAAACCTTCCAATTTTTATCAGTAAATGTAACAGTGCAACCTTGTTCAGTTAGCTGCCTTGCTGAAATTAAATTCCTACTGAGCCTTGGAACATACCTTACCTCTTGTAGTAGCCAATGATTCCCATTTTGTAACTTAATCTTGATTCTTCCCTTTCCAACAATCTGACAGGGTTCATTATCTCCCAAATAAACTAGCCCAAAATCCCCTTGGACATAATCAAGGAAATAACTTCTATGGGGCGTAGCATGAAATGAGGCCCCTGAATCTAAAACCCATGAATCATCAGCATTATCTAGGGAAAGAATCAAAGCATCATCTTCAGACTTATTGCTTACCACATTTGCTTCCTTATTGCCTTCTTGTTTGTCTCCTTCTTTATTCTTCCGAGACCAGCAGTCTTTCTTCAGATGACCTGGTTTTCCACAGTACCAGCAATCCTTCTATCCTCTGGTTTGGGATCTTTTGTCCTTTGATTTTCCTCGTGACTTCCCATGACCTCCAGAACCTTTTCCTCTCTCCTTTGATCTGCCCTGCTTTCTGCATTTAAAACACTGCTTGATTTGGATCCACCTGAGCTTTTCTTATGAATTTCCTCACTCAGAATAACACCAACAACATCATCAAATTTTAGGGTATTTGAACCAGAAACAGAGTTACTAACCGCCATTACCAAACTATCCCAGCTTTCAGGCAATGAACATAATATCAAGAGAGCTCTAACTTCTTCATCAAATTTTACATTTACAGAAGTCAATTGACTGACAATCGTATTAAATTCATTTAAATGACCTGTCACAGATCCACCTTCAACCATTTTCAAATTAAACAACTGCTTCATGAGAAATACCTTATTTGAGGCTGAGGGTTTTTCATACAATTTTGCCAAAGCTTTCATCAGACCATCTGTTGTCTTCGCTTCTGTTATATTGAATGCCACCGACGGTGCCAGGCACAACCGAATGGTTCCTAGTGCCTTTCTGTCAAGAAGATTCCAATCCTCATCAGACATTGTTGCCGGTTTCTTGGCTACTCCTTCCAACAGCCTCCATAAATCCTTTTGATAGAGGTAATCCTCCATCTGCATCTTCCATAACTGATAGTTCTACCCATTGAATTTATCAACCTTCGTTTTACCCTCGTCCGCCATTGCTCCCACTCAACCTAAGACTTTCCTGCAGACGATAATCGAACACAACCCGCTCTGATACCACTTGTTAGGGTTAGCCGGCAGAAGATATCAATTAAATGCAAATAAAGATTAAACAGAGAAATGGAAATACATAGAAATAATAATAGCGAGAGACAAGTTTTAATGTGGTTCACCCAAACTCGGGCTACATCCACCAAACAGAGAGTCCAATATTATTATCCAATAAATCAAACTGATTACAATCAGCAATTCCTGCAACTCAATACCGCTGCAAAATGCTACAATACAATATCAAAACCCTAACCCTTAGCCGCTTTTTATCAATCTTTTTGTCGGTTACAAATAGGGTTTTCTTATGTCGGTCAATGAAAAATTAACTCCTGGTGCATTATAAAATAATAAAAAACCGTGTGAGGTTTCGGGGGCGTTGCCCCTCGACCCCACCCTGTATCGCGACAGGGAACGCGCCAGGGGCGCTGCCCCTGGACCCCGCAAGGGGCGCAGCCCCTTGACCCCGTCTTGGGGGCATTGCCCCAAACCCCCGCAAGGGGCGTTGCCCCTTGACCCCATAGGAATTTGGGGGGAAACCGCGCCGATAAAAATGGGGTAAATATAACCTCCGAGTCTGATTAGGCTCCATATAACAACACTACTCCTACAAAGATATCTATGTGGGAACTTATATAAACTTCACCTACTTACCATGGAACGCTCCAAGATATTCTATTAGACCAAATGATGTTGCAGCTCTATTAGATTGTATGCATGCAACAAAAATAGATATCTTGTTTCAACAACATCAATTACCTTCTCTTGAAGTTTAGAATCAGTATGATCCTTTGATTATCTTTATTACAATAAAAAAACATTGGTTAAGAGAGTTATGATTGATAATGGATTAGCTCTCAATGTTTGTGGCATTGACTTATTACATAAGGTTAAAGTAGATATATTTGCAATCAAACCAAAAACATTAAGTATCTGTGGTTTTGACAATGTTGGACAATAATCTATGGGCACTATAACTTTACCTATACAAGTCAGACATGTGATGGTGCCTACCCTGATTCATGTCATGCCTTGCTCTCTATCTTACAACATGACTCTTGGTAGACCCTGGATACATGCACTAGCATCAGTTCCTTCTACTCTACATCTTTCAATCAAGTTTACATTCAAAGATAAGTTGCACACTATTCCTGTTAATCTTGAACCTGATAATTGCTTGCAAATAGAAGCTCATAAGCATGTTATTTGTCCTAAGAGTCTAAACAATCTGAAAGTTGGTATATCAACTCCTCTTGCTTCTGAAAATGTTATGCAAGAGTCTAAACAATTGAATGCATTTGTTGGTGATGACTAGGGTTTGTTAGATTTTACATATTCTTCCACGGGAGAATACAAACCTAAAAACCCCATCCCTAAAACATCAAATATTGCATCGATCACATCGCATGCTTTGAATGATAAACATAAAGCTTCTTTAATGACAAATTCAAATAATACCTTTATTTATACAACTGATTATGAAACTTATGAAGCTCCACCTTACTCCAAGGAAATGGTTTCTTTTTATTGTCGAGGATTTTGAATCCTCTATAAAGATTGTGATTATGTAGGTAAAGGTTGTCATATAATCAACAAGGAATTAAAGTCCCTATAGAATCTTCTTTGCAACATTGCTCCAGTGGCATTGGATATAATCCTTTCAAGGAATCTAAAGATCGTAAATGCTCTACTCTTATTGTGAATACAATATCAACACTTAGTTTGATATTTCCTGAGATGATCGACACTAATTGTCCTCCAGGACCAGTTCCATTGGATGTATTCTTAGAAGATGAAGTGATAATAGAATTCTTGGGTGCTTATGATAATATTCCTCATTATCATCATAAACGTGGCCTACCTTATTATTTAAACAACAATGCATATTTTGGAAAAACTACTAGCACAATAAATGCCACTATAAAGTCCAATGGAGAATTTGAAGAACAACTACAATCATATAATCCCTTAGACCATAGTACTCTCCTTAATGGAAAGACTGTTGATGTTGTTATGGATAAGGATAACACTAAAAAAGTTATCCCTATTGGTGATTGTTTAAGTGTGGAAGAAAAAGAAGAGATGACTAAATTATTACATGAATTTTCAGAATTGTTTGCTTGGAGCTATTCTAACATGCCTAGTATTGATCCTCAGATTTTAATGCATAATATGATGTTGAAACTAGATGTTAAGCCATTTAAACAAAAGATTCGCAAGATGAATCCTAAGATTGCACTGCTTGTTAAAACTAAGATTGAAAAGCTCCTACAAGCGGGTTTCATCTGACCTATTGATTATTCACCTTGGATTTCAAATATTGTTGCCATTGCTAAACCTAATGGTCATATAAGAATGTGCACAGATTTCTGGGATTTGAATTTAGCATCTCTAAAGATGATTTTCCACTCCCTAATATTGATATGATTGTCGATTCCATAGTTGGCCATGAATTGCTCTCTTTCATGGATGGTTTTTGAGGATATAATCAAATTCTAATAAATCCTCAAGAGCATTATAAAACAACTTTTATAACACCTTGGGGTACATTTTGTTGGGTAGTCATGCTGTTTGCACTTAAGAATGCAAGAGCTACTTACCAATGTGCAATGACTTATATTTCATGATTATATGCACAATATTTTAGAAGATTATGTCGATGACATCTTGGTGAAGTCTATTCACCGTAAGGATCATGCTACAAATCTTTGACAAATATTTGAGTACATAAGGAAATATAATATGTGATTGAATCCCCATAAGTGTGTTTTTGGTGTGGACAGTGGAAATCTACTAGGATTCATTGTTTCAAATCATGGTATTGAAGTGGATATGAAAAAGATCGATGCAATTGTTAATATGCCAATACCTAAGAACATATCTAAACTTCGTAGTTTGCAAGGAAAGATACAAGTCATTCACCGATTTGTTTCACAACTCGCAGATAGGACTCACCCTTTTACACAACTATTAAAGAAGGATTCTAAATTTCAATGGAATTCTGAATGTCAAAAAGCTTTCAAAGACTTAAAGGATTACTTAGCTAATTTGCCTATTCTACAACCCACTATCCCTAATAAACCATTTCTGTTATACATTTTAGCATCTAACAATGCCCTAGAAGCTTTGTTAGCACAATATAATGTTGAAGGCAAAGAATGCATTGTCTATTACATTAGTCAAACTTTGCTTGATTATTAAGTGTGATACACTGTTATTGAGAAGCATTGCTTAGCTTTAGTGTTTGCAACTCAAAAGCTTAGACATTACCTCTTAAATGTTGAAATACATGTGATGGTAAAATTTGACCCTCTAAAACATCTCTTTGCAAAAATAGATTTATTAGGTCGCCTCGTTAAATGGGTTATGTTATTAACAGAATTTGATCTTAAGTTCATTTCCCAAAAAGTAATTAAAGGACAAGTGTTAGTTGATCAGTTAGCTGAAGCTCCTTCACCTTTTTCTACGAAACATTAGGATATATTTCCTGACGATCAAATTTTAACAATCTCTAAATAAGAAAAATGGGAATTATACTTTGACGGGTCAAAATATCGAACTGGCTCTAGGGCTGGTGATATATTGATACCCCCCATAAGTAAGTTGATTATGCTATCTTACCACTTAGACTTCTCATGCACAAACAATATAGTTGAATATGAAGCTCTTATCTCTAGACTTTGTGCCACCTTGGCTCTTAATATCAAACACATTACAATATACAATGATTCTCAGCTAATTGTAAAACAAATAACTGGATTATATCAAGCTAAGCATGATAAACTATCTTAGTATCGTGAGTTTGCATTATCTCTTTTAAAACAATTCACATCATATTCAATCAACACTATTCCCAGGAAAGACAATCGGCATGCAAATGCAATGGCAAGCGCAACTTCCCTTATATCCCCTGATGGTTCTCCTAAGGAATTTATTTTCGTTGTTCATAATCTTAAAATGCCAACAATTGAAGATCCTATAGTTGTGAATGCAGAACTTAGTGGTGATACATACATTGATGAATGGTTCTCATATATATTCAATTATTTTTGCAATGGAACTATTCCTAATTCAACATCTAAGAATACCTGAATCCACTTATGCAAACTAGAAATGCAATACATTATACTATCAAATGTCTTATATCGATGAAATTACAACCGTGTTTTACTTTGATGTTTAAGTAATTCAAAGATTCTGATAGCTTTAGAAGAAGCTCGCTCTGGTGCCTGTAGAGGGCATTTTGGCAGAAAATCATTGGTACAAAAATTGTTACGAATGGGTTACTATTAGCAGCATATGGAACAAGATTCCTTTGCTTATGTCAAGAGATGCCCGTAATGTCAACAACACAAATACCTAATCTAGCTCCTGCTCAAGAGCTTCATGCCCAGGTGTCACCATGGCCATTCTCTATTTGGGGCTCAGATCTAACTGGTAAAATTTCCCCATCCTCCTCTCAAGGACATATGTTTATCATTATTGCCATTGACTATTTCACAAAGTGGGTCGAAGCAGTTCCCTTGCAATCCATGACTGTCGATGTAATGTATAGATTTATACAAGACAACATTATTTCTTGATTTGGAATACCTTCCTCCCTAGTTTCAAACAATGGTACGCCATTTAAGAACAAGGATGTGAAAAAGTTCCTCAAAAAATATCATATAGAACACCGCTTCTCTACACCTTATTATCCTCAATCATATAGCCAAGCAGAAGCTTCAAACAAGGTCATTGGACAGATTTTACACAAAACTGTTAATAAACATAAAAAAGATTGGCATACTCAATTATCATACACATTATGGGCTTATAGAACAAGTATTTGAACACCTACTAGTAATACACCGTACAATCTCATTTATGGCATAGACGCGATAATGCCCTTGGAGTTAGAAATTTCTTCCCTAAGAATTTTTTGAAGAGACATCATGGATGACAACATGGAACATGAGAAAAGATTACAAGAACTTGAGATGCTTGATGAAAGATGAATTAATGCTCTTGAGCACCTCAAAGTTTATCAAAAAGGTATCCAACGATCCTACAATGTACATGTCATACAATGTTCATTCGATGTTGGGGATTTGGTTCTCTATGAAAATCAACACAATATAAATGCACCACTTGGAGAAAAAGGTAAGTTCAACCCTAATTGGCTTGGCTCGTATATAATCATTGAAGCCTTTGGATCCAGAGCATATAAACTAGCTGATGAGCAAGGTACACCACTTAAGGAACCTATTAATGCAGCGCACCTCAAAATATTTTATGCTTAAGGATATAATGTTAAATGTTCCTAAGCCAATTTATTACATAGATTATCTTCAATTTTGACAATATATTATTGTTGTCTTAATTTAGTTAACATTACATCTTTGTTTAGTTAATCATTGTTCTATCTTGCTTAAGTATTCTTTGCTTAGATATCTTTTGTATTAATTGAGTATAGCATTAAAATTTGGATTATGTGTGAAATGCTTGATCATTGTGCTTATTACTATATGTTCTTTTAAGAATTGTTAGTATATCACAATAGCATTAAGTATAGCATTTGAAATCATCACTAGTTCCATTTTACAAAAATCACATGTGATAGATCAAAAACTATTACACATAGATGGAAACAAATAAGCATCATATATAAGTATCCTTAGTTTTAAATATACAACCAAGTCAACTATCCCTCAGGACAAAATGGGATGTCATCGTATATAAAATCTATACGTCACATAGCTGAACCTCGGTCGCTCGTACCCTTAGGCCCTCGTGGTGTGCGAGTGATAGAGGCCTAACCATGTGTGGCTATGGATTGCGAATGACTCCTAGAGACGCTTTGTGACTGCAACCCCCTGATCTCACCCCTCATCTCTATCATCTGCTTGTGTGCCTCCTGGTACATCCTCTGGTACTAGTCTCTCTTGGCCTGAACCCTATCTCTGTCAACTCTCGCCTGACAAACCTCACATAGTAAGAACTTGCTGACAGTTGGCTCTCCTTTTGATGAAGGTATCGTTACCATCTACTCTTGTTGTGCCTTAAGCTCATCTTTAGCGCGCTTAGCTCTCTATCATAACTCCTCTCTTTCTCATGTAGACTGCTCTAGCATAGCCTCTATAGCTGTCCTATACTTGACGAATGGCATAAATATCTCTGCATGTCACCCAACAGATGATTATGGTGAATAACTTGCCTGTACTTGCTACTCCAAGACATCTGTAGGTACTATGTCTGCTATGACATGACTCATAAAGTCTCACCAAGCCTCTATCCCAATTACAAAATAGAGGATAAGATAGATATTAGAATCTCATATAAATATCACAAATAACAAATATACAAAGCATTAACATAATAAATCAAACCTAACCTGGATCTCTATCTCGCCAGGATGGATCTCAGATCGCCAAAGGTGTGATGAGCTTTGTAGTTTGATCTGTAGCTGGGGGCATAGACCTACTACATTCCCCTCGCTCTTTGACTAGGTCTCGCATTGCCTGTAGGAATAGGACCACGAGCTCTAGACTGTGGTCTCAACTCGGTCTCCTTGTCAACGTCTACCTCTTGCTAGCCCTATCGTGGTCTCACTCTGAAGATGTACTAAAATGGGACCTCCTCTGACTCATCCTCATCATCCTCCACATCCTCCTCAAGATCGTAGTATCCTACAAAATCAATAACATCATCCTTTACCCCTATGTCACTAGCATGACTAGCCCAAGGTCAAGCATCGTCTGTAGGGTGACTGGGAGGAAAGATAGGAGAAGGTTGTGTTGTATGCCACCAAGTCCGATATACTTGGGTACAACTGACATCATCTGTATCTAACACCGGCTCTCATCCTAAGGACCCTCATCATCACTAAGTGGTATGTCTGCTATTGTCGGTCGTTGGATGGTATTCACCCTAACTGTGCTGCACACAGTATGCGCGTAGCTCAGACACATTGTAGGAACATCCTATCTTTGTCTGACTGTTGTGCCACCTTGTCACAATAGAACCAAGCCACGACATGATTGAGGTGACTGGCCATCAGCCGATCCCTCTGCATGCTCACTAACTACCTCCATTGGCCAAGCCATGCGATGTAGCCATGATATGGTCTCCAGATGATGTCATTAGGCTATAATATGTCAAAAACAACTCTCCAGTATAGTAGATCCCTATTCCTCCAACACCTAACTAGTGGATAGGAGTGAACACATGGATGGGTGAATGCTACCTCTATAGGATAACCCACCGATTGTGTGCATGTGATGTGCTCAAAGGCCCAAACCTATAGTAATGTGCAGATCATCAGACTATGCATCTCATAATGCACATATCGCCCCAGGTCACAGTAAAGGTGTGCAAGCATACTGTGCCTCCATGCATAGACCGTCTGATGCTCCTCCATCTCCCTAATGGTGTGAATAAGACCCCCATGTAGGTGAGTACCTCATCCATCTGGCACAATGGCTAGTGTGACTATGACTATCATAATCCTCCACAGCAAGGGAATGTCCCCGCATCCCTGCTCTAGAGGTCAGAGCTGAATGTGTCCTCACTCTGCCTGAGAAATAGTATGACCCAAGCAGTATAACTGACTCTCATGGGTGTACCTCACTGAGCGATGACTTACTATCCTTACTGTCTCTCCTCAGATAGGTAGTCGAAGGATCCTGTATACATCCTCCAACGTGATGGTCATCTCTCTTATAGGTAAGTGGAATATGGATGTTACATCCCACCTCTCCATCAGTGCCATCAACATAGCGCAGTGGAATCTAATTGTGGGCATATCAAATGCCCACCATAGGCCCATAGCCTGCAAGTGCTCTCTCTCCCTCTGTGGTAGACAAGGAGCTAACACTCTCTTGTAGAAGCGCCATCAAGTGACTGCCTGCGTGCTCATGTGTCTCAAGGACATCTTGTAGGTCAAAACGTAAACAAGAACATCAAAATCTTCTTAGAAACTAAAAACTGCTATCAAAAATAGAAAAGAGTACATGTGCCTATGGCTTGTGTCCTCTGTGGGCCCTAAGAAGACTAGGGCCACCCCAGAGGGATACTGGTGCCCCTGTGGGACTAGGGTACCAAAGAGAGACTCTGGCGCCCTAGGTGGACCCGGGCACCCCTCTCAGGGACCCCTGTCCATTCCTTCCCTCTCGGCACAGTGCATGATAAGGTCAAAACAAAAATACACTGAAAGATGACAGAAGTGCAAAATTAGGACCCTACCTCAGCCTCAAAATGCCTCTCCACTACTTAGGCTCAGAGCATCTCCAGTCATGGTGGATGATACAGGCGTCGGCTCGACATGGTTGTCCTCCTCTTCTTCTTTCTCTCCTCTACTTTTCTACAATGACAAGAAACAAGAATGGGTAAATGATAAATGACAACTCCCTTTACATAAAGTAAGTCAGTGAGAATTCCTATCCCTAAATAGGTGCAGGATTGATCTCTTTTACTCTTGAGCCCTTATCTTGAGTTGTTGAACTCTAATTTCGGTGTTGTTTGTTGCATTAGAATCCTGGTTCTGCTCTCATTCTCACCCAACATGTTGTGCTTGGGCATTGTTTCTTCAAATGACCCTCATACCACATTTCTCATCATGTTTCCCTTGAAATCGATGCGCATGGGTATTCCTTATTTCTATTTTTTAAACTAAGCAAGTAGAAACAAGGGGGGTATATATCTTCCTCGATTTCCTCCCTCATCATGTCTCATCACTCAACCCCCTTAGTGTTTTTTGTACTGACTCATTAGTGGTGGTTGCAGGGTGATTTGATTTTTGATTTTTTGACAAAAGTGTTCCTCTATAGGTTGTGGTTCTTAACTTTGTGGTCTTGCAAGATTGCAGACTTGGGGGCTTCTTCCTTCATGTTGAGAACACTTCAGTGTCCTCTATAGTATCCTTTTCATGATTGATGCATTTATTTTCCTTTAGTTTCATATGTACGTAGTGTCATATGGCCACTAAAGTGGGGGCTAAATGTAACGTCAAAAATTGTCCTCCTGTATGGTATGGTACAATTTCCCTCAGTTTAGCTCCTTGCTTTAGGTGACCGCTCAACCTTTTTCTTTTTGGCCTTCCCGAAACCTTGATTAACTAAGTCTAGTTGTGAAATGTTCACTTTTTGAGGTAACCTTTTGATGGAACCTGAAAAGGGAATTTGAATTATAGGTCCATGGGACCCCCAAAAAGTAGATTTGTTTAAAAAATGGGGGCTTGGACTTGGGCGCCCCCACCCTAGTCCTCCCCTGTTTCCTGGGATTTTGAATTTTGGCGGGGTGTCATTTCCCATCGTATGCCTTGGGATTCTATTTACAAATTCTTAGTTTTCACGCAATATCGAGACGTTATTTTGAAATTTGAATTTCCCTAAAGCTAGATATAAAAAGACATTTAAAAATCATTTTAACATACACGATTCTTATGCAAGCTTGATGCCAAAACTCTGCCAAAATTTCCATTGAAGATCAGCTATTTGTTGAAGCTTTTGAAAGTTATTTGAATTTGCTATCATGGAGGCAATGGATGGAGATTAGGAATCAAGATCTTAAGACTATCTTTCTCTTCCTTTGGTTTGTACACCCTTTGCATGATCGGGAGAAGGGTTGAAGCCTCCAACATCAAGATTGGAGATCCTTTGCGAACATTGCTAATTCACCTTCTTATTCATGCAAGTCTTCATTTGTTTTCATCTCCTTGAGGTGAAGTTGTATGTGTTTATTGATTCAAAGCAAGTTGTTGATCTTCCCTTGATTGAGACATCTAGGGTTTGATATTTCTGCATACACATTGTTAGGTTTACACACACTTCTGCAAATCTTTATCTCTAGCTATTGTTGAGGTAGAAATACCAAAGACAAGGCTTGACTGAGGCAAGCTCCTATATAGCCGCAACATCTTTCTTCTTCTTTTGTAGGTGCATATCATGTTTTGTAGGTTCCAACGGAAAGAAGCTATAGAAAGGAGGGGATTGTAGGTACAATCATCATAGACTTTTGGATTTCTAGATCCCCACACTTGTGGGACTAATGAGCGGGCGCCCTAGTCCAACTGGGGAAGATTTCTGAGATATGGGAGTCATTTAGGAGTATCAATCAGCCTGTGCAGAAGATTTTTCAGTTGTGGGAATTTGTAGGACTAAAGAGCAGGTGCCCTAGTACAGTTGAACCTCAAATTCCTGGTGCACAGTCTTTGAAACCCTCCCTCTACATTTATGTGGTTCATTTTGCCTATTTCATTATCAGATTTTAAATATCTCTGATTTAAGGCATAATTAGGGTTTTACTTGGTTTATGAACAAAACACTTGACAAAACCTTAGTTAGGCTCTTGAAATCAGACCACGCGAGTATAAGGGGTAGACAAAGTGATTAGTAGCTTGATCCAAAGCTTAGTCCTTGTCTTCGCAATGTTTAGCATGGTGAAATAGTAGTACTTAACCTAGTTGAGACAAATCTACAATTTTACCCTAAACAAATAGATGTTACCTCTGGTCTTCTTACTAGTAGCAATCATAGTTACAGAGCTTTCCATGATCTTGCACCTATTGTCTTTGAATCTTAGATCATAACCTTTGTCACACATCTGACCAACACTCAAAAGATTATACTTCAAGCCCTTCACATATAGGACATTATCAATATTGTGCTTTCGATCAAATGAAATAGATTCTTTTCAACAAATCTTACCAGCTACATTGTCTCCAAACCTAACCAGTCCTCCATCATACTTTTCCAAACTCACAAACTTACTTTTTTCACTAGTCATGTGATGTGAGCATCCATTATCAATAATCCATTCATCCTTATCTTTCTCAATTTGAGCAACCAAAGCACTTTCTTCCACTAGTTTTTCTTACTTCACACAGCTAGTAGGATTAGTAGACACAGGTTCTTCTTTAATAGCAATAACCAAGCATTCATTTGCACTAGTACTAGCATCATCAGTCACACCTTTATCATCCAAATCTCTAACATAATAGCATTTCTTTGGAGCTTTAGGCATGTTCTCAAATCTTTTTCTTCTCCTTTCAATTCTTTCAGGACATCTAGAAGCATAATGACCAACTTTACCACAAGAAAAACATTTGAAAGGTAATTTTCCTTTGAACTTATTAGAACCTCTTCACAATCTATCAACAAAGTTAGCTTCAATTTCATCACAGTCATCAATAGGCTCCACTTTGTATTTTTCAGCTTTGGAGATCTTTTCAGGAGTACTAGATTTGAAAGTAGTCTCAACATTTGGCAAAGCATCACCAAATTATCTCATCTCAAAGGCTGTAAGATTTCCAAGTAATTGATCCTTGTCGATAGTTTTCATAGTCATTAATTCTTCAATTGCAACTACCTTGTGACTATAGGATTTTGGTAGTGATCTAAGAATTTAATCACAACTTCCTTCTCACCAATAGTTCAGCCCATACCTTTTATTCCATTTACACGTTCATCAACCTTTTGCATGAAGGTTGTTATGTTATCATCTTCATTCATCTTTAAACCCTCATATTTCAATTTTAGGCCCTACAACTTGGCTTCTTTTATTGAATCATCTCCTTCATACAGATTTTTTAACTTTTCCCAAACTTCATTTGTAGTTTCTAGATCCATGACTTTTGTCAAATCAGTGTCAGTCAAGGCACTTAACAGGGCATCTCTAGCTTTTGTATTCAACTCATATTCTTTGATTTCATCTTCAATTGTCAAACCATTTTTAGGTATGGTATATTCTATCTCTGTAGCTTTCCACACTTTATAACCAAGACAAAGGAGATGGATTTTCATTCATACCTTCCATTGAGCATAATTTGTATCAAACTGCAGAGCCTCCTTTTTAAAAGACATCCTAGATCTTCCTCAAGCTATTAGGTTTTCTTCCGAGTAACCTGCTCTGATACCAATTGTTGAAATGTACCAGACAAATGAGAGGGGGGTGAATCAGTTGTCTCTTAAACTTTAACCTCTTATGAACATTAACTCATCAAACTCTTGATTATCGTTATTTAGATTTAACAATGAAAGCACGAATTAGAAAAAACTTAACACAACAATACAATCAAGGCATGGGACACGAGATTTTTATGTGGAAAACCCTATGAGGGAAAACCCATGGTGAGTGTTAGCCCATAAAAATATATAAGTTATAACAATACCAAAAAATAGAGGCTCGCTACCTTAGGGCTCACTTCCCAAAATGCTCACTACAAATGTTAAGGCTCACTACCAAGATCGGCTCACTACCAAGGGGTAGCTCATTGCCAAGATTGATGAACTAGTTTGATAGCATCTACTCCATGCCTAGGTTTAGTTCCATTGAAGCACAGTATATCTCCTCTGTTCTGCTCTTTTACACCTTCACATTTATTTTCTTATTTTCACACTACCATTCACTTTTTGCAACTACATTAAACATGTTTTATACAATTCATCAACCTTGGAATGTACATCAAGGTCGGCATCACATTCATCAACCGTTGGAGCAATCTCCAAGGTCAGCATTACAAGCATACATAGAAAATAGGTCTGGACCTAATACAAAAATTTGCGAAGGGAAGGATGTATCGATGTATGTGGATCACACAACTCCTTTGCTGGGACTCAAATACAATCTTCAATGCATCTCTGCAATTAGTGAAAGCAACCAAGTCAGCCAAGACTGGTGTTCACATTAAGACTTTCAAGAATAGTCTTTATCTTTGATCCAAATTTCTCTTTGTGGACCAATCCCAAAGTAGGAACACAAATAGGAGATATCCACAAGCACATTGAAATCATCAGGAACAACCACACAACCTCTAACCATTATGTCAAAAGGATTCTTCAAACCGAAGCTCATGAACAACACTATCGGTTACTGTCATAAGGAAAAGATCGCTTGTGGACCACTAAATCATGAACCATTAAAGTTGAAGGCACATAACATCATCTTAGACTTAACTCTAGAACCACAAATCAAAATACTTTAATGCAGAGGAATGTGGAGCATAATACATTCTCCCTGTCACTAGTGAATACTCAAAAAAAGAAGCTTTGACTCTGGTGAGTATAACTCGCTCAAATCTTCATACTGGAGGCCCAAAGTTGGAATATAGCATCTTTAGACATGCCTATAAATAACTTCCAATCTGTAGACAAAGATATTCATTCTACAGGAAATGTCGAGCAATCTGTTGGATTGTTCTTCTGTAGATAAAGATGTTCTGAACATATTGTTTCTACAGGAGGAGCAAATTTTATCCATATCCTCAATATCAAGATTTCAAACACTTACATAGGCAAATACAAAGCATCTAACTCATTACAAGAAAGCATCAAAACAAGAGCATAGTTGACACCAATGACAACACCGGTTAGGCACATACTTGCAACACAGTAGAGCACATGCCAGTCACAACTTCAATGGCATCTTTAGTAATCATATGTGTCATGTCTAATCACATAAATTCATCATGAATTTTTCTTAGGGTATGCCAGATCCAAGCATCTTCAGAAAATACAAGAAAATCAATGCATACATCTAGCTTCTTCTCATGTAGCACAGTATATTTTTCTTTTAGCTCAAATTTGTCATCAGTCAGTTTGTTTGGATAAATTTGCCCTAATTTTCCATGATCATATTCTTATAGGTTTGCATGTATACATGCCTTAACATATTCCATATGCATAATACCATGTGGAATCTAAGAGAACGCACCATCCAAATCATTTTCAAGTGATTTGTATGGGTGTTTCTTGAATTTAGTCTGGGGCCTCTCTGTAATCTCTATCACTTGAGGGGTAGACATCTTTTATTGACTCAACACAAATTTTTTCAAAGGAGAGAGTTGTAAATAACTTTTGTTTCTAGTTAGGGTTTCTTCACAATAATCGCTAAAAATACTTGAATTCCCCTTAGCTTCACTTCTCAGATATCCTTACACACTTGAAGGTTTGAATGTAATGTGAATTCTTTTCAAAACTAATTCCCTTTTAACCCCTTTTCATCAAAGCCTATTTGTCATAAATGTTGGATTCAAAAAGTTGTCAAACTCTTTTTCTGCCACCTACAGTCGATCTAAATTGCTCTGTAATCCACCGCATTAGATTCTTTTCTACCAGAATCTTCTTCAAAAGATCTGTTATCTTGTTTTCTAGCTTATACCTTCGTGTTGAATGTCAGCACCACTTTTCTAGTTGGGGATCAAGATTTTTCATTTAAGCTCCCCCTGATCCATAGCTCCCAATTTATTTCCTAGAGGAAGTACCTACACTAGAGTCTGGTGTGGACTCAATCTTGACTTCATGTGATTCCTTCTTGATTTTTTCCAGATCTACCTTTTATACTAGTTTCTTTATTTCTGCCTGATTATTCTTCTTCATATTCTTGCTTCTGCAAAATCTTGCAATATGTCCAAACCTATTGCAATTGAAGCATACAACATTTCTTTGACCATGGTTTCTTCCATTCATCCTTGATCTGCATTGGTTAGCCTTGTGTCCAAATCTATTGCATTGAAAGCAATTCCCATTGAAAGATTGAGCATTCCTTCCATTATTATAGTTGTTTCTTATCTGACTTCTGCATTCACTAGCTCTATTACCAAACCTCTTGCATATAAAGTAGTTACCTTTGAAAGTTTGAACATTCCTTCTATTGTTGTAACCATTCCTTATCTAACTTCTGCAGTCATTTTCTTTATGACCTACTTTATTGCAAGTAAAGCACTGACTAGAAAATGATGGAACATTTTGGTTCTCTGCTCCTACATTGAGTAGCCTTATGACCAAACTTATTGCATGCATTACAATAACCATTGAAAGAGGGATACCTTTGAGCATTTGGTTTCCTGACCGGTGGTCTTCTAGGTTTGTTCCTTTGATTCTGGATCAATTTGCCTTTGTCCCTGATTTCAATATTCTTTTCTTGACCTGTTTTAGAACTTTCACCTTTCTCAAATCCCAAGCCTTCTTTGTTATTAGAGTTCTTCTGGCTATCAGGCATCTCATCAAGTTTTGCAGAACTTATCTTGAATTTTTCTTCATAACTCTTTGCTTTCTCCAAATCAAACTTTAGGTTCCCAACTTCCTTTTCAAGCTTAGAACATTCTTCTGATTTGCCTTTCACCAATTGATTTAGATCTTCTTTTGATTTTTCTCTTTCTACAGCTTCCACTTCAAATCATTTAGTTGTTCACTAATCTCCTTATGCTTTTCTTTGAATCTCTTCACTTTCTCCCTCAATTTTCTGATGCACTCATCTGCTTCCTTGACATTTTCTTTCAGATCCCTGTTTTCTATTTCAACCTTTTCAAGATCTTCAAGGGTAGCCTTGAGTTCTTCTTCACTGACAAGCATGCAATCTTCTTCTATAGTTTTAGTTGAATCAATTTCTTCAAGAGGAGTAGAATACTTTTTACCTACCATGTGTTCAATCTCCAAGATCTTTCTCAATATGTTAGACTTCTTCCAAGGAATCATGCTTTGATACCAATTGTTGAACACCTAGAATACTGAGAGGGGGGGAATTGGTATTCTATTAAGCCTTTTACTTATTAAACTAGAAATCCATTTTCCAGATACAACAATAAAGAAAATTAAACACAGAAGAAGCAACCACAATGCATCACACATGGACACCAAGATTTTTACGTGGAAAACCCAAAAGTGGGAAAAACCATGGTGAGTGTTAGATCACAATATATTATGTAGGAACAATATTGAATTACAAAAGAGGTTCACTACCTTAGGGCTCACTGCCCAAATGAAATGCTCACTACAAGAAGGTTCACTGCCTAAAGAAAGAAATAGGGAAAGAGGTGGCTCACCGCCCAAATGAACTGCATTGAATGCATCTATGAATGCATGGTTATAGTTCCAATGAAGCTTAGAAACATTGTCTCAAAACTCTTCATCTTTGACTGCTCTACTTTACTTCTCTTCTTTTACATCAAGCAATATCTCTCTTCTACTCTTGTCACCCTTACTGTACTTCACACATCACATACATATTCGCATTCCCACACTCAAACATCAATTTGGATCTCATGTACATATTCACAATGCTTAGAATCTTCACATTAGGTCGGCCTACTTAGATGAAGCTTATAGTTAATAAACTTGTATCTTGTCAGCCCAAATCCACTCACCAAGATACATGGTGGACCCAAATAACATTTAAAACACCTTCTCATATGTTAGATCCAACTATAGAATCCATTAGAATAAAGTTCCAATCAATAGAACTTACCACACTTAGATCAAACTGTCATGTGGGCCTTAAACATAGACTGTCACTGACTCAGTCTAACTGTTAGACTACAACTTTCACTGCAGACCACAAGACCTACACAAAATCACATCAAAGACTCTTCATACATTCCCAATCTTTCCTTTAGAACCACAGAGCATAATATCAATTTGTGGTAAAGTGCGGACCAAACAAAACTCAGACCCTATCACAATCAAACACTATCAAGCCAAGTAACAATATTCAGTAGCTCAAAATTATTACTCTGATGGATTTCAGACTCTGTAACTCTATATTTAGAGACTTCATACAAGTGTTTACAACACCCAAAAACCACATAATGAGATATGCAACACCGGAGGAGTGTGGACTAAAACAAATGATTGTTCTATTTTGATTACCTCTATTCTCTATAATGCCAGTCTTAGGTTACTTGAAGATATGCTTCAGGTACATATCAAACATTAAAATCTTAGATATAAGATCTTGTAAGGACTATAAACAACATACTAGAACCACATGATTAGGTCTTCAACTGTGGACCAATGCCAATCCAAACATTGTCTCATTGTTTATGTCTCTATCTACTACAAACACTTAGCCAAACTAACTAAGTCTTCTTCATCAGACCAAAAACTCTTCTAGCATTGTTCATTTTCTTATTGCCATCGATGACAACACCTTCAAACATCAAGCGTAGCTAAATTTCCAACAAAATAGGTATTACAGTCATAGTTGCTACAGAAGTTATAGATTCATCTTTAGATAAGTGCAGGGATGATTTCAAGGGTGCCCAAGTCCATCAAGACCTTAGATCTAGGATCTTGAATCTTCATCAAAGGCTTAGACACTTGGTACACATAGTTTTGTGATAAGAAAACTTACAAGATGAATTTGGGAGTGCCCAAGTCTTCCAGGCCTTCAAAATTTAGGTGCAGAAGCTCTAATATCCCCTGTCTGCATTTCTATAATCAATCTGTCATTTTCTACTTTAAGAATTAGTCTATCCTAGCAAGTTTCATAACTAGGTTTTGGCTTGATATAGCTAGTTAGGGTTTGTAAAAACCTAGTTCAAACATATTTTCATATACATCAACAGAGGAATATGATACCTATAGCTTGACCCTTCCATAGTGGTTGAGATCGGTTCATATTCCAAATGTTAGTGTATGAAAAGGGAGGTTTGACCTAGTTGAGTATGCTAATCATTCTTCTCCTTTTTCACACTAAACATGAACCAATCCAAGGGGAGTTGGATATGTGGAATATCTAGATAGTTGAGGAGGCCTACCACTTGGATCTCACTATAGAGAAGAAATCAAATTAAAAACGGAAGGAAAAGTAGAATCGGTAGAGAGGAAGAGAAGATAAGAATTAGAGTAGTAGAGTGATATGTAGTGACACGGGAGCAACCTTAAGAGGTCAAGGGGGAGGTAACTAGTACCACAATGAAAGAGAACAATAAAGTTCTCACTATGGAGAGAAATAAGATGATAGGAGAAATCACGATGACAAGGAAGATGACTATAGTAGCCACCACAAAGGTAGAGAGGATGATGGAAGCTACCACAAAGATAAAAGAGTAGAAGATACTTGCCATAGAGAAGCTCAAGGGGAGTGTGGAGGGTAAACTCAAAAAGGTATAGGAGGATATGAGAGGAAAAAGCAAAAATACTTTATGAAAACCTATTTTAGGTGTGGTGAAGATGGATACAAGGCATTCAAGTGCTGAGTTAAGAAGACATAAGACAACTACAAGAACTATATTTGGTGATTAAAGGTCACCCAATTTTGAGAGGGATCCTAAGTGAGCGGATTCATTAGTTTCACAGAGAGCTTTAAGATGGGATAGGAGGGATGAGTCAACACAAAGGAAGAGTCTGTTCAAGACTAGATGAAAGGAAAGAGGTAAATTCTATGAGATGGTGGTGGATAGCGATAACACATAAAACTTAGTGTCTATGGAAATGGTTGACAAATTAGGGTTGAAAAGGATGAAACATCTGCACCCATACTAGATAAGCTAGTTGCAATAGGGAGACTAGATTTTTAGGTTCAACATATGGACATACTATGATGAGGTGTTGTGTGACATTGGACCAATGAATGTATGCCATCTTCTATCTAGAAGATTGTGGCAATTTGATAGGGAGATGGTGTATGATAGGAGGCTAACACATATGTGATCTGGAAGGATGGATAAAAGAATAAATTGATGTCATTAAGAGTAAGAAAAGGACAATTCTACAACAACATTGGTGTGTGCATTGGAGAGGGATGATATGCATTGATCCAAAGATGTACGACATCACTGGAATGGGTGGTAACATCTTAAATGCAAAAGGTGTAGCATAGAGGAGAGGTTGTGAGAATGAGGATTACCAAAGGGGGAAAATCTAGAGGATAGGATATATGAACAAGAGGATGACAAATTGTACTAAGGAAAATGTGGTTGAGGAAAGCATAATAGAAGGGTATATGATGCCTAGGAAAGAGCTTGACATATGTGAGGGACTAGTTATTGACAAGGGCAAGTGGACTGTGATTGAATACTAGCTAAGGATAAAAAACATGGAGGATTATTGGTGGAATAGTGTGACAAACAATGTGGGAGAAAACAATACTTAGGGTGGATCTCTTGAGGCATACTTGAGGAGTTGGAAAGAAAGGGTTGAAGAAGCAAGAAATTGGAATCTTTAGTTAGGAGTGGTAGACTACCTTGGAAATGAGGGACTTATTCTTTATTTACTTTGGGAGTCTAATGTAGGCACATCCCTGGGCATTCTAAAAATATGGTTTCATGTCTAATGAAGTGGAATTTGTGGTCTAATTTGATAGTTGTGTGCGAGTTTATGTTTGTGGTTAGTAGTCTATAGTGGTAAATGTTAGCGCATTTCACTACATGGAGGATTTAACTTCTATAGTTGAGGTAGTAGTTTTGTATGTGGTTTTTGTATCTTAGTTAAAGTTTGAGGTTTACTAGATAAGTGGAGGGTGGTAATTTGGTTCACAGAGTGACTACAGTTTGACAATAAGTGTTGTTGGAACTACTCTTGTTTTGTGGAAGGTTTATTTTGGGTTTGTGTCAAAGAAGAATGTTTGTGTGATGTTTAGTAGCTATTGTGAAGGTGTATGGTGTGCCATGTGGAGAGTGTCCATTGTTGGACTGTTGTAATTTGTAAGTGTGTTATATTTAGTCAACAACACATTTTATGTGGCTTAGAGATTTGTGCCAACTTGAGGTTGATCCAGATCATGTGAGGAGATTAAGGGCAATATAAATAAGAGGTTTTGAATTGGTAGAAAATAAGTGAGGAATATCAAGATGGATTAGAGGTGTAGAAGGTAAGTTCAACTGTGAGGGTGCGAGGTCTAAGTGATAGAGTGTGGCAATAGCAATATGATGTGGGTTACAATCTGAGGTATCTACTATGGCATGTTGGTAGGAGTACTATTAGGTCATGTCACAACCCAAATGACAAGTCTATTTTAAATTATGTGATTATTTTTAGGCTAGAAATCATTATGTGGCAGCTAGTAGTAAATCAAGAAGTGGTGTTCCATAGTTAGTGGCATTTGTAGCAATCTTATGTAAACAAACACTTGCGGCCTGGCATGTAAGAGGGCCCATTGTGAAATTTTTTTATTTTAATCCAGTAATAATAGTACAAGATGTCTATTCAATGTGTATTCTTGTGAATTGTAATAATTTATGGTTGAATCTTTATTGTGTGCTACATAATTAGATAGTTCATGGAACCTCCTACCAGGATTGCATTAGATTCTCCTAAAATGGCTAAGGCATGAAGCCCATGCTGATGAAGGCAATAACTTCTAAATCAGCATGGCACAATGAAGAGAAGGCATGAAAAAATCTATTGATCTATACCTATCTATTATTGAATATGGTTAGGAGGGAGCTTGTTACTTTCCAAATGGCTTGATAGAAGTAGTTGAACCATTGCTAGAGTGCTCCCATGTTCAAAAATCAATTAGAAAGCTCTATTGTTGTCAAAAGTAGTTGAGATCTATGAATATTCATCACATGCAATTGGATCAATGTTGACATGGAAAAATGGATGGCCACTTCTATTTCCTTATGATTATCCCCTACCCTTTTAGCCTAAATCCTTGAGCTTACCACCTAATAGTTGTCAAAAGGCCTTGGGCCAAAAACTAATAAGGAAAGGGACATGTTGGCTCGATCACTAACATTCACACTAAATGGTGGAATAAAGGAGCTGAGGGATTAAATCAATGGTTGAGTCTCCTATGTGCTTGAAAAAGCCATGCACTAGATGTTAAGTTATTTTGCTATTTGTAATGAGGAAAAGACATGTTGCATACATTTAAAACAAAGCAAAGGCACAAGGAATACTCCATGAGCCCACCATTATTGATGTGTCACAACCCCAAGGATTCAACTTGAAAATCTCTCATTGTTAGACCTTAGATCCTTGCATATTTAGACAAAGGTGACACGGTGTGATTGGATGGCACATAGTGCTCCAAGCCTCCAAAAGATTCAAAACACTTAGAATGCACATAAAACTACAAAATTGCTAAGGAAAACAAGGATTTTTTCCTTAGTCATGAGCCATATGATCAAAATACTTAAGGCAAAAAGAATTTGTCCATTGTGGTGAAATTTCACTACAAATACTTAAGTACATTTTGACCATTTAAAATACCTCCTATGTTATAAAATTGAAATGTCACATGAATACCCAACATTCCAAAGGTGATTTTTTGGATTTTAAGGATAAAGAGGGGATTCTAATATTGGAGTTTATAAGTTTGTTAGAATTGATGGTCATAAAGTATGGACAAGTAATTCCTTCTAATGTCCTTCATTTCTACATATGTCAGGGGAGGAAATGCCTATAAAAGTGGTGAATGGGTCTTAGAAAGAGAAAGACAAAGAAGTTGAAGCTGTAAAGATGTTTAGAGTTGCCAACAATAAGTCTATGGTCAATGAGTCTTAGAACGAGAAAGACAAACAAGTTGGAGATGCAAATATGTCTAGAGTTGCCAAGAATAAGTCTTTATTCTCTCCTCATGCTTGGGCTTGGTATAATTGAAGCCCTCCAATTAATTGATGTTGGTGTTTGGGTTATTAATGTAAGTTACCCTCTTTAGCTTTGAGGTTGGTTGCAAATTACAAAATAACAAAAAAATAATATGAAGAATGAAATAATTGTCAAAAAGGTATGTAGGTTTGTTATTACTTTGTGATAATTTGGTTGAATTATTTAATGTTAAACATATATTTGTTATATTTAATCAATAAAATAGCTTTTAAGTAAAATAAAACAACTTTATGTCTAACTTATCTATTTATGAAAATAGAAAAAATAAAATAACTTTTGAAATAAAAAATAAAGTATGCATAATTTTTTATAATTTATTGTATTACTATTTAAAAATAATAAAAATGTCCATATTGTTTGTTTTAATTAAAAAAATTGAGTTGAACAATTGAATTCTTAATAAAATAAAATAGTAATGAATAAAGTAAATTTTTTGAAAAGATAATTGCCTAAATAAATTGAAAAAGTAATTAATATTTAATTTAAGAGTAAAATTATATGTACTAGACAATTAAAATTATATTTTAAAAATAATAACCTCAAAATAAAAAATTGTAAATAATATAAGCTACGAGGTTCTTTGCTTTTTTCTCTATGCCTTCTCCTGTGTGTGCGCTCTTCAGTGAGGTCTCTAATTTGTCCCTATCTTCTTTAGTGCTAGATTAGAAATGATGCCATTTTTAGCCTTCTCCATTTGATGGCAGGGCTTCTGGTAATTTTATGAGAGATGTTGTTCTTCCCCCATCTAGGGTTCGCGACTGTGGCGTAAAGAATGATGGGCTGCTGTTTAGCCACATCCAGGGTTAGGAGATGGATTGACCCCTCATGCTGGGTGTTGGTGAAAGGAACCCACATAGTTTTAAATATGCAATGGGGTTTGATGCTCAGGTGTCAGGTTCGGGGGGAAGGCAGTAGCTTCCCTCAAATTCCTCCAAGAATGCAAATGGCGATCAAGGGAGATTGCTCCCCTTTCTACAATCAGACTAGGTTCTCAAAATTTGCATGGATGGAATCATTGGAGATAGGGTGGCATATCTTCAAGATTAACCCCTTATATGTACATTCCCAAAAATCTAGCCAGAGCTATGCGATTTACATAGCTGGCTCTCAAAATGTTGGCAAGATTGCTTGCATGGAGAAAAATTTTTATTCCCCTATGTAAGGGGGTTTTTCATTTTAGAATTTGACTCGCTCGAAGATAAGAAGGTTTTGAAATATGACCCATGGTACTATCAAGAGGATTTTTTGTGCATCAAACCCTGGTATCCGTCATTTGATCCAAGAATTGAGGGTTTTGACTCTGCTATCCTCTGGGTGTGTTTGCCCTACCTTCCTCTGCAATTTTGAGAAATTAAGTCTACGAGCAATTGCTAATGGTTTGGGAAGGTACCATTTTATTTCACCACAAACAATCAACTGTACCAACACTACCTATGTACGGTTGTGTATTCAGATGGACTTGTCCAAGGGTCTTCCAGCTGAGATCTCTTTGAAGTTGGGGGATTGGAGTTGGAGGCAACTAGTAGACTATGAAGGAATAGCTTTCAGATGCAGGAAATGTTTTTCTACTTGCCATTCCTCCCTTAGATGCCCTAAACAAGTTCCAAATCGTAAGGTTGAAAGGCCCACTTGGTGGGTGGGTGCAGAGTTTCACCACTGCAATATCTCTCCTGGTGTTCCAATTAAACGGGATCCTCTTCTTGATGTTTCAAATTCTATGGTGCAACAACCCTCTTCTCCGATGCAAATCTCTTATCATGTGAATAAGTCTGGGGCCTCCTTGGAAGAAGATAAACCAAAGATTGCATGTGAGGCAAGCTTAGTTTCTGTGATTGAGGATAATGCTGAGGAATTCACTGGGTGCAAGCCCTTGAAAAATATTTCAAACACTGTGCTCTCTTTGAATGGTGACCAGGTGTGGACAGAAGTTAAAAGGAAGAAAGCCACTTCAAAGTTCAAGCACCAAATGAATTTGAGGTCTTCAAAGAAAGGGAATCCAGAATTGATGTAAGAATTGTTGTAAGATTTTTGTAGTCAGGTTTGGTTTGTGCTAGTTGGAGCTTAGAAGGCTCTGTTAGGAAGGATAGAGGTTTAGAAGGATATGGTTATAGCAAGACTAGTTGTGTGTGGATTGGTGCCAGATCAGATTTTTTATGGTTCCTGGACCTAAACCAGGTTTTATTAACAAAAAGAATATTTTAAAAATAATATTTGTTTAATAATTATGTCAAGCACAGGTTAAAAACTAAAATACAATACAACCATATATATTTAAAATAAAAAATTTAAACTATAAAATAACTCTTAATTAAATATAATAACTCTTACAATATAGTTCTAAAGTAAAATAAAATAACTATTAAGTAAATAAAACTAATTAACTAAATGCATTTAACATATAAAATATACATATTATTATTATTATATATTATGAATTAATCTTAGAATAAAATTTGTATAATTATAGACATTTCTTTAATTTTTATTATCTATCTAAATTACATACACACATGCAAACACATAAATAGGAAAAAACATAAAAATTATTTATTTTAATGGAGTTATTTTATTTTTCAATAATAATGCAATAGATCATAAAAACAATACTCAAGTTTTTTTAAAAAAAAAGAAAAAATTATTTACTTTTATTTTTATTTTAAGAATTATTTTGTTTTTTATATGAATATCACTTTTAAAATTATTTTATTGTATAATAACTCTTAAGTAAATAATATAATTGAAAGGCTAATATTTCTTAGTATTTTTTACATAAATCTATTTAAAAAAATCTAAGTATATTAAATAAATAACAACAAAATATTATTAAAAATAGTAAACATGTCATAAGAATAAATGTCAATCTTATAATGCAAATTCATAAAAATTATATTTATGAGAATTACGCCATTCATTTTTTCTCTACATAAATTTATAAAAAAAATTAAAAATAACAAAAAAGAAATTAAAAATTAAAAATTAAACCCAAAAAAGAAATTGGAAAAAATTAATTAAAACAAACAAACAAACAAACAAAACAAAAAAGAAATTGGAAAAAATAAAAAAACTAGTATATTATATTTTAAAAAATATATATAAAGTACACCCATTTTCATAGTTAGAAAAATTGGAAGGAGAAAAATCACCAAAAATATCAAACCAAAAAAATTAAAAAATAAAAACGGTGGAAAAAAAGTGAGAAAATCAAATAAACTATGAAAAGATATATTTAAATATATATTTTTAAATATAAATACAGTAGTAATTAAAATTGTTTGTTTAAATAAATATCCATGTTAAGAATTAAATTTGAATGACAATGCGAGATGGTGCAATAGCCTCGACAACCATAGATAAGCAAAACAAACAGCTTACCACTGTGGAAAAAATGGGAAATACCATTTAACATGCAGCAAGTTGCAATAGCTTTCAAGTATAGAATTTTGGTACTTCATACAATCTTGTATGACTTTTCTCATCTCAATTAGTATACATAACATATATTAATATACATCACTCCTAAACCTAAGAACAAGGAAACTAAACCTCTAATGCATTCCATTTTTTAATTGTGCTAGGATGAAAAAGGATCGGCTCTCTCCTTTGAAACTGAAACTGAAATGTTTAGAATTGGCCTCCTTCAAAGGTTTGATTGAACTGCCAATTTGCACGAACAAGATTCCTAAAAACAACAGCTCTCCCATCTGTTGTTGTCACTTTAAAAGATAGATTTTGCCCAATCAAGTCAGTATCCGTGTGCCAATTTTGTCCCCAGCTACGCCTCGTTTCTTGCCAATGAAAAGTTGAACCTCTTACTGCTACAACAGAGACACTGCCCCCCTCCAACGTTGCTTACCAGTACCAAAACAAAATATTTATTATTCAACATTGTGAATCTAATTCCACCGGGCCTCTTGCATGGAACTCTGCAAAAAAACCAAACAGAAGATCGAGAATTTAAAAATAAAAATATACGGGAAAGACACCCAAACGAATAATTTAAAGATACAAGAATAACAATAACAAGTCAACAAGTTGCGGTTCATCTAAGGCATGGCATTGTTATCCATGCCACCAAGATTTAAATCTTTGTTGGGCCAATGAACTGGATTTTGAGCGGTCAATGAATTTGATAGCTCATCAAATCATTAATGAGAAAGAAAAAAGAATACTTATAAAAAATAACTTAGTAATGAAAAGCCTTGATTACCTCCTGTACAGTACAGGAACTATGCCACTCTTATACTTAGCAATCCTTAAAAAAGCAGGCTCAGTCATGTCAAAGTGGTCAAGGGGTGGATTGCACCAGCCACCATTGTCATTGGGAAGGCTGTTGTTTGGAGGGCAAAAGTTGGTTGCTGTTACAAGCACTCTCTCAGGCAAACACCACTGTGGATCATTATAGCACTCTATTTCATAGCAGGCACCGCACATGCTACCATTGTTGAAAAGTGTTGTACTCAATGCTACAGTCCATGGTCCATAATCATGCCTGTATATGCTGTCATCATCATGGAAGTATCCACAAGCATCTCCAGTTATACCCCCTGTTGTTGCACATTCTCGAACTGTTAAAAATGCTCAAGAAATGCAATCTTGAGTCTATATTTTTTCAAACTCTTAACTGCTGGCATTTTTCTCAAAAGTAAAATTGAAAAAACAAACCAAAAAAATTCCCAGTAGATCCAGAAGTAACCTTCAGTAATTTTCTATGCAAGCATGTATGATCTATAAGCCCTTCCCTGTGTTATCTTACCCTGTAAGGCATTATTGCCACCATAGAATGTAGCGTGGGCCTGTTTCCATTGGCTTTGGTATTCATTTCCATAGGTTCCATGGATTGTGGAAAAGAATGATAACAACATCACAATTGTTATGTTTTTAACAAAGGCCATATTGTTTGCCTCCATATCATCGACCTTCAGACCAAAAATGGTTGAAAACCAAACTCTCTTCCAATTGGAAAGAAATAAGTCACACTAGATGAACAAATAGATACTTCATTTCTCAAGCTTCTCTTTCCTGGTTTCTTTTCATTGAAATGAGCACAAGAAATACAAAATTGTCTTGGATTTTTATTAGGCTTTTCACTTGTTCCCTGTCAGCCGGTTCTACAATGTAGATAGCCTACCCAGTCAGTTAGGTTGCCATGTGTTAATTTTTGTGTAGCTTGGACAGGTGTTCTAGTCTCGGGTGGAGATTACGAGGCTGGAAACACAGCTGGAATAATTATCTCCATACCTAGATAATTGATTTCTCGAGAGACTTCTAGATATTAGGGTTTAGAGTCTAATTAATCCTAGCCATTGATTAAAATTAAATCATGGCCATTGGTTTCCAATGAGGGGATTATAAAAGAGGATCAATAGGCATTTGGAAAACACAGATCCGAGAAGTATTTGCAGCGATAGCAAATAAATAAATTTGCGGTGATAGCAAATTGATTTGCAGTGAGAGCAAGGGCGCAGTCATAGCGTTGGGGATAGCAGTGGAGGAATATCAGCAGGAGGATTAAGAGATTGTCGGAGCTCTGCCAGTAAGAGGCAAGCAGTATTTGTATCTCTTGACTTGCTGAAGTTTAATATATTTCTCATCTGCAGTACTGGTTTTCCCTTTGGGGTTTTTCCAGGGACAATTTGTCCAAAACATTGTGTTGATTTTATTTTTCTATTTCCGTGATTTTTCCGTGAAATTGCAGCTGTATTATTATTTAATATTTGCTGTAAATTAATTAATTTTTCGGCAGCCAAATAATCTTATAAGATAGGAAATTAATAATCAGTAGCTGCAATAGATTTTTCACACCATGCACAACTAGGGCATCTTTAATATTGTTGTTTAACAGCTATTTTTGCATGATATTGCTGTGCATGGTTTTCTTTTGGAATATTTTTTATGTGTGAATATAGCATAAATTTTTAAACTCTTACTTTAGATGTGAAACATTTAGATAATGTTAAAATGCATGGACGTGATTGTTTTGCATTGATGTATGGAAGCAGGGCTTAAATTTGACAGTCCACTTTGTCTGTTAAGGAATTTTTTTCCTACAATTCAAGAAATGTTCTAGCTACGCATCCATATTAAAAACCCAAATAGGTGAATGCTTTACCAAGTGAATATAAAGTACATTTAGAATGAATATATTCTATAGAAAACAAATGTATTTCTTAAATAATAGAAGTCCATATTAAAAAAATTTAAAATAAAAGCAAAAAACTAGAAATTTAGAATCTATGAAAAACAAATCTATTTCTTAAATAATAGAAGTTGCTATTAAAAAAATTAAAATAAATAGAAAATATATATATATATTATATAATTTACAATGAATATATAATTATATTTATAAAAAACAAATTTAAAAATTTGGGATATATTCTATTAAAAAACAAATCTAAAAGATATATATTTAGAATGAATATATAATTATATTCATAAAAAACAAATAATTTTCATATTAATTGTTTTTTTTACAGTTTTTAAAATAAATTACTTGTATATCCTGAAATCTTTAAATACAGCTATACAACTGTCAAATTTAAGTGCTATATGGAAGTGTATTTCCATGACAACTTAATTGAATAAGACTCAAGTTTAGCACTAGTGGAGGCTCATCAATTTGGCTATCATGCAGTAAGAGAAGATCAAACATGAAAATTAGCAACTCTAATTGTTTTGAGTTATAAATTAGAAAAGAAAAACTCTAATTGATTTGAGTTATAAATTAGAAAAGAAAATGGCGTGATTGAGGCTATCATGCAGTAAGAGAAGATCAAACATGAAAATTAGCAACTCTAATTGTTTTGAGTTATAAATTAGAAAAGAAAAACTCTAATTGATTTGAGTTATAAATTAGAAAAGAAAATGGCGTGATTGAGGCTATCATGCAGTAAGAGAAGATCAAACATGAAAATTAGCAACTCTAATTGTTTTGAGTTATAAATTAGAAAAGAAAAACTCTAATTGATTTGAGTTATAAATTAGAAAAGAAAATGGTGTGATTGAGTTTGCTCGTGTGCACAGTGCAACATAGTATGAACTAGTAAAAGCACCAAAGGTGCTATCAAATGGCCAATAGGCACAAATATTTATAGGCCTATCCTTAAATAGTATACATTTATATTTTTTTCTAGAAAATCATTAAAAGTAATAGTTGGTGGAGAAGGCTATAAATACTATAAGAAAAGCATTTGTTTGCAAATAAAAACAATGAAATGGTATTAAATGAATAACCACATGAATTAAATCATGAATGTGCCATTATAAAACTAAATCATAAAAAAAACCATATATTTAGTAATTGCAAGATCTTTTCATCTTGTTGAAATTTCTTGTCCCCCTTTATGATTGCCTCATTATGCTATATCTACAACTTATATAATATATTTAATACCACAAGAATTTTAAAGAGAAATGAAGACAATAGAAAAATGTATAATAACAACATATCAATGTTTCGAATGTAACTTTTAATAAATCACATTGAATATGATATTAAATGGTAAGCTATATGAAATAAGATCACATGAAATATTTTATTTTATACAATTATTATTACATGGGCATAATTGAAAGAAAAATTATTATTGCAAGTATAAAGACCATAGCATTATTGTTAACAACACAATATTCATTTATGTAAATGAACAACAAATAAATTGAATATTTATTGGATGTTCTCTCAATGATCAACTTAGAGACAATGATTGCAATCGATGCTCTTCATCTTTCCTATTCTTAACATAATTTGCATTTTCTATCTTACTGTATCGTTCAAATGAGAATAGTGGTGATATTCTCAAAGTTTTGAGAGATTTAACTTGAGAGATAGCAGTGAATGTTAAACCAACCCTCTCTACATCACCAATATTTATTGTTGCTCTATCTAATGTTAACCCTTGTGACTTATGTATTGTTAAAGCCCATGCCATTTTGAGGGGGATTTGTGTACGATTGCCTCTTGTAACAGGTGAAACAGGACAAACTTTGGGTTGTTAACATCCCAAGGCACACCCACATAATTATCAAATTCCACAATCACACATAATGGCAACTCTGGTGGTTGAGTACGTTGATGATAAACTATATTTTTTATAGTACCAAGTGTTCCATTAACTAATCCAGTATTTACCCACAAATTACATACCAACATCACACGTTGGCCAACACATGTAGAACCAACCTATCCAAGTGATCATCATTAGCATCATGTGATTCTATACGTCGGGTGTATGTAGACACACTACGTGCAATTGGCATGTTGAGTGACTTTAGCATGTTCTTATTGTGGAGCAGAACCATATTGTTTGTGGCATATAAATGCATAGATGCATCAAATATTATATGCACCTCAAGACGTATTGAGTCATTTGTTCAACCCATAAGGAGTTTCCAATCATCATATCTTGCAATCGCATTCCTAATGTTTGTTAATATTTCTCTAAATCTAACTTGTTCTGGATCATGCCCTTGTTGTCGAAAAATTGTGTCCGAAGTCACAACTGTTTTTACCATAAGTGCTACCTGTAAACATAGAAAGTACATTTTTTTCAAAATAGATTAAGAAAGTAAACATTTACACCAATAAAATTCAGTAAAGATAGTAATACAATAAGTGAGACCTACATATAGTGATATATCTCACACAAGAGGTAAATGGGCAAGATCACCAACAAGGATAATTGACCTTCCACCAAAATCTTTTGTGCCATGTGATGGAAATAATTGTTTCAAGCGCATGTTGATATCAACAAATAATTTTGGGCCTATAAAACTTATTTCATCAATGAGAATATATCGGATATGCTTGACATCTTCTTGTAGAGTAGCTAATGATTGACCACTCAAAGGCTTGACATTTTTAATTGGAATTTTTAAAGATGCATGAATTGTAGTGGCACGTGTTGAAAGCAGCAACTCCTGTCAGTGCAAGTAATAGCAAGGGGCTTTTTCCATTGATTAACTTACGATCCATTGCATGCCTAATACAATTAATTAGGTAAGATTTCCCTGTTCCAGCAGTTCCTTGGATGATCATCTTAAGAGGTTCATCATTATCTAATAAGAGATAAAGAGATATGATGACTTGATCAATGATTTAAATTCATAGTTAACAAGGAGTACTAAAAGTAAAATTTAGATTGAAACTAAAAGTTTCTAAATAAAGAAGATTTAAAATTTAGCTTCTAATTTAAAGTTCTATTTAACACAAACACTTATCTATATAAAATAATAATAATAAAATATAAAACTAATACTAATGCATTTAAGAAAATAGATACAAGATAATTATATATATAAGATCAAGATGAAATCATATTCTTAAATATAAATCATATTCACAAGTAATGTTATTTCCTAATCTTGATAAAAATCTTAATTTATAATTTCAATAATCAACAAAGATAATATTCTTTCTAAACTAATATTTGATTCTAAATTAAATAAATACTTTATTAAGACAAAGTAATCAAATTTGCCAAAATACTTGATGGCTAAACAAATATCCACTTACAATAGAAAAAAGATAAGCAGAAAAAATTCCACTAACAACATATAGTATTGAATATGAATATTACATAGCATAACTAAACAACCAAAAAAAAATTAAACAACACACCAGAATTATAACATAGGCAGAAAATTTACAGTTTTTGTATTGATTGTATGACTGTCTATATACTACTTCTAAATTCACTGATTAGACAATAGTTGGAAGAAATGTCTTTATAGAGATTACAAGGGTTCTAAAGATAACAGAAGAGGATCTACAAAATTTAGTGATACACAACAGTAGTTTGGCATTAAAAAATTTAATTGATTTTTTTTTCTTCTTTACCATGCATGAGCACAGCAACTATAAATAAAATCTCCTAAATATAGAGCTCCAAATTCCTCACGAAGAATAAATTATGTCAATGCTAGCTATTCTATCTATCAACTTATCTCAGTGAAATAAAAATTAAATTCACCTTTACATACAAATGTTTAAGATAAGACTATAAGTTTATCTAAGAAAAAAATACCACTTACAGCATATAGTATTGAATATGAATATTACACAGCATAACTAAACAGCCAACAAAAAATTAAACGCCACACCAGAACTATAACATAGGCATAAAATTTACAATTTTTTGTATTGACTGTAGGACTGTCTGTATATTACTTCTAAATTCACTGATTAGACAATAGTTGCAAGACATCTCTTTATAGAGATTACAAGGATTCTAAAGACAACAGAGGAGGATCTATAAAATTCAGTGATACACAACAATAGTTTGTCATTAAAAAATTTAATTATACAAAGAAGATAACATTTAACTATACAAAGAAGATAAGCCACCCTCTGTTTTAGATGAAGAGGAGCATTGAATGTTTCTAATAGAATCAAATGATCAGAGGATATGTACGAAAGGGATTTGTTGAGGAAGCTCGAAAACTTCTCCAAATTCAATGTGGTAGATAATATAGTTGGAGATGCAGCTAACTGTTGAGTAGGGTAACAGAAACGCAGGCCCACATGTACCACCTAAGCAATCAAAGCTTAGAGTGTGCTATTTAAGCCTAGCCAAAATGCTCTAGAAGACTTGTATACAAGATCTAGATGCATAGACAAGGTGTTGGACTATTTAACAGGCTGCCCCCAAAAGAGAAATGTCATCTCATGAACTATAATGTTTGCAGAATATGCATCAAAACGCATTCATAAAAAAGGCTTTAAGAACTTTTAAGAAAATTCAATTGGCAGATACGAAACCTGAGGTCACAACTCATTTCAACATCTTCTCCACTTGCACCTAAATGAAATGCCAAGATTGTAAGGTATTGATATTCATTGAAATGGATTTAGAAACTTTTAAGCAAGTACAGTGTGTAGGTGTAAAGAAAAATACACAACCTCTATCAACATCTTCCCCCACCATGCCCAAATGGGAACCATAAGAGGGATATGGACTTCCACCGAACATAATGAAGAGATATTCTTGTTAGTTGCAGCCGCCTTGGTAGCCATGTTCACAAAATGTGGAAAGCACATATAAAAACGTGAATGGCTGAATAAAATGCCTCATGCAATGATGACATGATATGTACAAAATAGATATGTTGAAAAGGCACTAGAAACTTTTAAACAAATGTGATTGGTAGGTGCACAAGATATGGAAGCATAGTTAATGTCGCAAGCCAATGTGGAGTCCTAAAGTAATGCCAACTCACTTAGCTTTTGCCAGTATTCTCTCTCTGACTGTGCCAAAATAGAATAAATTAGAGTAGTAGTTATAATCTGCTCCCTAGGAAAGTTGCTACCTTGGTTTCATCCTTGAGTGAATTGCTAAATACTGCAAGAAAGTAATGGGTATATATTGTTTATATTAATCTTGTAGGCCAATATGGCCAGAGCGGTCATGGTGAATGTAAGTGGGAAGCTTTGGACCAAAGTGTGGGCAAAAGCCAAGAAAGCATGCATTCAAACGAGAGTGTTAACAATGAAACATCTCTTGGATCTTCTTAGTCTCTTCAGTATTTTGTTTATGCACATCAGAATAGAAATGATATTATTTTATCTAATGCCATGCTTTAATTCTTGTAGGGAAGACTTTATGGCTTATGCAGACATATGCTTCAGAGAATTTGGGGATAGATTTAAGTACAGGACAACTTTCAATGAACCCATTATATTTTCATTTGCAGGCTATGACGATGGCCACTTCGCTCCTCAACATTGTTCATACCCTTTTGGAAATTGTACTTCTAGAAAGTCCATTGTTGAGCCCTATATTGTTGCCCATAATGTATTGTTGGCACATGCAACTGCTGTGGAGTTATACAGGGAAAAATATTAGGTGGTGTTCTCTTACTTTTGGCTTTAAAAGTTACTCCCTTTACACCATGTTCTTGCATACTGATTCTTCTTTCTTTGGATGAACTTTGATCTTTGACCTTGTTTTCTCTTTTGTGGATATTCGTATAAGATCAATTTTAGTTTCTTTTTTCAATCAAGGTAGAATTTTTTGATGAAGACCATTGTGTACTTCTAGAAAAAATTCCTCAAGTACATGCTATTGTTCTTTTGTAAATATAGGTAAAGAAAAATGGTTGGATTGGTTTGGTTGTTCTTTTGAATTGGACCATACCCCTTACCAATAAATCCACAGATATAGTTGGAACTCAAAGATCCATTGATTTTCAAGTGGGCTGGTAAATTTGATTCTCTTTATAAATTCAAATTTGCCTATAATTTCAGCAGTAGTTATAAGCAGATTATATAACTAAATTGATAAGAATAAATATTTGATATATAAATGTTTGTTTCTATTTTTATTTATCATTTGCATACTCTTTCACATACCTCAAATTGTGTGGTTTCAAAAAACAAATTTGCATGCCACGAGGCTAACGAATTGGATCTCCTTGTAAATGCAGAGGACAAGTACAATACAGCTAGTTAAGTATGGAGTTTGAGCATACAAAAATCCATTGCAAAGCAAACATTTTTAGCACAATGAAGAATTCAAGTATACAAAATCCATTACAAAGCAAATGTTTTCAGGACAATGAAAAATTTAAGTAAGAGAAGGAAGCGGTCGAAACAAACCTTGGTGTGTGATTCCTGTGGAATTGATATCAGAGCCTGGCCTCTACTTGTTGTCTCTCTAACCCCTTTGCAGTATTGTGGAAGGCAAATTCCTAAATCTTGCAATTTGATATGCTCGCTTGAGTTTTAATAGCTTCAAATTTAGTAAGTGGTGGGTTTTACCGTTTCTTAATTGTCCAATGCATGGAGGATAAAATTTAATGAGTTTTCTTTATTTGGCGCCGACAGCCTCAAACCTTTATTTGTCTGTGTGGCATGACAGCTCCACCATCATAGACTTTTTTAGTTAATTCTATTAGGACTACCAAATTTTTTTGCCAGTTACAAATTTTAATTTGGCGCCGGCAGCCTCAAACCTTTATTTGCTTGTGTGGCATGGCAGCTCCACCATCATAGACTTTTTTATTTAATTCTATTAGGACTACCAAATTTTTTTGCTAGTTACAAAATTTAAATTTGTGGAGTGGGACTACCTTTTTTTAAAAAAAAAAAATTGTGGACGATGAAAGTAGTGGGACTACCAATTTTTTTAAAAAAAATTTGTGGACGACGAAAGTAGTGGGACTACCAAATTTTTGGCAGTTACAAAATGTGTGCACATATAGAATGGCCTATCGGCCAAACTAGTATATTTATATTTAAAAATATATATCCATAATTTCTTTGATTTTCTCACTTTTTTTTCATTTGCATTTTAATTTTTGGTTTTTATTTTTTAATTTTTCCAATTTCTTTTTTGGTTCCATAGTTTTCTGATTTTCTCCAGCTTTTCACCTTCCAATGTTTCCAATTTCTTTTTTGGTTTTTATTTTTAATTTTTAATTTTTAATTTTTCCAATTTCTTTTTTAGTTCCATAGTTTTCGTGATTTTCTCATCCCACCCCTAGTATATTTATATTTAAAAATATATATCTAAAAGTACGCTGAGGGATATCTTTTTTCCATAGTTTCTTTATTTTTCCACTTTTTTTATTTGCAATTTCTTTTCGTTTTTATTTTTTAATTTTTCCAATTTATTTTTTGGTTCCATAGTTTTCGTGATTTTCTGTACCTTTTTCTCCTTCAACAGTTTCCAATTTCTTTTTTAGTTTTTATTTTTTTATTTTCCAATTTCTCGGAGTAATTAAAAAAACTAAAAGATTTGCCCTAGTTTTAGCCCGCGCAAATAAGGTAATCATCTTTACTTCATACCTCATTTATTTCTATATTCACCAAATGCTCTTTGGACTTCCTATGAAAACAAGACATTCCCTCACAACAAATAAATAATGATTTTAATTTAAATAAAAAATAATAGAAGACAAAGTCTCCCCTAAAGTTTTCAAAACAAGTTGAAATCTCTTTGTTCTAATTTAAATTAGTAAATTGACAATTACCGAATATTAGATATAACTTGAGCTATTTTAGAAGATTGCAACTAGCAATATAAATGGTAGGAAAATCTTCTAAAGCTAACCTTCATAAAGATGAATTTATTGAAAATTTTAAATTAGTATAATATTTTAGATATATTTATTTAAAAGATGTTGAGAAATATTAGTTTTGGAATGTCTACCTAATCTATTTCTCTCTTACTAATTTATTATATACATATGTAAACGTATAAAGTTTAACTTTTATTTTAAAGTTATTTTATTTTATCTAGGCTATTTACTTTATTTTTACTTAAAAAATTATTTTATTTATTTATAATTTTAATAAATTAGCATACTTATTTTTAAAAAAATCTATGTAAAAGATAGATTTTCTCTAAAGATAGATATGATAGTAACATCCACAATTAATTCACTCCCCAACATTAATTTAAGGAATCAATCATTTTTGTTTCCCTAATAACAAATTAACTTTACATAAGTTAAAAAGAAAAAAAAAGAGTGATTTAATATTCATCAAAATGAGCCATACCTATAAAATTGGTGGTATACATGAGAAATTGTTAAACCCAAACTTATTTCTTAGGGGTTCATCCAAAATGGCCTTGTGTATATATTCCTTTAAGGAAATAAGAGGCTTTGTAGTTTGCATCCATAGTCATAGAATCCATTTACTTATCTTTTAATAACTTTAGTCTCTCATCCTCAACTTTGTAGTTGGATAACTTGTTTTCTTTTTTTAACTTAAATCATAGTGGTCATATGTAAATGGTGGCAATATTCTTAGTCCTGCCAAGGACTTTACATGAGATATGACCACAAATGTCAACCTTGTTCTTTCTTTTTGTCCTATGTTAATTGCATGGCTTTTGAAAGATTTAGATCTTATATGTGTGGATCTTAAAAATTTGGTGATATATCTTGAGAAATCCCTAGATCTAAACCTATTCTTCAGAGCTTCATTCCAAATGGCCTTGCCTAAGTATCCATTTAAGGGAATTAGAGGATTTGTAGTTTGCATCCATATTTGTAGCATCCCTTGATTTATCTTAGACTTTCTTCCTCAACTTTATGGTTGGAAAATTGTTTTCCTTTTTTTGTCTTTTGATAGTAGTCATATGTAAATGGTGAAAATATTATTAGTCCTTCCAAGGGTTTTATAAGAGATATAGCTGCAAATGTGAACATTGTTCTTTATTTTTGTATTATTAGTGCTTCCAAGGACTTTATAAGAGATATAGCTGCAAATGTGAACATTGTTCTTTATTTTTGTCCTATGTTAATTGTGGCCTTTGAAAGAGTCAAACTATATATGTGTGGATCTTATAAAATTGGTGGTATCATGAGAAATGCCTAGACCTATTCCTCAAAGGCTCATTACAAATCAGGTGATAGCACAATAATGTGTCCCACTAGTGGGATGAGGTTTAAAATGACCCCCACCTAAGGCAAAATCTCAAAACTTTCATTCAAAGTCAATATCTTTGAATGAAAACAACTTCAAACAAAGATGTCATAAACAACATCTTCATTCAAAGAAGTTACCTTTGTTCGAATATATCTTCAAACAAAGGTAATTTTTTATTATTATTTTTATGAATAAAAATTACCTTTGTTCGTAGATATCTTCAAATGAGGTAGTTTTTTATTGTTCAAATATATTTTTGAATGAAGGCATTTGCTTAAGTTTATTTGAAATGAAAATGAAACTCGTCATTTGTTTGTTTCCCATTTGTATTGCATACATGATGTAGGAGCATCTAGAGGTGTAAGGCAATCTTGCATCACCAAAAAAATAATTTTGTTTTCTATTATTTTCAAATTTAGTATTTGTGAATACCCATTTGCTTGATTAATGATTCAAAACCTTCGAAGTTTCCAAAAAGGTTGAGAATACTAGGACTTGTTGAGAATAAGGAATACTAAGAGGGGGGGTGAATTAGTATTCCACAAAACCACTTCTTAACAAATTTAGTTATCCAATTTCCAAAGTTAATAACATGAAAGCAGAATAGACATAGAAACAACAACCACAAAGACATAACACATGAACACTAGGATTTTTACATGGAAAACCAAAAAGGGAAAAACCACGGTGAGTGTTAGGTCACAATATATTAATATAGCACAATACCAGATTACAAAAAGGCTCACTGCCTCAGGGCTCACTGCCTAGAGAAATACTCACTGCAAGAAAGGCTCATTGCCAAAATAGGCTCACTGCCTAGAGAAGTAAAGAAGAAAGAAGAATGGCTCACTACCAAAATGAATTGCTCAGATTGCATCTACACATGCATGGTTGCAGCTCCAATGAAGCATAGAAATACTATCTCAAAACTCTTCATCTCTTACTGCTTTGTTTTCACGGCTCTGCTTTTACATGGAAATAAGATCTCTCTTCTTCTACTCTTTATTGCATTCACAGAATCCCCTTCCTTTGCATGTTGCACATATGTTTCTATCACATTTGCATTATTTAACAACCAAACATTGAATTCAATCCATATAAATATCCGCAACACTTAAGATCTTCATATTAGGTTGGCATACTCAGATGAAGCATATAGTTAATAAACTTGCAGCTTGTCGGCCAAATCCATTAATCAAAATACATGGCAGACCTAAATAGCATTTGAAACACCTTATATGTCGGCTCCAACTATAGAACCACTTAGAATAAAGTTCTAATCAATAGAACTTACCGTACATAAATTAAACTATCATGTCGGCCTCAAACACAGATTGTTAATGACTTAGTCTGACTGTCAAATCACAACTTTCACTGCAGACCACAATACTTTCTCAAAATCATATCAAAGACTCCTTAGGCATCACAGATCATACCTTCAGAACTGCAGAACAAAGTATTCTTTAGCGGCAAAATGCAGACCATCAGATCTCAAACTCTGTCAAACACTGTAGCGGTACTCAGCAGCTTGTAACTATCTTTCTGAGGACTTCAAATCTTACAACTTTGGATTTAGACACTTCATATAAGTGTTTACAACACCTCAAAACCACATAACAAAATATACACGTGCGGAGAAATGCGGATCATTTTACTTTGCACTGTACACTGTCCCTGTCTTGCTTCTATTCATCCAGACTTAGATATTTTCTTCAAACATACTTGAACTGCAATATATCATCATCAAGTGGCTATGAGTCAACATACTTGAACTACATTTGCTGGTCTTCATCTACGGAGGCATACTGATCCACTTTTTGTCCCTTACTCTGAATACTATCCATACTTAGCCAATATGACTAAGTCTTCTTTACCAAACCACAAACTTTGTTCCAACCTTGTTCTTTTTCTTGTTGCCATCAATGACAACACTCAATTATCCAACTTAGTAGTGTCTCTTGCCAAAAATCTCCCCCTTTGGCATTGATGGCAACACTTAGTGAAAAATGCTTTGACTGCCTTGAGTACTGCTCCCCCTTTCTATATACACTATATTTCTTCTCCCCCTGAGATGTTTGCCTATTTTTCACTGATCTTCTTCTCCCCCTTTGATATCAATGGCCAAGGTGTAGGTTCCGAAGTCAAAAATTGTCAAAACTACAAAATTTGCTATACTCCACCGCATATGTACAAATACACATTTGTATCTTAATTTACAGTTGAAGGTAGAATATCATTATAGATAGTCTTTATCAAAGCTATCTCTCCATTCCAACCATTCCTTGCAGTCTCCAAAATATGGATGTGGCTATTTATCAAGAAGACTATCTTTTTTGTCTTCTGCACATTTGATGGTGCATCAATTAATGCTTGTGATTTCAATGCTTCATCTGCCAGATTGGTCATGGAATCAATTTTTTGACTTATTAGCCCCCTTAGTTGACACAACCTCTCTTTGATTTCTTCCCTTTTCTTCATGAGAATGCTCAGATCATTGTGAATATTTACAACCTATGTTTCTTTGGCACTTATTAACTCAATTGCTGAATTATATGTCTTAGAAATATTAAGCAGTTTGAGTTCCACATCCTTGATTTTATCTTCTAATTCCTTTGTAACCTCTAGCCAAGATAAACAAAATTTGTACAAGTCACAGCCTTCTTTTATGGCACTTTGTATACCTCTTATATCTTTCTCTAAAGAGATTTCATCATTGATCAACATGGTTTTTAACTCGGCTAATCTTTTCTCATCAAATTCTTCTCTGACCTTTGTTTCTGCAGATTTTTCAAAGGATTCAAAATGATTGTTGATTGATTTTATCATACCTTTTAGTTGATTAGTAGATGATGTCGAAGTGTCTTTTTGGTATTCAGGCATCAATTCTCTCAGTATATCAGATACTGCTATAATGAGCTTATTGTTGTGCATGTGAGTTTTCATCAATTTTTCCTAAGCCTTTGCTTGGGCAAATGATACTAATTCAAATTTATGTTCTAGAGACAAGGAATTTAGATTTATTGGTTCTTGAAGAAACTTGGGTGGATTTAGGATTTGTGCACTTTGTAGCTTTTCCAAGGGTTATGTAATAGTGTCTCTTGCCACTTTTTCTTCACAAAGTGAAACTTTCTTTCTCTTCTTTTCTTCAGTTGTGGCTTCTGTAATGGATGACGTCCTTATTCTTTTTCTGGGACTAGATGCTGGTCTCTCCTCTTTAGATCTCTTATCTTTTCTTTCTGGAGTGCTTGATGTCCATTCTACTAGAGCACTTATGGACTTTGATCCTTTTGAATTGATTTTTGCCTTAATTGTTCATCTGATGTTTTCTCTGACTGCTTAGGTTCCATCAACATTCTAGAAGATAATTCTGAGAATGTCCCAAATCTGTCCTCTTTGGGATCAATGGGTTTACTTATTAGTGCATCAGCTAATTTAGTCAAGACATCTTCTACAACTTCATAACCTAGTGCTAGAACCCATACAGTTCTTGGTTCCACAACTTCCATGAAGTATTTATCTTTATCCACCATGAATACAATATCCTTTTCATATTTTATCACTACTTTTTCAGGTATCCGAAACCTTTTAACATTTTCTGTTGAAAATCTTTGAAATATTTCCATAACATTTCATTCTACTTATCTGCATTACCCAAACTCTGTAAGTGATTTCTTATTTGAGTGGCTACATATATGTGATCAAGCCAGACAATATTTCCTAAACTAGGTAGCTATCTCAAGAAGTAAAAGAGTAAACATGTAATCAATGTTCCATATTTGAAAGGATGATTGGTTTCTTTTGTTCTTTTCAAGTTCTCCATTAGTTTACTCTGAAGCAATTCACATAGGTCATAATCCGTATTGTTTTTTATCATGTCATATGCTGTGTATATAGCTGATGTAGACATAGAATTTTCTTTGTTGAGGAAGTATACTTTGTATCCAACAACCATTGATGCAAATCTGATAGTCAGATCCTTGATATTATTTACTGTAAGACAATTCTTCTCAAATTTGGCTCCAGTTAGCTGCATTACCACATTGTTCTTCATTTTCTTTATATTTGGAACCCTTCTGGGGGAGCTCATACCAGTTACAGCTTTGATGGCTTCTTTAGTTATCAAATAGGATTCATCAAGCCATAAAGATTCATCATGAATTATCCTTAGAATAAGCTTAACCCATGCATCAATCGTAATTGCAGGAAAATCCAACCAGGTGTCAAGTTTCTTTTCTCCTAGAACTTTATAATCATCTTTCAACACAATATCCATAGTAGTCAGTTCATCCAAATACAGTTTTTCTAACTTCATGTGATCATATTCTTCTAGACTAATATGAATGTATGCTCTGATATCTTCCATATGCATAACTCCATGTGGAGTAATTAAGAATGCCTCTAATGGATCATCTTCCAGTGATTTGAAGAATTGTTTCTTAAACTTGGGGTGAGGCATTTTCCTATCTCGATTATGTGAGGAGTAAACATTTCCAGAGAAAATTAATTTTCACAGTAGGGTTTCAAGTTTCAAATACCTTTTTCACCATATTAAGGTTTCCTTGATCTTGATCTAAAGTCCTTTGGAGAATACTGTAGTCGCTTTGAATCTTGCTTTCGTTTGCCTTAGTCACTTGAGTGCATGGGATGTAGAATGATTTTTCCTTCAGATACAACTCCTCTTATCCTTCACATGCCAAAACTTAAGTGTCATTAATGTCATTTTACAAAAAGTTGTTGAGCATCTTCCTGACAGCCACAGACACCTTAGATTACTCCGTAAATCTTCACAATTGGCCCTTTTCTTCTAGAACTTTCTTCAAAGGATCTATCATGTGATTCTTTTTATCATCGTGCTGGATTCCAGCACTAACTATCTGGCTGGGGGTTTTGGATTTTCAACACTGCTCCCCCTAAGCCAAAGCTCTCAAATTACTTCCTGGAGGAAGTGTCTGCACCGAATGATAGTGCGGATTCATCCTTGACTTCAATCACATCTTTCTTAATCCAAATCTTGTCCATTTCCTTCTTGGTTTCAACTAGATCAACCTTTTCTTTTCCTTTATCATTCCTCTACTCTATTTTCCTTTCTTCAGTAAGGTAGTTTCTCTTCACATTTTTGCTTCTGTAGACTCTGGAAATATGTCCATACTTGTTGCAATTGTAGCACACAACATTGCTTTGTCCTTGATTCCTTCTATTGATTAGATTTGATCTGCATTGATTAGCCATATGTCCAAATCTGTTGCATGTAAAACACTTTCCATTTAATGATTGACTATTCCTTGCATTGTAGGAACCATTCCTTACCAGATTTTTGCACTCATTTGATTTGTGACCAATTTTTTTGCAATTCAAACATTAACCAGAAAAGGATGGAACATTTTGATTCTGGTTTATTCTACTCCTGCACTAAGTAGCTTTATGACCAAACTTATTGCAATTAAAACAATGGCCATTGAAAGATGGATACCTTTGAGCATTTGGCTATCTGACCAGAGCTCTTCTAGGTCTTCTTCTTTGATTTCTGAACCAGTTTCCCCTATTTTGATTTAACTCAGTGTTTGTTTGACCAAATTTTGAACTTTCTCCTTTCTCAAATCCCAAACCTTGCTTATCATCAGCACTCCTTTGACTAGCAATCACCTCATCAAGCTTTGCAAAACTTAGTTTGAACTTTTCTTCATAGCTCTTGGTTGCATCTAGATCAAATTTTAGAAGTAGCACTTCTTTGCCCAATTTTTCACATTCCTCTGATTTGTCCTTAACAATTTGATTCAAATGCCTTTCAATTTTTTCCTTCTTTTCAACTTCCAGTCTTAACCAATTTAGAAACTCATGTGCTTCATCTAATTGATCATTTAGCTCCTTGCTTTTCTCTTTGAACTTCCTGACTTTCTCTCTTAGCTTTAGGATGCATTCATTAGCTTCTTGAATATTAGCTTTTAGATTCTTGATTTATGCTTTAGATTTTTCAAGATCAATAAGGGCTGCTTCTAGTTCCTTGTTGCTTTCATAATTTCCAAATCTTCTCACTGCCATGATTACACTACCCCAGATCTTCCTCAAGATGTTAGACTTTTTCCAAGGAACCTTGCTCTAATACCAATTGTTGAGAATAAGGAATATTGAGAGTGGGTGAATCAATATTCCACAAAACCACTTCTTAACAGATTTATTTATCTAATTTCTAAAGTTAATAACATGAAAGCAGAACAGACATAGAAACAACAACCACAAAGACATAACACATAAACACCAAGATTTTTACGTGGAAAACCCAAAAGGGAAAAACCACGGTGAGTGTTAGCTCACAATATATTAATATAGCACAATACCATATTACAAAAAGGCTCACTGTCTTAGGGCTCACTGCCCAGAGAAATGCTCACTGCCAAAATAGGATCACTACCTAGAGAAGGAAAGAAGAAAGAAGAATGATTAACCACCAAAATGAACTGCTCGGACTGCATCTACACATGCATGGTTGCAGCTCCAATGAAGCACAGAAATACTATCTCAAAACTCTTCATCTCTTACTGCTCTATTTTCACTGCTCTGCTTTTACATGGAAATAATATCTCTCTTCTTCTACTCTTTATTGCATTCACAAAATCACCTTCCTCTGCATGTCACACATATGTTTCTATCACATTCACATTATTCAACAACTAAACACTAAATTCAATCTATATATATATATATCCGCAACACTTAAGATCATATTAGGTCGGCATACTCAGATGAAGTGTATAGTCAATAAACTTGCAGCTTGTCGGCTAAATCCATTCGTAAAAATACATGGCAGACCTAAATAAAATTTGAAACACCTCATATGTCGACTCCAACTATAGAGCCACTTATGATAAATTTCTATTCAATAGAACTTACCGCACATAAATTAAACTATCATGTCGGCCTCAAACACAGATTGTTAGTGACTCAGTCTGACTGTTAGATCACAACTTTCACTGCAGACCACAATACTTTCTCAAAATCATATCAAAGACTCCTTAGGCATCAAAGATCATACCTTCAAAACTGCAAAGCAAAATATTCTTTAGCGGAAAAATGTGGACCACCATATCTCAAACTTTCTCATAGTCAAACACTATAGCGATACTCAGCAACTTGTAACTATCTTTATGGTGGACTTCAGATCTTACAACTGTGGATTTAGACACTTCATATAAGTGTTTACAACACCTCAAAACCACATAACAAAAAATGCACATGTGGAGAAATACGGATCATTTTACTTTGCACTATACATTGTCCCTGTCTTACTTCTATTCATCCAAACTTAGATGTTTTCTTCAAATGACTTCCGGAGGAAGTCATGACTTGAACACTGGAATATATCATCATCAAGTGGCTATGAGTCAACATACCTAAACTATAATTGCTGGTCTTCATTTGCGGAGTTATACTGATCCACTTTCTGTCCCTTACTCTGAATACTGCCCCTACTTAGCCAATATGACTAAGTCTTCTTTACCGGACCACAAACTCTGTTCAAACCTTGTTCCTTTTCTTGTTACCATCAATGACAACACTCAATTATCCAACTTAGCAGCATCTCTTGCCAATAGGACTTACTATTTTAGTAAGCCTATATTTGAGAAGCTGTTGAGCCCAAAATTTTCCCCAAAGCTCTAGAATAGCAACATAAAAATTCTTCATAAATTTCAGCCCAAGATCATGTCTAGTTTTCAACGTATTAAAGTTTCAATTTTTGAGATTCATGAAAAAAGTTTTGGAATCAATTTTGAGGCACTTAGAGGTTCCGTAATGGCCCAAAAATTGGTTGAAAATCAAAATGTGTCATGTCCCCTTTCCAAAAATAGTAGTTTCTATTTTTAGTAAGTCATGATGTCTAAAAATAGCGGGTCAAAATCACAAGATTACATTGAGAAATAATATTTATTTAATATTATGTTGTTAGGTACAACTTACAAGTCCTAGCAAATAAATATTAAATAAATAATAATAAATGAGTTATGCATAAAATGAGGTGTTGGGTTTTAGTTGGATCAAAAAAAGCAAATTTTGTGTGAAGGAGAATCTCACCACTTGTTGCCTTTTTGTAACCAACAACATGGATTGGTGGAATCATTTGGCAAAGGCTATTCTTGAACAATTAAAAAATGATTTTTCTAGCAAGCATGGCTTTGGGATTTGGGCACCCAAGTTGGCCATAGAATATAAAAAACAAAAGGATTTTCATTTGCATTATTATTGCTATTTGATCATTTTTTCTTCACAGGGTTGTTTAGCTTGTGGATTTCTCAGTGGGTGTTGGACCATTGGAGATGGAACTTGTGGATGAGATCATATGAGTTTAAGGTAGTATTGGGATGGGAGGCCTTGGATTATAAAGGGCAATATCATCCAGAGGTTACACTTGTGCTGAAAGATTTAGAGCAGTATTGGGGTTTTGCAGGTGTCTATAGATGTTGTTTCAGTGTTTTTTAGAGCATTGTATAATGTTTCTATTGTGTATCACATGGATAGTTGTGTTTTTACTACTGCACATCCATCCCATTTATCAGAGATCAACTCTATCAGTTTGAGTTAGGTTTATGGTGTTTCGGCGGTGTCGATAGTGTTTATTTTTTATAATTGTAGTTGCCTTTTTGTATATTTGTGGTTGCATGTTATTGTAGGAGTTGTATTTCATCCATTTCATAGGTCCATATCATATTGGAGAATTTGTATATTGATGGTTTGATCTCAGGAAGTGTTGCATGTGTAGTATCTAGGTGTTGAAATACACATTGTGTAATCTAGTTTATGTGCAGTTTGCAGTTGGTGTTGTGGGTAATATTGCAGAAGTTTGTTGTTGAGGGCTGTAGGTGATCATTGATGTTATTCCTACTATATCATATTATATTTTGTATATTTCCTATGGGAAAATCAAACTATGTCATCTTATGACATTTGCAGTGATATTTGGTGTAAACAGGATACATAGTTTGTGGGTTTTGCATTGTTTTTGGTTGTATAAGTTCATAGTGTTTGATGTTGTTGTTAATTAGTGTCTTAAACCTGATTCCATGTTATTTTCATCAGAAAACTCAAATAATAACTTTCTTGAGTGTTTTAGTTGATTTGGTGTGTTGTTCTATGTGAGACTAGTTGACTAGTTTCAATGAAATTTGTGTCTTTTTGAAATATCTTGGAAATTTATGTTTCAGATCTGAAATTTATGATTAAAATCAGTTAAGGGGAATTTCAAGTGGTATCAGAGAAAAAATATTTCTAGCCTGTAGGGTATTGAAGTGTTAATGTGAATCATGGGAGGTTTCTTGGAATCACTGTTTAAGAGCATGCGACAAAATGATGATGTAAAAGAACTTTCTAAATGGTATGAAGAATATCAAGGTTATAAGGATCTTCTATCATTTCAAGAATATTTGATATTACTGGGAATATATATACATGTGGAAGAGGAAATCATTGAAATTTTTGACAAATACCTAGGAGAACCTTAAGATGTCAAAGCCACAGAATCATTTCACAGGTACTACATCAGTTTTAGAAGAAAAGAAGAAAGGTTGAAGGAGAGTAAAGAACCAGAGATAGTGGTAGAAACACCTGAGTCACAAATTCAAGATATGGAAGAGATGATGATGGTGCAATAAAAATAAAAATTAGAATTGCAGGAGAATAGTGGTGAAGTCCAGAAGGAAGTGTCACTTGCTGAATGCAAAAGTGAGGTTGATGATATTGTATCAGAGGTCTCAACAAGGGAATACTCACATGTGGAAGACTCCTATGGAAGAAAAGATAATGTCATAGTTTATGATGAGTTTCAAGATGACCCTATTGAGAGACATGCACATAAGGTAAGTTCTTCACCAAACACCAATATTGGAATTCAGCTTGCTGAAATTTTGGATCGGCGATTAGTGGTATGCAAACTGATTGTCTTCATGATTATAGCTTATAGAATGGAAGTAATAATATTGGAAAATATCTAATGCTTGATAATTTATCATTACAATTTTTTCATAATCATGAAAAGCAACACATGGAGGATGAAACAATCCATAATGGCCTATGCACAAGAGTGTGGGATCCAGGTGTTCTATCCAAATCTAGCATACAGATTGAAGAGTCCAGGAAGAATGAACAAAAATTAATCTCCCAGTTTTTGAAAGGCAAGACAATGATTAGATTTTAGAGTAGTGTGGTGAGTAGACATGCTTTAGAAGGAGATCTTCTGAGTTGCAAGGATAGCACTGTTGAGGGTATCTCAATAATCCACATCTCAACAAACAAGGATGAGATCATTATGGGTAACTTGAGGTATGGAAATAATGATCATATTTCAGATTTGTTGTTTCCTCTTATATCAATACAAAACTTTTGTCACCATGGGAAGCATGTTAACAAAAATGATCTCTTGAGAGTCAAAGTGAATAGAGGTATTAATATTGAGTTCACCATTCTTTGCATTTGGATTGAAAGAGAATCTATAAGGGATCATATGGGCCTTGTTGTGCTTACTAACCACATTGTAAAGGACCAATGTTCACAATTTATAGATCACTTGTGGGAGCCAAGTACCAAAATTGAAGACAAGCTCATGAGTGATAGCCAAATGGAGATAGCCCTTTTGGGTTCAAGCTTGATGTTAGATGTGGGTAAGCAAAATAAGTGTCTTTTTTATATTCAAGATATTGTGACTAAGTTTATTATGGTGCATTCTAGAGGAAATGTTACATCCCCAATTTTGACGATGTTTAACTTTTACTTTTCATGTGATTAAATAGGTAAGTAATCATAGGATAATGCTTTGATGTTTGGTAAATGTTAGGATAATCATTGATTATGTGGATTATGAATAATGCTTAGAATTAAACATGTGATTACATGTTGTTGAGATTGTTTTATTATGATGAATAATGATTTATTGATGATACATTGATCATAGTTTGTATGACTGTGAGTGTAACAAGAAGATATTTCCACCTTCAGAATGGAAGGAGAGTATCACCAGAGAGAAAGGTATAGATGTTTGAAAAAGTCAGGTTCGCCATCTAAGATTCAAGTTGTGTACTTAGTGAACCATTTTGACATGGGGTATGTATTAGTTGTCTATTCTTTTAGACATTTCAATTCAACCTTTGTCGATTTGACGTGAGGAAAAGGTTTTCCCACATCAAACTTCATTTGAATTGGTCGAAAGAGTTTTTCCTGATATATTTCTTTGTTTTTCATAAGTATGCGAAGGGGGAGAAGATCTCAACCCACTTCCGTACCTTATCAAGTGATTAATACCAACCTTTGTAATAATGGTAATGATACCATCATGTTGCTATATTAATTATTTATTTGTTTAAATTCTATTATATTGATATAGAAATCTATTTTATTTTGATTGAGCAATATCTCTTTTTTGATGATAAGTTCTTCTTTGGTCCCTCCACTACGTTCACGTAGTGATTTACATTCTCCTTAACCCATGTAAAATGGTGGGAGTGGGGCTAATCCCACTGTGACTGTGAGAGTGTGTGGGCTTTGGAAGTATAGTTGGTGAGCCGCATGCTCCCCACATAGAGATTTTTTTGGAGAAGCTTTAGTTTCTACACATAGTGGGAGAAGGATAACCATCATTCCTTCGATAGTCTTTTGTGTGCTTATGCATTCATGGTTATGCATTCGGTGATACACAGGAAGAGCCTCTCAGTTGAGATGGGAGAACGATATCTCCAATAGCACAGTTGTTTGCTATGGAAAGAAAGAAAGCTTACGCTCTGGACATTGCGAGCTCTAGAAACTATATATTGTTATATCATTTTTATAAGGGATTGAAGAGCACAGGAGCACCAGTCTAACATTACTATGAGAATTCGAGGCTTCTCAGTCTATCATTATCTTTGTTGTTGACTCAATCGAGCCAATCAATAGGTATTAATATGCCATAATGTTGTTAACTTGTTTATATGGAAACTGTATATACGATATGTGAAATGATGCCAATTATGACATAGTCATTTATATATTGCTATGTGTTGTTGTAGATAGCCTTTTTCATTATTAGAACTCGTGCATTTTAACACAGTTGGTAATGAGGGTCAAAAGACTTACAACCATTAAATTAACCAGTGGTCGATACCACTATGTATAACTTAAAGCCTCTTAACAATTCAAAGGTCTGTAGACTCTATTATTGATTAAAATTAATGATTTCAAGTTATTATAATTGTGCATGCTTTGTAAAGCTAGTCATTTGTTTAATTTTCAAACCATAATGGAAAGGAATCCTACAACTCAATGAGTTAAAGGTTGGTTATACTGATCTTTCCTTAGAAAAGATATAATTGTCATCATTGTAGATGATATGTGATACCAAACTATACTTGCATGACTGCATGATAAGTAATATTTTTACCCTGCTTATTTAATTCTTTCTTATAGAAAGACATATGACTTAAGATGGTCAAGATGGTTGGGTATATAACCATAGTTGCAAACTTGAACTATTGAGTTGATTGACCAAACGTTTTCTAAAGATTAGTTATGAGAAAGCAAGAAACCCTATTAAGATAATGCATGTAATAAGGGTATATTTGGTAAACAGTGTTTACTCTTATTGTATGAATTGAAATGTCAATACGACCAAATAGTCAAAGTAAACTAGAGGAATATATAGTATGATATATCTATTGAAACAAAGGACAAGAGTGTTTATTATTTAATGTTATGGGTTGGAAAAGTTAACCCTCAAATTAAATTAGAAGAGTTATGAAAACTAAGACTCTGGAGTCAAAATGACTTTATTTATAAATATGTTTGATCAACATTAAGCAATCAAGAAAACCCTAGAATGAGACAAAATCAGTCTAAAGGGGTGTTTCGAAGACCATTGGATATTGGTAACAAAGAGTAAATGATAGGAAGTCATCGACCCTAGAATTTGCAAGGATGCAAAAGAGGGACTCTCGGAAAAGGGTGGAAATTCCAATCCCTTTTATAATGTATGTATATATCTTAGATTGAGGATTGATACCAGTCAAATGGATTGGAAAAGAAATAATGATTATACATGTTATGTTTATAATCACTATAGGATGAGATAGCTTCTAAGTCGAGTTAGAAGTGCGTGATCAATTGACTACGTTCATTGCAAAACATATATGTATATTAAATATTTGGCCAAAGTAATGCATCCATCTCTACATGCATTAATCGATTCACTGTTCTCCATATGGCATAACCATCCAGTAGTGTTATACATAGTTAGAGTGGATTTATAGTTGTATGACCATGATGAGTTATGAAGGACACAACACTAGATACATAGATGGAAAACCTTATGGCTCCTCATATCTATACCCTTCGCGAAGGGTAGGGCCACTTCCAAGAAGGAAGTTGTGTAGGGGACCTCCAGTCTATGGTTGGATTAAAAGCACTCAGGTGATGCTTTCCTTCCTAGGCAGAAGACAAGTCAAGACTTATGAAGATAGATATCAAAACTCCAGATATAGTATATTCTATTTAAATGACTTGACAATCAAATTCTATGTAAACTTATCATTATTGCCATGAGCAAAACATTATAATTGTGAAGTGAAGGAACTCACTAGCATGCTATCTTTGAACATGTTATACATTTTCAGTTTGAAAATATTAAAAAAAAAAAAGAATATGCTTTTTATGTAATCATTATGCAAATGATTAGTGTTTATTAAACATATGATTATGACTACCAAGTGATTTTTATTTACTTGATCGTAAAATGGGAATGTAAATTTAGGGTAATATGAGATGACATGTTACATATGGTATCAGAGCTAGGTTCAATACATGGACCTATGAGCTCACTGCATGAAATCTTTCTCAAACATTAACAGTTGCTAATGTTTGGATGTTCTTTTGCTAGAATGGTGAGAACAAGAATGACACCAAGGAAGAGGGTAACGGGAAATGGGCATTACCTAAAGGCTATGAGGGAGCGAGCCTCAAGAATGAAAAGCCTAGGCCAAACTAGTTACCTGGAAGACACATGGTTATATGATACTAAAATATTCACTGATGCTATTAAACACATCAAGCAAGAGAAGTACAAAGCAGTTAAGGCTATTGTTCCTACCTCTGAAAATGATATAGTAAAACCCCCTGCACCTAAGGACTTACCATTAGGGAATGGTCCTAATGCTCCTATTGTTACTCAGGAATTCATGGATGAGTACCTGTGAGTACATCCACCTCCTAAGTCTGATTTGATGAACCTCAAGGATGAGGAGGATAAACTTGGGAAGATCTTCCAACCTGAAAGTGACTTGCAGTTGCAAGATGTGAAAATTTGTAATGAATGATGGATATTATGTGATCCATGGATACTATAATGCAATTTTGAAAATTTTGGCAAAATCTTTCCTTCTTTTTTAAGATTGCATAAATGAGAATTTATTTATGTTTATGAATGGATTCAATAGTATGAAAAACTAATTGAATGCTTAATCTGTAAACTTTGGGAGAAGTAGATTGCAACATGGTTTAAACAAGAACCAACATTAGGGATAGCCAAGAGCAAGACCAACCTTTTGGCCACTCCGATTCAAAACTTGACCAGATCTATGCTCCATGAGACAAGGGCAAGAATTGGAACTTTAGAGCAAGAGTTCAGGGGTTAGAATTGACCCAGACAGGAAGCCTTCCACGGGGGTGAAGATGAGGAATGTCATGAAAACACCACCCAAAGTGGATGTGGAGAGAATAACTCCAAAATGAGACATGATGAGGATAAAGGAAGCCATTTGTCACTAGAATTATCTAGAGATATGAAAAAGATTACACCTCCCAAATTTGATGGGACTGTAAGCAGAGATGCTATGGAGGCATGGCTTATAGAAATGGAGAAATACTTTGAAATAAGAAACTATTTTGAAATCACCAAAGTGATATGGGGAGCATACCAATTGATAGGTGAAGCATCCACTTGGTGGATGAACAAGAAGATAGAGTTAAAATTGAGCTCCTTGAGTCTAACCTGGGAAAGGTTTGTGGAACTTTTTAGGCAAAGATGGTTGCCTCAGTTGTATTTTGATCAGAAGCTTTTAGACTTCCAAAATCTGAGACAAGGTGACTCATCTGTGAATGAGTACTGGGATAAATTCACCCATCTCCTCAAATATGTTCCCCAATATCAACAAGATGAGAGATTTCATATCTGAAAGTTCATCATGGGCTTGAATGCCCAAATTGGAGGTGAAGTTGATGTGTTGTTGATGTTTCTCATTGATGTCATAGGTTGTTGATGTTAGTCATTGATGTCAGGCTTTCTTTAGGAGTTCTACATGACAAGAGTTGCATTGATGTCAATGGTTGTTGATGTCACTCATTGATGTCAGGCTTTCTTCAGGAGTTTTGCATGACAAGAGTTGCTTCAGGAGTTCTGCATGACAAGAGTTGCTTCAAGAGTTCTCATATGGTGTTCATGGCTTCAGGAATTCATATGGTGTTCATGTAGATGATCATGCTTCATGTCAATATGATATTTGTTATGGAATTCATACTTGATAGCGTTTGATTGAATTGCTTCATGTCAAGAAGTTGAATGTTAGTGATTGAGTGAAGACACAATGAACAAGTGAAGACCAAAGTGATGGAGTTTCATTGGTATGGTAGAGTTGAATGTTTTTGATGTCAAAGGTGTTGTGTTCATGTTTGTAGTTAATGCAAATAAACTATATGCAAGAATATGCAGAGTTGAATGTTTTTGATGTCAAAGGTGTTGTGTTCATGTTTGTAGTTAATGCAAAGTAGCTATATGCAAGCAATAATGGTGTCCAAAGTGCTACTTCATTTCACAGTGGTGTCCAAGTTGTTCAAAGGCAGTGTTGATGCAACATGACATGCAAAGTGTTTATTCTTTGTCATTGATCTCCAAGGCATTTGGTGTTGATATTGTTGATGATTTGCTACTTCAAGGATTTCAAGGTGTTAATGCACAAAGTGTTGATGCAAAGTAAATTGCAAATTTTCTTGTCAAAGGTGGATTGTGTATGGTGTTGATGGCAAGGTATCATAGCTTGATTGTTCATTCATCTCATGATGTATACAATTGAAAAAGTTTTGGTGACTAGAAGAGATCTAAGATCAATCATAGGTGTTCAATCTATTAAGATCTTGAAAATGTTTAGGGTTTATACTTTGTGAAGAGATCCTAGAACAATTAAAAACCCTAAGTCTAAAGGTTTAAACCCTAAGTATCTTAAAGCAAAGTTCTTTTATTGACAGAGAGTTACTTTTGATATGTTTTAGTGTTGACCTGTTCTAGCCGGTGATGAGTCACTTAAGGGCATCAAACTCATTTGTTAACTGACCCTTCCAACCTAAGGCAACTAGTGTCTACCAGTGTAGCTTTTCAAATGAGTGCCAAAAACTTATCAATGGATGACATTTAATTCAGTAATGGCACGAATGGCAAAATCTATGGTCAAGATTTAAAGGCATAACAACCATCTTCTTTGAACCAGATGGACTATTAAGGTTTAAAGTAAGGATGTGTGTTCCAATCTCCAAGGAGTTAAGGAATATCATGTGGAAGGAGGTTCACTCCACACCCTATTCAGGACATCCTGGAGTGACAAAATTGCTAGCTGATGTAAAACAATTATATTTCTGGAAACTAATGAAGAGGGATGCTGCAAGGTTTGTAGTTGGATGTCTAGAATGCTAGAGGGTGAAGACAAAACACCATCACCCGACAGGACTTTTATACCCTCATGAAATTCTAGAATGGAAATAGCAAATCATTAGCATGGATTTTGTGCAAGGACTTCCTATGTCTAGAAATAGACACAATGTTATTCTAGTTGTGTTGGATAGACTCACCAAGGTAGCACATTTCATACCCAGGAATTTAACAAATGGGGCACCAGTCATAGCTCAAAAATTTGTGCAAGAAGTATTCAGATTGCACGATATCCCTGAGAAGATGATCTCAAATAGGGATGCCTGTATGACATCAAGGTTTTGGCAAACCTTGTTTTCCTCACATGGAACTCAACTAAACATAAGCTCTTCTTATCATACAGAGATGGATCGTCAAATGGAAAGAGTAAACCAAGTGCTAGAAGACCTATTGAGAATGTATTGCATGGACCAGCAATACAAGTGGGAAGATTATCTTCCTCTTATGGAATTTGCCTATAGTAATTACTATCATTTCGCTATTAAGATGGCTCCATTTGAAGCATTATATGGAAGAAAGTATTGAACTCTTATAAGCTAGGATAAGCTAGAAGATAGGATTATCCTTGGTCTAGAAATACTATCAAAAATGGAAGAGCAAGTCCATCTGATTAAGAAAAGGCTAGCGGAAGTGAATGATAGGCAAAAAAGTTATGCAGATGGTAAAGCATCACAAGACATTTCTCAGTGGGAGAAAAATTCCTTTTAAGAGTTAAACTACAAAAGAGTTCTATTAAGTTTGGAAATACTTCCAAACTAGCTCCTAGGTATGTGGGTCCCTTCGAAGTTCTCGAGGAGGTCAACCCAGTTGCATACAGGATTGCTCTACTGCTAGCTCTTCCCATGATGCATAATGTCTTCCAAGTTTCATATTTGAAAAAGTATATTGCAAGAGATAATCATGTTCCTATTCTTGATTGGAATGCCATATAGGTGAAGGACCCATGGGTGGTAATGATCGATCCCATCAAGGTGCTCAAAATACGTAAGTTATGCTTGCGTCATAAAGAGATTACTTAGTGAAAGGTCTAGTAGAACCAATATGTAGAAGAGAATGCCACCTGGGAGAATTATGATGATATTTATCAAAGATTCCCTCATCTCTTTTAAGCTTTTATTCATGATGAACAAAATGTTTTTCATGTTATAAACTTGGATACATTTAATCATCGGGGACAATGATTCATATGGGGGGCGATATGTTACATCCCCAATTTTGACCATGTTTAACTTTTACTTTTCATGTGATTAAAAGGGTAAGTAATCATAGGATAATGATTTGATGTTTGGTAAATGTCAGGATAATCAATTATTATGTGGATTATGAATAATGCTTAGAATTAAACATGTGGTTATGTGTTGTTGAGATTGTTTTATTATGATGAAAAATGATTTATTGATGATACACTGATCATAGTTTGTATGACTATGAGAGTAACAGGAAGAGACTTCCACCTTCAGAATGGAAGGAGAGTATTACCAGAGAGAAAGGTATAGATGTCCAAAAAAGTTAGGTTCACCATCTAAGCTTCAAGTCGTGTACTTAGTGAACCATTTTAAGATGGGGTATGTATTAGGTGTCTAGTCTTTTTAGACATTTCAAATTGACCATTGTCAATTTGACGTGAGGAAAAGGTTTTCCCATGTCAAACTTTGTTTGAATTGGTCGAAATATTTTTTCCCGATATATTTCTTTGTTTTTCATAAGGATGAGAAGGGGGAGAAGATCTCAACCCACTTTTGCACCTTATCAAGTGATTAATACCAACCCTCGTAATAATGGTAATGATACCATCATGTTGGTATAATAATTATTTATTTGTTTAAATACTATTATATTGATATAGAAATCTATTTTATTTCGATTGAGAATTATCTCTTTTTCGATGATAAGTTCTTATTTGGTCCCTCCACTATGTTCACGTAGTGATTTACATTCTCCTTAACCCACGTAAAATGGTGGGAGTGGGGATAATCCCACTGTGACTGCGAGAGTGTGTGGGCTTCAGAAGTACAACTGGTGAGCTACATGCTCCTTGCATAGATATTTTTATGGAGAAGCTTTAGTTTCTCTGCGTAGTGGGAGAAGGATAACCATCATTCCTTCAATAGTTTTTGTGTGGTTATGCATTTGGTGATACATAGGAAGAGCCTCTCGATTGAGGAGAAGGGAGAACAATATCTTCAAATAGCTATTAGCTGTGGAAAGAAAAAATCTTGTGCTCTGGACATTTTGAGCTGTAGAAACTATATATTGTTATATTGTTTTTCTAAAGGACTAAAGAGCGCAAAAGCGCCAATCTAACATTACTGTGAGAATATGAGGCTTACCAGTCTATCATTATCTTTTTTGTTGACTCAGTCAAGCCAATTGACAAGTATGAATATGTCATAATGTTGTTAACTTGTTTATATGGAAGTTGTATATATGATATGTGAAATGATGCCAATTATGGCATAGTCATTTATATATTGCTATGCGCTATTGTAGATAGCCTTTTTCATTATTAGAACTCGTGCATTTTAAAAAAAATTGGTAATGAGGGATGAAAGGCTTACAACCATTAAATTAACCAGTGCTCGATACCACTATGTATAACTTGAAGCCTCTTAACTATTCAAAGGTCTGTAGACTCTATTATTGATTAAAATGAATGTTTTCAAGTTATTATAACTATGCATGCTTTCTAAAGCTAGTCATTTATTTAATTTTCAAGCCATAATGGAAAGGAATCCTACAGCTCAATGAGTTAAAGGTTGGTTATATCAATCTTTCCTTAGAAAAGATATAATTGTCATCATTGTAGATGATATGTGATACCAAACTATACTTGCATGACTGCATGATAAGTACTATTTTGAATGATGCCGAACTTAAACTCTATTTATTTAATTCTTTCTTATAGAAAGACATATGGCTTAAGATGGTCAAGATGGCTGGGTATATAACAACAGTTGCAAACTTGGACTATTGAGTTGATTGACCAAACTTTTTCTAAAGATTAGTTATGAGAAAGCAAGAAACCTTATGAAAATAATGCATGTAATAAGGATATACTTGGTAGAAATTGTTTACTCTTGTTGTATGAATTAAAAGGTCAATATGACCAAATGGTCAAAGTAAACTAGAGGAATCTAGTATGATATATCTATTGAAATAAAGAACAAGAGTGTTTATTATTTAATGTTATGGGTTGAAAAGCTAACCCTCAAATTAAATTAGAAGAGTTATGAAAACTAAGACTCTTGAGTCAAAATGACTTTATTTATAAAAAGATTTGATCAACATTAAGCAATCAAGAAAACCCTAGAATGAGAGAGAATGAGTCTAAAGGGGTGTTTCAAAGATCATTGGATATTGGTAACAAAGAGTAAATGACAGGAAGTCATAGACCCTAGAATTTGCATTTAAAAATCTTCAACTATACCATTGTTGTTCCAGATCAGACCTTGAAGTTGCATTTAAAAATCTTCAAATTGAGGCAAAGTATGGAACAATCAGTGTTGTTTTCAGCAGGGTATATCTCCACCATTCGAAGGTAGAAGAGGTAATTGTTTCCAAGTTACATATTTGCTATTGTGAAGGATGCATTAACTATTATAACATTCCTATAGTCTATAAAAATCATATTTATGACACAAAGCAGTTTCAGATGTTTATGTTACAAACTACCTAGTGCTCATACATACATACAATGGAAATAGAATGAATTATTGCTTACAGATCCAGTTTTTGGGAAATGGTGGTGTACATGTTGTTGTTACATGATCTTATTTTCCATCCTTCTACAGAAAATTTTCCATTATAGATCAGCTAAAGGTACCATCCCTCAAGTTGAGGTAAAGTTTGGGCCAGCTAGTGTGCAATTCAGCCATGTATATTTCAATGTTTTGAAGATAGAAATGGTTGTTTCTTCCCAAATATGTACTTGCTATTACAGAGGATGTAATGGATTTTATAATAGTCCTAATAGCAGCACTAAACAAATTTATATCATGGTGATAAATTGCAAAGGTTCTAGGATTGACTTGTCACATACTAGTGTGCATGCACCATTAAAAAGACAAGTTGTGGAAGAAAGGATATTGATGCGAAATAAGGGGGACATATTACATACCAATTGATAGTGTAGACGCCCAAAAATGTCCATCTCTTGCAACATTACATCTTGTAGCATGTTTTTCCGTAGGTACCCATGTCATCACCTAATTAGTTAAATAAATATTATTTATTTGACTAATTTCACCCCTTTCTATCCCATAATCTCTTCTTCTATAATTAAATAAATTTTATTTATTTATTTATTCATGGCCATTTATCCCCTCTAATTAAATAATTATTTTTAATTGTTTAATTAGTCATTTATCCATTTGCCTATAATTAATTAAATAAATTAAATATTTATTTAATTAAATAAAATCTTAAACATATTTTCTTGCTTTCTTTCCAAAATTAAACTCATGTGTATCTAATTAATTTATTTAATTAGATAATTCACCAATTATCCCTCTTATCTTTTTTAGGATTTATTTCCTTTAAAACAGAAAATCAAATCTCTTTCTATCTTTTTAAATCCTATCTTATCTTGTTTTATTTCTTCTTTTGTCAAATAAAGCAAAAACCAAATCCTTATCAAATCTTATCTCTAAAATCAAATCTTCTTTCCTCCACATCTAAAAGTCTATAAATATGGCCTCTCACAATCCATTTGGAGGATCGAATCTTATTCTAACATTCTTACTCTGTCGAAATATTCTTCCAATCCTCTAATTTTCTATCCATCTTCTTCCATCAATTTTCATCCAATCATTATGCTGTAAAAGTGAGTAATCAACATCAAATTAAGCTATATTGATCAATCATGCATACACTTATCATTTAAGATATCTGAGGTATTTAAAAGGTTTGGTCAAAGGTAATACATTTATTGTTTTATCTTTTGTTTTGTCTAAATTTCTCATTTACATTATGGCACACCTAGTGGGAACCACTTCACTTGATCGTTTTTGCAGATTCTTGGTATAAAAATTTGTGCTTTCTAACCCTCATTTGCAAGTTTTGCATGTGATCTATCAAAGGTGATCTCTGGGGCTCAATCTGACTGCGTCATAGCATCTGAGAGGCCGTTACTATGCTTTTTTACTATAAATTTGCTAGGGTTTCGTCACCATGCAATTTTTGTAAAAATTTAATTTTTTTATTTCGCAGCTGTACTGTACGGATCCATATAGCACGGATCTGCAATTGAATCTGATTTTGTCATTGCAGGATACTGGGCTCGTGTTGTGAGATATTTATTATTTTCTATAGGTAAAATTTCATTATTTGTAGATTTGAGGCTCTGTCGACCTTTCTCTTCCCTGCCGACTTCTGTGTAAGGCTCTTTGTAGTCTTTAGTTGCCACCTTCTAAACATTTGTCGCCACCAGAAAACCCTTACCGCCTGATCGACATCTATAAAACTCCCTTCAAATCTCTGTCGATATGTAATCTCCTTTGTCGACTGCCAACCTAACGCATCTGTTGGCCACTGGCAAATCCACTGAGGTCACAGTTATAAAGCCGTAGCCAAATCTCAATTGCTTCCTCTTTTAAACCTTTCGATCTATCGCTACCAAGGGATCCTTGGTTGACACCCCATAGCCCTCTCAACACTTGCAGTCACCATCCTCCATTAACACAGTCGCCACCCCAAACCCTACAGTCAACATCTCTGATCTATCCCGATCGCCACCTGCCTTCCTTGTCACCTCTTATATGTCACAGTCACAGTTTAATGTATATCCCCATCAACATAGTCCATTTTAACCTCCCTCTATTGACACCTTCTATTGGGTTTTAAGTTAAACCCCTCATCAAAAATTATGCCCATACACTGTGGTTGCCTCAACATTTCGACCTATAAGCTTTAGTCCCATGCACATACAATGCCTTTGGGAGTTTTGGTCGCAAGCACTATCATAAACTGCCACCAATAGACCCTCAAAAAAACCCTAGCTTTAGTCCTTTTGACTTAGCAAGTTCAATATAAGCCTTTAGACATCGACATAGATATTTAGGGCTCAATACTATTGTTAACTTTATAGCCTAGAGCCTTAGGTTTTGAGTTTTTAAAAAAAATTCAAAAAGGGGTGTCGTTAATCTGTCAACATAAAAAGTACAACCATCAGGTACAACAAAACAACACATGTGACTAAAATCTTGCAAACCATTAAAAAGTCAAAAAGTCAACTTTTGCTCAACTAGTCAACTTGTCTTCATCCAACATACCAAAGGAGGCAATTTTTTTTCTTTTTTCTATAACCTGGTCATATGAACTCAAAAAATCATGCGGGAGGACTCGTTGGCAAGATAAGAGAATGAACTTCGTAGTGGCATCAACATTTTTAGGTAATTTCATCATTTTGTCTGGTAATTTCTCAGCCAAACTTTAGCTTCTTTTAAAACTTCAAACAGACATATCTTGAGCAAAACGCATCCAATTTCAACGAATTATTTTTCTAAATTGCTTAGAATCATCTGAATTTTCTATCTATGTAGTTTATTTTTCTATATCAGGTCATTTATCACAAATTTTTAATAGATCACATCTTTTGACCTAACCCCCTGTTGGCTTGCAAGTTTGGTTTTCTTCTTGTCTCGGTGACTTTCAGGGGCATCTAAGGAGCTGGAAAAGTAGGAGCATCAGCGTACATAGCAAATTTAAGGACAAAAAAAAATTATTTGCAACCAATCCATCTCTCATCTCTAAACATTGCTTGCCTTCACACTTCAATTTGGGCTTAAAATCAATTTTGTTTGCTATCACATCATTGGAATCTAGGCTAAAATGAACAAGTGTCTTTCCTACACATTTGGATTTGGGATCTTAAAATGAAAAAGTACCTACATTGTCTTCTTTCACACATTTAATTTCTAAGGGTTAATTAACAACTATGATTTGCCAAACCCTATCTAAGAGGTCTACTAGGGGATTTCATCACCCCTATGGACAACCTCAACCACATGTTCTGGCGGGGTATATCAAAGGGGGGGGAGCGAAAGTTGTACCTCAATCTAGCTACATAGTCAATGGGACAACCTTGTGGCCCCAGGTGATTTCAGACACAAGGTGAAGTGGTATTCACTTACGCTTATGCCACATCCCTTCAACGGGCTAGTGTTCACAAATTTGGGCCCCTCGTACCTTGTGTATATCAAGGACACCCTTAGTTAAGCCTTGTGTAGCCTAGCTTAAGACTTATCGGTCATACCCTACTTGATTAATCATTAGGGCTTGTTGTTGTGTTTACAAGTGTTTAATTAATCATAACATCTAATCTTGCAAGGAAATTTGAACATTGTGCTTGGCGTGTGTGTTTATGCATTTACATTGTGTTTGATATTCCCCAAGTCAAACTACCAATCTTTTCCTTATCATCTAAGCAATCACATCCTAAGCAAATCCTAATTCATCCTAATCATCAATCCAAGTTATCCCACCTTGTTGTCCCACATCATCCTTATCATTATCCTAATCCATCCAAGTCACGTAACCCAATCATCCACACCATTATCAAAACCCAAAATCCAAATCAGCCCAATCAAAAAATCAAGACCTTGTTTGATCATTATCAACATTTGTCCAAACTCACTTGAGATCATTAGTCTATCTCAAGTAAGTCACCCAATCAAATCAAACCAATCAACTCTATTACTTAAGTGTCATTAGTCTACCTTAAGTATAGAAAATCATCCAATCAACTCTATTACTTTAGTGTCACTAGTCTACCTTAAGTATAGAGAATCATCTACTCTTTGAAGCACAACAAATCATCCTAAGGTATTGAAATTTGATCTCCAACATCGCAACCACTCCACATCCTCATATCCTACTCTACCACTTGTAAACATGGACATGGCATTTCTAAACAAGACCTATGAGAACGATCCTTATGGCACTAAAAGAATGTTTGATCAACTTCAATGGTTATATAGAAAGGAAGAAGACCTTGTGTCATCACAACAACAACCAATCATATCACAACAACAAGCCCAATCCTATGTGTCACCTTCACCATTATCCCAACCTACTTCATCCACCTATCATGTCTATGCTACATCAACTCGACAACATCCATCTTAAGATCATCCAACTCATTTCAATGTTCCAAAATATCATCAAACCTATCCCCAAGACCAGCAAGTGTCCTTACAAGAATTACATGCAATCTCAAGTTGTCCTTTGTATATAGACCAAGTGTCCTCACAAGAAGCACAGGCAAGTCCAAGTGGTCCTTTATACATATGTCAAGTGTCCTTAAGTCCACCTTTGCATAACTTAGCATCCTTTGACAAGGAAAAACCAATCTAGCATATGAGTCATCTTCACCATCCAATCATATGCCAACACATGAGCCAATTACTCCTATCCCAACACCATGTGATCCCAATCCTAGTCCATTGTTCCATCAACCTTCATCACCTTCATCCCCATGTTCCACTAACCTTCCATTAAAGGATTCCCTAGAGATACTTTTGGAAAAATTGGTTGAGCTACCATCGCTAAGATCATATTCTCCATCTATTTATAAACCTAGTTGATATAAATATGATGAATATTGTACATATCATGGATATAAGAGTCATGTCATATCCTCTTGCGTAAAGTTTAAAAGATTGGTCAATAACCTAGAAGATTGTGGCAACATTGTGTTAGATCAAGCCAATTTATCTAATCCCATTGTCCATCCATCTAGCCCAAGTCCCAATCCATCCAATCCCATTATCCCTCCACCTAATCCTAATCCTAAGCCTACAACACCATCTACCCTAATTATCCATCCCCTATATTGTCCTATCACACATACCCTTGCAAAGGATGTGATTCTTTGGTTACTAGCTAGGAACAACTTATCCCCATGTCCAACACCTATTCTTGTGCCTATCCAAGAGCCGTCTATTAACATGCCTACCCTTCAACCCCATCATGTGACCCACAAGCCATCAACCCTATTCAAGAGCCTCTTATCATGAGCCACAGTCAAAGTTCATCATACTCTCTCATGGATGAATACCAAGAACCCATCAAAATTATCCAAGAGGCTCCTACATACCCTTCCATTCAAGCAACCCAAGAGCTATGTCAAGAACATAATCAAATGCATGTGGAAACATCAAGCCCCCATCCTAATCAAGATCAAATTACTTCCATGCACCCCATTCATAACATATATCTCTTCCATGTTCAAGATGAAACCGATGATGAAGAAGCTATTCCTGAGCAACTTGATCCTATACCTATCCATGAGCAACCAATCCCAATCTCACCCATCCATAATCTATACCTTCTCTATGATCAAGATGAAACCCATGATGAAGAGCCTATCTACGAACACCTTGATCCTATCCTTCCTCCCATACCCATCCATGAGCAAGATATCCAAATTGCTCCAATCTATCCTCCATCTAGCCCCATCCATGATCTACAAACATCCACTCCCCTTGATGAGACAAAGGCCTCTCAAGCAAGCATAGAAGATCAAACCAATAATGAAACTTCCACATCCACCATCAACCCTATTCCAAATCCACCATCATGTCCTATTGGTCTTACCACCTTCATCCATGAGTGTTCCTCCTTAGAACACCAACAACTATTATCCTCTATCTCACCTTCTCCATCTAATAAGGAACTTGTGTCTAGTGTTCCACCTATACCTAATCCCATTGTCCACCGCATGCTTCAAAACATGAACTACCAAGGTAAAGGCTTAAGCCTTTATCAACAAGGTATTTTGGAGCCTATCCATATCAAGGTCCCTCCACGCTCATTTGGCCTTGGATACACACCCCAAGGTATACAATCCAAAGATGTTGGTACTTCCTCCATGCCTCCTAAGTCCACTTCCTATCACAAATCCCATCATACACCTAAGACACATGTTGCCATTTCACCTCCATCATCTTATAAATGTCAAAAGCATGTGACCGTGCACCTTCCACCATCAACGTTGCCTCCATTAGTTCCAAATCCAAACATCCCTCCATCAAATCTACCTCCATTGTTTCCAATACCTAATATCCCCATTATCCCATCCTCTTATCCATTTATCCATAAATCCTCTAAAAATCCTAATCATGGCCAACAAATGCACACATCGTCTAAGCAAGGAGATTCCACCATGTCCATGGGATTCAAAAGAAAAAATTTGGATGCCTCCTTCCATAAAGAAAAAAATCATAAAAATCCTCATGCCTTTGGACACAAAAGCAAAGAATCAAAGCAAAATCCATCCAAAAAGTTATCCAAACCCATACCCTCACAAGCAAAGTCAAAAACTAAAATGGTATGGATCCCTAAGGAAAAATCAATCAAATCAAATGAAGCATCCACCTCTCAAAAATCCCAACCATCCACTTCCACCTCATGTTCCCACTCCATTCAAGAATCTCATATTCTATCCCACAAGAAAAATAAAAGTCATGAAAATACTAAGTCTATGTGGGTACCTAAAGAACTTCATCATCCATCTCCTAAGCAAACATCACCATTGCTTCCTACACCACCTTCCCATCAAAATCTTCAATGTTTATCACAATGTGGGCAACCAATGGTCATGGTTCCATTCCATTCTGTAACATTTCCATATACCTCAATCTCTGCATCATTCATCCACTATCCTACATATCTCCCCCTTCATCTTCCTATGGTCCATGCTTTTGGCTAAGCCCTTCCATCCATCTTCCATCCATAAGCCCTCCATAATTCACATCATAATCCACTATCATTCCTATTAGAATCCACCATCTACCTAATCCATATTTCATGCAATCCCCTACCAACATCTATGAGCATAATGACCTTGACATGGTCCATGCAACAACATCACTCTCTAATGGGACTATCACTTTCATGGCACTAGACACTTGAGTCCTTTCTATCCATATCCACCTATCCCATCAAAAATTCAAAAAAGTAAAGAGAAATCCCTTCGTCCAATGGTGAAAACTTGGTAAACAGGCACCTTGGATAAGTACCATGATAAAAACTTAGCAAACATGCGTCATGTGTAAGTTGATCTTCTATGTCACCTACACTCGGGGGCACCTTGTCTCATCCACCACATCATTTTCAACCTATCTTACCATACCATTTCCTACCATCCTTATCCATTCCACATACATACACCTATCCCATTGCATCCATTCATCCTCCCTTCCTCCTTTCGATCTTGATAAAGATTGGGAGCACAAATGTTGAAACATGCCTTGGATATCTCTTGATATACCTTATCTTTTTCAACAAACCGATCCTATCATTATCCTCTTGTCATTAGCCATCTTTCCATAAGTCCTATCGTTATAAGCGTTGTCATGAAAAATCCTAAGCATACTATCTAGAATGGGGCATATTATTCCTATGTGTCATAGCCTTTTGCGATCACATCCTTTCTCTTACATGGACATTCTTTCCACTCCACTATCGCCTATTTGTTTATCTATCCATCCTACATCCATCCTTGTACCTAGACTTGGCTTCTCACTTTGTCATTGGTATTTAGCACTAAGGCTACCCCAAATTGTAAATCCATTAACATCCCAAAACATTAAAAAACCCAAAAAAATCAATAACATATCAAAAATACAAAAAAAATCATATAAAGTCCTGAAAAAAAATCATAAAAAGTCATCAAATCCAATCATCAAATTAAATCATCAAGATCAAATCAAATCAATCCAAATCATCAAGATCAAATCAAATGAAACCAAATCATCAAATCAATCAAATCAATCCATCCAAACACTTCTTCCAACTCCATCCAGTTCTTAATCTCCTTCATCTTCCATCATCACCATCTCAAAATCAGAACTACATTTCATCTCTATTGTTAAGTGCCTTGATCCCGTGGATACAGGGTATGTAGGCAATCTAGGATATGAAGGAACTACCTAGGTTCAGGTACAAGCGATACCCCTCTTTCATCATTCTTCTAAGATTCATCAATCATCATCTTCATCCATCTCCTATTTCTTCTATCATCTATCTCCCCTATCATCAATAAACATCTAAAATCCAATCTATCAAATTCATCCATTCAATCATTCAAATCAATTCTTCAATCCATTCTTCACATCAATCCATTTAAGCAATAAACTCAAATGCAAATCAATCCTTAATCCACACCAATCAAGTTAATCAATCATGTCAAATTATCCAATCGCAATCAATAGTCTTGATCCTATCCTTGTAAACCAAATCAATTAATCATGCATCCTTGTGTTGATCTAGGGATACATCATTCCCCGCAATGACAACACTATTATCATCATTAATCAATCAACAATTAATCATCGGTTTACAGCTTGACAGGGGCAATACCTTGTTTATTTTTGAATCATGTTTGCTTGCTTGCTTGTGTGTTATCTTTTTATCTTGCATTTGTATCACATCCGCATAATTCCAACTAATATTCATATCTTGTGCATGTTGGAATAGCTTTTTGCATTATCCTTTGCATCTAAGGTCACATCATACCTTTTGTGCATTAGGACTTTAATGCCCTAAGTTTTCTTCCTCATATGTCTAGACAAGGTTGTATTATGTTGGGACACAAGACACATCGTCACCTTGGTCCTCATACCCTGGTGCATAACGTCTAGTGCTATATCAAACATCATGGTTGCTCACTTTCATTATGGCATAACACATCATCCTTTCTTCTATCCCTTCCCTAATCTTTTTCAATCCATTTTATTTCGAGAGCCTACCCGTGTTTGTCCAACCCGCCTATCCTCTCGAGGGGGCATCCTCATTCTATCTTTCCATCATCATCTTTTTCTTCTATTCATACCTTAGCTTCTTTGAAATGATGCTACTCGACAAAAATTTTATCATCTCAAAGAGGGGAAAAATGTAGACACCTAAAAATGTCCATCTCTTGCAACATTACATCTTGTAGCATGTTTTGCCCTAGGTACCCATGTCATCACCTAATTAGTTAAATAAATCTCATTTATTTGACTAATTTCACCCCTTTCTATCCCATAATCCCTTCTTCTATAATTAAATAAATTTTATTTATTTAATTATTCATGGCCATTTATCCCCACTAATTACATAATTATTTTTAATTGTTTAATTAGTCATTTATCCATTTTGTTGGTTTTTTCTTCTGAATTAGCATTAGGGTTTGCCAGTTCCTATGCACGTGCAGATTCAGCCAACTAATACAGAAGGTTGTGTGAGCTCCTCCCTTCACTTCTGGTTCTGCCGCACCAACGGGGGTATCCCTATCACTCAAGATGTAACCTTGACTAGCTCAATGATATGAAGATTTAGCTTGACAGCATCAGGCAAAATACTCTCATGTCTAGACCAAGATCTACATGGTAGATCACAAGGTTGGCAACATTCTTAGACATATTTGTCTGGTGGGTATGAGAGCATGCAGGGGGTTCCTAATCCTACTCCTACAACTAACAGGTTGAAGTGATGAAATGGGTGGACATAATGTCTTGGATGCAAGACAAGGGGTTTTGGCTCATAACTACTGACCCAAGAGCAGACTGGTGCCTATCCATTGGGCAAAGAGTCAACTAGACGTATACAACAGATGGTTTGCAACTTTCACTCAAGTTTCAAGGGGTTGGACTTGATGCTTGCCTTACAAACATCACCCAAGAGTGGGTATTTAGCTGCCTCTACTTATAGATATCCCTACAGACATACAACCTTCTCCGTGCTCAACCTAAAACAATTTAATCCACTCCTTGAATGGAAGTTAGAGATCAGGCATGTGATACAGAACCCTGTATCCTAGAATCTATGAAACCCTTAGCAACCAGATTCAAAAGAAGGAAAGGCATGCAACAAAGGAGACAGACAGATAAACACATGCAGTATAGCATTTTTCATATAAATCAACATGAAACTGAACATATATGCAAGATACATTCATGTTGCAACTCATAAACTCCAAAATGGGATAGAACAACCAGGGTCATGCCCTGTCTTTCGTTATTTACACAAAAATGCCCCAAGCCTTCAAGAACCTACAAATGAGCAACACAGCCCTACTTATACAGCAAGGAGGGTGCACTCAGCATTAATTACATGGCACAAGTCAAAAATCTGCTAGACACAGTACATTGAGAAAATGGTGCTCAACGCATTCAATGCAGCAAGTGGGAGAGGAGACAGGGAGAAGTCTCGAGCCGTGCACCGCCACCGAGGATTCACATCTTCGGTCAAGTACTAAATCCATCCACTCCATCGCCCATACCCTATAACATCCGCCATTAATGTCCACCTACTCGCGGCCTTGGGAAAAATAGTTAACTGTGCATCGCAAACCTTTCTCGCCAAAATGCCTCATCCTGATATTTCAAATTATGTAGGAACAAATTATCCCACATGCACCCCGCGACAACCCTCTCATCACCTTATATACTAGGTCGCGAGCATATATGATGTCGGTGCTTTTGCTCCCGACGACACTAGTATAAGCCTTCATCATCATCATCCTCCAGCAAGATATCCGGATATGAAATATCACCTTGACATCATCATCACCCTACATGATAATCGCCCCCAAACATCACCCCGATATCTCGCATCAGCCTGATGCAAAATATCACCCTCATCGAAAAGATCACCCCGATAAGGAAAGTCACCCTGATATTCACCTTCATCGGCACAACCTGATGCGTCAGAGAAAGATCCTCCTGCCTCGCCGATACCAAATGTCTGGCCAATGAACATCTTGATGACGTCACCATCATATCTGCATACTGCGCACCTCCTCATATCCGGATGACGTCATCGTCCTATTTGCAAATATCAAGGGATCTCCATAAAATGACTAATGTTAAAATATGACCCCCCGGACCTTGATGACATCACCACATATCGGCATCAAGATGATATTCGAAAGATAATCAGATATTTGAAAAATCACCCTCATGCACAAATATCATGCTGCACTGTAGCTCCACTATAAGATCGGGGTGATATATGAATATGACGGATATTTGAAATGATCACCCCCCACTAGACAATGCATGAAGCCAACAGGTGGATATCTCCCTTAAGAAATATCATGATGCAGATAGACAGAAAAGCGGATATCACCCTAACATAAGAATAACGTCAGCAGCATCAGGGTGAGAAAATAATGAACATGAAGTGATAAAGTAACATCAGGATGATCTTAACCAAGATCACCTGATGTTCAAATATGATGACCCCAATGAAAAATAGGTCATACTTAGAACCTTGCAGCAACATCATCAGGATGATCTTAACTAAGATCACCTGATGTTAAAATATCACCCCGGAGCAAAAGATCATGCAGGCAGAAAATATGATGATCCTCACAAGCAACATTAGGGTGATAACCAGAAATATGATGATGACAACCTCCTCCTCGAAGAAAATATGATGCTGATGTTGAAAAATGCTGAGGAGGTCCAGAGACTTAGAACTTTTGGATTTTTTGGGAAGGTGCTTGCATGGATATTTGCTTGAAAACTGAATGCTCATGCAGGCACCAACACATTTGCCTATAATTAATTAAATAAATTAAATATTTATTTAATTAAATAAAATATTAGACATATCTTATTGCTTTCTTTCCAAAATTAAACTCATGTATCTAATTAATTTAATTAATTAGATAATTCACCAATTATCCCTCTCATCTTTTTTAAGATTTATTTCCTTTAAAACATAAAATCAAATCTCTTTCTATCTTTTTAAATCCTATCTTATCTTGTTTTGTTTCCTCTTTTGTCAAATAAAGAAAAAATCAAATCCTTATCAAATCTTATCTCTAAAATCAAATCTTCTTCCCTCCACATCAAAAAGTCTATAAATATGGCCTCTCACAAGCCATTTGGAGGATCGAATCTTATTCTAATATCTTTACTCTGTCAAAATATTCTTCCAATCCTCTAATTTTCTATCTATCTTCTTCCATCAATCTTCATCCAATCATTATGCTGCAAAAGTGAGCAATCAACATCAAATTAAGCTATATCGATCAATCATGCATACACTTATCATTCAAGATATCTGAGGTATTTGAAAGGTTTGGTCAAAGGTAATACATTTATTGTTTTATCTTTCGCTTTGTCCAAATTTCTCATTTATAGATAGCATGGATCAGTTGGTTATATCTTGGTGATTGTAACATCAATATCACTCAGCTTAGGCCCACTTCTCTGAAAGTTCCCTGGATGCCAAGAAGGATGTTGGTCAAAACTGTATTTGGTGAGTCTACAAATCAGTTTGAGTATTGGGGAAAATGCACCAAATATTTGCACATACAAGAGCCTAGCTTATATGGACACTTCCATTTGGCACAAGGCATGGTCACTAAAGAATCAAAATCTCTAGATTTGCACTATATTCTTTGGCAAGAGTTGTCTCATTTAACAGGTACAGAGCAAGGCTTTTTTAGCAGTATAGCTTAACTTATCACATTGACACAATGGTTCTTAAGCAATTTGAGTCTGAATTGCTTGAGGACAAGCAATCTTGGGAGGGAGGACTTGTCATGTGCCCTTTTAAAAAATAGTAGTTTCTATTTTTAGTAAGTCCTGATGTCCAAAAATAGAAGGTCAAAATCATAAGATTACATTGGGAAATAATATTTATTTAATATTATGTTGTTAGGTACAACTTACAAGTCCTAGCAAATAAATATTAAATAAATAATAATAAATGAATTATGCATAAAAATGAGGCGTTGGGTTTTAGTGGGATCAGAAAAGCAAATTTTGTGTGATGGAGAATCTCACCACTTATTACCTATTTGTAACTGAAAATGTGGATTGGTGGAATCATTTGGCAAAGGCTATTCTTAAACAATTAAAAAATGATTTTTCCAGCAAGCAGGGCATTGGGATTTGAGCTCCCAAATTGGCCATAGAATATAAAAAACAAAAGGCTTTTCATTTGCATTATTATTGCTACTTGATCATTTTTTCTTCACAGAGTTGGTTAGCTTGTGGATTTCTCAGTGGGCATTGGACCATTGGAGTTGGAACTTGTGGATGGGAGCCTATGAGTTTTAGGTAGTCTAGTGATAGGAGGCCTTGAATTACAGAGGGTAGTCTCATCCAAAGGTTGCATTTGTGCTGAAAGATTCAGAGGAGTTTGGCAGTTTTCAGTATTGGGGTTTTGCAGGTGTCTATAGATGTTGTTTCAGTATTTTTTGGAGCATTGTGTTACCTCTCAATCTGACTGGATGCTTATTCCCAGTTGTCCCTACAAGGTAGCCATCAATGATCAATAGGATTCCTATGCCAACGGCTAATAGTATAGGAGATAGACTCTATAGATATCTCCTCTTCTTCTTTAGGCTCTGCAGAACCAAGGGGGGTATTCCCTATTCAACACCCATGAGGTATGTTTGTGGATTGATTGGGATGTTGATACAAAGAAGATAAATCCTCTATTATGTAGACCAAAACTGTGAGATAAGTGCAAAGGGGCTAGCTTTGGGCCTATGCTTAGTTGTAGACAGAGGATTTTAGGTCCTAAAGCTACTTCTAAAATCCTTAAGGTCTGCATATGAAGTTTGAGTTTGATTTGTATTTGGATGCAAAACTAGGACTTTGGTTGCGACCTCAATACAAGACTGGATTAATGCCTATCTAGGGCTCGGAGTCAATAGACATACACATGTGAATGGCCAGCATGAATCATACACCAAAGACTGGATATCAAGGGGATTCCTAATATCTGCCTTACAGATACTTCCCAACAATTAGGTGCTTAATCATTCATACTTAATGGCATCCCTACTGCAACACATCTTCTCAATGATTAACTTGAAACATTTAATTTGTTCCTTGAAAAAAAGTAGGAGATTAAACATTCAATATAGGAAAAACTATATTCTTGAACCTTAACAACCCTTAGTTATCTTAATTCAAAAGAAACTATGACCACAGCTTGGAGACAAATGATTAAACACATGCATAGAGCATTTCAAATATAAAAGAGCATGAAACCAGTGAACTCATGCATGAAACATTCAACATGAGACTCATAAACTTACAAGACATCAAGAACAGGGCCACCAATGAAGTTGTATTGTGTCACAGCACCAAAAATATTGTCTAGTTTTCAACAACAACAGACTGAGTAACACAGTCTGCTTAATACAGTAAGAAAGTGTACTCCGCATTAATTACATGGCACATCAAAAATCTACCAGAAACAATGCATGAGAAATGGCACTCAAAATTGAATGCGGCAGAGGGAGAAAGAGGAAGGAGTAGGTATGTTTAGGATTTGAGCCACCACTCCAAGATTTTCTTCATCAATTCAGGTGTTTGACCTGTCAACATGACCCATACTTCCCTGCACAATCTACCATTAAAGCTTCAGCTACCTACAGCCTCTAAAGAAGCAACAGCAACATGCCCATGGAGTTTTCCCGCTCAAAACAATGCCTGCGGATGCAAAGAAAACCCACGCTGCAACTTTAAAACTTGGCCGTCGATCTATCTCCCAATTGCTGAGATCTAACGGCTCAAAAACCTGCAGAAAAGCCAAGAGCCAATTATATTGCGCCACATAGGCAACTTTTTCCTCTATCGCTGACTTTTCCATTTACTATTTTGCCATTTTCGCCCTTTGTATATGCATGTTTGAATGCATATACAATCGCTACTGTTCACCCTTCAAAAATCCCTTGTATATGCAAAATGCATATACATCTATTTGATATACAAGGCGGACCCCAAACCTGTTTAGAACAATTTGAAATTCAATTCGGGTTCGGCTTGTATCCTCTTTTCCTGCATATTTCCTTGTATATGTGCATGTACATTCGCCTCATACATACAAGGCGGATTTCAAATTTTAATGAGGCATACTGAAGTTGCTTTGAAATCTAGCTTGCATCTTAACGCTTGTATCTTTCTAATGTACATTGGCACATACAAGCACCCAATATACATGCTGCGGACCTGAAACATTATTCACTGCATTTGATTTTCAATCGGGTCCAGAATGTATATTTCTTCATTGTATATTGGCTTGTATGTGCAAACATACAAACGAATGCACATACAACTGGTGGGCCCCAAACCTTGTATCTCCCCTGCGGCACTATAGCAAATGTATATTTGCACCCTTGTATGTGCCAATATACAAACACAAATATACAAACCCTCATATACAACTGCGGAATATGCGACGGAATATTCCAAGAATGCATCTTTTCTTTGTATGTTTGAAATGCATGCTAGCGGCTTTGTATGTAGCTCGATATACAAGACCACTTGTACATCGCACTGTAGCAGAAGCATGTCCGCCACCCTTGTACATTTTTCCTTTGTATCTCTACATGCAACCCAATATACAAAGCGAGAATATTCCCAAGAATCTATGAAAGATTCCCCTTTGTATATGCACATTCTAAGCCCGATATGGATTCAGAAATGCATCTAACTCATTTTTTCAAAGGGTGATAGAGTTTTCTGACCCACCAATGTACATTTTACCTACATGTATATACAAACACCTTTGTATATACAAAGACATGCATTTTAACTGATTTTTTGCATTTTTTAGCACTGCAGAGGCCGAAAGACATAGAATTTTTGGATTTTTTTTGGGAAGGGGCTTGCATATTTGAATGCTTGAATCTTTAGGAAGGTGCCTGCAGATTTAATCACTAACATAGGCTCCGTCTGGGGATGCATGCCTCTTGCAGGCATGGCAAGAACCTCAGAATCTCTGGGATGCAAACCAGTCCCTATCCATTGGGCAACAGAGTCAAAACTGCACCAACCTGCATCACAAAACACATTTATTAAAATTTACTTGGCGGCCCAGGGCCACCAAAAAGGAAAAACTAGAATTTTCCTTTGTCAAATACCTTATTTTCATCTGCACTCACTGGATCAAGCCTGAAGATACTGCCATGAATTACCCACAAACAAACCTTGTCATTTGCATATTCAAACATCCGATTGAGCTTGTCTCTATCAACCGTATGCAAACAACCCTCAGCATTAAGCAACATGTGAATGTTATATTTATCAAACAATGCATACTCATATAGCATATAAAGCTTATCATCATCTATATCAGCAATATGCATTGTAAAATGATCTCCCATATGGACTAAAAATTGAAAACACTCATAGTCCACCATATAACTAGGATCATCAGGCTTCATTTTATCATAAGCTGGCACATCAAAGATAAAGCTCTCAAATTTATATTTGTGTACATCATGCACATAACCATCAGTAGCACCAAACTGGAAAAGATTAGACTCAGGCACCTCTCTGTAATAACCTTCATGGTGTATGTTGGCTTCTCTTTCATCAGGATGAGAACTAGAATCCACATCAACAACATTGCTTAGATCCTCACCATACTCAAACAGATCCTCCTCACCATATGTGTCAGAAAAGATTGATCCAAGTGTTTCAGTTTCATTATAGCATGCCACTAGTGCATGGGTAGCAGAACATGCATTTTTATTATCAGTGAATTCTCTTTGTGATGGAGTATCAGCCTATGTGCCATAAGCAAAACTATAATCATACAAAGAACAATCATGCTCAGCACTAGCACTTGTTTCAACTTCTGATTGCTCTTCATCATCTCCATGTATCTGAATAAAAGGCAATGAGTCAAACATGGAATGGCTCCTTTGTTTGTTGATTTCTTCTCTATCATGTGCACAATACTCACAATTATCTCCACAAACCCATTCAAACAAGTATTCATTGTTGTCCCTAACCACATCATTGTTTTCAGAACTAGATACCTCAACCTTGCAATGGGAGTCATCATTGATCCTTTCATTGGCATCCTCAACTGGTGAATAATCCAGTTGAGCATTGTTATCAGCATTATGTTCAAATACAATAGTCTCAACTTCTATGCTTTCATTTTCACATTTATCCTCACATGATGCCATGATCACTTGCTTATTTGCAGCCATACAACTGTTATTCACACCAAAGCCTGTGGGCAAGGAATTCTGCACATGCTCATTTCTCATTTTTCTATATTTTCTAAAAACTTGTATGCCATCTACATACTTGTTATCTTGAATTCCCTCAATAATGCACTAGAGTCCTCCTCGAAAGCTTCAAAATATATGCCAATGCAAGTTGGAATATCAGGTTTGAAGTCTTCAGGGATTTGTGAAAGGGCAACTGCAAATCTATGACTGAAATCAATAGCGGGCTCTTTATCTTGTCTTCTAATTTCCATTAATCTTGTAACAAGATCAACAAGTTCTCTTGCAAATTCTTTTCTAAAACAGTCAGCAAGTTCATCCCAACAGGTAAAGAATTTCTTTGGAAAGCTCAAATACCAATCTTTGGCTCTAGTACCAAAGGATCTAACAAAAAACCTCGTCCACATATCCTCATCCCTAAATGAATGTCTCTCCATGAAGCAGTGAAAGTTTGGATATGTGCACCCCCATCACACACATTGTGTCCATTAAATCTGGGCATCTGATTGTAAATTTTAGCAGGCATACTTTCAACTTGATAATCAACCCATGACAAATCTAATTGGTCATACAAAGGATCAAAAAAACTAACAAGAGGTTTAGCATTTTGACTGGCAGACACAACAGGGTTACTATTTAACTGAGCTTGCCTAGCCTCTAAGGATATCAACCTATTCTTTATCTCTTCAATTTTTTTACACAACATTTCATCCCCCTCTTGACTGAGTATGGGTGAATATATATTTGGATTCATGTTAACTTTACCATTAGACATCTTGTATCTACCTAAGACCTAAGGTTTCCCCTTGGCATTTAACTTATGCAATCAAACAAATGAAAGTGGGAGGAAACTAGGTACCTTTTCTCATCCAGATGCTGAAATCTTAAACAGAACATTCTTAGATCACAATAACATACATCAGTCTTTCATGTACAGTGATATTTTTTGCAGAGTCGCCACCTCTTCAAAGAGGATAAAACCTTCAAATAACTAAAATCTCATCATAGAACAAATATCTTTCTAAGTTCATTCCACCAGCAGAGCACCATATTCACATGAAAGAACCAGATATGCAGCAATGATTTCACACTATTTGACTTTTTTCCCCAGTAGAGTCGCCAATTTCTGTTAGTGACTCAGATGGATAAAATATAACAATTCTTTTTTCATCAATCCCTCCCCAGTAGAGTCGCCAATTTTTGTTACCTCTCAATCCGACTGGATGCTTATTCCCAGTTGTCCCTACAAGGTAGCCATCAATGATCAATAGGATTCCTACGCCAGTGGCTAATAGTATAGGAAATAGACTCTATAGATATCTCCTCTTCTTCTTTAGGCTCTGCAGAACCAAGGGGGGTATTCCCTATTCAACATCCATGAGGTATGTTTGTGGATTGACTGGGATGTTGATACAAAGCAGATAAATCCTCTATTATGTAGACCAAAACTATGAGATAAGTGCAAAGGGGCTAGCTTTGGGCCTATGCTCAGTTGTAAACAGAGGATTTTGGGTCCTAAAGCTACTTCTAAAATCCTAAAGGTCTGTATATGAAGTTTGAGTTTGATTTGTATTTGGATGCAAAACTAGGACTTTGGTTGTGACCTCAATACAAGACTGGATCGGTGCCTATCCAGAGCTCAGAGTCAATAGACATACACATGTGAATGGCCAGCATGAATCATACACCAAAGACTAGATATCAAGGGGATTCCTAATATCTACCTTACACATACTTCCCAACAATTAGGTGCTTAATCATTCATACTTAATGGTATCGCTACTGCAACACATCTTCTCAATGATTAACTTGAAACATTTAATTTGTTCCTTGAACAAAATTAGGAGATTAAACATTCAATATAGGAAAAACTATATTCTTGAACCTTAACAACCCTTAGTTATCTTGATTCAAAAGAAACTATGCCCACAGCTTGGAGACAAATGATTAAACACATGCATAGAGCATTTCTCATATAAAACAGCATGAAACTAGTGAACTCATGCATGAAACATTCAACATGAGACTCATAAACTTACAAGACATCAAGAACAGGGCCACCAATGAAGCTGTATTGTGTCACAACACTAAAAATATTGTCCAGTTTTCAACAACAACAGACTGAGTAACACAGTCTACTGAATACAGCAAGAAAGTGTACTCCACAGTAATTACATGGCACATCAAAAATCTGTCAGATACAATGCATGAGAAATGGCACTCAAAATTGAATGCGGCAGAGGGACAAAGAGGAAGGAGTAGGTATGTTCGGGATTTGAGCCGCCGCTCCAAGATTTTCTTCATTAATTCGGGTGTTTGACCTATCAACACGACAGATACTTCCCTGCACAATCTGCCATTAAAGCTTCAACTACCCGCAGCCTCTAAAGATGCAACAACAGCATGCCCTTGGAGTTTTCCCGCTCAAAACAATGCTTGCGGATGCAAAGAAAACCCACGCTGCAACTTTAAAACTTGGCCGTCGATTTGTCTCCCAATTGCTAAGATCTAATGGCTCAAAAACCTGTAGAAAAGCCAAGAGCCAATGATATCGCGCCATGTAGGCTAGTTTTTCCTCTATCGCTGACTTTTCCATTCACTATTTTGCCATTTTTGCCCTTTGTATATGCATGTTTGAATGCATATACAATCACTACTGTTCACCCTTCAAAAATCCCTTGTATATGCAAAATGCATATATATCTGTTTGATATACAAGGCAGACCCCAAACCTATTTAGAACAATTTGAAATTCAATTTGGGTCTAGCTTGTATCCTCTTTTCCTGCATATTTCCTTGTATATGTGCATGTACATTCACCTCATACATACAAGCGCCCAATATACATGCTGTGGACCTAAAACATTATTCACTGCATTTGATTTTCAATCGGGTCCGGAATGTATATTTCTTCATTGTATATTGGCTTGTATGTGCAAACATACAAACGAATGCACATACAACTGGTGGGCCCCAAACCTTGTATCTCCCCTGCGGAACTGTAGCAAATGTATATTTGCACCCTTGTATGTGCCAATATACAAACACAAATATACAAACCCTCATATACAACTATGGAATATGCGACGGAATATTCCAGGAATGCATCTTTTCTTTGTATGTTTGAAATGCATGCTAGCAGATTTGTATGTAGCTCGATATACAAGACCACTTGTACATCGCACTGCAGCAGAAGCATGTCCGCCACCCTTGTACATTTTTCCTTTGTATCTCTACATGCAACTCAATATACAAAGCAGGAATATTCTCAGGAATTTGCAAAAGATTCCCCTTTGTATATGCACATTCTAAGCCCGATATGCATTCAGAAATGCATCTAACTCATTTTTTCAAAGGGAAATAAAGTTTTCTGAGCCGTCAATGCATATTTTACCTGCATGTATATACAAAGACATGCATTTTAACTGATTTTTTGCATTTTTTAGCACTGCAGAGGCCGAAAGACATAAAATTTTTGGATTTTTTTTGGGAAGGGGCTTGCATATTTGAATGCTTGAATCTTTAGGAAGGTGCCTGCAGATTTAAGCACTAACACATTGTATGGTGTTGATATTGTGTAGCATGTGGATAGCTATGTTTTTTCTATTGCACATCCATCCCAAACATCAGAGATCAACTCTATCATTTTGAGTTGGGTTTATGGTGTTTCGGTGGTGCTGGTAGTGTTTATTTTCATAGTTGTAGTTGCTTTTTTGTGTATTTGTAGTCACATGTTATTGTAGGAGTTGTATTTCATCCATTTCAAAGGTCTATATCAGATTGGATAAGTTGTATATTGATGGTTTGATCTCAATAAAGTGTTGCATGTACCATATCTAGGTGTTGAAATACACATTGTGTAATCCAGTTTATGTGCAGTTTGCAGTTGGTGTTGTGGGTAATATTGCAGAAGTTTTCTGCTGAGTGTTATAGGTGATCGTTGATATTATTCCTACTGTATAAAATCAGATTTTGTATATTTCCTGTGGAAAAATCAAACTATGTCAGTTTATTCAACATTTGCAGTGATATTCGGTGTAAACAAGATACATAGTTTGTGGGTTTTGCATAGTTTTTGGTTGTATAAGTTCAAGGTGTTTGTTGTTGTTGTTAATCAATATCTCAAAGTTGAATCCATGTCATTTTCATTAGAAAACTCAAATAATAACTTTATGGAGTGTTTCAGTTGATTTGGTGTGTTGTTCTATGTGAGACTAGTTGACTAGTTTCAATGAAATTTGTCTTTTTGAAAAATATTGCAAATTTATTTTTCAGATCTAGAATTTACGATTAAAATCAATTAAGGGAAAATTCAAAATGTCCCTAAATATATACTTTACAAAGATTCATTTTTTCATGATCTTTCCAACACATCAAACAGTTCATCAATCAGACGCTTGGATCAAAAGTTATGACCTCTAGAAGTTGGGCTTCCCATATTGGAGAATGTAAAAATGTGTCAGACATAGAAAAGAGTTGTTAAGGGAAGCTACACATTTTGATGAGTATAGATAATTTGGGCACCACTTTTGGGTGGTTTTAGCTCATGGTTTTGTAATATCGTTTGACAATTTCATGTATTGTAGCTCCTATATATCAGGTGCTTAGGATAGAGGTTGTGTGTGTCAAAGTATGATAGATGTTGAGTTGCATCCAAATCTCTAGTTGTAGATACTCTTGTGAAAACTTGTCTTGCAATTATATTGTAGTCTTGTTGAGTTTCTGAATAATATATTGAGCTACTTTTCCAGTGTGGGGTTTTTCACCTGAAAGGGTTTTCCCCATGTAAATCATTGTGTTTGTGGTTTGAAACTTATAATTTGTTGGTGTGAGTGTGTTGGGTGGCGTACACCCTCATCAAGTGGTACCAAAGTGAGTTTTTCTAGATTGTGCAAACAAATCACCGAAGAGTGGGATAGTTTGTGCCAAGACCTTGAGATCATGTGTTTGAAGGTGGAAGCAAAACCATCAATTTGAGGCAGCTTTGCACTGAGGAATTTTTACATTAAGTATAAGAGAAGAAAGAAGAAAATAAATATGCCTCCATGTAGAAACTGTTATCCCCTTAATACTATAGTTATATATGGTTATGAGTAGTCGGCTTGTGGCTACCTTAACTCTTAATTATGATATATAATCATTATTATAGTTAATTATAGGTTATTAGGTCAGCCTAGGGGTTATATTTAAGTATGTAAGTCAGTCTGGGTGCCAGCCAAGGCATAATTAGGTATATATAGGAGTTAGTGGTAAGTTTGTGAGCATCATATGGAGTATTGTGTTCTTATTGAAGACTATTGGAGGTATCCCCCTTGAAGTGGCATATTATTATCAAGTATTTATAGCATATTTACTATTATATTTAGCTATTGTGCAAGTTGTTTCACTACAAGTGGTATCAGAGCATGATCTTGGCATCGTGAAGGCAAGAAACAAGGTGATTTTTTTTCAATTTTGGAGGTCATTTTTTGAAGTGCATATCTATCTCATTTTGGTGAATCTTTTCAAGAGTTTTAAAGGGTTTTTCAAGGATGTATTGGAGTTGCTACAGTCCATATTTCAAAGCAATTGGAGTAGAATTGAGCAAGTTATAGCAAAATTAGGGTTACTTCTATTATTTCTTGTGAAACACGTATATATCTCATCTTAGCAAATATTTTCAAGATTTTAAAGGGTTTCTCAAGCAAATATTGAAGCTTCTTCAATCCATATTTTAGAGTAACTAGAGTAGAATTAAGTGATTTATTTTAGAATTAGGGTTTCCACCAATTTCACTTTCAAGGATGGACATTAACTAATTTCTTGGAGATTTTTTTAGGAAGTGAGATCTAGGCCCTGATAAGTTACAGTAAAAATTTTAGATTGAATTTGTTTTGTCTGATTTATTGCAAAATTATTTTTCTGAATCATGGAGGGTCTTGCCACAAGAGGCAAAAATAATCTTGTCACACCAAGAAGATCCCCAGACAAAGAGGATACAAAAAGTGGGGAGGCATATCATAATACCATGGATGAAGAATTCATCAAGTTTAAGGAAGATATTTCATTTGTACTTGATGTTTATTCAAGGAAAATATATTCCATGTTACAAATGAGATCTCGAAACCTGTTACAAATGAAGAAGATGCAAGAAGAAGAAGACGAAGAAGAAGAAGAAGAAGAAGATGATGATGATGATGATGATGATGATGATGAAAAAGAAGATGAAAAAGAAGAAGAAGAAGAAGTGGTATAGTCACAGTTGGAGGGTTCATAGAATGAATTATCCAAACCATGCAACTAGAGTAAACACAATGGAAACAACACAAATATAGAATGCAATGGAAGATTCAAATGCTCAATTAATCATATATTCAGAATGCTTATATGCCAACAACATGCGGGCTACAATCAAAGGGCTCATAGGCCTGCTTTCCAGGTTACAACCGCTATGCAAGATAGGGCGTTGAAGTGCCTTCCCAGAATCAAAAGATCTAATCTAAGCTATCATCATCACTACTATCAACTACTGACTTCCTAATGCATCTAAGAGATCTATATATATCATCTTCAATCTCATGAAATCCTCCGCGTTGGCCACAAGAGAGGTTACAAACTCCAAAGAAGGATGTAACATAAAGAAAAAAGTAGGTCAACCTTGAACAACTGGTAATGCTCTGCAAATGGATGAAACTTGGTGCAAAACTCAAGGAAGGTCTATCTGATCCATATGTGCCATATGATATATTTCATTAGGCTTCACAAGTCACAGAAGTTGTTCGCAAACATTCTCCTTCAACTGACTATCTGAATGCTCTGCTCTGTGAAATCTAATGATCTTCTGATAACAATAACTTTTAGCAGAAAAGTCCAAATGACCTGAAATTTGGATATAATGAAGATGATGATATCTATATGCTAAGTCCTCCTCTACGAGCTCTAATATGAAGATGTGACAAAATGCAGTACAAAATTTTGAAACTGCAAATGATTGAACTGAACTAAAAATGAAAGAAAAGAAAGAATGCAAATGTTTTTTTTGTTGATACAAGATAGCTCTACAACCTAGGATGCTCCTGCATCAGACACCTGGGGTTATTGAAAAAGTGAGTCCCTCACTTTGTTGGGGCTAGAGGAAAACCAAGGAGGTCTACCTCAACCTGAGATACCCATGTTGAGTCTTCTTTTGGTCTGTGTTTCTGCTTCACTAAGTATTCTTTGTATTACTTGTCTCTGGTGTTGTGTCCAACTCTACTATCTAAGATGTTTTCTATCTGCTCTAGTTGTTGTTGTGGTAACTAATTTGTGAAACCATCTTCAATGTTGTCACATGATTCTCCTTCATGATACTGATATAAGTCTGCAATGTTGAATATAGGTGATATACCTAATGTCTCTGGTAGCTCCACTTTACATGCATTTCCTGAATCAAACTTCCTAAGTATCCTACATGGTCCAAAATTTTGCATCTTCAACTTGTTGTATGTCCCTACTAGAAATCTCTCCTTTCTCAGATATACCATTACTTCATCTCCAACTAAAAATTCTTTATGTCTCCTCTTCTCATCTATTTGCTCCTTATACTTACTATTCATCCCTTCCAAATGCTTCTTGACCTAATTATGTAGTGTCTCCATGTATTCTACAAATTCTTCTGCTTCTACACTTCTCTTGTTCTCCATACTGATGCCTCTCAACTCTACAACTCCTCTAGGGTTAGTTCACAACTCCTCTAGGGTTAGTTCTTGTCACAATCTCAAATGGGGTCTTCCCTGTACTCCTGTTCACTAAATTATTGTATGCAAACTCTGCTTGCAGTAGAATTAGATCCCAATTTCCTGTCTTCTCTCCTACCAAACATCTCAACAAGTTACCCAAACTCCTATTTGCCACTTCTTTTTGTCCATTTGTCTGTGGATGAAATGTTGAACTAAACTTTAGGTCTGTCTTCATCTTCTTCCACAATGTCCTCCAAAAGTATCCAATGGATCGTGTATCTCTGTCTGAAACTATACTCTTAGGTAATCCATGCAATCTCACAATCTCCTTGAAAAATAGGTCAGCAACATGCACTACATCATTTGTCTTCTTACAAGGTATGAAATGTGACATCTTTGAAAATCTATCCACCAATACAAATATAGAATCATGTCCTGTCTGTGTTCTCGCTAACCCTAATATAAAATCCATGCTTATATCCTCCCAAGGTCTCTCTGGTACTATCAAAGATTTGTACAAACTAGTATTCTGACTACTCCCCTTTGCAACTTGACATACTCTACAACTCTGCACAAATTTCCTTACATCCTTATATATCTGAGGCCAAAAGTAATGTTCACTTACCAAAGCCATTGTCTTGTCAATTGTAAAATGCCCTGCTAACCCACCACTATGCTTCTCCTTAATCAAATTGTCTCTCATTGAACTCCTAGGTATACACAACTGATTTCCTTATAACAACATATCCTCTTGAATGAAATAATCTAACCACTTACTTCTATCTATCACAACATGTTATTTACATGCTTTTCATGGTTCTGTAAAATCAAGATATTCCTCATACATGTGCTTCAGATCTTCAAAACCTAATACTTCTACCCTCATCTCTATCAACAAATTCCTTCTTCTGCTCAATGCATCTGTAACTTTGTTTAACTTTCCACTCTTGTGCTTCAATACAAATGTGTAACTTTGCACGAACTCTACCCATCACATATGTCTCTGATTCAACTTTCCTTGACTTTTCAGATATTGTAAAGCTTGAAGATCCATGTACAACACAAATTCCTTAGGCAACAAGTAATGTCTCCACTTCTTCAAAGATTGAATTATGGTATGAAACTCCTGATCATAAACTGAATATCTTCTCCTTGCATCATTTAGCTTCTCGTTGAAATATGCTATTGGTCTACCTTCTTGACTTAACACTACTCCTATTGCATTTCCACTTGCATCACATCACAACCTTGTTGAAATTTGGTAATGCTAACATTAGTTGCTCTGTCACTTTTTTCTTCAACAATTCAAAACTTTTATTTGCTCCTAATGTCCATTTAAAATCATTTCTATCACCTCTCATTGTCTCTGTCGTCGATGTGCATACTGAACTAAAATTTTTGATGAAATTCTAGTAGAAACTAGCTAACCCGTGAAATGATCTAACTTATCCAATGCTCTCAGGTGTTGGCCACTCAACAATTGCTCTAACTTTCTTAGGGTCCATCTTCAATCCTTCCACAGAAATCACAAATCCCAAGTATACCAATTCTTCCTTCATGAAACTACATTTCTTGATGTTTATCAACAATTTATCTTCTCTCAACCTTTGTAATACTTGTCTAATGTGCCACAAATGTTCTTCCTTTGTCTTACTGAAAACAAAATATCATCCAAGTATCAATAAAAAACTTACCTAAGAATCTCTTCAAAACCTCATTCATCATTCTCATGAAAGTACTTGGTGGATTAGTCAATCCAAAAGGCATCACCAACCATTCATACAGTCCTTCATTTGTCTTAAATGCAGTCTTCCATTCATCTCCTTGTCTGATCTTTATCTAATGGTATCCACTCTTCAATTCTGTCTTTGTAAAATAATTTGCTCCACTCAAATAGTCCATAATGTCATCCATCCTTGGCAAAGGAAATATATACTTAATTGTGATCTTATTGATTGCTCTAGAGTTTGTACACATCCTCCATTCTCCATATTTCTTCAGTGCTAGCACTATAGGTACTGCACATAGGTTCAAACTTTCTCTGATCAATCCTTTCCTCAACAACTCCTATATCTATCTATTCATCTCCACATTCTCTACTGGTGTCATCTAGTGTGCTACTTTTTAGGCAAACTAGCTCTAGGTATAAGGTCCATATGATGACCGATACTTTGGATTGGTGGCAATCCTTCAAGTACATTATCTGATATGATGTCTTCATATTCTATCAACAATTTAGTTATCTCCTATGGATGCAATTCTTCAGTCTCTATGCTTAGGGTTCCATGCTTCTTAGGAATCAAAGAAAAACACATAATCTCATGTCTCAATCCATCCAAAAATTTCCTTCCATCAACCAAACAGATTCTAGCATTCCCACATACTTCACGTTTAGGATTATCTTCCAAAGGTATCAAGATATGTTTCTTCCCATTAGATACTATAGTATAAGTATTCTTTCTCCCATCATGTATAGCTTTTCTATCATACTGCCATTGTTTACCCAACAATATATGACATACATCCATCAGCATAATATCACACAATACTTCATCATGATAAGATCTTATTTGAAATTTCACCAAACATTGTTCACTCGCCAGTACCTTGTGTTCATCTTGAATCCATGCTATCTTATAGGGCTTAGAGTATTTCAATCTCTCCAGGTTTATCTTAGTCACCATCTCCTCTGAAACCAAATTATTAGTATTACCACTATCAATGATCATTTTACAACATTTACCTCCTAATTTACATCTAGTCTAGAATAAACTTTTCCTCTGTAGTAGTTCCTTAGTTGTCTCTGCTTGAAATAATTCTCTCCTGATGACTAAGGATTCTCCTTTCTTTGGTTTTCCAACTAAACTAGGTGATCCAATATGTTCTTCTTCCACATAAGTTGTTCTTGCATTGTTCTCTGTCTTCTTGCTTGTACTTCCCTGATGACATTCACATGCTTTGTGTCCTTCACCTCCACACTTCAAACAAGTTCCTCTGAATGTTCCTTATCAAACCCTCTTTCATCTCTCCTGTACCCTTCATTGCGGTAAGAATTATGATTCCCTCTACGGTAGAAAGTTCTATCATCTCTCCGGTATGAATTGTTATTTCTATCTTCCTTCTTGAATGGACTACTTTCTTTATTCTTCTCTGCATAAGATCTTTCTCCTCTGGGGTATGTTCTAACTCTTTTAAGTTTACCTCCTCTTCCTCTCTATCTCTTCTCATGCTTCTCATTCAACCTTTCTTCAACCTTCAAGGAAAACTAATATGCTTCTTCCATTGTTGTCATCCTTACCAAACTTAGTTCTTCTTGAATATTCATCCTCAATCCATTTATGTATCTTGCCACTTTCTCCTTGCTTGCTTCACTATGTCTAGTCCTTATAATCATCTTATGAAATTCTTCTATATACTCCTTCATAGATTTCTCCTTTTGCCTTAGGTTCTGCAATCTCTTCAACAGTTCCAACTCATAGTCAGTAAGTATAAACTGATTTTTCAAATTTGTCACCATTCTATCTCATTTTATGATCTTTTCTTTTCCTCTCCTATTCCTATCCAACTGAACTTCTTTCCACCAAATAGAAGCATGTCCTTTCAACTTAGTCTTTGCAAATATCACTTTCTTCAGATCTTCAATTTCCTCATATTCAAAGTACTCGTCCAAGTCATTTATCCAATCAATCAATTCCTTTGGATTCAAATTTCTAATATAATTCAGTACTTCCACTCTAGGTCTCTTTCCAATCTTTGAAATAGCTTTCAAAATCTTCACTTGATCTAATTCTTCTTCTTCATCTAGGGTTTCTTCATTTTCATCTATAGATTGAAATTCTTCATCATCACTTTCAGCATCATGTCTAGGGGTTAGTCCTCTTTTATCTTCTTCTACATCATCCAATCTAACTTTCATTATTTTCATCATCTCCATCATTTCTTCTATTCTTCCAGCAACAGTTCCCATAGCAGGCATCCTCCTCAGTGGCATCTCTTCCTAGGATCTTGTGCAACTACCTCAATTCGGCAATCTAACTACAAGGTAGCAACTACCTCACAATCGACACTCTATTGACAAACACAAGTAGACTACCTCAGGTCAGCGATCGGTTCACCACAAGATCTTATGCAATGCCTTCAATTCCCAAAGGATTCAAAACTTTGCTCTGATACCACTTGGTGTAGTCATGGTTGGAGGGTTCATAGAATGAACTGTCCAAACCATGCAGCTAGAGTAAACACAATAGAAACAATACAAATATAGCATGCAATGGAAGATTCAAATGATCAATATATCATATATTCAGAATGCTTATATGCCAGCAACATTTGGGCTACAATCAAAGGGTTCACATGCCTGCTTTCTAGGTTACAACAGATATGCAAGATAAGACATTGAAGTGCCTTCCCAGAATCAAAAGATCTAATCTAAGCTATCATAATCACTACTATCAACTATTGACTTCCTAATGCCTCTAAGAGATCTATATATATCATCTTCAAGCTCATGAAATCCTCTATGTCAGCCACAAGAGATGTTACAAACTCCAAAGAAGGATGTAATATATAGAAACAAGTAGGTTGGCCTTAAACAACTGGTAATGCTCTACAAATGGATGAAACTTGGTGCAGACCTTAAGGAAGGTCTATCTGATCCACATGTGTCATGTGATATGTTTCATTAGGCTCTGGAAGTCACAAAAGTGCTCTGCAAACCTTCTCCTTCAACTGACTATCTAAATGCTCTGCTCTGTGAAAGATGATGATCTTCTAATAACGATAACATTTAGCAGACAAGTCAAAATGACCTAAAATTTGGATATGATGTAGATGATGATATCTAGATGCTAAGTCCTACTTCACAAGCTTTGATATGAAGATGCATCAAAATGCGGTACAAAATTTTGAAACTACAAATGATTGAACTGAACTAAAAATGAAAGAAAAGAAAGAATGCAAATGTTTTTTTTTGTTGATGCAGGATTGCTCTGCAACTTGGGATACTCCTGCATCAAGAAGACAAATTGAAAGAAGATGAAAAAGAAGAAGAAAAGGAAAAAGAAGAATTAGAAGAAGATGATGATGAAGAAGAAGAAAAAGAAGATGAAAAAGAAGAAGAAGAAGAAGAAGAAGAAGCAAAAAAACAAGGAGAAGGAGAAGGAGAATATAAGGAAGAGGAGGAATAAAATCAAGAGAAGAAAAAGAGGAAAAAGAAGGAGAAGTTGAACCCATAACATATTTCCATGCGTTATCAGTACTTGGAGCATTTCAAAAAGCATTATTTCCTAAAGGAGATACTAATCATGCCACTCAACCAATGCAAGGGTACCATCTACTATTCCTCATCTCTTCCTCTAAGGCACACCAAAAGGTTCAAGTAAAGGAAGAACACATTTGTCACCATCAAGAGCTAGATGGAAAGGGAAGACATCTTGAAGCTAAAGTTAATTTTCTAGACACACATGAAGAAGCTGAGGACATCAACAATTACAAGTTACCTCTGTTGCAAGTATGGGCTCTGATACCAATTGTTAGATTCAAGATAGACAACTAAGAGGGGGGGTGAATCACTTGTCCCAAAACTTTCTCTTATTAACCACTTAAATCCTTCTTGTAATTCAACAGCATAATAATAAATCAATCATGGAAACATAATGCAACAATTCAAGAGCAGAAACACATTAACACATATGACATCAAGATTTTAACGTGGAAAACCCGGTTAAGGGAAAAACCACGGGGTGACTAACACAATTGAAATATTTTCTAGTTGAAGTTACCACATGGGATGATGAAGATTATATGAAGAAACTACCACAATTGATCAATGTTGAGAACAACACTTTTATAAAGGTAGGGGGCATGTTATGCCATTAATACTATAGTTTATATGGTTATGAGTAGTCGGTTTGTGGCTACCTTAACTCTTAATTATGTTATATAATCATATTATAGTCAATTATGGGTTATTAGGTTAGCCTAGGGATTATATTTAAGTATATAAGTCAGCCTAGGTGGTAGCCAAGGTATAATTAGGTATATATAGGAGTTAGTCGTAAGTTTGTGTTGCAAGTATGTGCTAACCGATGTTGTCATTGATGTCAACATGATTGTGTTGTCATTGGTGTCAACTATGTCTTCTGATATTGACTGATTGTTTCCCGATTGAGTTGTCAGGTTAAGGTGATTTGAATGACTTGAAGAAGTGCTAATAATGCTAGTATATTGCTAAGTTTCCAAGTACTTTTGAGAAAATTTGCTCTCCAAGTGGAAACAATGTGTTGTAGAGTATTCTAGCTTGCAGGATACTACCTGAGTTTTTGCTCCACATTTATTCTATGTTGAAGACCAGAGTGTGAGATTTGGATATGTTTCAAAGAAGTGTTTGAAGATGCTAAATCCATAATTTGGTGGTCTGGATCACTGTGTAGTAGAAGTTATATTCACCAGTTTGAAGATTGTGCCTGACAACATTAGTAATGTGACAGGGAGAAAGTATTTTGCTCCACATTTGTCTGTAGTTTGATTTTTTATCTTGCAGTTTTGGACATATCTTTATAAGGTCCTTAGCTATCTTCATTCCAAAGGATTTGTGATTTGGTTCTCCGGAAAGAAATTTATTGAGTAGCAAAGCTTAGCAGTGTTGATTGTAAGTTGTATTCAAGTGAGATTTTTTGTCTTCAAGTGAAACTTGTTGTAGCTAGATTTGTTGGCTCCCAAGTGATTTTATGTTGTTCATGAATGTCTCCAGATCATGTCAAAGGCTTGTGCTTGGTCTACAAGCTATGATTGATTTCTTAGAAGCGTGTGCCTAAGTATTCTTGGTGTTTGCACAAGTTTTGCTGACTTGGGTGCTAACACTCTTTGTTGATGTGTTTTGTGGATTGTAGAAGCATGTTGAAGCATGTGAAGATGTATTTGGGTCCAAGCTAAGCCGTGAAGTGTTCTACCTTCATTTGTTTGCTCCACAAGTTTATTTAGGTCCAAACCTAATTTGAATTATGTATGTTTGCTGACCTTGGAGATGTTTTCAAAGGTTGTAGAATGTATTACCAACCTTGATGTATGTTCCAAGGTTGATGATTGGTATAAATAAATGTAATAAATCCATGTGTAGTGGGTGTGGATTCTAAGATGTGAAGATGAAAGTGTTTGTGTTGTAAGGAAGCGAAGGTGATATGTATTGTGCTTCAATGGAACTGAACTCAGGCATGTTGTAGATGTTATCATATCATTTTATGGCAGTGAGCCACCCTTTGGTAGTGAGCCTTTTTACAATGAGCATTCTTTGAAGTGAGCCTCTTTTGTTATTCAGTATTGAACTACTACATTATATTGTGAGCTAACACTCACCGTGGTTTTTCCCTTTTAGGGTTTTCCATGTAAGAATTTGGTGTTCATGTGTGTATGGTATTGATGTATTTAAGTTTTGATTCTGCACTTCATGTTTAATCTTCATAACAGATTAAGGAGTTAAAATAAGTGAATGTGAATGTGATTTTATTTAAGAGAATTTAAGGTTTTTGATACAACTAATTCACCCCCCCTCTCAGTTGTCTTGTGCCTTCAACATTTGGTATCAAAGCGAGGTTCCTTGGAAGAAAGCCTAATAGCTTAAGGTAGATCTACGATGGTGCACAAGAAAGACATTCCTCAGTTTGATGGATCTGACTATGCCTTCTGGAAGGTACGAATGCAAAGTTATTTTGTTTCTATTGGTTATAATGTCTGAAAAATAGTTCAAGATGAATACAAAATACCTAAGGGTGGTTTGAAGGCTGCAATTGAGATTAGAGCCTATGAGACTAATGGAAAAGCTAAAAATGCTCTACTAAATGCTTTATCTAACATTGAAATGGTGAAATTTGTGGATCTGGAAACTACTCATGAGATCTGGGTGAAATTGAAAAATATCTATGAAGGTGGTGAATTTGTCAAGAAGGCTAAGTTGCAGAACTTGAAGACTAGATATGAAACTATGTGGATGTCTGAAGATGAGAACATAACAAGTTACATACAGAAGATTAATGAAGTTGTCAGTAGCATCAAGGGTCTTGGTGAAATGATAGATGATAAGGATGTTGTAGATAAGGCACTCAGAACTCTTCCCAAATCTTACAGTCACAAGGTGTATACCATTAAAGAATTTTTTGATATGGATAAGCTTTCAAAAGATTAATTGCTTGGTAAATTGACTGCTTTTGAGATGAGAGAATTTGGTACTACTTATGGCTCTGTGAAAACTGAGACTACTTTTAAGTGTGGAATCAAATGAAGAAGACTTTGATGAGATTGAGGTAAAATTTGCAAGTAGAATGAAAAGAGGCAGTGGAAAGTTTAGAGGTAAGTTACCTTTCAAATGTTTCAGTTGTGGTAAGATTGGTCACTATGCTTCAAGATGTCCTAACAGAGCTTTGAAGATCAAGAACAATGAAAGTAAAGGTAAGATGGTAAGAAAGAGTTACTATGTTAGAGATGATGATGGTGTAACTGATGATGAACCTAATTTTGAAGATGGTAATGCTAGTGAATGCTTGTTTATTGTCCTAAGAGAAGAACCTATTTCTGCTAACCTTGCAAGCTATGAGAAGAAAGGAAGTCCAGGAGAGTTGTCTACATTTCATGTTGAAAAGGAAGATGAATGGATTATTGACAGCGGATGTTCAAATCACATGACAAGAGATAAGAGTAAGTTTGTTAAATTGGAAAAGTATGATGGAGGACTAGTTAGGTTTGGTGATGATGCCGCTGGTAAGATTTGTGGAAAAGGGTCAATTACTTTTGATGGTAAGCATAATACAAATGATGTTCTTTATGTCAAAGGCTTAAACCACAATCTTCTAAGTGTTGGACAAATATGTGAGAAAGGATACAATCTGATGTTTAAGGATAATGGATGTGAGATAAGGAAAATCTCTGGAAATATAATTGCTGTCAGTAAGAAGACTCATTGTAATGTTTATCATTTGAAAGGTACTAACAATTATTGTTTGTTGGCTTAGAAAAATGAAAGCTGGTTATGGCATAGGAGAATATGTCATATTAACTTTGATAATTTGGTGAGAATAAGCTCAGTCCAAGCTGTAAGAGACCTACCTATGAGTGTGAAGCCTACTAATGGCATCTACAAAGAATGTCAGTTTTGAAAGCAAACAAAGATAAGTTTCAAGAGCAAGGAACAATCCTCTACTAATCTCTTGGAGTTGGTGCATATAGACCTATGTGGTCCTACAAGAACAAGAAGTCTACAAGGTGACAGGTATTTCGTGCTTCTTATTGATGATTATTCAAGAATGACTTGGGTTACTTTCCTTAAAGAAAAATCAAAATCCCTAGACAAGTTCAAGGCATTTAAAGAAATGGAATTGAGAATCAAGTGTCTAAGATCTGACAGAGGTGGTGAGTTTGCTTCAAATGAATTCAATGCTTTTTATGAAGAACATGGGATAAAGAGACAATTGTCTGCCCCCAGAACTCCTCAGCAAAATGGAGTAATTGAGAGGAAGAATAGAATAGTTCAGGAAGCTGCTAGAACAATGATCAAAGAAGCTGACCATCCAGAATTTTATTGGAAAGAATCTATTCATACTGATGTCTACATTCAAAATAGAATGCAAGTCGAAGCAAATGGAACAAAGTATGGAAGAACTCCTACTGTCAAGTATTTCAATGTTTTTGGAAGCAAATGCTATAGCAGAAGAGATGGAGAGTTAGGAAAGTTTGATGCTAGATGTGATGAAGGCATATTCCTTGGGTACTCCACTAAGAGAAAAGCCTACTAGTGCTACAACAAAAGGTTGAGGAAGATTATTGAAAGTGCAAATGTGAAGGTAGATGAAGATATTGAGAAGAACTTAGAACCTAATGGATATGAGTCAGATGAGTCTACTAATACAGAAGTAGTTGAAGAAGTCAAAGACAATGAAGTTCAGAGTGAGGAAGAAGAAGCTCTGGAGAGAGTTCCTAAAACCCCCAAGTATGTGCAAAAGAATCAATTAGAGGATCAAATCATTGGTGACAAAAACAAAGGAGTTCTGACAAGAAGAAGAATTGCAGAAGAATAGGTAAATCTCTATTTAATTTCAAAGGTTGAACCTAAGACTGTCTCTGAAGCATATAAAGATGAACATTGGGTCAAGGCAATGGAAAAAGAATTGATGCAAATTGAAAAGAACAAGACTTGGGAAATTGTCCCTAGGCCTGCAGATAAGAATGTGATTAGAACAAAGTGGTTTGTTAGGAATAAGTTGAATGAGAATGGAGAAGTGGTAAGAAACAAAGGTAGACTTGTATGCAAAGGATGCTCACAAGTGGAAGGAATAGACTATGAGGAAATGTTTACTCTAATGGCAAGACTGGAAGCTATTAGATTGTTCCTGGCTTATGCAGCACACAAAGATTTCAAAGTATACCAGATGGATGTGAAGTCTACTTTTCAGAATGGTGAGTTGGAAGAGGAAGTATATATAGAGCAACCAGATGGATTTTAGTTATTAGATAAACCAAACATGGTATGCAGATTCAAGAAGGCATTGTATGGACTGAAGCAAGCTCCTAGAGCTTGGTATGCAAGATTGGACATGTATTTGTTGTAGCATGGATTCAGTAAAGGGTCTGTAGATAATAACTTGTATATCAAGGTAAGCAAAGATCAAATCTTGATTATTGAATTCTATGTAGATCATATAATCTTTTATGGAAATGAAGGTATGTGTAAGAACTTTGTAGATGAGATGCAAAAGCAGTTTGAGATGTCAATGTGTGGTGAGATGAACTTCTTTCTTGGACTATAAATTAATTAGATAGATAAGGGCTTTTTCATTTCACAATCTAAGTATGTCAAGGAGTTGTTGAAGAAGTTTGGAATGGAAGAATCCAAACCAATTTGTACTCCCATTACAACTGGTTGAAATCTGAGCAAAGATTATGAATCCCCTAAGGTTGATCAGAGAAAATATAGATCAATGATTAGAGGACTGCTATACATAACTGCTACCAGACTGGATATCATGCATGCAATCTATCTTGTGACAAGATTTCAAGCAGATCCTAGAGAGTCACATGTCGTGGCAGTAAAAAGAATATTTAGGTATTTAAAGGGCACTCTAGATCATAGTTTGTGGTATCCTAAGAACAATGATTTCAACCTAAGTGCCTACATAGATGCAAATTGGGTTGGATGTGTAGATGACAGGAAAAGTACAAGTGGTGGTGTGTTCTTTCTTGGAGACAGAGTTGTGTCATGGCAAAGCAAGAAGAAGGATTTAGTATCCCTATCTACTACAGAGGTAGAGTACATTGCAGTAGCATCATGTTGCACACAAGTGTTGTGGATGAGACAAACTATGAAGAACATCCAAGTTGAGTATGAGGATCCAATTCCTATTTTCTATGATAATACCAGTGCCATTAACATTTCAAAGAACCTAGTGATGCATTCAAGGACAAAGCATATTTCTATTAGGTATTCACTTTCTAAGAGAGAAGGTTGCAGAGAAAGAAGTGAAGCTTGAGTATGTGCCTACAAAAGATCAAGTTGCTAACATATTCACCAAAGCTCTTCCTAAGGATATATTTGTGTATCTTCGGGAGAAGTTAGGGGTTATTGCCCCTCCTGTGTTGAACTAGATACATGAGGAAATGCATCAGTCTAGTGTGGTTCAAAAGTCATTATTTTCTGGACTGATGATGGAGGCTACCTCTTATGGGGAACAAGTAGTGACTTTGAAGAGTGTTGCAGTCAGAGGAAAGTATTCAGAGCAGCTAAGGATAATGCAAATATGTGTTGTATCATACTCAGGGGGAGAAAGCTTGAAGAAGGTATGTCATCCTTTGCCATTGATGTCAAAGGGGGAGAGAGTTCATGTGAAAAACAAAAGAGAGAGTAAGATGTATAAAAGAAAGGGGGAGAATGAGATTAGTGCAGAATTTTGTCATGATGGTTTTTCACACCATATGTTGCCATGAGTGACAAAGGGGAGATTGTTGCAAGTATGTGCCAGTTGGTGTTATCATTGATATCAACATGATTGTGTTGTCATTGATATCAACATGATTGTGTTGTCATTGGTGTCAACTATGTCTTCTGATATTGACTGATTATTTCTTGATTGAGTTGTCATGTTAAGGTCATTTGAATGACTTGAAGAAGTGCTGATAATGCTAGCATATTACTGAGTTTCCAAGTGCTTTTGAGAAAATTTGCTCTCCAAGTGGAAACACTGTGTTGTAGAGTATTTTGGCTTGCAGGATACTACCTAAATTTTTGCTCTGCATTTCTTCTGTGTTGAAGACTAGAGTGTGAGATTTGGATATGTTTTAGAGAAGTATTTGAAGATGCTAAATCTAGAATTTGGTGGTCCAGATTGCTGTATAGTAGAAGTTATAACCATTTTGAAGACTGTGTCTGGTAGCATTTGCAGTGTGATAGGGAGAAAGTATTTTGCTCCACATTCCTCCGCAGTTTGGTTTTTTATCTTGCAGTTTTGGACATATGTTTATAAGGTCCTAGCTATCTTTATTCCAAAGGATTTATGATTTAGTGCTCTGAAAAGAAAGTTATTGAGTAGCAAAGCTTAACAGTGTTGATTGTAAGTTGTCTTCAAGTGAAACTTGTTGTAGCTGGATTTGTTGGCTCCCAAGTGATTTTATGTTGTTTGTAGATGTCTCTAGATTGTGTTAAAGGCTTGTGCCTAGTCTGCAAGCTATAATTAAGTTTCTGGAAGCATGTACCTAAGTATTCTTGGTGTTTTCACAAATTTAGCCGACTTGGGTGCTAACACTCTTTGTCGATGTGTCTTGTGGATTGTAGAAGCGTGTTGAAGCGTGTGAAGATGTATTTGGATCTGAGATAAGCCATGAAGTGTTCTACCTTCATTCGTTTGCTCTGCAAGTTTGTTTAGGTCCAAACCTAATTTGAATTATTTATGTTTGCTGACCTTGGAGATTATTCTAAAGGTTGTAGAATGTATTGTCGACCTTGATGTATGTTCCAAGGTTGATGATTGGTATAAAAATATGTAATAAATCCATGTAGTGGGTATGGATACGAAGATGCGAAGATGAAAGTGTTTATGTTGTAAGGCAGTGAAGGTGATATATATTGTACTTCAACAGAACTAAACTCAAGCATGTTGTAGAAGTTATCATATCATTTCATGGTAGTGAGCTACCCCTCTTGGCAGTGAGCCACTCCTTTGGCATTCATCCTTTTTGTAGTGAGCATTCTTTTGGGTAGTTAGCCTCTTTTGTTATTTGGTATTGTTACTACATTATATTGTGAGCTAACACTCACTATAGTTTTTCCCTTTTAGGGTTTTCCACGTAAAAATTTGGTGTTCATGTGTGTATGGTGTTGATGTATTTATGTTTTGATTCTACACTTCATGATTAATCTTCATAACAGATTAAGGGGTTAAAATAAGTGAATGTGAATGTGATTTTTTTAAGAGAATTTAAGGTTTTTGATACAACTGATTCACCCCCCTCTCAATTGTCTTGTGCCTTCAACAATTTGTGAGCATCATATGGAGTATTTGTTAGGATTTGCATGTAGAGGATATCAATTAAATATAAATAAAGATTAAACAGAAGAATGAAAAATACACAAAAATAATAACAGCAAGAGACAATTTTTAACGTGGTTCACCCAAACTTGGGCTACATCCACCAACAGAGAGTCCACTATTGTTATCTAGCAAATCAAACCAATTACAACCCGTAATCCTTGCAACTCAATACTGCTGCAAATGCTACAATACAATATCAACAAAAACCCTAACCCTTAGCTATTTTTATCAAGACTTATGTCTGTTACAAAATAGGGTTTTTTATGTCGGCCAAAGGAAAAATAACTCCCGACACCTTTATAAAATAATAAAACTTGTTTTAGGTTTCAAGGGGGCTACCCCTCGACCCCACCCTGTATTGTGACAGGGAGTGCACTAGGGCGTTGCCCCTAGACCCCGCAAGGGGCACTGCCCCTTGACCCCGTCTTGGGGGTGCTACCCCCAAACCCCCGTTAAATAATTTGGGGGTAAACTGTGCCAATAAAAATTGGGGAAAATTTACTCTCTAAGTCTGATTAGGCTCCATATAACAACAATCTCCCACTTGGAGACTGATCAAACTCCACAACATATCATCTCCCACTTAGAAACTGATCATAACATCACTGACCTTGTAGCTCCCACTGGAAATAAACACCCTAGACCCTGTTGTTCTAATTTTATTGTTTTCAGTCTTGAAGACCAACCGAAGTTGAAGAGGAGCTCAGATTCTCCCTTGTCACTGCCTTCCTAAACATATCTAATGGATTTTCATTTGTATGTATCTTTCCCAGTCGTAACTGTCCATCATCCAACACTAGCCGGATGAAGTGATACCTTAGTTGTATGTTTTTGAAATTTGAATGCAAGGCAGAATTCTTTGAAAGATCTATGGAACTTTGACTATCTGTAAACAAATAACTGTTAGCCTATTGTTTGCCCAATTCTTCCATGAAAGATTGTAGCCATATCATCTTCTTTCTTGCCTCTGTTGTAGCTATATACTCTGCCTCCGTGGTGGATAAAGCAACCACCTTTTGCAACCTGGAGGTCCAACTCACCGTTGTCTCACCTATAGTAAAGACATAACCTATAGTACTCCACCTAGTATCAATATCCCCTGCCAAATATGAGTCCACATAGCCTGCTAAATCAGTATTAGAGCCCCCAAAAAATAAATGTTTATTGGATGCACCTCTAAAATATCTGAGAATCTATTTTACCGCATTCCAATGCTCTAATTTGAGATTACTCATATACCTGCTTACGACTCCTACAGCATGTGCAATATTCGGTCTCATGCATACCATGGCATTCTCCATATGGAATCTCTGCAACACCTTTTCAACATAATCACCCTGAGATAGAGTCAATTTTCTGTTCTTCCTATCTCTACAAATTTTCATACCAAGGATTTGTTTTACTGCCCCAAATCCTTCATAGCAAATGATTGTGCTAACTGTTGTTTTAACTCTCTTATGTGATCCATGTTAGACCATGCTACAAGCATGTCATCAACATATAAACATAAAATAATGTAGCTATCATTATCCAACCTCTTAAAATAAACACAATGGTCAGAATTACACTGGTTGTAGCCTTGCTTAGCCGTAAAACTATCAAATTTCAAAGTCCATTGTTGATGTGCTTGTTTCAAGCCATATAAACTCTTCTTCAATCTGTACACCAATTTGTCCTTACCTTTGACCTTAAATCCCTGTGGTTGTTCCATATATATTTCCTCCTCCAAATCACCATGGAGAAAAGGTAGTTTTCACATCTAGCTATCTCAAATGCAAATCTTCAATAGCCACAATACTTAAAACAGTACGAATAGAAGTCATCTTAACAACCGGAGAAAAAATCTCATCAAAATCAATTCCTTTTTTCTGTGCAAATCCTTCTACACCTAACCTGGCTTTAAATCTTTTCTTACCTCCATCTTCCTCTTTCATCCTATAAACCCATTTGTTTGGTAAAGCCTTTTTACCTACAAACAACTTACATAATTCCCAAGTCTGATTTTTCAACAAGGAGTCCATTTCTTCTTTCATTGCAAGCTCCCACTGAACCTTTGTATCCACCTACATAGCTTCATCACACCGTTCTGGTTCACCAGCATATGTTAACAAAATAGAATACAAAGAGGGAGAAAACCTTTCAGGAGGTCTACTTAGCCTTATTGACTGTCTAACATTCACTGGAGTTTGTGGTATTTCTTGTTGCTATTGCGGAGCATGAGGAACCACTAGAACGTCACTATCTGGAGTATCATCCAACACCACATAATCCTTTTCTTTCTTCTCATGCTACTGCAACTGATCTTTGTACAACACCTTCTCATTGAATACAACATCCCTACTTCTCACAATTTTTAGATTTTTAACATCCCAAAGCCTATAACCAAATTCATCAATGCCATATCCAATGAAGCTACACCTTTTTTATTTTGCATCTAGCTTGGTTCTATTTTTAGAATCTACATGTACAAATGCTTCACATCTGAAGGTTTTGAGAAAAGAATAACTCACCTTCTTACTTGTCCATGCTTCCTCTAGAATACCACAACCCAAAGGAACTGAAGGACCTCTATTAATTAAATATACAACGGTATTGACAACCTCCACCCACAAGTTTAAAAGCAGCCCAGCATGCAATCTTATGCTCCTTGCACTCTCTATTATTGTCCTATTAATGCAATCAGCCACTCTATTTTCTTGTGGAGTCCCTGAAACCATTTTCTGCCTACAAATTCCATTAAAGGAACAATAATCCTCAAATTCTTTGCTCCAATACTCACCACCATTATCAGATCTGAGACATTTTAATCTTTTACCCATCTCATTCTCAACTAAGCTTCTCCATTTCTTAAATGTTTCAAATACATCAGATTTCTACCTAAGGAAATGAATCCACACCTTCCTAGTTGCATCATCTATAAATGTAGCATAATACCGAGAGCCACCAAGAGAAGATACCTAAGCCGGTCCCCATACATCTGAATACACAAGCTCCAACTTTTCATCTTTCTTTTGCTTCCCATCCTTGAGAAAACTAACTCTCTTTTGTTTGCCATATACACAACCTTCACAAAAATCCATATTAATACATTTTAGACCTAGTAAAACTTTCTTAGAAAGAAGTACCTTCATACCTTTTTCACTCATATGCCCAAGTCTGTTATGCCATAGTGTAGTCTCAGAACCTGCAGCAACTGTTTCAGTCTCTTCCTACGAACCCGCCTGTTTGATTTTTCTCTACACCAACTAAAGTAGAAGGAACAGTATGACCTATACAAAGATATAAGGTGCCTACTTTCACACCTTTTGCTACTATTAAGGCACCTCTTGAAACCTTCCAATTTTTATCATTAAAAGTAACTGTGCAACCTTCATCACCTAGCTGTATTGCTGAAATTAAATTCCTACTTAGCCTTGGAGCGTGCCTTACCTCTTATAGTAGCCAATGATTCCCATTCTGCAACTTAATCTTGATTATTCCCTTTCCAACAATCTGACAAGGTTCGTTATCTCCCATATAAACCAGCCCAAAATCCCCTTGGACATAATCAAGAAAATAACTTCTATGGGGCGTAGCATGAAATGAAGCTCCTAAATCTAAAACCTATGAATCATCAGCATTATCTAGGGAAAGAATCAAAGCATCATCTTTAGATTTATTACCTACCACATTTGCCTCCTTATTGCCTTCTTGTTTGTCTCCTTTAATCTTCTGAGACCAACAATCTTTCTTCAGATGACCTGGTTTGCCACAGTACCAGCAATCATTCTGTCCTCTGGATTGGGACCTCTTGTCCTTTGATTTTTCTCGTGACTTCCCATGACCTCCAGAACCTTTTCCTCTCTCCTTTGATCTACCCATGCTTGCTACATTCAAAACACTACTTGATGTGGACCCTCCCGAGATTTTCTGTCACATTTCCTCACTAAGGATAACACCAACAACATCATCAAATTTTAAAGTATTTGAACCAGAGACAGAGTTACTTATAGCCATTACCAAGCTATTCCAACTTTCTGGTAAAGAACATAAAACCAAGAGAGCCCTCACCTCTTCATCAAATTTCACTTTTATAGAAGTTAATTGAACAGTAATCGTATTAAACTCATTTAAATGATCTGTCACAAATCCACCTTCAATTATTTTTAGATTAAACAAATGCCTCATGAGAAATACCTTATTTGAGGCTAAGGGTTTTTCATACAATTTGGCCAAAGCTTTCATCAATTTAGTTGTTGTCTTTGCTTCTGTTATATTGAATGCCACAAATGGTGCCAAGCACAACCAAATGGTTCCTAGTGCCTTTCTCTCTAGAAGTTTCCAATCTTCATCAGTCATTGCTGCCAATTTCTTGGCTATTCCTTCCAATAGCCTCCATAAATCATTCTGATAGAAATAATCCTCCATCTGCATCTTCCATAACTGATAGTTCTGCCCATTAAATTTATCTACCTTTAATTTACCCTCGTCCGCCATTGCTCCCACTTAACCGTGAGACTCCTACTCAACCGTGAGACCTTCCTACAGACGATAATCGAACACAACCCACTCTGATACCACTTGTTAGGAATTGCATTTAGAAGATATTAATTAAATGCAAATAAAGATTAAACAGAGGAATGAAAAATACACATAAATAATAACAGAGAGAGATAATTTTTAATGTGGTCGCCCAAACTAGAGCTACATCCACCAACAGAGAGTCCACTATTATTATCCAGCAAATCAAACTGATTACAACCCGCAATCCTTGCAACTCAATACCACTGCAAATGCAATAATACAATATAAACAGAAAGCCTAACCCTTAGCTATTTTTATCAAGACTTATGTTGGTTACAAAATATAGTTTTTTTATGTCGGCCAATAGAAAAATAACTTTTGACAATATCAACAGAAATCCTAACCCTTGGACCCCGCAAGGGGCGTTACCCCTTGACCTTGTCATGGGGGCTCTGCCCCCAAACCCCCATTAAATAATTTGGGGGGAAACCGTGCCAATAAAAGTGGGGAAAATTTAACCTCCGAGTCTGATTAGGCTCCATATAACAATAGTATTGTGTTCTTATTGAAGACTATTAGAGGTATCATGCTCGAAGTGGATTAAGAGGTTGCCCCCTCAAAGTGGCATTTTATTATCAAGTATTTACAACATATTTACTATTGTATTCATCTATTGTGCAAGTTGTTTCATTACAAAAACCGTGTTGGTGGAAATCAGATTGTGATAGAAGAAGGGTTTAAAGCTCTGTAGAGGTAGATTAATGCAATCCAAGAGGAACTGAGATGAGGGATTGAACCCAGAAGGAGAGATGAAAGTGAAGATTAATATGATGCACATCAAGATGATGCACAATCTAAAGAAAATGATGGAGAAGAAAAACATGAACATGTTAGATTGTTGAAGGCCATAACAAAAATTGGGAAAAAGGCCAAAGATTGACATCTCTACATTTTCTGGTAATCTCAATCTGAAAGAATTGATAGATTGGATCAATGACATGGAGCAATATTTTGAATATCAATAAATAGAAGATCCTGAGAGGGTCAATTTTTCCCAGACCAAGCTCAAAGGTCATGCAGGAATATGGTGGAAGGAGGTGCAGTTAGAAAGAAACCAAAAAGGAAAAGAGAAGATCACTAGATGGGATAGAATGATTGATAAATTAAAGTGACAATTTATTCCTGTGGATTATGAGTTAGAACTTATGAAGAAAATGCAAGGTCTAAGACAAATGAACTAAATAGTCAAAGAATACATTGAAGAGTTTTACAAAGTCATCATCAAAGCAGGTCACGCAGAGGCAAATAAAGAGATGGTAGCCAGGTATATTAATGGGTTGAAACCTAGTATCCAAGAAGAATTAAGCCTGGTTTGAAAACAATTGAAGATGCATATCAGTTTGCAATGAAAATAGAAGAAAAGTTGAACAAAAAAATTAAGAATAAACAAAGAGGAAGAGGTCATGGTGGAAGAATGAATGGAAGATCTTATGGGGGTTGTGGACAACATGATGAGAAAAAGAAAAATGAAGATGCAAGTACAGTCAAAATAATAGAGGTGAAAATGCATACCGTCCTTGAGGATAGATGATGGGTACTAGAGAGGAAGAGGTAGATTTGGAAGAGGGCTTGGAAGAGGATGATTTAGAGGAACCTATTTCAGATGCAGTGAAGAAGGGCATAGAGCATATGATTGTCAACAAAATTAGGGAGGAACAAACAAAAGACCAGAGGGTAATGCTAGAGTTGCCCTATTAATGAGGAGGCTAGATCTAAACATTTAGAAGATACAGAAAGGGGAGAAGCTCTTGTTATCAGAAGACTCTTGATAAAAGAAGAGGGAAAAGAAGAACTAGCACAAAGAAAGAGCCTATTCCAAACAAGGTGTAAACCAAGAGGTAAGTGTTGTGATGTGATTATTGATAGTGGAAGTATAGACAATCTAGTCTCTAAAGAGATGGTCAAAAAGTTGAATTTGAAAAGAATAGAGTATCCACGTCCCTATAGGATTTCTTGGTTGTAGAAAGATCATAAAGATTTATTTAATGAACAATGTTTGGTAAAGTTTAAGATTGGAGATTATCATGATGAGGTGTTATGTGACATTATGCCAATGGATGTGTCACTTGTTATTGGGAAGGTCATCAAAGTATGATAGGTATAATATCCATGATAGTTGTTCTAACACCTATTCTTTGACAAAATATGGAGTGAGAAATAAATTGAAACTATTAGAAATAAGATTGACTAAGCCATTGTTGATTACAAAATGGAGTAATTCGATAACGAACAAAGATGTGTACAAATAGTGTAGAGAGGTTGACTCGACTCAGAAGTCGACTTCAACACTCAACTAGAGGTGGAAGAAGGTTTCCACCAAGTAGAGCAAGAGTGGCGACACATATCTTGGAGAGTCATGTTGAACTCTCCAAGTTGCCACACAGCCCACCTAAGTAGGCTTACGACATGTGTATTTTACCCATGTGAGGTAAAATATACACTAATAATCTTTTCTTTTTTATCTACAAGAAAGAAATAACATAGAGAAAGAAAGGTTACAGGCCACGACCAAAGAAGTGTGAAAAGAAATGTACAAGAAATAAGATAATCAAATGGTCATGACTAGAAAGGCCTGTCTTTTTTGAAAAAATGAAAACCCATATATTTTTTATTGAAACCCTTATGCATTTTCCAAATTACAATCATAGAAAATATGAAAAGAATGAAGATACAGCCATGGCCATGGCAGAGGAGAGATTTTCTTCAAAGAGTACAAATACCCACTTTAAGGGAGGAGCCATACAAGCCGTGGCCTTCATTGTTTGAAACTTTTCAAAAGGATAAGTTACAGTTGCAAATAAAGAAGACATGGAGAAAGAGAAGCTTGTTAAGAAGCTGTTAAAGAAAGCTCAACACACATCCATACAAGCCGTAGCCAGGTGAAGAAAGCAAGAATAAAAAGATGACAAGAAATTGCCCAGTAAAAGCTCAAAATAACACTCACCATCTTCATGCATTGAAATGCTCTGGAAATTCTAAAGAACCAACTAAAAATGGCAAAGAAAAACCAGAAGAGAAGCATTTTCCTTTCAAACCCTAGCCATTGGCTTTCGAGTTGCAGAGCCAGAGTAAAGTTCAAAGGAAGAAACAAAATGAATTTTAGGGTTCGTGACTTGCCTTTTGTTCGATGGCATCTTTTATTTTTTTCTCATTTTTTTTGACTTAGCAAAATAAATCATTCATCTTAGCCAAACCGAGGTCAAGACTTATGTCTTGAGATTCCTAACGATTATGCCACAGGAGGGGCCCGTGGGCCAAATAAAATTATTTCTTGCATTTTATTTTGCTAAGTCAAACATAGAAATCATTAGGAGGTAAGGCTTAGTGCCTTCTATTTCCATTGTCTCAAGATAGTCACCAAGTGTGGTCGAAGATACCTTATGTTACATGCAAATCAAGTTGAAAGTCCAAGATTCCTCATTCATGCAAGGGGACCAAGTGTGGTCAAAACCCTAAATGCCTATGCATTTTTGAATGCATCAAAAGTCAAAACAAAGAGATCATTCAAAGACAAGGTCATGTAAAAGGAGGCAGGTGATATGAAGATAAAGTAATGTAATAGACAAGAAGATATGATCAAGGCAAAGATATGGTAAGGATGATATGCAATATGAGGGCAGATGGATATAGTTGTGTAATGCAAACTAGATATTTTTCTTTTGCAATGTAATGGAGAGATAAGGTGTATTCTTTTTTCTTCCATTTCCTCATGATTTTAAAACTATATATCATGTAAACACATTAATAAAGTAATATCTATTATTTTGTCACAAGTTGTAAAATTGGAGAAATTAGACAAATTGAAACTCATAATAGAGTAAGCCATGCAAATGATTACCTTATTATTTTTTCCACATGATCTACACATGCAAAATCATGCAAGATGGAGGAGTTAAGTTAATTGAGGACTTTTGAGGTCTTTTTGCATGGCTCGGAGGTCAAAATAGAGAAAATTAGTCAACTCTTGGATCAAACACATGGAGACTAGCAATTTGGAGTTATTTTTGCTCATTTTGAAGAGGTTTTGACCCTTATTTTTAGGGATTTCATTGTTTTCTCGTGGATCAAATTAGAGAGCTTATTTTTAAAGGCAGTTGACTGCAATTGATTTTTCATGCCTCTTGGACAGAGAAAACTATATATTGTAAGGAAAACTTAGTTTTTTCCTAGTTCTTGCATTTCTTTTCTCTCTTACACATTGAGAGACAGAGTGTTGGAAACAAGGCAAATAACTGAGAGGGGGGGTGAATCAGTTATCTCAAATTTCTTTAACTTTCTTTTCTTCTTTAATAATTAGTGCAACATCAAAACATATAAGCATATGTGATCATAAGAACAGAAATAAATCAACACACATAACACAAGGATTTTTACATGGAAAACCCTATTAAGGGAAAAACCACGGGGTGACTAACCCAAGATTGTATTCTCTGTTAAAAGAATAAAAGAGTACAAAATGGCACTTGCCAATTAGGGCTCACTGCCCGAGCACACTGCTCACAAGAGGCACACTACCTACAAGAGACTCACTATCTATAGAACTTACAGAAGGTAATCAGGTGTTTGAACTAATGAGAAGCATCTACAAATGCAAGAGTTTAGTTCTGGTTAGGCACAATACACTAATTTGATGCACTTCATTGTTCCTCTATCACATATTGGACTTGATTTGTTGCTTTCACACTTATCCCTTCTTTTCTTCATACTTTCTTTTATCACACATACACCACACACACTTACATACTGGAATTCATCTGATATATATATCCACATAAAGGATTCTCATCAACTTTCTAGTCGGCAACAAGAACACTTCAAGATATTTGCAGGTTACTGATTTGTTGGCAGAATCCATGCTTTATTTGTGATGCATATCAAAAACATGGGCATAGAAGTCTTTAATCATGTCGACCAACAATGTATAATTCCCCAAATTGCTTGATCAACACCTTTTACTCATCCAGATTGAAGTCTGATGCTCTGTCGGTCAGTTCTTTCTCTGTCTGCTCTGATTGTCTGGAACCCAACACTCAGATGCTCATATCTTTTTCATACTTTATCACCGGAGGCTAAATCTCTCAAATATAGTAGTCATGATACCCCTCTTGACTTATCCAAGTCCACAACTTGTTGAGTTACACCATCTGAGAGATCCGGACCTGATTGTCAGACCTTGTTGCATACTCTGTTCTTGTTCACCGGACCAAAATAATCTTTAATCTGACTTTCGGTATAAGCATACTATGTACTGCGGATGTGTGGGATAGACTTTGTTGCCATCAATGACAACACTCATGAAGCCACACAGTGTCTCTTGCCAATAATCTCCCTCTTTGGCATTGATGGCAACACTTAGTGAAAAAAGGATAAGTGTCGCAGTAACCTCCCCCTTGGCTGATGCTCTGTCTTTTGCATTGTTTTACTGGAGCTCCCCCTTAGCTGGATTCTACATTTTTCACTACTCCTCACTCCCCCTTTGACATCAATGGCAAAGGGCAAATCTACATACCAAAATTTTGCAAAAATTGTCATATACATGGCCATATAAGTATATATATAACTGTTATACTTACATATACTTAAGTATATCCGCAAAAGTGGCCTTCAACTATACAAATTCTATGGCCCAGCTCTGCTTCATCCTGTCCAAAATGGAAATGTGATCACTCAACAAAAATTCATATGCTTCTACCTTCCGTAAATCTGTCGGATCACTCGTCCGGGCTGTGGTCTGAGTATCTATCAAGGCCTCATGCATTGCCTCTAACTTAGGGATAATTATCCCTCTGAGTTCACTCATTCTATTTATTATATCCTTGTTTTCTTTGTTCAACCTCTTTATTTCATTTATGATGACAATGGCTTGACATTCTTAACTCATTAAAGAGGTAGTAAGGGGATCAAAATTCTATGATAAACTTGACAGTTTACCTTCTTGTTCTTTCACCTTCTTTTCAATATCCTCTGTCACTTTGGGCCAAGATAGACAAAATTTGTACATGTCCCCACCATCTTTAAGATCATTTTCAAGGCTCTTTATTCCAATGTCTAGAGTCCTCCTATCATTAGTAGTCAGTCCTTGCACTTCAGTAAATATTTTTCCTAAAAACTCCTTCCAAACCTTTGCTTCAGCTGATTTCTCTAAAGATTTAAAATGAGTGCTAATAGAATTTACTAGAGATTTCAAGTTACTAGATGGAGAGGCCGAAGGATCCTTTTGAAATGATGGCATGATCTTCTCCAGCATCCTAGATGCAATCTCCAATAGTTCATAGTCTTCCATGTGAGATTTTAGGAGTTTTTCTTTTGCTTTGGCTTGAGCAAATGATGCTATTTTCATTGTCTGAACCAGAGAGAGTCAAAATTCAATGGCCCTTGAAATAGCTCAGGTTCATCTATCTCCATGATTTCTTTGTTTAAGAAGTTCTTCACTACCTCTGCAGTGTCTCTTATCGGTGACTAAGTCTTCTTTTCTTTTGGGATCTCAGAACAGTCATCATAGGTCTTATTAGAGATGAAATTTCCACAGTCCATGATATTGTATCAAGCTTTTGGTAAACCTGTGTGTAGCTTATTTTGGATCGACGTTTCAGATCACACTCCGTGATCCATCATCAGGAAGAAAAGAGAGAACAATGAGATGTAATTGCAGAGATTGTAACTTTAAAAAGAGAGAGGGAGAGGGAAGGGGGGGCATGGAGTACCAAAATTTGGTTGGGATAGTACTTGGAGAGGGAAGAAAAAATAAAAGTGGGAAAAGGGGTGGTTGAAAACAAGAAAGGAGTATAAAAATTTTTAAACTAAAAGAAAATAAGAAAGATTAACAAATAAATGAAGACCAAAAGGAGCAAACACATAAAGAAAAATAGATAAAGGGGAGGGGTGGAAGGGAACATGAAGAGAAAGGGGGTTGGAAAACAGTATAAGAGACTATAGAAAACAAACAAAAAACTAGATAGATGCCACCATATATAAATAAAATAAAATGATTAAACGCTAAAAATCTAAGAAACTAAAAACATGCAAAAATAGATAAAAATAGACAAGAGTATAAGAGGACAAAAATGAATGAGTGGAATTATATATAAGGGAAAAAGAAAATAGCAAGGTGTATGCATTTTAAATAAGAATAAGCATGAATGAATTAAAAAATAAAAAGAGAATAAGTATAAATATAAAATCAAGGTGAATCTAAATATAAAAACATACAAGATCAACAAAAAATGGAGTACATGATAATTATAAAATTTTATAAGTATATGTAAAAAAGTATTAAAATGAATAAAGGCAAAGAATAAACCAAAATAAAATAAAATAATCCACCTATAAACTAGTAACGAGAGAATCAACCACTATACACAAGAAAACAAACATGATGGGAGAGAGGGGGATGAAGGGAAGGACAAGAAGTTGGAAGAAGACGAGGGAAAGGAGGAAGGGCAAGGGGCCAAAGTGTGGGAGAGGCAAGGGGAGGGTTGAAGAGAATGAAGAGGGGGAAGTTATGGCTTAGGACAAGAGGGGGGGTAGAGAGGAATGGTTGAGAGGGGGGAGTGGAGAGAGGAGAGAGTGTGAGAGAGGGGAGAAGAGCCTGGCTAAGATAGATCAAAGAAGATAGGGGGATGGAGATTTCAAGGGGGGGGGAAACTAGAGGGAATCTAAAACAGGATTCCAAGTATGGTTCAAGTTCCATCCCTCATCCCTATTTAGATTGGAGGGGTTATTTCTGGCGAAGATCGCCTCTTTAAGTTTTCTTTTGAAGAAGTTATCTTCAGAGGCTATGACCTGGGTATCCTCGAGGCTAATGTCATGCTTGGTGTTAGATTGGTGTTCGGCTAGGGCTGATTTTGCAACCCTTTCATGCCTGAGATCTGCATAGTGTTCTTTGACTCTCATATAGACTGATCTACCTGTTTCACCAATGTAAGGGGTACCACAGGAGCAGTCTATTTTATAAACACCTGAGGTTAAAAGAATGTTATTGGAGTCTTTGGTGGATGGGATAAGGTTTCTAATAGTGGAAGGGGGTTTGAAAGCACACTTAAGACCTTTCTTGCAAAGGATTATGGCAATCTTGTTAGAGATGCCTTCGATGAATGGTAGGGTGGCACAAAAGGTGGCTTTAGAGTCTAAGTTGCTAGGTTTAGGATTGAGGGTGGAATGAGCAAAATCAGCCCTAGCTAAACACTTCTCTTACACCAAGCACCACATTCACCTCGAGGATACCCAGGTCCTAGCCTCTGAAGATAACTTCTTCAAAAGAAAACTCAAAGAGGCGATCTTCTCTAGAAATAACCCCTCCAATCTAAATAGGGATGAGGAATGGAACTTGAACCATACCTAGAATCCTATTTTAGATTCCCTCTAGTTTCCCCCACCCTTGATATCTCCATCCCCCTCTCTTCTTTGATCTATCTTCGCCAGGCTCTTCTCCCCTCTCTCACACTCTCTCCTCTCTCCACTCCCCCCCTCTCAACCATTCCTCTCTACTCCTCCCCTCTTGTCCTAAGCCATAACTTCCCCCTCTTCATCCTCTTCAACCCTCCCCTCGCCTCTCCCACACTCTGGCCCCTTACCCTTCCTCCTTTCCCTCGTCTTCTTCCAACCTCTTGTCCTTCCCTTCATCCCCCTCTCTCCCATCATGTTTGTTTTCTTGTGTATAGTGGTTGATTCTCTCGTTACTAGTTTATAGGTGGATTATTTTATTTTATTTTGGTTTATTCTTTGCCTTTATTCATTTTAATACTTTTTTACATATACTTACTTAAAAATTTTATAATTATCATGTACTCCATTTTTTGTTGATCTTGTATGTTTTTATATTTAGATTCACCTTGATTTTATATTTATACTTATTCTCTTTTTATTTTTTAATTCATTCATGCTTATTCTTATTTAAAATGCATACACCTTGCTATTTTCTTTTTCCCTTATATATAATTCCACTCATTCATTTTTGTCCTCTTATACTCTTGTCTATTTTTATCTATTTTCTCATGTTTTTAGTTTCTTAGATTTTTAGCATTTAATCATTTTATTTTATTTATATATGGTGGCATCTATCTAGTTTTTTGTTTGTTTTCTATAGTCTCTTATACTATTTTCCAACCCCCTTTCTCTTCATGTTCCCTTTCACCCCTCCCCTTTATCTATTTTTCTTTATGTGTTTGCTCCTTTTGGTCTTCATTTATTTGTTAATCTTTCTTATTTTCTTTTAGTTTAAAAAATTTTATACTCCTTGCTTGTTTTCAACCACCCCTTTTCCCACTTTTATTTTTTCTTCCCTCTCCAAGTACTATCCCAACCAGATTTTGGTACTCCATGCCCCCCCTTCCCTCTCCCTCTCTCTTTTTAAAGTTACAATCCCTGCAATTACATCTCATTGTTCTCTCTTTTCTTCCTGATGATGGATCATGAAGTGTGATCCGAAAGGTTGATCCAAAATAAGCTACACACAGGTTTACCAAAAGCTCGATACAAAATCATAAGTCTTCTCTGCTTATTCTTCTTCTTTTCCCTTAACCTCCTCTTCTTGACTCACTTTCTCCTCTTTCCTTCCTTCTCCTTTAGCTTCAGAATCTAGAATGTCTGCAGTGGGATCCAGAGGAGAGATGTTACCTGTGTTTACTGCTTCATGAACTTCCTCTTTCGGAATAGAGGAATCCAAGTCCTTAGACTTCTCTTCATCTATCTCTTTTGATCCTTCTACATCTTTGTCAGAAGATTCTTCATTGGTTACATTTAATCCTTCAACATCCATGGAAGAAGGTTCTTCATCTGTTTCCTCTACAATAGGAAGATTGAATCTTTTGAAAGCATTCCAAAGGATGTCTTTTGTTTCTTTTACTACTTGGTCAGTTTCTCCAAGCATAAGTTTATTCATTCTTGCTTTACTCCAGAATTCATCCTTACAGTCCTTAAAGATCATGTCCATTTGTCTTGGAGTGATAGAAGGATAGAGCTGAATTGCTATCTGTTCCTGAATCTCTAAGTCTTTTGCCTTTGCATTTTCTTTTCTCAGTTCGAGTACTTTTTCTAGACTCTTAGGAATGAAGGATATAATTTCAATGAATGCTTTATTGTAGATGTTCAACTACCTGACTGTAGCTTCTTCCAAAATCCTCTTGTCAGTATCACTGTATTCATCATAGAACTCTGTTACTGGCTACAGGTTCCCATCCACAGTAACTACCTTGATGATGTCATCAATGGAAAGAGTGGGCTTCAACAAATTCTTCTACCTTTTCTTCCTTACTTTTACTGGCAGAGAATTCTCTGGAAGTTTTCTTCTTCTTCATTTTCTTGATTTCCTCATCAGATTATGTTTCTTCATCATCTTTAAGACTTGTGTATGACCTTGTGGCTTAGGTCTTCATCCTCTTTTCTCCTTTTCCAGATGTCTTGACTTCCGGTTTGGTGGCCCTTGAGCTTTTAGGAGTGGCAGGTGTAGAGCTCTTGGAAGATCTAGTCCGAAAGGAGGCTTGTTCCGGAACATCTCCTTTCTTTGCTTCTTGTTTCTCTTTCTCAGCCTTCTCCATTTTCTCTCTGTTTGCATCTACTACCTCTTTAGATAGGCCAAATCTTTTGGCAATTTCCTCAACTTCCCTTCTTACATTCCTCTTTATCTCTAGTTGTCTTAACTCAACATGTATTTTTTCACTTAGTTCTTTAAAGGTTCCAAACCTTTCTACCTCAAGGTCCTTAGGCTAGCTCAATAGGTGTTGAATATGTAGCTCCAAGATTTTCTCATTGACCTCGTATACCATAGGCATTATCCACGCTGTTCTGGGCTCAACTGCCTCCATTAGGCATTGATCAGTGTCAACCATGAAGCACACTATATCCTTGTATTTCTCAACTATGGATTAAGGTATTCTCTCTCTGGCTTGCATCATGCTTTGGAAATTCTTAAAGTAACCCCAAAGAGCTATGTTTTGAGCTTTAGCATCACCAAGTCCATATATATAATCTCTAATCTGGATTGCAACCGGTTTGTCATTTTTCCATACCCAACCACTTGATCTGGGTAGCTCATTCATGTAATAAAAGAACAAACATAGTATTAGACAACCATATTTGAAGGAATTCTTCTTATCCTTTTTGATCTTCTGCATGTTTTCTAATAGTTGATTTAGGAGAAGATCACATAGGTCATAATCTACATTTTCCCTCAACATCTGATATGCTGCATATATTGCAGTCCCAGACACAGAATTCTCCCTACTAGAATGATAGATCTTGTACCCAATTATCATTGAGGCAAACTTGACATCTGGATCTGTGATGTCATCTATGGTCATTGCTCTTTTGTCAAACTTAGATTTGGTGGCTTCAGTTACTGTCTGGTTCTTGACAGATTTAAGTGCAGGTAACCCACCGGAAGAATGCAGTCTAGTCACTACCCTGATGGCATCTTTTGTTATCTTGAAGGGCCTCATTACCCACATGAAATTTTCATGCATCCCGCTTAGGACATACTAGACCCAATCATCTTCTACAAAACAGGGAAAGTGTATGCAATGTCTAAAGTATTTATCCCGGATGGCCTTGTATTGAGCTTTGAGTTCAAAACTCTCATCTATTAGCTATTTGTGATAGATGTCCATCAATTTTGAGTCTCCAAATTCCTCAATGTTATCATGGATATAGACCCTAACATCTTCTACATGCAATACCCCATGCGGAGTGCTAGAAAATGTGCCTAAAGGATCAACTTCTAGAGATTTATAGGGATGTTTCTTGAATTTAGGACGTAGCCTATCAGTGATCTTGACAACCATTGGAGTAGCCATTTTGGAAGAGATTCAAAGAGAGATTTTCATAATGAAAGTACCTTTTCATGCTTCGAAATAGGAGCTGAAACAAATCGCTGGTTGAATTCAATTTTGCAGTTGATCTTAAGTGAATTGTAGAAACTTTGTTATAGAGCTCTTATTTTCTTATTCGTAAATGCAAATGTGCAAATAATGAGTGAAGTAACCCTTTTATCCTTGTGCAAACCCTAATTTCCTTTTGTAATAAATGCACAACTTAAGTTATCTGGTTGCCCTATTTTGAGAGAGATCTTCTCAAATCACTGTGCTGAACTTAGAATCATTGTTAGTGAGGATTGACAATGTATCTTCTTTTCTTTAATCATGCCACGGGTCCACAGATCAAAGTATTTCAATTCTGAATCATACCGGATCTATCTGTGAAAGTCCTACTTTACTAGATAGCTGTCAGAACCGGATTAACTTGAGCAATTGTAAGTCTTACAAAACTCCATGCGGATCTTTCACATTTTGATTGAAGATTATTTGAAGGTTTTTCTGAGAACCTTTTAATCCGTAGCATTTCATGTGCCGAATCTAGGCACTTAGTTGACTAGCTGGGGGAATTTGTTTTTCTCTGTGACTCCCCCTGAGCCAGAGCTCATCTGTTTCAGTTTCTGGAAGGAATATCAGCACCGGATTTCGATGTGGATCCATCCCCAATATTTTATGTATTCTTCTTCACCCAAATCTTGCTCATCTCCTTTTGAACTTCATCTGCATTCACTTTACCTTTACCCTTATCTTGTTTTTGATTATGTTGCACCGGACCCTTTTTATCTTGATATTTACTTCTGTAAAATTTGGCAATATGATCGGATCTATTGTAATTGTAACAAACAACATTTCTTTGAATATTTGATTGATATCCTCTTGATATGCATTGATTAGCCATATGTCCCATTCTATTGCATGCAAAGCATCTACCATTGAATGAATTATTTATTTGCATATGTCTGCATTCATGAGATTTGTGACCATACCTTTTGCAGTTGAAACATTGTTTGGAGAAGGATGGATTAGTCTGATTCATTCTCCTCCTGAACTGAGTTGCTTTATGACCAAAATTGTTGCAATTGAAGCAATATCCATTGAAGGATGGATATCTTTGAGCATTTGGTTGCCTTATCGGAGGTCTTCTAGGCCTATTTCTTTGATTTCCTGATCCAAAGTTCTTCTGACTGCATCTAGAGCTTTCACCTTTCTTATATCCCAAGCCATGTTTATCATCTACCCTCTTTTAGCTTTCAAGAAGAACTTCAAGTTGGGCTGAGCTTATCTTGAATTTCTCTTTGTATTCATTTGTTGTTTTAAGATCTTGTTTAAGAGTGTCTATCTGATTCTCAAGTTGTTCTTCATTGTCTCTAGCTTCTTCAAGATCTGATTCAAGATGCCTAATTTTCTGTCCATTTTGTGGCAGTCCTATGTTTTCTCCTTGAGGGATTGTTTTAGATTATCTTCAATTTTCCTCTTTTCTTCAATTTCTTGGATGAATCTCATAACCCCTAATTCCATTTCATGCCTTACCATAATGACTTCTTTTGACAGCCTCTCACATAGCTTATTTTTCTCTTCCATATCTTCATTAGTATCATTGGCTTCACTCTGATTTGCTAATTTTTGAAATAGTTCCTTTCTCTTTTTCACAGAGATACTAAGTTTTTCTTTTAGCTCATCTATGAAATCATCAGCTTGTTTGAGTCTTTATCTCAAATTATTGACTTCAAAGTGGGATTGTTCAAGGTCATCTAGGGCAGACTGAAGTTGTTCCCCTTCATACCATATATATCCATTGAGATTCCAAGATCTTCCTCAAGCTGTTATGCTTTGTTTAGAGGAACTTAGCTCTGATACCAATTATTGGAAACAAGGTAGATAACTGAGAGGGGGGGTGAATCAGTTATCTCAAATTTATTTAACTTTCTTTTCTTCTTTAAAAATTAGTGTAGCATCAAAACATATAAGCATATGTGATCATAAGAACAAAAATAAATCAACACACATAACACAAGAATTTTTACGTGGAAAAACCACGGGGTGACTAACCCAAGATTGTATTCTTTGTTAAAAGAATAAAAGAGTACAAAATGACACTTGCCAATTAGGGCTCACTGCCTGAGCACACTGCTCACAAGAGGCACACTGCCTATAAGAGACTCACTATCTACTTAACTTACAGAAGGTAATCAGGTGTTTGAACTGATGAGAAGCATCTACAAAAGCAAGAGTTTAATTCTGGTTAGGCACAATACATTGATTTGATGCACCTCATTCTTCCTTTGTTTAATGTTGTTGCTTTGTCACATACCGGACTTGATTTGCTGCTTTCAAACCTATCCCTACTTTTCTTCGCACTTTCTTTTATCACACATACACCACACACACTTACATACTGGAATTTATCAGGTATATATATCCGCATAAAGGATTCTCATCAACTTTCTAGTCAGCAACAAGAACACTTCAAGATATTTACAGGTTACTGATCTGTCGGTAGAATCCATGCTTGATTTGTGATGCGTATCAAAAACATGGGCATAGAAGTCTTTAATCATGTCATCCAACAATGTATAATTCCCCAAATTGCTTGATCAACACCTTTTACTCATCCAGATTGAAGTATGATGCTCTACCGGTCAGTTCTTTCTCTGTCTGCTCTACCTATCTGGAACCCAACACTCAGATGCTCATATCTTTTTCATGCTTTATCACCGGAGGCTAAATCTCTAGAATATAGTAGTCATGATACCCCTCTTGACTTATCCAAGTCCACAACTTGCTGAGTTACACCATCTGAAAGATCCGAACCTGATTGTCGGACCTTGTTGCATACTCTGTTCTTGTTCAGCGAACCAAAACAATCTTCAATCTAACTTCCGGTATAGGCATACTATGTACTGTAGATGTGTGGGAGAGACTTTGTTGCCATCAGTGACAACACTCATGAGGCCACACAGTGTCTCTTGCCAACACAGAGTTTGTTTGTAACTCATTTTTTAGTTCTTGCATTTTTGCTCTTTACACTTTGAGAGAGAAAGAGGTTTTGTAACTCACTTATTTGCAGATTTATAGAGATTACAGCAGGTTACAGGTTCTATACTTTGTTCTATGCAATTATTTTCCTTTATTTTTTAGCTTGATCAAGTATCTACCTTCCATTTATGCAACTTGTATGAGTGATTTGATGAGATTTTATTGTGTTTAAACATCAAAACCTTTACAATTATTGTCTCATTAGTACTTTTTTGTGTTAGATAGCATTGAAAGTCACAGGTCTTAGGCTGTGCAATTGGAAAACCTTTCTTTTATGTTGTGAAAAATCCATTTTCCTTCAAACAGAGATATTTTCTAGCCTTCCTTAGAAACATTTTTGTGATCAATTTGCTGAAAGTGGTTTGTGTGAATAGATTTTTCGAGATCTATTGTGAGTTAGATTGCCATGTTTTCATCATTATTAGGTACATCTGTTGGCAAGAGACACTGTGTGGCTTCATAAGTGTTGTCATTGATGGCAACAAAGTCTATCCCACACATCCGCAGTACATAGTATGCGTATACCAGAAGTCAGATTGAAGATTGTTTTGGTCCGATGAACAAGAACAAAGTATGTAACAAGGTCTGACAATCAGGTCTGGATCTCTCAGATGGTCTAAATCAGAAAGTTACAGACTTGGACAACTCAAGAGGGGTAACATGACTACTATAATCTAGAGATTTAGCCTCTGGTGATAAAGAATGAAAAAGATATGAGCATCTGAGTGTTGGGTTCCAATCAGGCAGAGCAGACAGAGGAAGAACTGACCGGCAAAGTATCAGACCTCAATTTGGATGAGTAAAAGGTGTTGATCAAGCAATTTGTGGGAGTATACATTGTTGGCTGACATGATTAATGACTTCTATGCCTATGTTTTTGATACTCATCACAAATCAAGCATGGATTTAGCTGACAGATTAATTACTTGCAGTGTTCTTGTTGCTGACTAGAAAGTTGATTAAAATCCTTGATGCAGATATATATACTAGATAGATTCCAGTATGTAGGTGAGTGTTGTGTTGGTGTAAGTAATAAGGTGCGAAGAAAAGCAGAGATAAGTGTGGGAACAGCAATCCAAGTCTGGTATGTGACTGAACAACAACATTGAACAGAGGAAGGATGAAGTGCATCAGATCAGTATATTGTGCCTAACTGGAACTGAACTCTTGCATTTGTAGATGCTTCTCATTAGTTCAAACACTTGATTATCTTCTATAAGTTCTGTAGACAGTGAGTCTCTTGTAGGTAGTGTGCCTCTTGTGAGTAGTGTGCTCGGGCAGTGAGCCCTAATTGGCAAGTGCCATTTGTACTCCTTTATTCTTTTAATAGAGAATACAATCTTGGGTTAGTCACCCCATGGTTTTTCCCTTAATAGGGTTTCTACGTAAAAATCCTTGTGTTATGTGTGTTGATTTTATTTCTGTTCTTATGAATACATATCCTTTCATGTTTTGATACAACACTAAATATTAAGATAACAAAAGAGAAGAAAGTTAAGGAAATTTTGAGATAACTGATTCACCCCCCCTCTCAGTTATCTGCCTTGTTTCCAACAATTGGTATCAAAGCAAGGTTCCTTTGAACAAAGCCTAATAGCTTGAGGAAGATCTGGGAATCTCAATGGATGTATATGGTATGAAGGAACAACTTCAGTTTGTCCTAGATGATCTTGAACAATCCCACTCTGAAGTCAATAATTTAAGAGAAAGACTCAAACAAGTTGATGAATTCATAAATGAGCTAAAAGAAAAAGTTAGCATTTCTGTGAAAAAGAGAAAGGAACCACTTTATTCTTTTAATAGAGAATACAATCTTGGGTTAGTCACCCCGTGGTTTTTCCCTTAACAAGGTTTCCACATAAAAATCCTTGTGTTATGTGTATTGATTTTGTTTTTGTTCTTATGATTACATATCCTTTCATGTTTTGATACAACACCGAATATTAAGATAACAAAAGAGAAGAAAGTTAAGGAAATTTTGAGATAACTGATTCACCCCCACTCTCAGTTATCTGCCTTGTTTCCAACAATTGGTATCAAAGCAAGGTTCCTCTAAACAAAGCCTAATAGCTTGAGGAAGATCTAGGAATCTCAATGGATGTATATGGTATGAAGGAACAACTTCAATCTGCCCTAGATGATCTTGAACAATCCCACTTTGAAGTCAATAATTTGAGAGAAAGACTCAAACAAGCTGATGAATTCATAAATGAGCTAAAAGAAAAAGTTAGCATTTCTGTGAAAAAGAGAAAGGAACTACTTCAAACATTAGCCAATTAGAGTGAAGTCAATGATACTAATGAAGATTTGGATGAGAAAAATAAGCTATGTGAAAAACTCTCAAAAGAAGTCATTATGGTGAGGCATGAAATGGAATCAGGGGTTATAAGGTTCACTCAAGAAATTGAAGAAAAAAGAAAGATTGAAGATAATCTAAAACAATCCCTCAAGGAGAAAATAGAGGACTGCCACAAAATGGACAGAATAATCAGGCATCATGAATCTGATCTTGAAGAAGCTAGAGACAATGAAGAACAACTCGAGAATCAGATAGACACTCTTAAACGAGATCTTAAAATAGCAAATGAATAAAAAGAGAAATTCAAAATAAGCTCAGCCCAACTTGAAGTTCTTATTGAAAGGCAAAAGAGGGTAGATGACAAGCATGGCTTGGGATATGAGAAAGGTGAAAGCTCTGGATCCGGTCAAAAGAACTTTGGATTAGATAATCAAAGAAACAATCCTAGAAGACCTCTGGTAAGGCAACCAAATGCCCAAAGATATCCATCCTTCAATGGATACTACTTTAATTGCAACAATTTCAATCATAAAACAACTCAGTGCAGGAGGAGAATGAATCAGAATAATCCATCCTTCTCCGGACAATGTTTCAATTGTAAAAGGTATGGTCACAAATCTCATGAATGCAGAAATATGCAAATAAACAATTTCATTCAATGGTAGATGCTTTGCATGCAATAGAATGGGACATATGGCTAATCAATGTAGATCAAGAGGATATCAATCAAATAAGCAAAGAAATGTTGTATGTTACAATTACAATAGATCCAGTCATATTGCCAGATTCTGCAGAAGCAGAAATTAGGATAGAAAAGGTCCATTGGAACATAATCAGAAACAAGATAAGGGCAAAGGTAAAGTAAATGTGGATGAAGTTCAAAAGGAGATAAGCAAGATTTGGGTAACGAAGAGTATAGAAAATATTGGAGATGGATCCGCACTAGAATCCGGTGCTGATATTCCTTCTGGAAACTAAAAAGTGAGCTCTGGCTCAGGGGGAGTCACAGAGAAAAACAATTTCCCCTAGCCAGTCAGCTAGTGCCTAAATTTGACACATTGAATAAACATCTGCCGCTGCGGATTAAAGGGTTCTCAAAAAAACCTCCAAATAACCTTGAGTCAAAATGTGAAAGATCCGCATGGAGTTTTGCAAGACTTATAACTACTCAAATTAATTTGGTTCCAATAGCCATCTGGTTAAGCATAATTTCACAAACAGATCTGATATGATTCAAAATTGAAATGCTTTGATCTGTAGATCCATGGCATGATTGAAGAAAGTAGATACATTGTCAATCCTCACTGACAATGATTCTAAGTTCGGGGCAGTGATTCAAGAAGATCTCTCTCAAAACAGAGCAACCGGATAACTTAAGTTGTGCATTTATTACAAAAGGAAATTAGGGTTTGCGCAAGGATAAAAGGGTTCTTTCACTCATTATTTGCACACTTACACTCACGAAGAAGAAAAGAAGAGCTCTGCAACAAGTTTCTACAATTCACTCAAGATCAACTAGAAAATCAAATTCAACCAGCGATTTGTTCCGACTCCTATTTCAAACCCCAAAGTGTGAAAAGGTACTTCCATTTTGAAAATCTCTCTCTGAATCTCTTGCAAAATGGCTACTCCAATGGTTGTCAAGATCACTGATAGGCCGCGTCCTAAATTCAAGAAACACCCTTACAAATTTCTAGAAGTTGATCCTTTAGGCACTGGTGCAAGGGCACCCCTTCAAAAGGACCAACATGCACAAGAAGAAGAAGAAGACTAACATTAGTTTGACATTTCATGTTATCGATAACACCTTCAAATGTAACATATAATGTTAGCATTTTCTGTATGAAGTTTCTGACAGTTTGGATTAAGGGAAAGATAATCAAGGTGTCTTAGCTGTAAGAGTTTTGCTGTCTTATGCAAAACAGATGTCATTCGTAGTAGATTAAGGGTTTCCACCTATAATTTTGAAAAGATAAAAATCCCAGAAACAGAGGAGAATGTTAGTCCCTCGCATTGGGAAAGATAAAAAGGGGAAAACCTTTTGTAGAGGAGGGGGATAGTTTTCTGGGTCTGGTCTCTGAATAGTCCAATGTAATTTCTAAACATGAAGAAAGAATAGAAGTTCTGCAATTTACTTCCTTTCCAGATTCTGAATACTATGTAAATATCCTGTGTAAATATTCTATCTAGATTCTTTGTGTAGAAGTTCATTCTATGTAGAGTTTGTATCTAAATTAGTTTTGAGCTTCTGTAGTCAAATTAACTAGATAAATCCATTCCACTGGCAGATTTCTGGGGAAATCAGTGGAATGGACTTATAGATTAATTTCCCCAACTTTGTTTATTTGTTCTAGGTATGGAAGGCTAGAATTGCAGAACCACTTCAAGCATTAGTTCTGAGTGTCTATTGTTTATAAGGGATAACCTGCGGGGGTATTTCGCATTCAAGCCATCGGCGTAAGGAATGATATCGGCGTGTCAAAACTAGGCTCACCCAACGGTGAAAATCTCACCGAGTATGGTCTTGGCCATATCCATCGGCGAGAGTCAGGCATCGGCAAGGAGGAATCGTGCTGGTCCGATGGAGGTGAGTCTCACCGACAACGGTATGAGTTAAATTCATCGGGCGGAGACAAGGTATCGATGAAAGAAAACTGTGAGGGTCCGACAGTGAAAGTCTCACCGATGGTTCTATCATCGGTGAGAGGAAGAAGGGAGTCTGGCCGAAAAGGAGTTGGCGGAGAGTCCATCGGTGTAAGATAGCCCATCAGAGAATAGGAGGCAAGTCTTGCCGAAGAAACAAGTCCTACCGATGTAAACATTGGTATGTGACTGTCGGAGTGAGTATTGCCATCGGAGAAAGAAAATTATCTGGGGCTGACAGTTGGAAGCCACACCGATCGGGGAGACCGTTGGAAGGTGTCACTGACAGAGAAAGCTTCAGCGTGAGGTTTGAACCTCTCAGTTGAACCTCAGCGTTGACCCTCTGAATTGAACCAGTTCAATGTTGCCGTCGACATGAGAGAGAAGCGGTCTGGCCGATAAGGAGTCTTGGTAGCTCATCGAAGTGAATTATGCCATCGGCGGAAGGAATAGAGGTGTCACCGATAGTTAGTGTTTTACCGACAACAAGTCCATCGGTGTAATCAACAGCATCGGCAGGAGACTTAAAAGAGTTCGCCGATAGACAAAAGTCTCGCCGAAGGGGAAGGTTGAACCTGTCCATTGAACCTTCCGAGTGAACTTATCCATTGAACCTCCAGTTTGAACCTGCCGGTTGAACCTATCCGTCGAACCTCCGGATTGAACCTGTTCATCAGGTAGATAGTGGGCTAGTCCTGCCGTAGGTGAAGTTCATGTTGTGTGCGTTTCGGTGAGAGATAGGTATCGGTGCAGGAGTTTCTATCTTGACTGATGGTGGATTGTCATGCCAATAGGCAAATCCAACGAAGACCACGTCGGTGTGACCTGGACATCGGAGTGAGCGGCATTGTGATGTGTCGATAGTCATTGTCAGTCCGACAAGGGCTTATCGGTGAGAGGTGAAGGTGTCGGCGAAGGAGTATTGAACCTAACCAACGGTGGACTGTCTTGCCGATAGGCAAGAGTGGGTATGTTTCGGTGAGACAATTCAAAGGTCTTGCCGATATAGTTTCTTTTGGCTGTCTTGCGGGGATCCAAGAGGTTTTTGAACTGGTTCACTCGCTTCAGTTGGCACGTGCTCTGTATCAGGTGGTATCAGAGCTAGAGAAAACTCTGGGAAAGGTTAGTGTGTAAATTTCATTTCTGAAGGCATTTGTCCCATCTAGTAGTAGAAGGAGAAAGCAAAATGTTGGAAGGAGAAGCATCAGACACTCTTCCAACAAAAATGACCAATGCTGAATTGACAGCCTTGGTGAAGAAGCAAATAGCAAAAAGTAGAGCTGATAGAGCTCAGAATCAGGAATTGAAGGAAGAACTAGAGAAGCTGAGGGAAAGAGTGGAGAAAGGGGAAGAAAACTTTGGTGAACGAGAAGATGGGGATGAAGAGGAGACCCCAGAGTAGGAAGAGCTAGTGGTTCCTACAGACCAGAGACCCTTACTCAATGCCCTCAAGTCCATGGAAAGAAGGACCATGGATGTGAAAATAGACCTGCCTGTGTTTGCAGGAAAAATGGAACCTGATTCAGTAATGGAGTGGATAGACTGCTTGAATAATTTCTTTGAGACAGAAGAGATACCAGAACACCAATGAGTGAAGATGGCTCCGTCCAAAATGAAAGGAGCTGCACTGACTTGGTGGAATTTCATCCAAGATGACAGGGTGAAAGAGGGAAAGAACAGAGTTACAACATGGAAGAGAATGATGGTATTGGTGAAAGAGGCCTATGTTCCATTGGATTACAATATCCAATTACACAAGAGAAAACATAATTTGAAGCAGAAGGAGCTAGATGTCAACTCATACATAGAAGAATTCATGAAGTTGTGTGTAAAAACAAAGGTAAGGGAAGATGAGGAAGAGAAGGTAGCAAGATACCTCAATGGATTGAGACTTAACATCCAGGAAGACTTAAATCTGCATAATCCAGATACAGTTCAAAAGTGCTATCAGTTAGCACTCAAAGTGGAAGAAAAACTAAAGAGAAGGCATGAGTAGAATCATAGAGGTAGAGGCAGATAGCAGAGAGGAGGAAGAAGTCCTTTTAGAGGTAGAGGATTTGGATACCAGAGTGAATCCAACCAAGAGACCAGCAGAGGAGATAACAGTCAGAACCAAGGAGGAAGCTACAATCCAAGGGGAAACTTCAGGGGCAGAAGACCACCTTTTAGAGGAAGATCTCAGGGCAGAGGACCTATCAGATGTTACAATTGTAACCAAGAAGGCCATATAGCCAGCAGATGTCCAGCAAAGGCAACAAGCTCAATAGGAGAAAAGAGGATCAATCTGATCCACGAATCTGATTGTCAGAGTGTAGCAAGCTCAAGCACTATTCAAAGTGTGAATGCTCCTAGCAGTTATGGGTATCCTGAGAATGGAAAATCTTTGATGATTAGGAGAGCAATGACTACCATGAAAGTGCCTAGAAAAGAACCTCCACAAAGGAAGTCTCTCTTCAGAACTACTTGCAAGGTAGGAGGAAAGGTATGCAAAGTTTTGATTGACTCTGGATCTATTGAGAATTATGTATCCATTGAGATGGTAGAAAAACTTAAGCTTAGGGGACTGCCACATCCTTGCCCTTATAAAATTTCATGGCTTACCCAAGGATAGCAAACAGTTGTAGAAGAACAGGCTTGGGTAGAATTTCAAATTGGCCCATACAAGGATAAGCTATTGTTTGACATTGCCAAGATGGATGCTTGCCATCTCCTGTTTGGAAGACCATGGCAGTATGATTTAAAAGCATACCATGATGGTGTTAGGAACACCTACTCCATCACCAAGAATGGTAAGATGATAGAATTGATACCATTAATGGAGACAGAGGTGGAGACAAAAGGAAAAGAGGTTAAAGTGATGATGGTAGAAAGAAGACAATTCATGAAAGAGATAAGAGAAGAAGGAGCAGATGCATATGCTCTAATTCCTTCCCTAAAGGTAAACAAGCAACAGCAGAAAGAAGTCAAGGGAGAAAAGAGACAAAAATCCATAGAACCAGCTGTCCAAGAGCTGTTGGACAAGTACAAAGGCATTAGTTCTGATGGGATGCCAAGTTCCTTACCACCTATAAGAGAAATCAGCCATTGTATAGATCTGATCCCAGGATCTACACTTCCCAACAAAGCAGCATATAAGCTCACTCCAGATCACAATACAGAGGTAGCAAGACAAATTGAAGAATTGTTGTAGACAGGCCTAATTGGCAAAAGTTTAAGCCCATGTGTAGTACCGGCTGTACTAGCACCAAAGAAGGAAGGCACTAGGAGACTTTGCACTGATTCAAGGGCTATCAACAAAATAACAATTAGGTACACGTTTCCAATCCCTAGGATAGAAGATTTACTTGATTGTTTAGGAGGAGCTAAATACTTCACCAAAATAGATTTAAAGAGTGGTTATCATTAGATTAGGATTAGACCTAGTGATGAGTGGAAAATAGCATTCAAGACAAATGAGGGGTTATATGAGTGGAAGGTCATGCCTTTTGGTTTATCCAACACTCCTAGTACATTTATGAGATTGATGAATGAGGTCTTGAGAGAGTTCATAGGTAAATTTGTCATCGTATATCTAGATGACATCCTAATTTTCAGCAATACGAGGGAAGAACACCTCTTCCATATAGACTTGGTTCTCAAAACGTTACATGAAGAGCAGCTAATGATAAATTTAGCAAAGTGTCTGTTTCTGCAGGAAGAAATCATCTACTTAGGATTTGTTATCTCACATAACAAACTGAGAATGGATCCAGAAAAGGTAAGTGCTATACTGTCCTGGCCAACACCCAAAACTGTGCATGATGTTAGAAGTTTTCATGGATTAGCAACCTTTTATAGAAAGTTTATAAAGGGATTTAGTCATATCTGTGCACCCATGCTTGACATTATAAAGGGAGGACAGAAATGCAAGTTTACATGGACAAAGGAGGCAGATAATTCTTTTGAAACGTTGAAGAAGAAGATAGCAAAACAGCCAGTTCTTGTATTTCCTGATTTCAGCAAGATTTTTCAAGTAGAATGTGATGCAAGTCATATTGCAGTTGGAGCAGTACTCAGCCAAGAAGGTAGGCCTATTGTATTCTTCAGTGAAAAATTAAATGATGCCAAGAAGAGATACTGTGTGGCTTCATAAGTGTTGTCATTGATGGCAACAAAGTCTATCCCACACATCTGCGGTACATAGTATGCCTATACCGGAAGTCAGATTGAAGATTGTTTTGGTCCAGTGAACAAGAACAGAGTATGTAACAAGGTCTGATAATCAGGTTCGGATCTCTCAGATGGTGTAACTCAGAAAGTTGCAGACTTGGACAAGTCAAGAGGCATATCATGACTACTGTAATCTAGAGATTTAGCCTCTAGTGATAAAGCATAAAAAAGATATGAGCATATGAGTGTTGGGTTCCAATCAGGTAGAGCAGATAGAGGAAGAACCGACTGACAAAGTATCAAACCTCAATCCGGATGAGTAAAAGGTGTTGACCAAGCAATTTGTGGGAGTATACATTGTTGGCCAACATGATTAATGACTTCTATGCCTATGTTTTTGATACACATCACAAATCAAGCATGGATTCAGCCGACAGATTAATTACTTGTAGTGTTCTTGTTGCCCACTAGAAAGTTGATTAAAATCCTTGATGTAGATATATATACTAGATGGATTCTAGTATGTAGGTGAGTGTTGTGTTGGTGTAAGTAATAAGGTGTGAAGAAAAGCAGAGATAAGTGTGGGAACAACAATCCAAATTTGGTATGTGACTGAACAACAACATTAAAAAAAGGAAGGATGAAGTGCATCAGATCACTATAGTGCGCCTAACTGGAACTAAACTCTTGCATTTGTAGATGCTTCTCATCAGTTCAAACACTTGATTATCTTATGTAAGTTCTATAGATAGTGAGTCTCTTGTATGCAGTGTACCTCTTATGAGCAATGTGCTCGGCCAGTGAGCCCTAATTGGAAAGTGCCATTTGTACTCCTTTATTCTTTTAATAGAGAATACAATCTTGGGTTAGTCACCCTGTGGTTTTTCCCTTAACAGGGTTTCCACGTAAAAATCCTTGTGTTATGTGTGTTGATTTTATTTTTGTTCTTATGATTACATATGCTTTCATGTTTTGATACAACACTGAATATTAAGATAACAAAAGAGAAGAAGGTTAAGGAAATTTTGAGATAACTGATTCACCCCCCCTCTCAGTTATCTACCTTGTTTCCAATAGCATCACCATACTTTTATAGTTTTATTTTCTTTTAGAAAGATCCTTTTTACCCTTTTCCACATCAAAGTCATAGATCTAATAGAATATTTTAAGGGAACCAGCCCATAATCTAGAGGTTCAAACTTGACATAGGTCACCCACAGCCTGAGTTTGATCCCATGTTTTAAAGGATTGCTGAGTATCACAACTTTTCATCATGGGTGCAATCCTAATCGACAACAGTTTTTGGCACGTCCGGTGGGACTTTGAACTAATTTTTAGTTCAAAAAGAACTTATTATTTCTACTATTTTGGTATGATCAGTAGTTAATATAGCTTTTTTAGAGGTTTTATTTCAAAATGCCTGGCGACTCTAATTTTCTGGTTTAATAGATCAGATTTTGTAGCCTATGAGAAGAATTTCATAAGATCAGGTTTCAGTTGTTTTCCAACTTTTTGAATGAGTAAACATGTCTACCTTTTATGGAAACATGTCATATCATCCATCATATCATGAAAATACCGATAATCCTCCATCTTATCAGCCACATTAGATCAGCCATGTTGCTGGTTTCATCCCTAATTCCTTTGATTTACAAAGAAACCAGCATGCACAATACTGTTACCTCCCACCCACCCTAGTTCAGCCTTGTTGGCAGCCTATACATAAACCAAATCAACTCCAAGAGTATGCAAAGGAGGAGATTGCAAGCATAAGGAGTATGTCACTTGATCTCAGTAACACATTCCTGGAAATCAATAAGCAAATAGGAGAATTCAAAAGATAGTAAGAGTATGAGCAGCAACAGGGAGAGATGGATTTTCAAGCCTATCTTCATGAGCGGGAGTTGGAGGCACAAATGATATAGTTTGAACATCTTAGAAGGGAGATAGCAACAAAAGAGGAGCAGATGAAGTTTTTGCTTGCAAAAATATAAAGGCAAATGATCTAGACAACTGCATTCATTCCAGATCAGCCTATTCAAAATGAGGTTAATAGGTATCAAATTCCAAGTTTTAGAAGTTCTAATTTTGCTCAGGAGCCTGTTTGCATTCAAAATTAGTCTATTAATCCTCAGTATTAGTCACATTAAGTACCTGAACCAAGTCATCACAGTCTTGAGCAACCATGGCAGCCTTCTTGGACCAAATATCATGATTATAAAATGCCAAATCTTATTAAGGCTACCCCTTCCATACCAATCCAAAATCAGGAAGAGAAAAAGGTAGCAGTAGCTAAACTAATCAAGATTCCAAGTTGGTATGGTGAACAAGAGCAAAAGGTTTTAGAGCCCAAGCCTATCAAAATTCCAAGTTTCAATCCAGCAGCTGAAGGTTTTGTTGTTTTTTCTATATTCCCAACTGAAAGTAAGCATAATGCATATGATGTGGAGCAAGAGGTCACTGTTACTCCAAATCCTTTACATTTCAATTCATTTGAAAAACTTTCTAATGTTGTTTATAAAATGAATGAAAGCAGAGTATAGAAGTCATAAGGTGAAATTCTTATGTTGCAAAGACAAAATGCCCAAGTTCCATTGGAGAAAGCCCCATGTGAGGAGGAAGAACTAGTTTCTTTGTTTTATCAGTTACCTAGTTTCATTGAACCAGATGAGGAAAGCATACCAAGAGCAGTTTCAGAATAGCAAGAAGACATTAAGTAGTCTGAAGAGTTGTTGATTGAAGCTAAGCAGTCTAACAATCTGATCTTGTATCAAGTAGAAGAGTGTGAAGGTAAACCTATCATGCAACTTACATAGCTGGTTGAGAGTTGTTATGAGGTAATAAACAGTCCTCCTCTACCAAAAATTCAGGAGGAATGTGATGATGTTTCATTTTGGGATGATCTTGAGTCCTTTGTGTCAAACTTAGATGGCAAACAAGATCTGGTTGAACATGTTTTTGTAAAAGAAATAGAGAATGAGTTTGAGGATCTAGCTATTTTGTTTGATCAACTTCCTAAATTTATGGATGAAAATGAAGATATCACATGCATCCTAATATCTATGCCTAGTATTGAGCAGCAGAGAGATGAAATTCATATGGTTTCAGTGCAAGATTATAAGTTAGATGAGAGCATGTTTTCAGGTATTATAGAGGTTTTTTCTTCTAACATTGATAATGATCTGATACCATGTGAATTAGTAGTATGTGATCAATAGGATCAAATCAAAGAGGCAAGCATTCTTTCATTTCAATTATGTAAGCTAACTTTTCCAATTGCAAGTGAAAATAGGACAGCAGCTCTAAATCAAGACATCAGGGGTATGAGCAAAAAGTTCATCATTGCAAGGGGTTGTCCCATCAGGGATTTAATTGGAAAAGAGCTTAAAAGGGAGATACAAATTTCTGTTGTACCCAAAGATGAGATTTCAGCCTCAGAACAGTAGAATGAAATCATCTATTCACTTCATAACAGAAGTACACATGATTAGGTTCAAATGGTGAGTGATTTTATTTTCATTTTTCAGACAGTTTTACAACATTCTATAAGGTATGTCCTTATGAATCATATTATGTCAGTAGAAAATCACCTCGCAAAACATCATTTCTTAATCAGAAAGGGAAGTTATTTCACAAAGCCAGTTAATGGATTTGTTTGACCAGCGTCAATGGCTGGTTAGTGTAGGGTACAGTAGAATTTCAATTCAGTATTTCATTTCCAAGAAGTGCACATGCACATTGAACTAACCATGTCCTAAACAGGTCAGAATAGTTTCAGTTTCAGTTTTGTTTTGTTGCTGTAGTTTTCTATCAGTTTGAGTTTCAGAAGGTTTTTCAAAGTTTCAAGCAGAAAAAGACTCATGTGCCGAATGGAATTGCAAGGCTACTAGTTCTATTTTGTTTAGCAGGAAAACACCCCTGAGAGGTCACCAGAAATGTTACTAAATTATGTTCAAACCTAATTTAGTTAGACCTAATTTGTTGTTGTTACAAAAGGAGTAAGAGAAAACTTTTAAGTTAATGCAATCAGTGAATGTATGACACCTTGGCAAGAGAAAACAAGGATCAATTGTCAGGATAATCTAACAGTCCAATTAGAACTATCAAACCATCCTGACAAATGAAGATCTAATGACAAGATATCAGGCAGTCAATGAATGACAGAGAGAATCTAACTGGTTTTATCTTTCAGTTATAAGATGATTGAATTATTCAAGTGATCACAATTTAGTGTGAAAGAAAGGTATTTATAAAACGGTCATTTCATATCATGTTTTGAACATATGTTTCATATCAGATTCAGTTATTCTATCCTATGCATTTGATTCAGAAAAGTAAACATACATAATCATTTGCATAAGGTAAAGTAACTCAACATATTTAAAGAAATATTTAAATGTGTCCCACACAAGCCGTGGGAGTGACTAAACTGAGCAATGCAAACATGTGCAAGCTATACATCTGAGGATAAAAGGAAAGAGAAAGAACATATGAGAACAATAAATATCCATCATTGCCTTTTTCGAAGGTTGTTATCCTTAGTTGATAGTTGGTCTTCATGTCTTTATCTTCAACTCCTGATCATGACAGTATACCTACAAAAAATTGGGGAAAAGCCCTGTTAGAAGCTCTAGATATTTAAAATCATCACATGTTTTTATCAACAGACATATCAACTTGCAGACATTATGCATCTTATGTGAATGGATCAAATCAGACATAAGCAATAAAATCAGATCATCATGAGATAGATCAATCAACTTAAAGACGTATGTTTTTATGCTAACTTGTTTGTTCACTGTGCAGGTGTAGGAAAAGTAATGTTGCTGATTTGAATACATTAAAACATGTGGAAAAAATGTGGCTCCCACAAGGGTAGAGCCCAGCATGTTTCCTTTTATTCATTTGAAAAGGATATCAGATTGCAGAAGACAAAATGCATTATTCAAGAAGATACTATGCATCAGAATAGTCAACTGACAAAGAGGGTGATGTCATCATGATAAAAGTGAAGAGGAACAGTTGCTCCTATAAACTATACCAACTTAAGAAAGCAGGTTGTCAAAATTATAAGATCATATGTTTAAAATTGCTTCATCACATGTTACAGGAGAAGCAGTGATCCTAATTAGCAGTATGCAAGTACAAAGTGCAGTGATCAAAGAAGTGATTACAGTCATAAAAAGGTATTCTCCTTTATTTCTAATAATAATTGAAATATGTTTTTGTTGTTCAGAATACTTCATAGATAGAACAAATGAGCATATGGAACAGCAATGTAAAAAGACAAAAGAATGTGTTGTTTTAGCATAAGGATATCATATTCTTTCATACATGAGTGAAATCATATCTAAGATGTCATAAAGAAAGCATAAAGTGCAATTAGAGCAACTATAAAAGTTCATTATGCTATCAACTAAGCCACAGGGTACAATCATATCATGCCAAGAGCAATCATACAGCATGGAAGAAGGATGCCAAACAAAAGTGCTAGGACAGCAAAAACCTGATAAGAGGCATGTGGAATAATAATGTATGAAGAGACAGTGCTTAATCAATATACAAAGGTATAAGTTGTTTGCTACAAAAATATATAGATATCAAACATCTCATGCTATAGCCATGTGTCTCAATAAAATAGAGCAACTTGAAGAATATAGCCATGCTACAGAACTAGAAAATCATGCAATCATTGCATCTTTATGCCATATTGAACCATTATGAAGTGACAGTTATAGCTACAAGAGGTAGCATAGAAAAGATCATATCTAAATGTTCATGACATACAGGAGATAACTGATATAGAGAAAGGTACATCATGTCAAGTTTAGATCATACAATAAAGTACAAATGAAAGAATAACAAGGAGAATGTTATTCTAGTTTACCAAATACAGTTTCTCTCATACATTCAAATGATAGAAGGAGAAAGAAACAAAAGATAAGGATTCTTTATGTTTCTCTTTTCACATGTCTAAGTGGACAGGTTCAAGTTATAATAGAATACTCATAAAATTTCAAATCCTTATCATGTGGTGCTTTGAAGCTACAGTCAAAAGCAAATTGTTTAAAGAAAGCAAATACAGATAACCCATATGGGTTTTTCTATCAATACAAAAAGGTCAAGCAAAGGAGAAGAACACAGCTATAGCAGGCCGTGGCCTTTAAAGAGTTTCCTTTTTCATATTTAGAAGTTCAAATCCTCATTCTCATTGCAATATATTTTGAAACCTTATCTTTTCTTTTTTATCTACAAGAAAGAAATAACACAGAGAAAGAAAGGTTACAAGCCGCAGCCAAAGAAGTGTGAAAAAAAATGTATAGGAAACAAGATAATGAAATGGTCGTGACTAGAAAGGCCTATCTTTTTTGAAAAAATGAAAACCCATATAATTTTTCTTGAAATCCTGATGCATTTTCCAAGTTACAGTCACAGAAAATATGAAAAGAACGAAGATACAGCCACGGCCATGGCAAGGGAGAGATTTTCTTCAAAGAGGATGAATACCCACTTTAAGGGAGGAGCCATACAAGCCACGGCCTCATTGTTCAAAAATTTTCAAAAGGATAAGTTACAGTTGCAAATAAAGAAGACACAGAGAAAGAGAAGCTTGTTAAGAAGTTGTTAAAGAAAGCTCAACACACAACCATACAAGCCGTGGCCAGGTGAAGAAAGAAAGAACAAAAAGATGACAAGAAATTGCCCAGTAAAAGCTCAAAATAACACTCACCTTCTTCTTGCATCGAAATTCTCTAGAAATGCTAAAGAATAAACTAAAAATGGCAAAGAAAAACCAGAAGAGAAGCATTTTCCTTTCAATCCCTAGCCTTCGGCTTTGGAGTTACAGAGCCAGAGTAAAGTTCAAAGGAAGAAACAAAATGAATTTTAGGGTTCATGACTTGCTTTTTGTTTGATGGCATCTTTTGCTTTTTTCTCATTTTTTTTGACTTAGAAAAATAAATCATTCATCTTATCCAGACTGAGGTCAAGACTCATGTCTTGAGATTCCTAATGATTATGCCACATCAGGGGCCCATGGGCCAAATAAAATCATTTCTTGCATTTTATTTTGCTAAGTCAAAGATAGAAATCATTAGGAGGTAAGGCTTAGTGCCTTCTATTTCCATTGTCTCAAGATAGTCACCAAATGTGGTCGAAGATGCCTTATGTTACATGCAAATCAAGTTGAAAGTCCAAGATTCCTCATTCATGCATGGAGATCAAGTGTGGTCGAAACCCTAAGTGCCTTATGCATTTTTGAATGCATCAAAAGTCAAAACAAAGAGATCATTCAAAGACAAGGTCATGTAAAAGGTGGCAGGTGATATGAAGATAAAGTCATGTAATAGACAAGAAGATATGGTCAAGATAAAGATATGGTAAGGATGATATGCAATATGAAGGTGGATGGATATAGTTGTGTAATGCGAACCAGATATTTTTCTTTTGCAATGTAATGGAGAGATAAGGTGTATTCTTTTTTTTTCCATTTCCTCATGATTTTACAACTATATATCATGTAAACAAATTATTAAAGTAATATTTTATAAATTACTCTATTATTTTGTCACAAGTTGTAAAATTGGAGAAATTAGACAAATTGAAACTCATAATAGAGTAAGTCATGCAAATGATTACCTTATTATTTTTTCCACATGATCTACACATGCAAAATCATGCAAGATGGAGGAGTTAAGTTAAATGAGGACTTTTGAGGTCTTTTGGCATGGCTTGGAGGTCAAAATAGAGAAAATTGGTCAACTCTTGGATCAAACACATGGAGACTAGCAGTTTGGAGCTATTTTTGCACATTTTGAGGAGATTTTGACCCTTATTTTTAGGGATTTCATTGTTTGCTCGTGGATCAAATTGGAGAGCTTATTTTTAGAGGTAGTTGACTGTAGTTAATTTTTCATGCCTCTTGGACAAAGCAAACTATATATTGTATGGAAAACTTAGTTTTTTCCTAGTTCTTACATTTCTTTTCTCTCCTACACATTGAGAGATAGAGTTTGTTTGTAACTCATTTTTTAGTTCTTGCCTTTTTGCTCTTTACACTCTGAGAGAGAAAGAGGTTTTGTAACTCACGTATTTGCAGATTTATAGAGATTACAACAGGTTACAGGCTCTATACTTTGTTCTATGCAATTATTTTCCTTTATTTTTTAGCTTGATCAAGTATCTACATTCCATTAATGCAACTTGTATGAGTGATTTGATGAGATTTTATTGTGTTTAAACATCAAAACCTTTAAAATTATTGTCTCATTAGTACTTGTTTATGTTAGATAGCATTGAAAATCATAGGTCTTAGACTGTGCAATTGGAAAACCTTTCTTTTATGTTGTGAAAAACCCCTTTTCCTTCAAACAGAGATATTTTCCAGCCTTCCTTAGAAACATTTTTGTGATCAATTTGTTGAAAGTGGTTTGTGTGGATAGATTTTTGGAGATCTATTGTGAGTTAGATTGCCAAGTTTTCATCATTATTAGGTGCATCACCATACTTTTACAGTTTTATTTGCTTTTAGAAATACCCTTTTTACTCTTTTCCACATCAAAGTCATAGATCTAATTGAATATTTTAAGGGAACCAGCTCATAATCTGGAGGTTCAAACTCGACATAGGTCACCCACAGCTTGAGTTTGATCCCATGTTTTGAAGGATTGCTGAGTATCACAACTTTGCATCATGGGTGCAATCCTAATCAAACAACAATTATAACACAAATAATTTCCTATAAATGAAGCCTATTTTAATACATTGACACTAAAAAGCAGAAAAAAATGCCTATGATAAGATGAGCCTAGCCTTCCAACCACTCGTTGGAATAGGCAAAGAGAGTAGAATACAATGGTTTTGATTTTGAGCTGGAATTGGCCCCCTACCAACCCAAGCCTCACCCTTCGTCTTCATCAGGTGAAGATACACAGGTTTTAAAAAAACCTTAAATTCACTTAGCAATTTTCCCAAATTTTTAAATACCCCCTATTTGTAAAAGCATAAATTTAAATTCTTTCACATGCCTATTTTATTTAAAACATAATTTTAAATGCATTAGAAAACAAAATTAGGGCAAAAAATTTTGGGGAGGGGCATATTAGGGAAATGGCCAAAAAATGGGATTTGCTTGCTTCCAAATGATGTTTTTCCAAGGCAAATGCCTCTTTCAGGTCATTCAGAGAGAAAATAGAAGGTCAAATAGGTAGAGATGTGCAAGCCTTTGGGTTGACTGGGTGTTGCCACCTATGGTACAAGTCCGATTGAGGTTGTTAGGGTGAGTGGATGCATCGAATGAGAGTGGATGAAGGCAGAAAGGCACCCCAAGCAAGTGGCAGAAGATGTTCAACCTACCCTTTAGACATCGGCCTCTTTGCAGGTCATTGAACTATCTTCTAAGTGGCCTCTTTGATGGCTGATTTGGCTTCTTTATAGGCCATTTGGACTTCTCCGTAGGGCATGCCAATGCAGGCCATCTCTAATGTTGGTGCAGGCCACCTCCAATACTAGTGCACCCCGGATACACATCGATGAACCCTTTGAGCCTCCTCTTCCAAAAATGACACAAAACTCTAAACCAAATTTTAATGCATGGAGGAAATATGCATAATCTTTTGAGCCACCATACGAGCCAACGATGGCTCTGATACCATATTAGAAACATGATCGACTAAGTCATTACTGATTACAAAATGGATTAATTTGATAATGAACAAAGATGTGTACAAATAGTGTAGAGAGGTTGAGTCAACTCAGAAGTTGACTTCAACACTCAACTAGAGGTGGAAGAAGGTTTCCACCAAGTGGCATAAGAGTGACGACACATATCTTGGAGAGTTGTGTCAAACTCTCCAAGTCGCCACACAACCCACCTAAGTAGGCTTAGGACACATGTATTTTACCCATGTGAGGTAAAATAATACATAAGTAAAATATACACTAACAAAAACCTATGAGAGAAGCAAAGGAAAAGGTATGTAGTAATGCTGGAATTTGTTTGGTAGATGGTAGAAAAGTTTTGGATGGAATGAAACACAAACATATGTGCTTTGCCTTGATTCCAAAACTCAGAAAAGAGAAAGTAGAAGATGTACCTACAAAAATTGTATATTTGTTGGATGAATTTAAAGATATTGCTTTAGATAATGTACCTGAAGGTTTGCCACCAGTGAGAAGCATAAGTCATCAGATAGATTTGATATCAGGAGCTAGTTTCCTAACAAGGCATCCCATAGAATGACTCCTGTAGAAAATGAGGAGTTAAACAGACAAGTTTGGGAATTTTTGAAAAAGGGGCTAATCAGAGAGAGTTTGAGTCCATGTGTAGTACATGTAGTACTAGAACCTAAGAAGGATGGAGAATGGATGATGTGTACCAATTCTAAGGCCATCAACAAAATCACAATCAAGTACATATTTCCTTTGCCAAGGATGGATGATATCATGGACTGCCTGAGTGGAGTGAAGTATTTTACAAAGATAGATTTGAAGAGTGGGTATCACCAAATTAAGATATAGGAAGGAGATGAATGGAAGACAACTTTCAAGACAAAAGGACTGTATGAGTGGTTAGTGATGCCATTTGGACTAACCAATGCATCGAGCACTTCATGAGGCTCATGAACGAGGTACTCAAAGAATTTATGGGTAAGTTTGTTATTGTCTATTTGGATGATATTCTAATTTTTAGCAAAACCTTGGAGGAACATTTGATACATGCTCATAGAGTTTTTGAGAGGTTGAAGGAAGAGAAATTGATGATAAATATGAAGAAGTGCAACTTTGTGAAGGCGTTAGTGTACCTAGTATTTGTAATCTCGTCTAAGGGTCTTAAGATGGTTCTAGAGAAATTAATGGCTATCATAGAATGGCCTACATGAAGGAATATTACTAAGGTAAGATCATTTCATGGATTGGCTAGTTTTTATAGGAAGTTCATTAGAAAATTCAGCAGCATATGTGCACCTTTAACTGAAGCAATGAGAGGAGATATAAAAGAATTTAAATGGATAATAGGGGCAACCAAGAGTTTTGATTTGTTGAAGCAAAAAGTTACAAAGAAACCTATTTTAGCACTTCCAAATTTTAACAAGGTATTTCAGGTAGATTGTGATGCTAGTGGCAGTGTCATAGGAGCTGTATTAAGTCAACAAAGAAGAGCCATTGCATATTTTGGTAAAAAACTCAATGATGCTAGGAAGAAATATTATGTTTATGACCAGGAATTATATGGTATTGTTCAATCACTAAAGAAATGGATAAATTATCTTTTGCCTAAGGAATTTGTTTTGTACACTGATCATCAATATTTACAATATTTGAATAGCCAAGTGAAGTTAAATCAAAGACATTTGAAATGAGTTGAATTTTTGCAAAGCTATACATTTGTGTTGAAGTATAGAAGTGGGAAGTCTAACAAAGTTTCAAATGCCATGAGTAGGAGGTAGAATTTGTTGGTGGAGATGAGAATTAAGGTTGCTAGGTTTGAATAATTCAAGCATTTGTATCCATAAGATCCAGATTTTTTTAGAGGCATGGAAAACTTGCCTAGAGCCTATCACTATGGACATAACACAGTGATTGGATTACATACTCCAAAATGGAATGTTATTTAGAGGAAGTCAATTTTGCATTCCAAGAAGTTCCATGAGAGGGAACTTGATAAAAGAAAAACATAGTGGGGGATTAGCAAGACATTTTGGGAGAGATAAGACGGTTGCCTTAGTAAGTGAACTATTATTAGCCACAATTATATCAGGATGTGAAAAAGTTTGTACACAGTTGTAGGGTATGTCAGATGTCTAAGGGAGTAAGTCAAAATATTGGTTTGTATCAACCTTTACCTGTACCTAAAAGGCCATGGGAAGACATTAGCATGGATTTTGCACTTGGTTTTCTAAGGACTCAGAGAGGTCATGATTCCATTTTTGTGGTGGTTGATATATTTTCCAAGATGGCACATTTCATTCCTTGCCAGAAGACAAATGATGCAGTTCATATTACAAAGATATTTTTCAAGGAGGTGGTTAGACTTCATGGTCTACTAAAGAATATAGTTTCAGAAAGAGATACAAAATTTGTTGGATATTTTTGGAGGACATTGTGGAAGAAGCTAAAGACATATTTGAAGTTTATTTCTGCACATCATCCACAAATTGATGGTCAAATAGTAGTGGCAAACATAAGTTTGGGAAACCTTTTGAGATGTTTGGTAAGAGAAAAGCCAAAGGGTTGGGACTTGATTTTCCACAGGATGAGTTCACATACAACAACTCAGTTAATAGGAGTACAAGAAATTCACCATTCCAGATTTTATATGGAAGTAGTCCCAAAAGCATTTCTGAGTTGAAAACAATGGATAAGAAGGAAAAGAGGAATGCATATGCAGAAGATTTTGTAGAACACATGAAAAATCTACATGAGGAGGTAAGGAATCATATCCATAAAATGAATAATCAGTATAAGGAGAAGACAGATCAGAAAAGATGATTCAAAGAGTTCAATGTTGGAGATGAGGTCATGGTCCACCTTAGGAAGGAAAGGTTCCCCGTAGGAACACATAACAAGTTGAAGATGAAGAAATTTGGACCTTGTAAGATTTTGAAGAAGCATGAATCAAGGAATGCCTATGAAGTTGAGTTACCGGGTGGGATCAATATTTCACCTATGTTCAATATTGTTGATTTGACAAAATATCATGAAGTATAGAAGATGGGCAAGCAGATGGAAAATGGAATGTCCCAGCACCTATTTGAAAGAAGGAAGAAATTGAAGAAATCTTAGATAGCCATGTGGGAAGGAGCACAAGAAAAGGGAAACATGAAGAATATTTGATCAAAAGGAGAGGATGACTCATTGAAGATTCATCATGGTTATCCCAAGCAGAGGTTGACCGCATTGGTTTTCCTCAAACACTAGAGATGTGAAAAGGTCACTTCTCAAATTACCCTGGGTGTCTGATGCAGGAGCATCTAGAGGTGTAAGGAAATCTTACTATACCAAAAAAATAATTTTGTTTTCTATTCTTTTCAATTTTGGTTTTTGCGAATACCCATTTGCTTGAATAATGATTCAGAACCTACAAAGTTTTTAAAAAGGCTGAGAATACCAGGACTTACTATTTTTAGTAAGCCTACATCTGAGAAGCAATTGGGCCTAAAATTTTCCCCAAAGCTTTGGAATAGCAACATAAAAAATATTGGTAAATTTCAGCCCAAGATCATGTCTGGTTTTTAAGATAATAAAGTTTCAATTATTGAAGTTCATGAAAAATGTTTTAGAATCAATTTTGAGGCACTTACAAGTTCCATAACAACCTAAAGATTGGTTGAAAATTAAATGTCCCTAAAGGGATATTTTTCAAAGATTCATTTTTTTGTGAGCTTTTCAATGCATCAAATGGTTCGTCAATTGGACGCCCAGATCAAAAGTTATGACCTCTAAAAGTTAGGCCTCTCGTATTGGAGAATGTAAAAACATGTCAAATACAAAAAAGAGCTATTAAGGGAAGCTAAATGTGTTGATGAGTGTTTTGACACATCATAAGGCATCTTTTATTGGCATATAATTTGGGCACCACTTTTGGGTGGTTTTAGCTCATGGTTCTGTAATACCGTTTAACAATTTCATGTAATGTAGCTCCTATATATCATGTGCATAAGAGAGAGGTTGTGTGTGTCGAAGTATGATAGATGTTGAGTTGTATCTAGATCTCTAGTTGGAGATACTCTTGTGAAAAGTTTCCTTGCAAATATATTGTAGTCTTGTTGAGTTTTTGAATAATATATTGAGCTATTTTTCGAGTGTGGGGTTTTTCACCTTGTTTTATAGGAAAAAAGGGGTTTTCAATTTCAATGGATGTGTGTGTTAAATCCTCCTTTCACTGTAAACATTCAAGGACATTTCAACCAAGTTGAATCACACCTTTTACAAGAGGATTCACCTACAGGTTGGGTGTCACTTGTAACGCTATGGAAACTTAGAAATTATCAATTAATGTATTAATTTAATGCTCAAATATGTTTAAAACCCTAATTATGTAAAATCGTAAGCAAACTGATAAATTATGACATGCTCGCAGACCAAGACAATAGGTAGAGATTAGTTATTGGCCATTTTTCAAAGTTCATGATGCAAAATACTTAGGGACACTGGCACTCACACCCTAGTCCAATGTAGTCTTTTCTTTAGGGATTTCAGGACTCCTTATGACACTGATTATTACTGTTCTGTCTGTTTCTGTCACAGAAAATACGGAGGACACTAGCACTCATACCCTAGTCTAATGTAGGATATTCCTTAGGATGTCGGGACTTCTTCAGATGTTGATTACCACTGTCAAAGAAATTTTTGTGTCTACAACCTTAGAGGACACTGGCACCAGTGCCCTTATCCTGAAAGTTCTCCAGGCAACTTCTTTCTGCCAGATTTGGAATCCTTATCTTCTGTAACCCTCCTTTGCAACTCCACTCCACAAAATCTGATACCTATAACCTACAATCACAAGGAGTTTCATTGGGGGTTGTGGTGTTTAGGAGCTTGCCTTAGTCAAGCCCCGGAAGGATATTCAAGTCTTTCGAACACCGTTGTCAGATAGAGAGTGCATATCCCTGTGGGATAGAGGGAAAAACAAATTGATAAATGATTCAAACACAAATAGATATCACCTCAGAGGTGTAGCTCACATGTAGATGAAAATACTTCAACACATGAGAAGATGAAGTTAAATCTGCAATCACAAACACAACAACAATATTCTGCTCTACAACAATAAATATCTTGAATGGTCTAAAATCATAAGTTCATCAAAAGTTCACCATCATCTTCTAGTTTGCAAATGAAACCCTAAACATGCTTATATATGCATTCCCACTATAAATTTCATAATTCAAACTTAAGATGTCGGCAACAGAACCTTCTAACGGTCACATAACCGATATTCAAATTTGGGACCTGCCTGAAATAGGGTAGGACAAGGGCATGAGCACATGTGTCCTCAGGTCCTATTTTAGAGCAGGGTCAAGTGCAACAATGTCCCTCAAGCCCCATGTGACATGGGTTCAGGCCATTTTCTTCTAGGAGTTGAAATGAACATGCAAGATGCAAAATAAGGGACCCAGGAACTAAACTTAAGAGGTAAAAGTCCTAGGGGGACATTTTATGACATAAAATTTAGCCCCCACTTTAATGTATGCATGAACACAAGGCCCATACATGCATTAAAGTATGGTCAAAACATAGTAAACACGCCAGGCACTTGAAGCTAATGCATACACAAAGATTGAGGAACTATTCCTAGCCCCTAGTCTCAGGTAGACATTAGAGAAAACACACTGCAAACACGCCAAACACAGTGAAGATAGTATCAGGCACGTAAAACAAGGAGAAGATAGTATTGAAGACACACAAAACACAATGAATATAGTGATTATTTCTTTTTCATTTTCATATATATATGAATGTAGATACAGATGCATGGAAAGTAAAAATGCAACACACAACCCAAAATGTAGGAGGAGCATTTCGCCACGCTCTTTGGACTATATATGGGACAACATACATGCAATACAAATCTCAAAATGTAGGAGGGGCATTTCGCCATGCTCTTTAGACTACACTTGAGAACAAACACACCATACAAATCCCAAAGCATAAGAGGGGCATTTCGCCACGCTCTTTTGACTATACTTGGGAAAAAACACACCATACAAATCCCAAAGCATAGGAGGGGCATTTCACCACACTCTTTGGACTATACTTGGGAACAACACATGGAAGACACACGGAAAACATAAGCGTCATATAGTATGCCAAAGACATACTATACGTCTAAACATGGCAAACAATGCGATGGAAGGAACTTATTGCTAAGCCCCCACCATCTCAGGCACATTACAAGCACACCTAATAGTTGGGCTTATGCCACAACAACCTTCAAAGACATGCTTAAGGGAGGATACACCAACCTTGCCTACTCAGAGGACTTTTAGAATAAAAAGAATGTGCACTAGGTCAAGAGATACACCATCCCCACCTCCACAGGGGGCTTTAAAAAAGATATGCATGGTATCCCACCTCTACAGAGGGATTAAAATAAAAGGATATACTCGATATCCCACCTCCTCAGAGGATTTCTCATTGCAATATAAAATAAAGATGTGCACTCATGCAGAGATACAACATCCTACCTCCTTAGAGGGCTTACAAACACACTTCGTTAGTACTGAAATCATCAGACAGCCTACCTTATATGCCTCCACCTTAAGGTGGTTGATATCATATACCAATATCAAGCACTTTAAGGTAGAGAGAAAACACACAAGGGAACAAGAGCTCTTGCAAAGCCCATGGCCCCAAAGGTGACATGTACTTTACAATCACCGAATGTTCCCACAAATACACATTTTCCTGTAAGAATAGAGGTTAGAAATCTTTCTCTAAGATAATAACCACATCACATGATAAAAATAAATGCATGAAAACAATCAGATTAAGAGCCAAGGCTATACTACGGATTTGAAAACTGAGTATAACCATGGGGCTATACTGCAGAGACCTCATAACCGAGTGTAACCAAGGTGAGACCCAAGATAAACAAAGTGCACGAAGGAGCTATATTGTTATGGTTTGTTAGAAAATATAAGACATCATCAAAATATCACACGGAGTGATTCTATTAGCCAAGAGTTAGATAATATATATCAACCCCATTGTCATGTATGGACTAGGTCCATTTTTACTTTGCTCGCTGAAGGGACACATGGTACGTATCAGTATTATTTGTTTTTCGTCATCTGCCAGCTAGATAGAACCACTAGAAGGTAAATAATAAATCTGAAGAGGAGAACAAGTGCCTTAGGGTCGTCACGTAAGAAGGTGCCCCCAGGTCACCAACCACAACGCTATGCCCCTAAGACACAACACACAATGATAAAATAGAGGAGAAGCAAGATAGAAGAATGATGATACAAATAGAAGAAGGGTCACAGCAGAGGCGGTCTCTCAGTATCCTTGACCTTACAAGAGTATCAAGGGTCATCCAAGGAGGCCTAAACAACACATAACACATCATAGGGGAAACACAACATAGAGGTAAAGGGTTAGAAAGTCTTACCTGAAGGCGCAACCAAACTGGTGATTGTTCTGGATATTGATCTTTACTTTGATGGTTAAAGCTTTATTTCTTCTTCTTCATTCCACATTTTCATGAGTTTGTGAGGGGATCATTATAGGAAAGGTATTTATTAATGATGATGTAGAAGGAGTCTCACAATTTTCTATATCAATTAAACGGGGTGATGTAGGAGCTAGAAAGATACCCATTTTAGTCGAGTGAGGTTGTGAAGGAACCTAAAAAATGCCCATTTCAATCTGTATAATATGTTTTTTTATGTTTTCCAAATTTTCTGTAGTATCCAAGGTATGTGAATGTTCAGGTAAGGGTGCATGATTTGCTTCTTTGCTTAAGATGTAGTTGAGAAGTGTTTGAAGATCAGTTGTTAAATTTTTAGTGTCCATAGGTTGAAAAAGTTATTCACAAAGAGAGTCTGCATTATCCAATGCTTCATCCTAGCCAGGGAGAGCATGCAGGGATGGTAGAGTGGTGTTAAGGAATGTGTCAATGATGTCTTCTTCTTGTGCCAAAATATCCTCACCAAGTGGGGTTATGTTGGTAAAAGTATTTATATTAGATAAATTCCCCAGGGCTATATCAGACTAATAGGTTTCAAAAATAATTTCAATTATGTCATCATGAAATGAAGGGAGGGAGGGAAGGAAATTTTTGGTGCAGGAGCACCTAATGGACTTTATGCCTCCATGAGGCCATTTTGTAAATATTTGATTTATGTTGTGTTTTGAGTCTTTTATCATGTAATAAGGTCATAATAGACCATTTGTGATGTAATTGGATTCATTTGAGTCATTAGGGATCAAAGTTGTAAAAATTGTCAAAATGTCAAAAAGTTGTCATTATGAAAGTTGTCAAAAAGTGCATTAAAGTTGCAACCTTGATTAGGAAGTTAGTTGTGGGTGGTTGGTAGTTGGAAAATGATTGGGAAAGCATAAATACATGTTGTAAACATGAATCCCAAGGGGGGAGAAGGTTGGAGAAGGGTGGAGAAGGTGGGTTGCTACATTTTGATGTGATATCAATAAAAGATACCCTTGTTTTTGCATTTTTTAATGTTAAATTTAGGTTTTAGAGTTTGGTATGGATTTTCACAAATTGCATATGACCTGAATGTGGTATGGATAGAGCGAGTATTGAGTCTACTTTCCATTTCTTTTTGTTTCATCAAATTTCATTAATATTTGAATAAGGTATGGCATTTTTATTGAGGGTAGGTCTGCAGAGTTTAATTTTCTGAAAATGCAATCTCAAAACATGCATGGTACGGCTTGGTACGGCCTCATATTGATGTATATAATAGATGGATGGAAATATATGTGTTTTCTAGTTTACAATACTTTTTCTTTCATATAATTTCATTATGTTTTGAGTGAGTTATGTCATTTTTGGTTAAAGCAATTTTGTAAAAATGCTAGGGTTTGCACAGGAACGGTCTTGTTTTTGTCCTATTCCATACAAAACAACCCTAGCCCATTTTGAGATATGTTAAATAATGGACAAAAAGGTATCTAGAACATTGATTGATTTGTGAGTTTGAGGAGTATTCAAAGAGTTATGCTCAAAAAAATCATTGTTTGGAGGGTTATAAAGCAATATGAAGGCTTATGTGAGATACTAACAAGAATAGGTTTTCAAACTTGTAAAGTGAGTTCTTTTGGAATTTGTGTTTATTTGAACTCTTGTTTTGCATAAATTGGTATCAAAGCTCAGAATTTCTAGGCAAGATAAGTTTGTGGTTGTGTGTTTGTGTTTGTGCAGGTTGAAGAAAGAACCTGGTTGCCAAAAGACTAGGTAGAGAAGAAGAGAAGAGACCTAGGTGAAGCAAAGACAAGGAGAAGTAAGGAGAAACTTGCTTGAGGAAAGATGGATTTGTTTAAAAGGTATTTGCAGGTTGGGAGTTCATAAAATATGAAGCAAGAGAAGAAAAGGGAAAGTGAGAAGATGAAAAGAAAGGAAAAAGAGATGAGAAAGAAGGAAAAGGAAAGGGCAAGACAAATGGAGTTTGAACAAGAGATAAGAGAGATAAGGCAAGCCTTGGAAGGAATGAACAAAAGTATGGAACTTGACATGCAAAGAATAATGGAACTTGAAGAGACAGCACAGCAAGAGCAAAGTTGGCATTTATCACCAAGAAAAAAGGTTAGGTGGCCTATTAAGAGGATTGTTCAAAGAAGAAAAAGACAAGTAAGGACAGTAGCAATAGAAGAGGTAAGCAATGAAATGGTAAGCACACCTATGATTGTTTTGACATCTAGCATTAAGAAAGTTTAAAAGGACAAGGTAGACATAGTTGTGGATGAGTCTTTATACCATATGCAGTGGTTTGAATCAAATGAGCAAGATGAACAAGTAGAGAAGGTTGTTGATGTTTTGATACTCAAGTTGCTGATGATAAGGTTGTTGATAATGTTGGTGTTGATATTCATGATCAAGTTGTTGTTGATAATGAAATTGCTAATAAGGATGTTTCAGATTTGTTTGCTAATGAGGTATATGAAGGTTTGCAAGAGTATGATGCAGGTTACACTAATGGTGAATATGTTGTCATGTGGTGTTCTAATGATGAGGATAAAGACATGGATGATACTACTAAGGTATATACACAAGAAATGGAATTTTAGAACCTGAAAGTTGAGAGGATGCTAGATGAGAGATGGTATAAGAAAAAGAAGAGGAAGAAGAACCCAGGAATTGTTGCAAATATGAAGAACAAATTGCAAAATAATTGGAAGACCAGGAAGAAGGAGCAGACCAGCATTCAATGGGACTTGAATTTTGTTTCCTCCGGGAGTATGGTACAGGAGCACCTAATGGACGTTATGCCTCCATGAGACCATTTTGTAAATATTTGATTTATGTTGTGTTTTGAGTCTTTTGTCATGTAATAAGGTCATAATAGACCATTTGTGATTTAATTGGAGTCATTTGAGTCATTAGGGATCAAAGTTGTAAAAATTGTCAAATTGTCAAAAAGTTGTCATTATGAAAGTTGTCAAAAAGTGCATTAAAGTTTCAACCTTGATTAAGAAGTTAGTTGTGGATGGTTGATAGTTGGAAAATGATTGGGAAAGCATAAATACATGTTGTAAACATGAATCCCAAGGGGTGAGAAGGTTGGAGAAGGGTGGAGAAAGTGGGTTGCTACATTTTGATGTGATATCAATAAAAGATACCCTTGTTTCTGCATTTTTTAATGTTAAATTTATGTTTCAGAGTTTGGTATGGATTTGCAAAAATTGCATATGACCTAAATGTGGTATGGATGGAACAATTATTGATTCTACTTTCCATTTCTTTTTGTCTCATCAAATTTCATTAAGATTTGAATAAGTTATGGTATTTTTATTGAGGGTAGGTCTGCAAAGTTTAATTTCTTGAAAATGCATTCTCAAAACTTGCATGGTACAACTTGGTACAGCCTCAAATTGATGCATAGATGGGTGTTTCTAGTTTACAATTCTTTTGGTTGCATATAATTTCATTATGTTTTGAGTGAATTCTGTCATTTTTGGTGAAAGTAGTTCTGTAACAATCCTAGGGTTTGCACAGAAACAGTCTTGTTTTTGTCCTATTCCATACAAAACAACCCTAGCCCATTTTGAGATATGTTAAATAATCAACAAAAGGGTATCTAGAACACTAATTGATTTGTGGGTTTGAGGAGTATTCAGAGAGTTATGCTCAAAAAAACATTGTTTGGAGGGTTACAAAGCAGTATGAAGGCTTATGTGAGATATTAACAAGAATAGGTTTTCAAACTTGTAAAGTGAGTTCTTTTGGAGTTTGTGTTGATTTGAACCCCTATTTTACATCAATTTTCACCACTACTTTCCTCATGATTTAGTGATATTTTCCAATATTGATGGGAAAATACCCACGATAGTGACAAAGCTTTCAAAATATGTTATCGAACAAAGAATATCACAAGTAGTGCTCTTAGACATGTCAATACTATATATGTATGCTATTTGATGCAAGAATTAAGGATATTTACCAGTGAATTTGTAGAAATTATCAACATTTACAATGTATTCAAATAAATCTTCCAAAGATGCGTGATGAGAAGGATCCATGATATATGCAAGAAAATAAATGCAATACTATGTATGCTTATGACCTAAAATGCTTGATTTTTTCACTTTTTTCAATGCAAATGCCTAAAAGAAGAAGTGTTGTAAGGAAATTGATGAGGGGCAGTGAAAAATAAGCTTAATATCGATCTAATAATGCTACAATATCCTTTACAACACACCTGTAATGCAAATCTAAATAGATGACAAGGCAAAATCTAGTGAAAATGCAAGGTTTTCAAACCCTAGACATGAAATTTTACAAAAAAGACACTATGATTAAACACTACAATTAGAAATCAGTCCTAAATGAGTGTTTAAAAGAGTAGTAAAATCTGAAAGAAGATTTTAACTACAAACCCTAGCTAATGCAAAAACTAGGTTATATGAAAAATGCACAATTTCAAGTAATTTTTAGCAATTTAAGCATGCAAATGATTGTAAAATGATGTACTGCTGTAATTTATATCAGATCTAATGAAAATATCAGAAATTAAATGAATTTCAATTAAATTATGTCAAAATGCAAGCCTAAGATGTCAATTTTTTATTTTTTTTTTTGTAAATCTTCAAATGCAATAAAATGAATGAATGTAAATGTAAAGTACAACACTCAGCAAGGTACAAAATTAAAATAAAACATGGGTTCACCAAAATATTTTATAGGAAAAGAGGGGTTTTCAATTTCAATGGATGTGTGGGTTAAATCCTCCTTTCACTAAAAACATTCAAGGACATTTCAATCGAGTTGAATTACACCTTTTGCAAGAGGATCCACCTACAGGTTGGGTGTCACTCTTAACGCTGTGGAAATTTAGAAATTATCAATTAATGTATTAATTTAATGCTCAAATATGTTTAAAACCCTAATTATACAAAATTAGAAGCAAACTAATAAATTACGACAAATACTCACAGACCAAGACAGTAGGCAGAGATTAGTTACCGACCATTTTTTGAATTTCATGATGTAGAATACTTAGGGACACTGGAATTCACACCCTAGTCCAATGTAGTCTTTTCTTCAGGAATTTTAGGACTCCTTACGACACTAATTATCACTATTATGTCTGTTTCTATCGTGAAAGATGCGAAGGACACTAGCACTCACGCCCTAGTCCAATGTGAGATATTCCTTAGGATGTCAAGACTTATTCAGATGTTGATTATCATTGTCAAAGAGATTTTTGTGTCTGCAACCTAGGAGGACACTAGCACTAGCACCCTTGTCTCGAAAGTTCTCCAGGCAACTTCTTTCCACCGGATCTGGAATTCTTATCTTCTACAACCCTCCTCTACAACTCCACTCTGTGAAATCTGATACCTATAACCTGCAATCACAAGGAGTGTGGTTAGTGGTTGTGGTTTTTAGGATCTTACCTCAGTCAAGCCTCGGAAGGACATTCAACTCTTCTGAACACTGTTGTCAACTACAGAGTGTGTATCCCTGCGGGATAGAGGCAAAACCAAATTGATAAATGATTCAAACACAAATACATATCACCTCAAATGTGTAGCTCGCATGTAGATGGAAATCCTTCAACACATGAGAAGACGAAGCTAAATCTGCAATTACAAACACAACAACAATATTGTGCTCTACAACAATGAATATCTTGAATGCTCTAAAATCATAAGTTCACTAAAAGTTCATTATCATATTCTAGTTTGCAAATGAAACCCTAAGCATGCTTATATATGCATTCCCGCTACAAATTTCGTAATTCAAACTTAAGATGTCGGCAACTGAACCTTCTTATGGTCACATAACTGACATTCAAATTTGGGACCTGCCTAAAATAGGGCAAGACAAGGGCGCAAGTGCTTGTGTTCTCAGGTCCTATTTCAGAGCAGGGTCAAGTGCAACAATGTCCTTCAAGCCCCATGTGACATGGGTTTCAGGTCATTTTCTTCCAGGAGTTAAAATGAACATACAAGATGCAAAACAAGGGACTTGAGAGGTAAAGGTAGGAGGTAAAAGTCCTAGGGGGACATTTTATGACATAACACACCTGAAAGGGTTTTCCCCACATAAATCATTGTGTTTGTGGTTTGAAGCTAATAATTTGTTGTTGTGAGTGTGTTGGGTGGAGTACACCCTCATCAATACATCATCATCATCCATAATCTAATCATTTTCTTCTAAAATCAAAATCTCCTCATCCAATCAAGCACTATGTTTTATCTTTCTTCGAAATCATACTATTGTTGTAAAACCATCTCAAAGAGGGGCAAAATGTAGACACCTAAAATCATCTCATCACTATTCTAGCCTCAATCAAGAAATCACTTAACCATTTCCTCTATAATGAAATGAACAAATCCCTATTTATTTGACTAATTATCGAATTTTCATCCCAACATTAATTAAACAATATTTTATTATTTAATTAATAAAATCACTATTAATCGAACCCTCTTCCTAGCATTAATTAAATAAATTCAATCATTTGTTTAATTAATCAATCATTTTCCATAGCTTAACCTTAGAGAAATAAATCTAATTATTTATTTATCTAAGTCCCTCATTCTTGTCTAGAAAATAAATAAATATTCCTATTTATTTAATTGACTAGTTTGTCCATTTTTCATTAAGTTGGCTAAAACTAATTAGCCAACTAATCACCCACTTGCATAATCCTAAACCATAATCAACTCATTCAAACCTTGCACATCCTCTGAAAGTGTACGTGAGTCCTTTCAAGGCATGGGCTTTATTACATGGGCATGGGCAAGTCCATTGCACATCCCTCCAAAAGGTACCCTTGGTACCCTTTCGATCCATCCACTTCTCCCAAGGGAATCAACATTTGATTTCCCTTGAATATTGGACCCCTCCTTGTGCACTAATGACATCATGCCACTTGGAGGCTCTTCATCAACCCAATCCTCTCAATCATTCTCAGCCCTTGATCCTCCAAATCAATCTCAACCCTCCATCAACCCATCAAAAATCTATAAATAGAACCTCACCTAAGCCATTTTCAAGACTCCTTAGAATGCAATGTCATGCTGTTGGTAGGAGCACTCACGTCACTCATTCAAAATCCTTGAGCACATCCACCATAGCTTGGTGCAACAAGGATTAATGTTGTTGTGAACTCTTTGTGTTTTCATTAAAGTGTTTGTTAGTCCTTAGCTCAATCATAGGTTGCATTTAGATGTAAATGAATATGCTAAGTAAGTTTAGTTTATTCTTACATGTTTGCATTTACTTGTACACAAGGGACATAACATGTCCATCCCATTGAAAAAATAATTTCCCTTAATTCTTAGCAACCATGGATGCTTTTTTATGAATTTTTCATCTTCCCATGTTTTACTATAGCTAAGGATGTCATCAAAGAATACCAACACAATTTTTATAAGAAATGGGCAGAGCACTAAATTCATGAGGCTTTGAAAATTTGAGTGAGACAAAATGGTGTAACTAAGAATTCATAATGACCCTCATGTGTTCTAAAGGTAGTCTTGTGTACATCCTCCTCTAGTTGAATTTGATTATAACCTAAATGCAAATTTAAATTAGTAAATAAAATTTCACCATTTAATGTATCTAATAATTCATCAATAATAGGAATACAAAACTTATCTTTAAAAATCAGCTTGTTAAGATCCCTATTATTTGGGCACATTCTCCATGACTCTTCATTTTTTCTAACCATAACCACTTGAGATGAATAGGCATTTTTTCTACAATGAATAATGCTTGAATCCAACATTTCCTTGACCAATATTTTGATTTCTCACTTTTGTTCATATGGATTGTAATAAGGTCTAATATTAGTATTAATTTGATGGCATGATCATGGTATTTTACTAGAGCTAGATCCTTCAATTCTTAAAAAACTTATTGATGGTGTTTAATGATCTCTTACAGCTCTAGTGGGTCTCAAGTTTTCATGTCTTGTCCTTTTATAAAATGTAGTCGTACCACTATGCCATAAGAACCTTTCTTAAGTAATTTTTCTATCCTATGGAACCTTTGATGTAGTCAGGGGTTGAGAAATCACCTAAGGGTAGCCAATCCCTATAGCCTACACATATATTTCCCAAAACAATGCACCACAAAAGTAAACAAAATAAAAATACAATAATTTATTAACTTCTTAAAGCTTGTTACAGCTTGCTTACAAAATAAAATTATGTTGTAGAAGCACTTCATACTTTCTATATCTTGTTATCTCACTTTCTCACACAACAAGACTTCACTTAGCCCTTCCCTTCTCATTTTAATTTCCCCCTTTACTCATGGTTACATTCTTCCATCTATAACTCTATTACACAAAGTTCTTCAACTCTTCTCTAGAGGTATCTCCTACCTCTTTATTGTTCCTTTCTTCCTTTCTCATACAAAGAACCCCAGAGGACCCATACCATATAAAATTAAATAATAAATAACAAAAGTGGCTACCAAGAGACTCTTCAATTCTTGATGCTAGCCTAGAAGATCAATCATCACATGGCCAAGAGGAAATTGCCACCAAGATTGTGTTGGTGTGAAAAGGGTTATTCCCTAGCTAGTTTCCTTCTAGCACCTATTCACACTTAGTTGTTAAGCTCACTTAGAGAACTTTTAGGGTACACATAAGATACTTATCTCTGTTAGGAATAGAATCATAGAGCAATATATAATAAGATGAATGCAGAAATAAAATATAAAAATGTAGAGACACAAATATACGTGGTTCATCCAATATGGGCTACATCCATGGAGAAACAACCACTCCTTCCTTTATCTCATCTAGAAAAATGAAGGGATACAACCTATAGCACATTCCCTGCAACTTCCTCTTCACTCTCTCATAGTCTCCTCTCACAATACACAACCATAATACCATGCCCTTGTGTAAAGAGGGTTGCCTTCTAGGGTAAAAATGCCAACATAACCTCTACTGTTAGATCTGTAACCTAACGATGAATGGTCCAAATTTCTATGAAATTATAATATTTTACAATTTAAATATGCATGTAAAATTTGGCTTCAGGGGCGCTGCCATGGAACCCTTGCCAGAGGGATAGCCCCCCGGACCCCACAAGAGGGGGTAAACCCCCATGCACTTCCCCCAAAATGAAATGGGCTCCAAACATGGTTGTGAAAACACCAAAAAATTAGACCTTTAACAAGATCAAGATCCATTACCAACAAACTCCCACTTCGAGACTAATTACAACTACTACACCACTACTGCACCCACTGGATTAGGCTCTAACTTTGGACTTGGGAATGTTTCTCATCTTCACCATTAGACTTGAAGGCCAACTGAAAATGAGAAGGAAATCAATTTCTCCCGACATACTACCTTTGTGAACATGTTTGCAGGAATTTGGGTAGTGTGTATCTTTTTCAGCCTCAATTGTCCATCTTCTAAAACTAAGTGTATGAAATGGTACCTCAGATGTATATGTTTAGTCTTAGAATGAAGGGGTAAGTTCATTGCAAGATGTATGGCACTTTGGCTATCACTGTACAACTTGCTATTCTCCTGCTTTTTTCCCAATTCCTCCACAAACCTTTGTAACCAAATCATCTCTTTACTAGCCTCTATAGCAGTGATATACTCTGCTTCTATCATTTAAAGTACAACAAGATTCAGTGATCTTGAAATCCAGCTAACTATTGTTCCACCTACCATAAAAACATACCATGTGGTGCTCCTGCTATCTATATCACCTGCCATATCTGAATCAACATATCCTTGTAGAGCAAAGTTTGAACCACCAAAACATAATCACTGAGTAGTAGTACCTCTCAAATACCTGAGAATCCACTTTACTATGTTCCAATGCTCTATTCTTGGATTGTTCATATACTTGCTCACAACTCCCACTACATGTGCAATATTTGGCCTTGTACACACCATTGCATACATCAAACTGCCAACTACCAATGAGTATGGAACCTTGGACATGTAGTATATCTTCTCTTGTATCTTGGAACACATCTCCTTAGTCATTTTGAAATGGCTGGACAAAGGTGTACTAACTGATTTGGCATCATGCATTTGAAATCTTTTCAACACATTCTTTATTTCTCACTCTGAGACAATGTTAATTTACAATTTTTCATGTCTCTTATTATTCTCATACCAAGGATTTGCTTTACAACACCCAAATCCTTCATTGCAAATAAATTAGCTAATTTTCTTTTAAGAACATTTATATCATGCATGTTGGACCCTGCAACAAGCATGTCATCTACATACAATAACAAGATAATATAGCTACCATTATCTAGTCTCTTGAAATAAATACAGTGGTCAAAATGACATCTAAGTTATAACCTTGTTATGTCATAAACTTGTCAAATTTCAAATACCGCTGCATTGGAGCTTGCTTTAGGCCATAGAAGCTCTTCTTCAACCTACATACTAAGTTCTCCTTCCCTTTGAACTCATACCCCTGTGGTTGTTGCATATAAATCTCTTCCTCCAAATCCCCATGGAGAAAATTTGTCTTTACATCTAATGGTTCAAGATGCAAGTCTTCTACTACCACTAGACTTGAAATAGTTCTAATTGAAGTCATTTTAATAACAAGAGAAAATATTTCATCAAAGTCTATACCTTTCTTTTGTGCAAATCCCTTTACAACAAGTCCTGCCTTGTACCTCAAGTTGTTCCTCCATTTTCTTCCTTCATCCTGTAAACCCATTTATTTTGCAATTTTATTTTTTTTTCTGTAGGTAATTGAACCAAGTCCCAAGTTTGGTTTTGTATCAAAGACTCCATCTCCTCTTTCATGCCTTGCTCCCACTTCTTTTTGGTTTCTACCTACATTACTTCTTCATAACTTTTTGGTTCACCAGAATCAGTCAAAAATACATAGTACAATGAAGGAGAGTATTGTTCCCGGGATCTACTTAACCTGGTAGATCTTCTAGCAACACTTGCTGGAGTTTGAGGTACCTATTGTTGTTCTTGTTGTTGAACATTTTGATTTTATGGCACCTGTGGAACTTCATTTTATGTGTTTTCATCAAGCTCCGTATATTCTGTGTTGTCCTTTTCCTGTTTCTTTCCCTACAACTAATCTTTGTACATGACCTTCTCATTGAATATCACATCTCTACTCCTAATGATTTTGTGATTTTCATAATCCCATAAGCGATAACCAAAATTATTAACTCCATATCCAAAAAAAGTACACTTCTTAGATTTTACCTCAAGCTTTGTTCTATTTTCTATATCAATATGCACAAATGCTTTACAACCAAATATCTTTAGAAATGAGTAGTTTACCTTTTTACTTGCCCATGCCTTGTCTGGAATACCACCATCCAAGGAACTTGAAGGCCCTCTATTTATTAAGTAAACAACAGTATTCGTAGCATCTACCCAAAATTGTAAGGGCAATCATGCATGCAATCTCATACTCCTCGCATGCTCCATGATTGTTATATTCATCCTTTTTGACATACCATTTTCTTGTTATGTTCCTGGAATCATCTTTTGTCTACGAATACCATGGTATGAATAGTAACTATCAAACTCCTTGCTACAGTACTCACCTCCATTATCTGATGTGAGACACTTCAACTTATTTCATGTCTCATTCTCAACCAAAGCTTTCCATTTCTTAAAAGTATCAAAGACATCAAATTTTCTTGGAATGAAATAAATCCAAGTTTTTCTAGTTGCATCATCAATAAAAGTAACATAATAATGAGAGACACCAAGAGATGATACCTGAGTTGGTCCCCATACATCTGATTGCACAATCTCTAACTTTTCACTCTTCTTTTCCTTCCCAACTCTAAAAAATTTGACTCTCTTATGTTTTCCATAAACACGTTTTCACATAAATCCAAATCAACCTACTTCAAACCTAGCAACAAATTCCTTGAGTGGAGAATCCTCATCCCCTTCTCACTCATGTGCCCAAGCCTATGGTGCCATAATGTTGTATTTGCTCTTGTAGAAGCTAAGGCAATAGAAAAATAAGAATTACCAATACATAAATACAATGTACCTACCTTTTCTCCCTTTTTTATTATCAATGATCCTTTAGTGACCTTCCACAAATTGTCTCTAAATGTAATTGTATAACCTTCACTTCCCAGTTGTCCTATTGAAATTATATTTCTTTTCAAATTAGGAACATGCCTCACCTCTTTTAGCAACTGTTAGTTTCCATTCTATAATTTTATCTGTATCTTACCCTTTCCAACAATTTTACATGCTTCATCATCATCCAATTAAACCTGTCCAAAATCACCTTGAACATAGTCTAGAAAATATTTCCTATGGGGTGTGGCATGAAATGAAGCCCGTAAGTCTAACACCCAAGAGTCATTAATATTATCTAATGAAAGGATTAAAGCATCTTGCAACACATCACCTTCTACATTTGCTTCCTCATTATTTTCTTGTTGTCCATCTCCTTGTTTTCCTATTCGAGACCAACATTCTTTCTTCAGGTATCATTTCTTCCCACAATGCCATCACTCCAGCCTTGGACCTATAGATTTGGATATGCCCTTCTTAGACTTCCCATGATTTCCTAGGCTCTTTCCTCTCTCTCTTTTTCTTCCCTTGTTCTCCATAGTCAAAGCATTACCTAATGTCTCACCTGTGCTTTTCCATTGCATTTCCTCCCTAAGGATAACACCAACAACATCATCAAACTTTAAAGGAGATAGAATTACTCACATCCATTACTAATCTATTCTAGCTTTCTGGTAATAAGCACAAAATCAAAAGATCCCTAACCTCATCACCAAATTTTACTCCTACATAACTTAACTGACTGGTGACCATGTTAAACTCATTTAAATGATTAGCAACAGACCCACCTTCTGGCATCTTATATTAAATAAACATTTCATAAGAAATACCTTGTTGGAAGCTGAGGGTTTTTCATATAGTTTATCCAATGCCTTCATTAGATCCTCCATTGTCTTTTCTTTTGATACGTTGAAAGCCACTGACACTGTCAGACATAGCCATATTGTTCATGTTGCAAGTATGTGCCTAATCGGTGTTGTCATTGATGTCAACATATCTTTGTTGTCATTGGTGTCAACTATGTCCTATTCTATTACTTGTTTAGAAGCTTTGTATGTTGAGGATATAGAGAAAATTGGCCTCTCTAGAAGAATCAGAAAGTAAATAGTGAATCACAGTGAAGACAGTGAGTTGCATACTAAAGAACGGTCCAGAAGATTGCTCTGCATTTCTTTCTGAATGAAGATATTGGTCTGTAGATTAGAAGTTATTTAGAAGCATCGTTGAAGATGCTAAATCCTGAGTTTGAGCCTCTGGTATGAAGATTTAAGTGAGTTACATTCACCAGAGTAAAACCTGCTTTCTCTTATTATTCACTGGTGCCTGAGAGAAAGTATTTTGCTCTGCATTCCTCTGTATTAAAGTGTTTTTCTCTACAGTTCTAGAGGGAAGTCTAGGATGGTGATAAGTGCCTACAATTGCAATGGTTCATGTTTTAGTGGTCTGCAAGCTATCTTTCTTTTATGACAGTTGAAGACAGTGAAGTTCATGTGCTCCGGTGTGAAGAATCTCATGGATAAAGTGGTATGAGTTTGTGCGGTTGCTCCTGGTGATTTCAACATGCTTGTGGATACCTCCTAATCATGTTCCTACCTTTACATTGGTTCGCATTAAGGAATTGAGATCATGTTTGAAGATTATTCCTAGATGACGTAGCATGTAACCAGTCTTAGCCGACTTGGTTAATTCCAGTGATTGCAGAGATCTCTTGAAGATTATGGAAGCATGTTGTGGCATGGAAGATTGTGTTTGAGTCCCAGCTAAGGCGTGGTGTGATCCACATACATCTATACTACAATTCCTTAGCATAATTTTGTTTTAGGTCAAGACCTATTTTGTAAATGTTTGTAATGCCGACCTTGGAGATTGTTCCAATGGTTGATGATTGTAGTGCCGACCTTGATGATCATTCCAAGGTTGATGAAGTGTACAAATATTTGTAATTGAGTTGAGGAAAAGATGCCCTTATGCAAAGATGGGAATATAAGGAAAGAAGTGGAAAGGCAGAGCAGAGTAGAGGAACTACTGTACTTCAATGTATTAATCTCATACATGAAGAAGATGTTGGTTTTGGCAGTGAGCCACCACTAGGGTTTAACAGCCTTCACTGTAATCTTTATAGGTTTAGGGTTGAGGCAGTGAGCCTGCTAAACCTAGTTGTACTTCATGGAAATGAGCTAGTATGTTCTAAGCTCGTGGAGCGACTAAGCCTGAACATCATTTTTCAAAGATTGCAATATATTTTGAGAGCTAATTCTCTCCGTGGTTTTTCCCCACCTTGGGGTTTTCCACATAAAAATCTAGTGTCTCTTGTGTTTAATGTTGCATCTATGTTTAAGTTTTTGATTCCATGCATTCATTGGTTAATCTTAATAACTATGGACAAGTGATTAATGTTTAAGAGTAGAAGTGTTTGAAGTTTTTGGGACAACTGATTCACCATCCCTCTCAGTTGTCCAGTGCATTTCAACAATTGGTATCAGAGCCAAGTCCCTTCAGAAAGAGTCTAACAACTCAAGGGAGATTCTAAATGGAGTCAAAAGGAAAACAGCTACACACCGATGTACCCGGATGCTCATCAAGAGATAATAAAGGAGGATTGTCCAAGGAAGTGTTTCATGAAGAATAGAGTGTTAACCATCGAAGATTTTCTGATTCAGAAGTATGCACCAGTAATGAATCCATGTTTCAAGGTGAGAACTATTGGGTTATTAATAGTAGTTGTTCAAACCACATGACTGGTGATAAGAGTAAGTTTGCAAGTTTGGAAAGATGTGATGGAGGGCTAGTTACGTTTGGAGATGACTGCACTACTGAAATATGTGGAATAGGATCAATCAATTTTGGCAACGAACAAATTTCTAAAGATGTTCTTTATGTTAAAAATCTAAAGCAAAATCTCTTAAGCATTGGACAATTATGCAAAAGGGAATTTAGTTTTGTGTTTGAAAATGATACCTTTAAAATCAAAGAAAAATCTAGAGCTACAATAGCAATTGGAAAAAGGATAGAAGAGAATCTCTATCATCTCAGAAAAAGTGACTTTCTTGGGTTCACATCTCAAACCAATCAAAGCTGGGTCTGGCATAGAAGATCGTGTCATCCAAATCTTGATGTTTTAATAAAAATAAGCTCAGTTCAAATTGTAAAGGATCTACTAGAAATTGATCACTCGAACAACATCATTTGTAGGAATTCTCAAGATAAAAGACTGTCAAGAAGAATATTGCAGGATAAAGGAAGATCTTCTACTAAATGACTAGAATTGATCCATACAAGCCTTTGTGGTCCTACAAGAATGCCAAGCCTCCATGATGACAGGTACTTTATGTTTTTTATTGATATTTTTTCTAGAATGACTTGGGTTAGTTTTTTCAAGGATAAATCAGAGATTCTAGATGCACTCAAAGCTTTTAAAGAAATGGTTGAAAATGAGCTAAGCATGAAAATCAAGAGTTTGAGAATTGGCAAAGAAGAAGAGCTCACCTCCAACAATTTCAATATATTCTGTGAGACATATGGGATAGAGAAACAACTCTCTGTAAAAAATAAGGTAGTGGAAGAAGCAAGTAGGACTATTCAAGAAATTGCAAAATTAATGTTGGAAGAAGCAAATCTGCCAGATAAATTTTGGAAGGAGGCAATTCAAACCACTGTCTATACATTAAACAGAGTTCAGTTAAAAACCAAAGATGAAAAGGCTCCCTTTGAACTATGGTATGGAACAATACCCACTGTGAAATATTTCAAAATCTTTGGAAGCAAATGCCTTATCAAATTGGACAAGGATAATGCTAAGTATGAGGAGGGTATTTTTCTTTGATATTCATCTTGTACCAAAGCCTACCACTGATACATCAGTAGATTGGGAAGGATTGTTGAAAGCACAAATGTTAAAGTTAATGAGAACATTCAGGAGTACTTAGAAATTACTACTTGAACCTCTTAGTTGAACCTATGCTTTGAACCACTTCGTTGAACCTCTTGTTTGAACCTCTTTGTTGAACCTTTCTAGAGTTCATTTGGTAGGTTCAATGAATTTTAGTTCAACTGTTCCTTGGTTCATTGGTCTGAGGATATGCGATGTCGGCATCGCTGTGACGAAGCACAATCGGCAGGACCGTGTTGAAGACCATTGGCATCGGTGAGACAAGGGCCGTCGGAATAAGCATCGAAGGTTTGTCTGATGCTGAGTGTCACCCCGATGGAAGCATTCAACCGTCGGCAAGACAAGGCCTATCGGCCAAACTTTGTGGAGTTACTCCGACAGGAGTAGTCACTCCGACGAAGGTTACGGTCGTCGGCAAGACAAGGCCTATCGGCCAAACTCTGTAGAGTTACTCCGACAGGAGTAGTCACTCCGATGGCGTATGTCTATCGGCAAGAGAATACCCGTCGGCTAAAGGTGTTGGGCCGATGTACTGCGGACATCCTGATGGAAGTCTTATTGGTATCGGTGAGACAAACCTCTGTCGGAGCGAGGGCTAGATCTTTTGCCGATGGAGAATGTCATACCGATGGTAACCTTGGTGATCGGGGAGACAATGCTCATCGGTGGGAGGTGAAGTCTGAGGGCCGATGGGAGTTGTTATGCCGATGGACTTGGAGGCTTGGTATTGTCGGCAACAAAATTGCTGACAATACTCTTTCGCCTGTTGGCGGTTATAAACTGCAAAGTCCTTTGCGACTTGGTACATGTGGGACTAAACGCCTCACTGAAATGTGAACCGTTGCGACGGTTAGATGGCAGCGACGTATGAGGAATCTGTTCTATCAGTTAGAGCAGAAGTCTGTAACGATTCTTGTTCTTGCAGATTGGAAAAAGAATGATATGTCTATAGGTGTCGTTGGTATTATGATGATGAGACTTGAATAAAGGTTCGTTCTGTAAATGTACAGGGAGGTGAACTGTGTATGATGTCGAGAATCAAACACCAGAGCAAGAAGCTGAGTTCTTTATTGTAACTGTATATCTTACTGTAATAAAGATTGTTTTCTTGTGGTGGTGGGTTTTTTACCCGTAAGGGTTTTCCCACGTAATTCTGTGTGTCTGTGTTCTAAATATTGTCTATTTTGGTTTCTCTTGTGTATTCATCTGTGTTATTGTAATTTAAAAAGTGACTGGTCTACACTGTCCCCTGGGAATTAACATTAGGGAAGCTGTTTTCCGCACCTGTGCTTTCCTTACAAGTGGTATCAGAGCCTGGCCCGTTGTGTTATCCTTGTCGGTAGTTTGGGTTTTTTGTGTTAATTCTGTTGTGTGGGAGTTCTGTAGAAAGTTATTTTTTAAATTAAATAGAGATGGCAAGTACATCAGACAAAATAGACATTGAGAAATTCAATGGCACAAACTTTGAGTTGTGGAAACTTAAAGTTGAAGACATGTTAGTCTATAGAGATCTTTGGGTTGCTGTGTCTGGAGTTCAACCTACAGGCATGAAGCAAGAAGATTGGGAACTGATATGCAGAAAAGCCAAAGGACTGATAAGACTGAGTTTATCTGACTCTGTTCTATTGAACATCCATGAGGAGAAATCTGCAAGTGATTTGTAGAAAAAGTTGAATAATATTTATCAGGGCAAGTCCTTGGTAAATAAACTTTTCCTCAGAAAGAAATTGTATTCTCTGAAGATGGATGAAGGTGCATCTGTAGCAGAACATCTGAGTGCATTCAATACGATTGTTGCTCAGTTGACATCTATAGGTGTAAAAATAGAAGAGGAAGATCGCTGTATGCTTCTGTTATGTTCCTTACCTGACTCGTGGGACCATCTGGTGATGGCTATTGGAAGTACAACAACTACGTTTTCTCAGGAAACTATTGTTGCCTCTTTGTTGTCTGAAGAGATGCGGAGGAAATCTTCTGGAATGGCCAAAGAGGCTCTGTCAGTTCGTGGTAGATTAAAGGAAAGAGGCAAGAAGAAGGACAAGAAGTCTAAGTCCAAATCAGAGGGGAAATCAAAATCTCCTGGCAAGAAGTCCAAGGTGAAGTGCTGGAATTGTGGACAGAAAGGTCATGTCAAGAAAGACTGCAAAGAGGAGAAAAAGAAGAAGAACTTCTCTGACTCTGAGTCTTCACACAGTGATGCTGATGCTTTCATTGCTACTCTGGCAACACCTGCTTCTGAAGATGTTTGGCTGATTGATTCAGGAGCATCCTTTCATATGACATCTCATAGAGAGTGGTTCACGAAGTATGAACCCTATGCTGGTGGCAAGGTGTTCCTGGCTAGTGATTCAACGCTGGAAATTGTTGGCCGAGGTCGAGTCAGAATCCAGTTCCCGGATGGCAGAATAAAGGGAATGAATGAAGTTCTTCATATACCAGGTCTGGCTCGAAATTTACTTTCTGTTAGTAAACTTAATGATGTTGGAGTGCAAGTTACTTTTGTGAATGGTGGCTGTAAGATGACTAGAGGTTCTATTGTTCTGGCAAAAGGTGAACGCATTGGAACTCTGTATAGGTTAGATGCTAAACCAGTGTGCTGTAATAATGTCTCTGCAAAATCTGAAAAGGCTACTATTGTAACACATGACGTAAATTCTATGGAAGTTAAACTTCCTGCAGAGAAAACAATGCTCTGGCATCATAGACTTGGTCACATAGGTGAGAAAGGTTTAAAAACCTTGAAAAACAAAAATCTGGTAGATGGGCTGATTGATTGTAATCTGGAGTTCGATTTCTGCGAACATTGTATATATGGAAAGCAAAACCGTGTTTCATTTTACTCTAGTTCTCATAAATCTTCTGGTGTTCTGGACTATGTGCATTCTGATGTTTTTGGTCCAGTTGATGTTCCTTCTTTATCTAAATCAAGATACTATGTATCGTTCATTGATGATTATTCAAGAAGGGCATTTGTATATTTTTTGAAAAACAAATCAGAAGTGTTCAGTCGATTTAAAGAATTTAAAACTCTTGTGGAAAATCAGACTGGTAGAAAACTAAAATGCTTGAGAACAGATAACGGTGGTGAATATTGCAATGCGGATTTTGATAAGTATTGTGTAGACCATGGAATTAAAAGGCATAAAACTACACCTTATACTCCACAACAGAATGGAGTTGCTGAAAGGTTAAATCGATCGTTGATGGAGAAAGCAAGAAGTATGTTGAGTTATGCTGGTCTTGAACAGAAGTTCTGGGCTGAGGCAGTTGCTACAGCTTGTTACTTGCTGAATCGTTCTCCTACATCAGCATTGGTTGATAAGACACCTATGGAAGCATGGTCTGGTAAGAAGCCCTCTCTAAGACATATTCGAGTCTTTGGCTGTGAGGCATATGCTCATATTCCTGAAGTTAAAAGATCTAAGTTGGATAACAAGGCAGTTAAATGTATCTTTGTTGGCTATGGAGTCGGTATTAAAGGATACAAGCTTTGGAATCCTGAAACTGAAAAGGTAATCTACAGCAGGAATGTAATTTTCAGAGAGCTGAAACCATTGGTTGTTGATCCTCAGCCAGAAAAGACAGAAGAAAAGAAAGAAAAGAGTGTTGTGAATGTTCCTCTGACTCCTGTAAAAGAGGAACAACAAGCACCAAGTGTAGATGGTTCAGATAAGAGTTCAAGTAGCTCCGAAGATTCTGATCCAGAGCAAGAACCTGAACCTGCACCTCAACCTATGAGGAGATCTACACGTGAAAGAAGACAACCAAATAGGTATGGATTTTCAGTACCTGATTCAACTTGTGCCTATGCTTTACTTACTAATACTGATGAACCTAGGACTGTGAAAGAAGCTATTAGTGTACCTGATTCAGATTCTTGGTTGGAAGACATGCATAGTGAAATGACATCATTGGAGAAGAATGGAACCTGGGATCTGGTGCCCTTGCCTGAAGGAAGAAAACCTGTAGGCTGTAAGTGGGTATTTAAGAAGAAATATGGTCCAGATGGTAGTATTGAGAAGTACAAGGCAAGACTGGTTGCTAAAGGGTATTCCCAAAAGGAAGGTATTGATTATGGAGAAATCTTTTCTCCTGTAGCTAAGTTGACATCCATTAGATTTCTGTTGTCACTTGCAGCAGCATATGATTTTGAAATTGAGCAGATGGATGTGACAACAGCGTTTCTTCATGGAGACCTTGAAGAAGAAATTTATATGTCTCAGCCAGAGCATTTTGTGGAAAAAGGTAAAGAACATCTGGTATGCAAACTTAAAAAGTCTCTTTATGGTTTAAAACAGTCTCCCAGAATGTGGTATCAAAAGTTTGATACGTATGTTTTATCCTTGGGGTATGTGAGATCTAAATCTGATCATTGTGTCTATTATAAAACTGAAGGTGACCAGATTCTTATAATTGCACTATATGTGGATGACATGTTGTTCATTGGCAATGGTAAGGGGATGATCTCAGAATTAAAATCTCAGTTGTCCTTGAAATTTGAAATGAAAAATCTGGGGGCAGCAAAGTACATTCTGGGAATGGAGATCAAAAGGGACAGATCTAAGAGAAAAATTTGGCTCAGCCAGAGGAAGTATATTACCAATGTTCTTGATAAGTTTCATATGTCTGATTCTAAACAGTTAGTTGTTCCAGTTTTGCAGGGAACGAAATTATCTGTTGAAGATTGTCCAGAATCTTCAAATGAAATTGATGACATGAAGAGAGTACCTTATGCAAGTGCTGTTGGCAGTTTAATGTATGCAATGGTCTGTACCAGACCAGACATTGCCCAAGCAGTGGGAGTTTTGAGCCGATTTATGGCGAATCCAGGCAGATCACATTGGGATGCTGTGAAAAGAGTTATGAGGTATTTGAAGGGAACTTCTGACTATGCTATTTGTTATCATGGAAACTCAGAAGGGTCTAAGAGATCTATCAGTATTCAGGGATATGTTGATTCTGATTGGGCAGGGGACATTGACAGTCGGAGATCCACCAGTGGATACGTGTTTATGTTACATGGTGGTGCTATCAGTTGGATGAGCAAGCGACAGGCTGTAGTCGCTTTGTCCACAACAGAGGCAGAGTACATGGCAGCCACTCGTGCATGCCAAGAAGCTGTTTGGTTGAAAAGGTTGTGTTCTGATGTTGGTTTTACTGCAGGGCAAATACAAATTCATTGTGACAGTCAAAGTGCCATATGTTTGGCAAAGAATCCTACATTTCATGCTAGGACAAAACATATTGATGTCCAATATCACTTTGTTCGTGATATGGTGGAAGACAGGAAGGTGAAGCTGGAAAAAGTTGACACTTTGGAAAATGTTGCTGATGCCTTAACTAAACCAGTGAACACAGCCAAGTTCAAATGGTGCTCAGATGAAATGGGTCTTCGGGCCCATAGTTCTCAATAATCGAATGAGGACTAAGAGGTAGCAGTAATGTCTTCGACAAGTGGGAGATTGAAGAGAACTTGTGTCTCAAATTACTACTTGAACCTCTTAGTTGAACCTATGCTTTGAACCACTTCGTTGAACCTCTTGTTTGAACCTCTTTGTTGAACCTTTCTAGAGTTCATTTGGTAGGTTCAATGAATTTTAGTTCAACTGTTCCTTGGTTCATTGGTCTGAGGATATGCGATGTCGGCATCGCTGTGACGAAGCACAATCGGCAGGACCGTGTTGAAGACCATTGGCATCGGTGAGACAAGGGCCGTCGGAATAAGCATCGAAGGTTTGTCTGATGCTGAGTGTCACCCCGATGGAAGCATTCAACCGTCGGCAAGACAAGGCCTATCGGCCAAACTTTGTGGAGTTACTCCGACAGGAGTAGTCACTCCGACGAAGGTTACGGTCGTCGGCAAGACAAGGCCTATCGGCCAAACTCTGTAGAGTTACTCCGACAGGAGTAGTCACTCCGATGGCGTATGTCTATCGGCAAGAGAATACCCGTCGGCTAAAGGTGTTGGGCCGATGTACTGCGGACATCCTGATGGAAGTCTTATTGGTATCGGTGAGACAAACCTCTGTCGGAGCGAGGGCTAGATCTTTTGCCGATGGAGAATGTCATACCGATGGTAACCTTGGTGATCAGGGAGACAATGCTCATCGGTGGGAGGTGAAGTCTGAGGGCCGATGGGAGTTGTTATGCCGATGGACTTGGAGGCTTGGTATTGTCGGCAACAAAATTGCTGACAATACTCTTTCGCCTGTTGGCGGTTATAAACTGCAAAGTCCTTTGCGACTTGGTACATGTGGGACTAAACGCCTCACTGAAATGTGAACCGTTGCGACGGTTAGATGGCAGCGACGTATGAGGAATCTGTTCTATCAGTTAGAGCAGAAGTCTGTAACGATTCTTGTTCTTGCAGATTGGAAAAAGAATGATATGTCTATAGGTGTCGTTGGTATTATGATGATGAGACTTGAATAAAGGTTCGTTCTGTAAATGTACAGGGAGGTGAACTGTGTATGATGTCGAGAATCAAACACCAGAGCAAGAAGCTGAGTTCTTTATTGTAACTGTATATCTTACTGTAATAAAGATTGTTTTCTTGTGGTGGTGGGTTTTTTACCCGTAAGGGTTTTCCCACGTAATTCTGTGTGTCTGTGTTCTAAATATTGTCTATTTTGGTTTCTCTTGTGTATTCATCTGTGTTATTGTAATTTAAAAAGTGACTGGTCTACACTGTCCCCTGGGAATTAACATTAGGGAAGCTGTTTTCAGCACCTGTGCTTTCCTTACAGACCCAACCAATGAGGATCTGCAAATTGAAGCACAAGAGGGTTCCCAGACCATCAGAGATAAAACAAAATGTGATGTGGAAGATCACAGAGTTGTTCTGAATCAAATGAATCTATGCTTGATTGCCAATATTGACAACAACAATTCCAAAACTGTGGAAGAAAACATGGATTTGAAAGAAAACATAACAGAAGCAAATGATTACATCAAAGAGTTAAGAAAGCAAACCAGGAAACTTTAGCAAAGACTAAAAGAGGACAATGAAGAAAAGACAAAAATTGAGGAATGTCTGAAAGACAAAATTAAAGACTGCATGAAACTTGAAGAAGAAGTTGTAGATCTGAAAGCTGATCTAAAACATGTACGGGCTCAAAGAGACCAATTCAGTGTAAGTGCTACTAGATATGATAAACTAATGGCAAGCTAGAAAAATGATGATGACAAAGAAAGCATGAGACTTGAAAAAGGTTAAAATTTTAGAGCAGATAAAGAAGAGGACAAAAGCGGATAGAATCAAAGAAACAGACCTAGAAGACCACCAATCAGGTAGCCAAATGCTCAAAGGTACCCATCCTTCAATGGTTATTGTAATTCATTCAACAAGTTTGGTCACAAGGCTGCTTGGTGTAGAAATAGGATGAATCAAAATGTTCCATCATTCTCTAGTTAATGTTTCACATGTAATAAAATTGGTCATAAAGTTGTCGAATGCAGAATAAGCTAGAACTCTATTAGATGCTATGCATGCCATAAAATGGGACATAGGGCTAATGAGTGCAGGAGCCAAGGGAGAAAAGACTAGCACAAATAGGATAATGAAATCCCTCAGTGGCCATTGTTATACTTGCAATGAATTTGGACACAAGGCCAACCTATGTAGGTCAAGGATAAATGGAAGAAACAATGATCAGAAAATTACTGTATGCTTTAATTGCAACAAGCTTGGACATACTGCAAAATACTGTAGAAATAAGAACATGAAGAAGGATGATCAATCAGAATCGAGAATATCAGTAAAAAGGGTTGATTCGACAGAAGTCGAGGAAGAAATGAACAAGATTTGGGTCAGGAAGGGAATAAATGAAGCAAGAGATGAGTCTGTTCCAAACTCTGGAGCAGCTACTTCCTCCAGGAAGTAGATTGTGGTCTATGGCTCAGAAGGAGCCATATTGAAAATTCTAAATCCCCCAGCCAAATAGTCTATGCTAAGATTCAACACAAAAATATGTTATATCCCTTGAAAGGATTCTGGTCTGGAAACTTCAAATGACTAAGTATGAGTAGTGTGCAAAGAAGTACCATTGTGAAGTGTCCTAAAACAATGTACATCATCAGAATACAAGGGTCCACATTTCTTCACTATTGAATATTTGTTCTGTGGTTCTGAAAATATGTTAAGAGATCAATAATGAACAAATGTTAATTGTTGCAGTCTTTGTTGATGATATTATCTTTGGAGGCAATGAAGGTATGTGCACAGTTTTTGCTATAGAAATGTAAAGTGAATTTTAAATGTCCATGTTTGGTGAGGTGAATTTCTTTTTAGGTCTACAATTAAACCAATTAGATAAAGGTATCTTCATTTCTCAGTCTAAGTATGTGAAAGAGTTGTTAAAGAAGTTTGGGATGGAAGACTCTAAACTGATAAATACTCCCATGATAACCGATTGTAAGCTGAGAAAAAATGATGATTCACCTATGGCAGATCAGAAAAGGTACAGATATATGATTGGAGGATTACTTTATTTGACTCAAACCAGACCTGACATAATGCATGTAGCTTGTATTGTGGAAAGATTTCAAGCAGAACCTAAGGAGCCACATGTGATGGCAGTCAAGAGAATTTTGAGATATTTCAAAGGTACAAATGGATTATGGTTTGTGGTATCCAAAGGACAATGATTTCACTCTCAGTGCATACACTGATGCAGATTGGGCCAGAGATGTAGATGACATAAAAAGTACAAGTGGAGGTGCATTCTTTTTGGGAAAAAAGTTGGTATCTTGGATAAGCAAGAAACAAGATTCAATATATCTGTCCACTGGAGAAGTAGAATATATTGCAGCAGCATGTAGTTGTACTCAAGTGTTATGGATGAAGCAGACATTGAAGGAAATCAAAGTTGTGTATGAAGATCAAATTGCAATCTTTTGTGACAACACAAGTGCCATAAACATATCAAATAATCCAGTAATGCATTCAAGGACAAAGCACATATCCATAAGATATCACTTTTTGAGGGAAAAAGTGACAGAGAATGAAGTCAATTTGGAATATGTATCTACAAAATACCAGATTACAGACATTTTCACCAAACCTCTGCCTAAGGATACTTTTGAGTATCTCAGAGAAAAGTTAGGAGTTATTACCCCTCCTACTCTAAACTAAGATGCACAAGAGTACATTAGTCCGGTGGTGCTTAAAGTCCCTTCTCCAGATCCGGATTGATGCTTTTAGGGCTACTTCTCAGGGGGAGTAGTCAAAGAGTTTAGAAGAGAGATTGGATTAGAGCAGAAGAGTGCAAGTATGTGCCCTTTGCCATTGATGTCAAAGGGGGAGAGAAATCATGTGAAAAACTCTAGTAGACAAGGAGTGCAGATGCTTAAAGAGAAAGGGGGAGAACCTTGCCTTGATGGTTGTTGCAGTTTTTCACATCATATGTTGTCATCAATGACAAAGGGGGAGATTGTTCCAAGTATGTGCCTAATCGGTGTTGTCATTGATGTCAACATATTTTTGTTGTCATTGGTGTCAACTTGTCCTATTCTATTACTTGTTTAGAAGCTTTGTATGTTGAGGATATTGAGAAAATTGGCCTCTCTGAAAGAATCAGAAAGTAAACAGTGAATCAAAGTGAAGACAATGAGTTGCATACTGAAGAACAATCCAGAAGATTGCTCCGCATTTCTTTCTGAATGAAGATCTTGGTTTGTGGATTGGAAGTTATTTAGAAGCATGGCTGAAGATGCTAAATCTTGAGTTTGAGCCTCCGGTATGAATATTTGAGTGAGTTACATTCACTAGAGTAAAACTTGCTTTTTTTGATTATTCACTGGTGCCTGAGAGAAAGTATTTTGCTCTGCATTCCTCCGCAGTAAAGTGTTTTACTCTGCGGTTCTAGAGGGAAGTCTGAGATGATGATAAGTGCCTACAATTGCAATGGTTCATGTTTTGGTGGTCTGCAAGCTATCTTTCTTTTATGACAGTTGAAGATAGTGAAGTTCATGTGCTCCAGTGTGAAGAATCTCATGGATAAAGTGGTTTGAGTTTGTGCAGTTGCTCCTGGTGATTTCAACGTGCTTGTAGATACCTCTTGATCATGTTCCTACCTTTACATTAGTCCACATTAAGGAATTGAGATTGTGTTTAAATATTATTCCCAGATGACGTAGCGTGTAACTAGTCTTAGCTAACTTGGTTAATTCCAATGATTGCGAAGATCCCTTGAAGATTATGAAAGCGTGTTGTGGCATGGAAGATCATGTTTGAGTCCCAGCTAAGGCGTGGCATGATCCACATACATCTATACTACAATTCCTTAGCATAATTTTGTTTTAGGTCAAGACCTATTTTGTAAATGTTTGTAATGCCGACCTTGGAGATTGTTCCAATGGTTGATGATTGTAGTGTTGACCTTGATGATCATTCTAAGGTTGATGAAGTGTACAAATACTTGTAATTGAGTCGAGGAAAAGATGTCCTTGTACAAAGATGGGAAGATAAGGAAAGAAATGTGTTGTTCTTAAAATCATCTACGCTCATTTTTGTAGACAACCCCTACGAAACTTGTTTGTTTCGTAGCCTACACTCTAAGTTTGCAAATTGAGACAAGTACTCTTGGCCTCGTGCGAAGTCATCTGACATCCTACAATAATTTGTGACATTCCCTTAAGTCGATTCCTTGAAATTTGTGCAAATTGATTAGGTTGCAAACTGATCAAAATATCAATTTTGATCATTTTAGGGTGTTAGTAAGTTTTTGAAACTTCATGTGCAATAGTAGTCAAAACTGCCGCTCTTGCGTATTTTTCTATTTTTGTGTTAAGTCGGCCAAAAATGCCACTTTTACATGTTAGTCTTGTTTTTTATTTAAACATGTCCGAGCGGCAATTTTCACCGCCATTACATGTTCTTTGTTGAAGGTAATATGCAAAGACGGTAATTTTTACCACCATTACAATGTGGATAACACATGTTGTGTCGGCAGTTTTCACCGCCCAAGTAGGATCTTGCGAATCACGAACTTTAGTGGCATTTATTGCCACTCGTGTTGGCTTTAAGATCTTGTCTTTTAAACCTTTTTAATGTGTAAACTTGTTTTATTTTGTTATTTCTTTTTCCCTAAACCTTCCAATCGACTCTTGAGACCTTCCTAAGATTGCTCGATCGCATTGATTCTAGATTTGGACAAATTTTGGGTCACCAAGGTCGCGCTTAGGGTTTCAGCATATTGTCAGAGGTAGTTGTTATTTTTCATTTTCAATTTCTATTTAGAATAGGGTTTCATTGATCCTTTAAAATGATTGTTTTGTAACTTTATTGTTTGAATTTATCGTTTGTTTATCAGGCTTTTGAAAAACCTTCGTAAAGCATTGTGTTTCTATTTGTTATCGTCATTTTAAGTCTTAGGTTTTTCCATTTGTAAACTTGTGAGTATCATCGGTGAAAATCACCGACCATTACTTGTGCCTTGTGTTTTGATTACCCTCGTGTAAGGGCGGTTAAAATCACCGGCCTTACACAAAGGTTTTGAAGAAGTGATATGCACCATCAGTAGAATTTGCCGACTGAACACCAAACACAATCACCCTACACATGTAATAGCAGAAAAATCTGCCAACCCTACATGTAACTTGCAATTCTCCCATATGCGAAGTTGGCAAAATTTGCTGCCCGAACACTATGTAACATACCTCTCATGCGATGTTGGCAAAATTTGCCGCTCGAACATAAGAACTTGTTCCACATGCAAAAGCGGTTAAAATCACCACCAATACACTTGTATTCAACCTACATCAAAGTTTTTCAAACATGCAGGGTTAGCAAAATTTGCCGCCTGTGCATTCACTCTCAATTTTTTCTAACTCAAAGATTTTCAACTTTGCTTTCCTGAGCCCACTTTCCTCCATTTTTCAACCCGCTTGTGCTCTAGTCCTTTTAAGCGTATCCCCATAGTCATGATCGTCGACATGCAATTTTCCCAGATTACCAGTATTTCCCCTAATTGCATGATCATGGCTTTTTGTTACAGTTTCTTCTGTGGATTTTCTCTCTTTGTCAACATCCTTCTGGTGATAGCTTTTTTAGATGACTAAGTTGTCTCCGAAGAAGTTGAAAGCAATGAAGTATAAGTATCAGGGTGTTTTTCCAATCACCTTGATTACTTCCAATGTTGATGACATTCAAGATACAGAGATTGGCCATGTAGACATGGCTGAGTTTATGGAAAGAACCAAGTCTAATAACCCTAGTTTTGCAATGAAGAAGATTGTTGATAGCAACTTTCATTTGGTGTCATCTTTCCCAGTGGCAACTTATAATACTGAGATTGTTCTTCAATGTGCTCAATTCTACAATAGAGACACTAGGGCAATGGTGGATACAAATGGCAATGTGATAATCAGATTGGATCCAGAATTCATTGATAAAGTTTTCATGTGTCCTGCTATTACAGAAGTTATAAAACTAGATTTTTCTAAAGCTCAAAGTGAATATGACAAAAATTCTGAAGAAGTTGGTGATCTCATAACTCTTCTTAGCAGGATAAGGGGGTTTGCTTCTTCCTCACTTTTTCATGAGTGGATGTACCCTTTTATCAAGGTTATACTTCAAGGCAAATAGGCCATCTTTTGGGGTGAGCAAATTAGCAATGCTCTGCATGAGCAATTGACTAAGGTATCCACTACTTTCAAATTCTATATGACGTCTTACCTTGTGTATATAGCAGCCTCCATGAGGATCTTTTCTAGTTTGACATCCGAAGGAGATAGGAGAGTAGTTCCTGTATATCAGTACTATCCTCAACTGACATTGAAAGTTTCTATTCACCACTTTAGGAGGGTAAATGATGCTTTCTTCACAGTATTCTTGTGTCTTTTTGACCCTCAGTTAGAGTAAAGAAGAGTTTCAGATGAAGCTTGGTCAGTGGTGAATGATTATGGATGCATGTTCTTACAATTTCCTACTTTCTCATATTCAAGGGTTAGCTTTTTCCAATGTTATCCTTATATGTTGCCAAGGTTTCCTTCAGATAAACTTGTTCTAATGGAATTATGTAGACAAATGATTGTCGTACATAATAAACAAATGGAACTCAAGAAACCAAGATTCAAATTTCTAGTTGAAATTTACAGGTTTTCAGTATCAACTGTTGCAAAGGCTAGAGCCATGGAAACTGAAATGCAACTAGTGACCATGAAACAATTCAAACAAAGACCAAGGTTTGATTACAGGGGTGTAAAATACAAGATCAAGAGGAAGACCCAGTTTCATGAACCAATGGTTGAAGACGTCTAGGTGGACTTGAGGACAGAGGAAGATATCAGAAAATTGGACTATAGCAGGTTATCTCTGGAACAGATTGAGTATCTGGGATTGCCTGATATTCCTGAAGACCTAGTGGATGATGAAGAGTTGATTGATCCTAGATATAACACTGAACAGGTTGTTGGTTCTCCTCTTCCTCCTATCCAATGGTCTCAGAAAGAATTGACTTCTCTAAGGAAAAGGTTTAAACCTATATTGGCTAACACCAACAAGTGGTTAGCAGGTAAGGGAATTGCTTTGAAAGAATTCCTTACGAGATCAGAGACTAAAATCCAAGAACAAACAGGTAAAAAGGTGGAGAATAGGACAAAGAATAAGAGTGACATTCCCTCTTCTTCCAAACCACATAAAACCAAGATCAAATTTGTGACAAAGAAGTCAAAGGATGTAGAGATAGAATCTAAGGTAGAAGATATGGAAATTGGGAAGCAGAATACTGATGAGCCAACTACCGAGGAAATGGAGGTTGAAAATAGATCAACAGAAGGACAAGGAGATGAATTTTTGTCTCCACAGGAGAATGTACAACAGGAAATGGGAGTCTCTTCTCCTTTGTCTGACATACCTATTTTAGTTCCTCTATCTATTTCACCCATTGACATCCCCTCTTTTGAATCTCCATCACCTTCAAAAATAATTTTTGATAATCCTCAAACTGCTTTTGATGATGTTCTTTGTTCTTCTAGGTCTATTCCTAGTCTGTCCTCCTCATCTTTTGATATTGGAGATTCTTCGATATTTGATCATTTTGTAATGGGTTCTGAACAAGTTTCTAATGTGAATGTGTTAGGTGTAGTGTTTACTAATAATCCACCTATTATTTCTACTTCCAGTGCTAGTGCAGTTCCAGTAACACCAACAATGGAAACGAACCCTAATGTGAGTACTTATGTGCTTCCTCCATGGTTGTCAGCATATACACCTTTTTGAAAGAAACAAGCCATCTCTCCAAATGACTTTGATTTTAGTAAGCTCGTGCCTGCTAAGACTAAGACCCCAAAGAAGCCAAAAATTCTTTCGAGAATGTTGGGAGACAAAGGACACAAATTTCTGGAGATTGCAAGGCCCCCACAGGATGCAACCATAGAAAAATTTAGTATGAATGATTACTCTATTTCTAGGGTTGAGTTGGGCAAAATAACACATGAAAGTGCAAAGACTGACATGCAGTCAGCAATGGATATTCTGATTCAGAAGTTTGACAAAGAAAAAGAGATGAAGGATCATTATAAAGCAATGGTAGAGCAATTGACTGCAGTGGCAAGGAAAATTACTTTGAATTTAGAATCAGTGACTCCTGAGGCCATTTTTGTAGAAGATCCTGTCATCCAGAAAGCTGAAAAGACTCATCTTAAGGGGAAAGTGCTTGAAGAATATTTGGAAAGGATGCGCACACAGGGAATCTCTATTCTTATAGAGCTAGCTGAAACAGGCAAAATGGAGAAAATTAGGGCAGAACTTGATGATTTGATTGATGTTATTTCTTAGGATATTGAGCATTTAGAATAGAATCATGACAAGTGGGTAGAGATGAGGAAGCTGAAAATAAGTGCTTTGATATCAATTGGTGTCATTCCAAATAGGGATTCATATACTGAGACTAAGGAGGCATTGACATATCGGAGCCGTGTGCTGAAAGATCTGATCAATGATCTAGAAACTGCAAGGAAGCTGAGTGACCAAAGTGATGTTAGTCTCTTACACAAGTTGGAGGAGCTGTCGTGCAATTTGGTGTCACAGGATAATAAATTTCTTTCTGCAGAAAAGATGATCTAGGAATTTGAGAATATGTTTCAGAAGGAGTTTGAGGACAAAACATGTTCAGTAGCCTCCGCGGATAATATTCTTGATAATCAGTTAACTTTGGATAATCTGAAGGCCAAGTTCACTAGCCATGCAAAATCAATTACTACGGTTAGAGATGCAATAGTTAGAGCCAGGATGATTTTCAAGAACATAGTTAGTCCGGACAGTCTTGGGATGCAAGCAGCGTTCACCATGTATGATTGCCACATGAAGAAAGAAGGCAGTGCAAGTTGAAGCAGCTTTTTCTATTAGTTTATTTTCTACTTTTCAGATGTACTTTTGAAATAATTTTGGACATATTTACATGTACTTTTTTCATATGTAATTACATGTAAAAACATAGGAAGTCCCAAATCAAAAAGGACTCCTTTGTTGAATAAGTCATAGTTAGTTTTTTTTTCCTATTTTTGCTCTCAGTTTCTCTTATAAATAAAGAGGACCTCCATTATAATTATTATCTTTTATCTATTGCAAAGAAACTCTGTCGAATTGGAAAGCATTTCAAGACTTTGATCTTTTTATGTTTATCATATTTTTCAAGTGAATATCAATATAAGCAGGCAATTTGAGTATCAAACTTTGAGTTGAATCATATTGTTTTATGATATCAGTGTTCTTATGTCATTGGTGTTATATTATATTGAATCATTGTTGGAATCGTGGAGTTTATTGAAATTTGAGAGGAGTGTTCTTGTTTTGGTTGAATAGACTTTGTGCTATTTTTCTCATTGCGGGAGTTTGTGTTTATTTGAGGGAACGAAATTGTTTAGAGACTTTGTTTTGTAAATTGTTGTGTTCAAATAAGTTATATCATATTGGGTGAAAGTGGAGACCTTGGGCTGCATTTGAATTCAATTAAGTTTGTTTGTGAGAAATAAGCCAACGATAGAAGACTTTGTGTTTCTATGGTTTGTCTCGATTCAAGAATTATCAAATATCATTTATTTTGAAGTTGTTATTTTGTAAGAGAGAAACATCTATTCTGAAAAAAGAGAATAGGATGCAATGGAAACACCCCAAGAATAGTTTTAGTTTATTTAAGTATTAAAAGTTGTTTGTTAGAAAGAGCTCATTATCTAGAGGGAACCTCCCCTTACTGAGAGGAGAGACTCAGTCTCATCATAGTTGTGGCGATATAACCATTTTGTCATTAGTTAGCTAAACGACAAAATATTCACCCAACAAAATGGAAAGGTAGAGCAGAGTAGAGGAATTATTGTACTTAAATGTATTAATCTCAGACATGAAGAAGATGTTATTTTTGGCAATGAGCCTGGCAGTGAGCTGCCAGTAGGGTTTAACAGCCCTTATTGTAATCTTTCTAGGTTTAGGGTTGAGGCAGTGAGCCTGCTAGACCTAACTATACTTCATGGCAGTGAACCAGTATGTTCTAGGCCCATGGAGTGACCAAGCCTGAACATCATTTTTCAAAGATTGCAATATATTTTGAGAGCTAATCCTCTATGTGGTTTTTCCCCACCTTGGGGTTTTCCATGTAAAAATATGGTGTCTCTTGTGCTTAATGTTGCATTTGTGTTTAAGTTTCTAATTCCATGCATTCATTGGTTAATCTTAATAACTGTGGAAAAGTGATTAATGTTTAAGAGCAAAAGTGTTTGAAGTTTTTGGGACAACTAATTCACCCCCCCTCTCAGCTGTCTGGCGCATTTCAACAGTTCCTAGTGCCTCTCTGTCAATAATATCCCATTCTTCATCTTTCATATTCATCAGCTTCTTTGTTATTCTTCCCAATGGTAAGAAAAGATCCTTTTGATATAGATAGTCCTCCTTTTTCATCTTCCATAGCTGGTAGTTTTGGCCCTTACACTTCTCAACCCTAAACTTGCCTTCTTCTATCATTGATCCCACTCAAACCAAGAACCCTCCTTTTGAGTTTATTAGAAAAATAAATGTATGGCTTTGATACCATTTGTTAGGAATAGAATCACAAAGCAATATATAATAAGATGAATGCAAAATTTAAATATAAAAACGCAGAGACACAAATATATGTAGTTCACCCAATATGGGCTATGTCCATGGAGAAACAACCAGTCCTTTCCATCCAGCAAAATGAAGGGATACAACCTATAGCACATTCCATGCAACTTCCTATTCACTCTCTCATAGTCTCCTCTCACAATACACAGCCATAATACTATGCCCTCACATAAAGAGGGTTTCCTTCTAGGGCAAAAATTCCAACATAACCTCTACCAAACCAAATCTGTGACCTAATGATGAATAGTCTAGATTTATATGAAATTATAACATTTTACAATGTAAATATGCATGTAAAATTTGGCTTCAGGGGCGCTGCACCCCAAACCCCCGCCAGGGGGATAGCCCCCCTAAACCTTGCAAGAGGGGGTAAACCCCTTGCACTTCCCCCATAATGAAATGGGTTCCAAACCTGGCTGTGAAAACACCAAAAAATTAGACCTTTAACAAGATCATGTTTCATTACCAACAATCTCTTTGTGTCTCATGTCATATGATTATGACACTTGTCATAATTCTATGTTGTCCTAGGTCTCACCTTACCTTTATAAGAAAGATTTCTCTTCTACATTATGTATCATGTAGCATTATCTTGCATCCATTTGTATGCTTGTATTATTGTTGGTAGAATAACATTCAGGTGCTGCCACAATAATGGGTTACACTTTCTAGGACATCCTAATTTTTGCTGAAATAACATATTTTTAGAAAATATAATTATTTAAGCCTTGAAAGGTTCCATTTAAAGGATTTTAATTGAAGAGGGTTTGATCAATCCCCGTTAGATTCAAACCCCCTTGGATAGAACCCCGCTAGTTTTAAACCATACCTATAATGGAGTCTCCTCTACACCTATCAAAATGCTGATAAAAAACCACTTTTGATTTACCTTTTAGGGGATCAAATGAATTCATTTAAAATTTATGTTTTATAAGTATGTAGTCCTTATTATAAGCTTCTCAAAAAGTATAATTTTAAATATATTTGATTTGATTATTATATTTATTTTTTATTTCTTGTGAATGTAGGTTTTTCACTGAACATTAAGTTCTTAGTTCTACACACATGGAAAATTAGTAAATTAGTGAAAAAAAATCTGAAAAATATTTATGCCCTGGGTATTGATGTCCTTGTTTCAACAAAAAAAATTGAATTTCGATACATACAGAAAAAGTTATGTTTTATAGAATACACCTATGTCTAAATTATAATTGGTTTGACTTCAAAACTTAATTAAAAAATAATAATCAACAAAACATTATGAAACCAAATGCATGCCCTATATATCGGTGTTACCAATCTAAATTCAAAAGAATCAGAATTTTATCCTTTGTAGAAAAAAAGTTATGTGCTACAAAATACACCATTTCAAAAAAATGTTGTTTACTATTAGAAACTAGTTATCAAAGGAGACACAAAAAAATTTACAATTTAACTCCAATTTTTAAAAAATATATATTTTTAGAATCTACAAACAAAATCTCACAAATAACTAGTTCGCATCATCTTCAAATTCCTAATGGTTTAGCAGCTATAGGTGTCAAAAAGTGAAGATTTAGTTCAAAATGTTGATTTCAATGTCAAGTTTGGCCAAAAAGTGTAACCCATTATTGTGGGATGACCCATTCTTTGTTGCTTCTATATTGTGTGTAGAAGGTTATTTGGTGTTGCAGATTTGATCTTGGTTGGTGACTTCAACATGGTAAATAAGCCACACCTAAACCGACGATGGACTAGCCACAAAGGGGCCAATAGCTCAGTTGGTAGAGCACTCCAATAAAAAATGGAAGGTTTGAGGTTTAAGTCCTAGCTGATTCATATGAGTCCTAGCTCTATTGGAGATCTCTTAAATACTTGCCACACTCATTCACAAAAGGTGTTAGTCTCTTGAGTCGTGCACTTTTAGCAGATCCTCTGAAGTTTTCAAATCAGCTTAAATTTCAAATTAAATGCATTATCTACTACAAATAATTCAATTTTTTAAAATTCACCAAATCAATCACACACTATTGATTTTCCTCATCTAGGAATCCCGACATTTAAAACACATCTAATTATGAATAAACTATGAAGGCTACAAATTTGAAAGACATCTTATAAATCATGGACCAAACATGTGCTAGTTGAAAAACATAATGGGGCAGCAGCTTTTCACCATACAACATTATAGCTATTCATGTTTAATTGAATGCTCATGAAAAAAATTGGAAGGTTGTATGTTTTTTAGGGTTGTATAGAAATTATTAAATTTAATTTTTGTATAGAAGAATGTAAGTTGAATTAATCAATGTGCATTTCAACATGCATAGGTTTAGTTCTCAAGGTGCACATCTTTAGTTCACCAACATATTCAGCAATGACTATTCTCCATACAAAATGGAATGCCTAGGACATCATGTTAGCATGATAACATACAATACATACCATGATTATAGCGATGACATGCCAACTAGCATGATGGGACAAAGAACAAACATTAATGTGACATTTTGCCCCATGCCATTTCTGATGGCCACTTGTAGTAATGATGGGACCTGCCTTTCACCAGGACATTCAAAAAAGTGAACCTTTCAACCATCGACATCATTTCTCATTTATTTGAGCATGCAATTTTGTATGGAGAGTATGGTCATGATGTGTTAGGTATATTATTGTGTATGATGTCTTAGACATGTCATTTTGTATGGACAATAGTTACTTCCAAAAAATCTTCTAGGTAGGTTTATCTACTATTTTACATTTATTTCCAATAGCAACAATAACCATTGATAATTACAAATGACAACACTAGCATCTGTCATGCAATAATAATGACAAGTCAAAGGATAGCATAATCATTTGACAGTTTTGTCCAATAACGACTATGTTCACGAATCATACATAATGACAACAATATTTGTTGTTGTCAAAGGAAAGCATGATAATCACTAATCACAATAACAATAGTCATGTTCCCTATTCACAAGGTTTTCAAACCCAATTATATCAAGTATCTTCACAATTGTACATAGCTACATTTAGTTTTAAAATTAAAAAACAATAATTGTTGTTGCCCTTTGCAACAGATGTAACTGCTATATAATAATGGCACCTAGAAATCTTAATAGCAACTTACACCATTCAAGGTGTATAACTCGTTTATAAAAGTTCTAGAGAAGAATGACAAAAAATTTACAAGTTTGATGCTTATATAGAAAAATACTAATCTAAATTGTAGTATTACCAGTGATATATCACCAATAATTTTGCAATATATTGGTGAAAATTTTGGTTGAAGTCATGTTTAATTAAATCTTAATAAAGAAAAGTCAAAGTTGAAATACACACTGTATATTTCAACTTCTTCCAACTCTTCATGGAAGTTTCAATTGTAAATCAATTGCATTCCCTGCTAAGAGTAGTAATTTATATTCCCATTTAGCTAAGAGTCCACCCCATTTCTTATAAGTGTTAAATTAGAAATTAATTACATTCCCTATTGTAAACAACTCATTTTTAAATCATTAAAAAATTAAATATACAAATTAGTTTTGAAAGTAAACTATCACTAACACTCGTAATTCAAACTATGAGAGCTAGAATCACCTATATTTGGTGGAGCTCCTCGAGGTCTTTCCAAGCCTCCTTCCAAATTGTCCTTGCCTTAATTTTTCGGTTGAAATACCTCATATGTAGCAACAACCTGAAAGGACACAAAATTTCTTACAAGTGTTAGTGATAATTTAAATTGGCAATTAAATGCATTTGCTACTACAAATAATTCATTTATTTCAAATTCACCAATATTCAACATGATGTTCTGGTGTCTCAAACATGCCAACTTGTATAAAAGATAAATAAACATAGTCAATTTGCTATTCTGCTGAAACTGTGAAGAAGTGGAGGTTCATTCGGATTTATCAAATTCAAATTTATGTTAAGATGTGCTAAATTTATGTTAATTAGGTGTTAACAAGAGACTTGTAAGATATCTTTCAAATGTTAGTGAAGAAAGTTACATGTTGGAAAACACAATGTGTATTTCAACCTATAATTTTCTATACAAATCAAGTCGTAAGACACCAAATCAATTTGAATAATCTCTATACAACCCTACAAAACACTTTTCCTTGTCATGTTATGTTTTAAGTTTATGGTCAAGCAATGGAATTAGGTACAAAGAACAATATATAATTTTTTTTTTTTAAATCACATGAATTCAACTCTACATCTTCAAAATTTTAGAATATCTAAGCAACGCACATTCACATAGAGTAGACAAACCTACCTAGAACAATTATGGTTAGTTGCAACTCATTTTTTCCTCTTGCTCATCTGTAGCTCAATTTTAATTTCTCTAATTAACATATTTGAAATTCCTATGGAAATGTGGCTCTCATCATCAATGTAGCTGGTGATTGATTGTAGATGGTAGATATACGTATGTAGTTTTTATGGATGCAATTCATTTTTGGTTATTGAGAAGTGGAAAATCTTTCTTGTCAACTCCCTTCATAGCCATCTATAAAAACATGAAAATGGCTTTTAAAACTTTTATTTTTCATGACTGTTCTCCATACAAAACTCTCCATACCACACATAGTCACAAAGAGAAGATATCTACATGTTAGGGTTAGCAAAAGATATCAATTAAATGCAAATAAAGATTAAACAAAGGAATGGAAATACACAGAAATAATAATAGCAAGAGACAAGTTTTAATACGGTTCACCCAAACTCAGGCTACATCCACCAACAGAGAGTCCAATATTATTATCCAGTAAATCAAACTGATTATAACCAGCAATCCTTGCAACTCAATACCACTGTAAAATGCTACAATACATCAACAGAAACCCTAACCCTTACCCATTTTTATCAATCCTTATGTCGGTTACAAAATAGGGTTTTTTTATGTCAGCCAATAAAAAAACATAACTCCTGACGCCTTTATACAATAATAGGCTTTGTCCCCCTGCACTCCCCCATTAAATAATTTAGGGGGAAACCGCACAGATAAAAGTGGGCAAAATTTAACCTCTGAGTTTGATTAGGCTCCATATAACAACAATCTCCCACTTGGAGAATAATCAGACTCCACAACATATCATCTCCCACATGGAGACTAATCATAACACTGCTGACACTATAGCTCCCACTAGAAATAAGCACCCTAGACTCTATTGTTCTATTTTTTATTTTCAGTCTTGAAGACCAACCGAAGTTGAAGAGGAGCTCAGTTTCTCCCTTGTCACTGCCTTCGTAAACATATCCATTGGATTTTCATCTGTATGTATCTTTTACAGCCTTAACTATCCATCATCCAACACTGATTGAATGAAGTGATACCTCAACTATATGTGTTTGGTCTTTGAATGCAAGGAAAAATTCTTTGCAATATGTTTGGCACTCTGGTTGTCCGTAAACAAATAGTTGTTAGCCTGTTGTTTGCCCAATTCTTCCATAAAAGATTGCAACCATATCATCTCCTTGCTTGCCTTTGTTGCAGCTACATACTCTACCTCCGTGGTGGATAAAGCAACCACCTTTTGCAACCTAGAGATCCAACTCACTGATGTCCCACCTACAGTAAAGACATAACTTGTAGTACTCCGCCTGGTATCAATATCCCCTGCCAAATTTGAGTCCACATAGCCTGCTAAATCAGTATTAGAGCCTCCAAAACATAAGTGTTTATTGGATGTACATCTCAAATATTTGAACATCCATTTTACCGCATTCAAATGCTCCAATCTGAGATGACTCATATACCTTCTTACAACTCCTATAGCATGTGCAATATCTAGTTTCATGCATACCATGGTGTACATTAAACTTCCTACAGCTGAAGCATAAGGTACCTCAGACATTTTTTCTTCCTTGTCTTGTGTCTTAGGACACATCTCCTTAGTCAATTTCAAATGACTAGGCAAAGGTGTGCTAACAACTTTTGCATTCTCCATATGGAATCTCTGCAACACCTTTTCAACATAATTAGCCTGATATAGAGTCAATTTTTTGTTCTTCCTATCTCTGCAAACTTTCATACCAAGGATTTATTTTGTTGCCCTCAAATCCTTCATAGCAAATGATTGTGCTAACTATTGTTTTAACTCTTTTATGTGATCCATGTTAGACCTTGCTACAAGCATGTCATCAACATATAAACATAAAATAATGTATCTGTCATTATCCAACCTCTTAAAATAAACACAATGGTTAGAATTACACTAGTTGTAGCCTTGATCAGTCATAAAACTATCAAATTTCAAATACCATTGCCGAGGTGCTTGTTTTAGGCCATAAAAACTCTTCTTCAATCTGCACACCTATTTCTCCTTACCTTTGACCTCAAATCCTTGGGGTTGTTCCATATATATCCCCTCCTCCAAATCACCATGGAGAAAGGCAATTTTCACATCTAGCTGTTCCAAATGCAAATCTTCAGCAACCACAATACTTAAAATAGTACGTGAATAGAAGTCATCTTAACAACCGGAGAAAAAATTGTTGGCAAGAGACACTGTGTGGCTTCATGGGTGTTGTCATTGATGGCAACAAAGACCATCCCACACATCCGCAGGACATGGTGTGTCTATACCGGAAGTCAGATTGAAGAGTATTTTGGTTCGGTGACCAAGAACAAAGCATGCAGCAAGGTCTGACAATCAGGTCTGGATCTCTCAGAGGACGTATCTCTGTAAAGTATGGACTTGGGGGAGTCAAGAGGAGTACCTTAACTAATAGATTCTAGGGATTGAGCCTCTGGTGATGAAAGAGTGAAGAGATATGAGCACCTAAGTATTGGGTTCCTGTTTGGCAGAGCAAACAGAGGAAGAACTGACCGGCAAAGCATCAGACCTTAATCCGGATGAGATATTGATGATGATCAAGCTTCTTAAGAGATCATTCATGATTGGCTAACCTGATTGATGACTTCTATAAGTAGCTCTTTGATACGCATCACTTGGTAAGCAAGGATTCAGCCGACAGACCAGAGTTTAGAAAAGTATTGAGTATTCCAGATGCCGACTAGAAAGATGATTGAAATCATTGATGCAGATATATATACCGGATTGATTTTGGTATGAAGGTGTGTGTGGTGTGTTGTGTAGTGTGAAGAAAAGAATAGAATAGTGTGGAAACAGAGACAGAGGTCTGGTATATGACAGAACAGCAGCACTAAGGCAAAGGAAGAATGAAGTGCAGTAAATCAGTATATTGAGCTTGACTAGAACTGAACCTAAGCATATGTGGATGCTTCTCATCAGTTCAAGTATCTAGTTTCCTTCTATAAACTATTGTAGGTAGTGAGCCTCTTGTGAGCAGTGTGCTCGGGCAATGAGCCCTAATTGGCAAGTGCCATTTTGTACTACCTTATTCTTTTAACAGATAATACAATCTTGGGTTAATCACCCCGTGGTTTTTTCCCTTAACAGGGTTTTCCACGTCAAAAATATTGTGTCATGTGTATTGAGTTTATTTCTACTTCCATGGTTATGTATGCTGATATGATTTGATATTTCTCTAATTGTTAAAGAAGAAAAGAAAGACAAATTATTAAGATAACTGATTCACCCCCCCTCTCAGTTATCAACAATTGGTATCAGAGCTAAGTTCCTCTAGACAGAGCCTAACAGCTTGAGGAAGATCTGGGAATCTCAATGGATATGTATGGTATGAGGGAACAACTTCAGTCTACTCTAGATGATCTTGATCAATCTCACTCTGAAGTCAATTAGCTGAGGGAAAGACTCAAACAAGTTGATGATTTCATAAATGAACTCAAAGATAAACTAAGTATCTCAATGAAGAAAAGAAAGGAACTTCTTCAACAATTAGCAAGTCAAAATGAAGCCAATGATACTAATGAAGATCTAAATGAGAAAACCAAGTTATGTGAGAAGTTATCAAAAGAGGTCATTACAGTAAGACATGAAATGGAATCAGGAGTTATGAAATTCACCCAAGAAATTGAAGAGAAAAGAAAAAGTGAAGATAATCTAAAACAATCTCACAAGGAGAAGTCAAAAGACTGCCACAAAATGGATAGAATAATCAGGCACCTAGAATTTGATCTTGAAGAAGCTAGAGACAATGAAGAACAACTTGAGAATTAGATAGACACTCTTAAAAGGGATCTTCAAACAGCAAATGAATACAAAGAGAAATTCAAGATAAGCTCTGCTCAACTTGAAGTTCTTCTTGAAAACCAAAAGAGGGTAGATGACAAGCAAGGCTTGGGGTATGAGAAAGGGGAAAGCTCTGGATCTGATCAAAAAAATTCTGGATGAGGAAATCCAAGGAACAGGCCTAGAAGACCTCCGGTAAGGCAACCAAATGCTCAAAGATATCCATCCTTCAATGGATACTGCCACAATTGCAATAACTTTGGTCACAAAGCAAATCAGTGTAGAAGAAGAATGAATCAGACTAATTCATCCTTCTCTAGATAGTTTTTTAACTACAAAAGGTATGGTCACAAATCTCAAGAATGTAGAAATATGCAAATGAACAATTCATTCAATGGTAGATGCTTTGCATGCAATAGAATGGGATATATGGCTAATCAATGCAGATCAAGAGGATATCAGTAAAATCTACTAAGAAATGTTGTTTGCTACAATTGCAATAGACCCGGTCATATTGCCAAATTCTGTAGAAGTAAGAATCAGGATAAAAGGGGTCCAGTGCATCATAATCAAAATCAAGACAAAGGAAAAGGAAAAGTGAATGCAGATGAAATTCAAAGGGAGATGAACAAGATTTGGGTAAAGAGAAGTACAGAAAATGTTGGGGATGGATCAAGACCAGAATCTGGTGCCGATATTCCATCCGGGAACTAAATAAGATGAGCTTTGGCTCAGGGGGAGTCAAGAAGGAAAACAAATTCCCCCAGCCAGTTAATTGGTTCCTGAAATTGGCACAATGAAAGTTGTAGCTTAAAGGGTTCTTAGAGAAACATCTAATTAAGCCTTGATAAAGATATGGAAGATCCACAAGAAGTTTAAAAGAGGTTAATCTTCCAAGATTAATCCGGTTTAATAGTCATCCGGTAAGAAGCAGGATTTTCACAGTTAGATCTGATATCATTCAAAGTGAGGAATCTTGATCTGCGAATAGATGAAATGATTGGAGAAAGGAAGATATATTGTCAATAGTCACAAAGAATAACTCCAAGTGCATCTCAGTGATCTGGAAAAGATCTCTCTCTCAAAACAAGGAGAACAAGGCAACCGGAATGACTTAAGTTGCGCATTTATTGCAACATGGAATTAGGGTTTGCATAGAAATATAAGGGTTCTCTTATTGAACATTTGCTCATTTACATTCAAAAAGAAGAGAAAAGGAGCTCTGCAACAAAATTGCCTCAAACCTCTCAAAGAACAACCTCAGAAGTCGATTCTTCCAGCAATCCAATCTGGCTCATATCGTGAACCCTAGGAGCGTAAAAGGTATTCTCTGCCCTTGAATATCTCTCTCTAAATCTTTGAAAGATGGCTACTTTGAATGTTGTGAAGATCACTGATAGGCCACGCCCTAAATTCAAGAAACATCCCTACAAATCCCTAGAAGTTGATCCCCTAGGCACATTTTCTAGCATTCTGCATGGAGTTCTACATGTAGATGTTAGGGTTTACATACATGCATACATTGAAGAATTTGGGGAATCCAAGCTAATGGATATTTACCACAAGGAACTGATAGATGAATCATTTGAACTCAAACCTTAGTACAAGGCCATCTGGGATAAGCATTTTGGACAATGCATTCATTTCCCATGTTTTGCTGAAGATGATTGGGTCCGGTATGTTCTGAACAGAATGCATGACAACTTTATGTGGTTGATAAGGTCATTCAAGGTAACCAAGGATGCAATTAGGGCAGTAACTGGTTTGCACTCGTCTGGAGGGTTACATGTTCTCAAATCGGTCAAAAACCAAACTGTGAGAGAGGCTACTGGATCAAAATTTGACAAGAGAGCAATGACAATAGAAGACATCACTGATCCGGATATCAAGTTTGCCTCTATGATAATTGGTTACAAGGTATATCACTCTAGCAGGAAAAATTTAGTACTCAGAACTGTAATTTACACTGCTTATCAGATGCTAAGAGAAAATGTTGACTATGATCTTTGTGAGCTTCTCCTAAACCAACTGTTGGAGAATTTGCAGAAAATAAAGAAGGATAAAAAGAATTCATTTAAGTACGGTGGCTTGATACTTTGCCTATTCTTCTACTATATGAATGAGCTACCTGGATCCAGTGGTTGGGTATGGCAAAATGACAGACCGGTTGCCATTCAAATTAGAGATTACTTGCATGGGCTTGGTGATGCCAAGGCACAAAACATAGCACTATGGGGTTACTTCAAAAACTTCCAAAGCATGATGTAGGCTAGAGAAAGAATCCCTCAATCTCTAGTTGAAAAATACAAGGATACAGTGTGCTTTATGGTAGACACTAATCAATGCCTAATGGAGGTAGTGGAACCAAGAATAGTATGGATCATGCCAATGGGGTATGAGGTTGATGAGAAAATCCTAGAACTGCATAGCCAACATCTGCTGAGTTAGCCCAAGGACCCTAAGGCAAAAAGGTTTGGAACCTACCAAGAGCTGAGTGTAAAAGTTCATGTTGAACTAAGACAGCCTGAGATCAAAAGAAAAGGAGGGAAGTAGAAGAATTTGCCAAGAGGCATGGAATTTCAAAGGAGGCACTTGATGCAAACAGAGAAAAGATGGAAAGGGCAGAGAAAGAAAGGCAAGAAATTGAAAAAGAAAGTGCTCCGATGCAAGCCCCCTCCCGGACCAGATCCTCCAAGAGCTCTGCACCTGCCACCTCTAAGAGTCAAAAAGCATCAAAACTGGAAGTCTGGACATCTGGAAAGGGAGAGAAGAGTACTAAGACAAAGGCCACAAGGTCTTACATCAGTCAAAAGGATGATGAAGAGACAGAATCTGATGAGGAGATCAAGAAAATGAAGAAGAAGAAGAAGAAATCATCTAGTGAACCCTCTACTGGTCATAACAAGGAAGAAGAGGTAGAAGAATTTGTTGAAAGGCCTACTCTCTGTATTAATGATATCATCAAATCAGTCACTGTGGATGGGAACCTGAAATTGATGACTGAATTTTATGATGATTATAGTGAAGCTGATCAGAAGATCCTGCAAGAAGCTACAGTCAGGTATCTAAACATCTTCAACAAAGCATTCATTGAAATCATCTCCTTGATTCCCAAAAGCCTAGAGAAGGAGCTTGACATAAGAAAGAACAATGCCAAGGCAAAGGACCTAAAGATTCAGGAACATATAGCTATTCAGCTCTATCCCTCCATCACTCCAAAGCAAATGAGCATGATCTTCAAAGATTGCAAAGATGAGTTTCGAAGCAAAGCCAGAATGAATAAGCTTATGCTCAGAGAGACTGATCAGGTGGCTAAAGAGACTGAAGACATCCTCCAGAATGCCTATAAAAGATTCAATATTTCTGTTATAGAGGACATAGATGATGAACCTACTGAGAAAAATGCAGAAGATCCAAAGGAGATAAGTGAGGAAAGAACTATGGATCTAGATTCCTCTGCTCTAGAAGAGGAAGTCCATAAAGAAGTAAATATCTCTCATTCAGATTCCCCAGCAAACTCCAGACCTAACGGAGAAGAAAGAATAGAGGAGAAAATAAGTCAAGAAGAAGAAGTAAAGGGAAGAGAAGAAGATCAAACAGAGAAGACTCCAGGAGATAGTTCTGAGGCTGAAGAAGGGAAGAAAACTATTTCTCCGGCAAGAGACACTACAAAAGTAGTCAAAGACTTTCTGACAAAAGAAATGACAGAATTAGATGAACCGGAGCTACTTCAAGGACCATTCAACTTTGATTCCCTCTCCCCGATTCAAACAATGAAGATAGCATCCTTTACTCAAGCAAAGGCAAAAGAAAAACTGATGAAGTCTCACATGGAAGACTGTGAGCTGATAGAAATTGCATCCATTGTATTGGAGAAGATCATGCCATCCTTCCAGAAGGATCTTTCAGCCTCCTCATCCGGTAATCTAAAATCTCTTGTAAATTCTGTTAATACACATTTTGATTCCTTAGAGAAGTCAGCTGAAGCAAAGGTCCGGAAGGAGTTTTTGGATAAGAGATTCTCCGAAGTTCAAGGGCTAATAACAAATGATAGGAGAAATCTGGATATTGGAATAAAGAGCTTAGAGAATGCTCTTAAAGATGGTGGAGATCTATACAAATTTTGTCTATCTTGGTCCACCGTAACAGCAGACATCACCAAGAAGGTGGAAGAACAAGAGAGCAAACTATCAAGTTTATCTCAAAGTTTTGATCCTCTCACCTCCTCCTTAATAAATCAAGCGTGTCAGACTATTGCAGTCATAAATGAAATAAAGAAGCTTGAGAAGGAGAAGAAAAATAGAATAAGCAGGTTAAATGAATTCAGAGGGATAATTATCCCTAAATTAGAGACCATGCATGAGGCCCTAACTGATGCTCAGACCACAGCTTGGACTAGTGATCCGACAAATCTAAAGAGGGCAGACGCTTTTGCATTCCTGTTGAGTGGTCACATCTCAATTTTGGATAGGATGAAGCAAAGTTGGGCAATAGAATTTGTCCAGTTGAAGACAACTTTTGCAAATATACTTCAGTATATGTAAGTATAACATGTATATATACTTATGCGGCTAAGTATAATTGGATTTTTGGGAATTTTAGTGTGCGGATTCTACCCTTTGCCATTGATGTCAAAAGGGGAGTGAGTAGCAGTGAAAAATCTGGAATCTAGCTAAGAGGGAGCTCTGGTAAAATGTACATTAGAATAGAGCATCAGCAAAGGGGGAGTATAGTGTGACACTTAGTCATTTTTCACTAAGTGTTGCCATCAATGCCAAAAGGGGAGATTATTGGAAAGAGACACTATGTGGCTTAATGGGTGTTTTCATTGATGGCAAAAAAGACCATCCCACACATCCCCAAGACATGGTGTGTCTATACCAGAAGTCAGATTGAAGAGTATTTTGGTCCGGTGACCAAGAACAGAGCATGCAGCAAGGTCTGACAATCAAGTCTGGATCTCTCAGAGGACGTATCTCTGTAAAGTGCAGACTTGGGGAAGTCAAGAGGAGTACCTTGACTGATAGATTCTAGGGACTGAGCCTCTGATGATGAAAGAGTGAAGAGATATGAGCACCTAAGTATTGGGTTCCTGTTTGGCAGAGTAGACAGAGGAAGAACTGATCGGCAGAGCATCAGACCTTAATCCGGATGAGATATTGATGATGATCAAGCTTCTTAAGAGATCATTCATGATTGGTTGACTTGATTGATGACTTCTATAAGTATCTCGTTGATACGCATCACTTGGTAAGCAAGGATTCAGCCGACAAACCAGAGTTTGGAAAAGTATTGAGTATTCCGGATGCCGACTAGAAAGATGATTGAAATCATTGATGCGGATATATATACCAGATTGATTTCAGTATGAAGGTGTGTGTGGTGTGTTGTGTAGTGCGAAGAAAAGTAGAGAACAGTGTGGAAATAGAGACAGAGGTCCGGTATGTGACAGAACAGCAGCATTAAGGCAGAGGAAGAATAAAGTGCAGTAAATCAGTATATTGAGCTTAACCAGAATTGAACCTAAGCATATGCAGATGCTTCTCATCAATTCAAGTATTTAGTTTCCTTCTATAAACTATTGTAGGTAGTGAGCCTCTTGTGAGCAGTGTGCTTGGGCAGTGAGCCCTAATTGGCAAGTGCCATTTTGTACTACCTTATTCTTTTAACAGAGAATACAATCTTGGGTTAATCACCCCGTGGTTTTTTCCCTTAACAGGGTTTTCCACGTCAAAAATATTATGTCATGTGTATTGAGTTTATTTCTACTTCCATGGTTATGTATGCTGATATGATTTGATATTGCTCTAATTGTTAAAGAAGAAAAAAAAGACAAATTATTAAGATAACTGATTCACCCCCCCTCTCAGTTATCAACAAAAATCTCATCAAAATCAATGCCCTTTTTTTGTGTAAATCCTTTTACAACTAACTTGGCTGTAAATCTTTTCTTACCTCCATCTTCCTCTTTCAGCCTATAAACCCATTTGTTTGGTAAAGCCTTTTTACCTGCAGGCAACTTACATAATTCCCAAGTCTGATTTTTCAACAAGGAGTCCATTTCTTCTTTCATTGCAAGCTCCCGTTGAACCTTTGTATCCACTTGCATAGCTTCATCATACCCTTCTGGTTCACCAGCATTTGTTAACAAAATAGAATACAAAGAGGGAGAAAACCTTTTAGTTGGTCTACTTAGCCTTGTTGACCGTCTAACATTCACTAGAGTATGTGGTATTTCTTGTTGTTATTGTGGAGTATGAGGAACTACTACAACATCATTATCTAGAGTATCATACAGCACCACATAATCCTTTTCTTTCTTCTCATGTTGCTGCAACTAATCTTTGTACAACACCTTCTCATTGAATACAACATCTCTTCTCACAATTTTCTAATTTTAAAAATCCCAAATCCTATAACCAAATTCATCAATGCCATATCCACTGAAGGGACACTTTTTTGATTTTGCATCTAGTTTTGTTCTATTTTCATAATCTACATGTGCAAATGCTTCACATCTGAAGGTTTTGAGAAAAGAATAATTTACCTTCTTACCTGTTCATGCTTCCTATGGAATACCATAGCCCAAAGGAACTAAAGGACCTCTATTAATTAAATATACAATAGTGTTGACAGCCTCTGCCCACATGCTTAAAGGCAGCCCAGCATGCAATCTCATGGTCCTTGCATGCTCCATTATTGTCCTATTCATGCATTCAGCCACTCCATTCTCCTTTGGAGTCCCTAGAACCATTTTCTGCCTACGAATTCCATTAAAGGAACAATAATCCTCAAATTCTTTACTGCAATACTCACCACCATTATCAAATCTGAGACATTTTAATCTTTTACCCGTCTCATTCTCAACCAAGCTTCTCCATTTCTTAAATGTTTCAAATACATTAGATTTCTACCTAAGGAAATAAATCCAAACCTTCCTAGTTGCATCATCTATGAATGTAACATAATACCGAGAGCCACTGAGAGAAGATACCTGAGCTGGTCCCCATACATTTGTATGCACAAGCTCCAACTTTTCATCTTTCTTTTGCTTCCCATCCTTGAGAAAACTGACTCTCTTTTATTTTCCATACACACAACTTTCACAGAAATCCATATTAATACATTTCAAACCTAGTAAAACTTTCTTAGAATGAAGTACCTTCATACCTTTTTCACTCATATGTCCAAGTCTGTTATGCCACAGTGTTGTCTCAGAACCTATAGTAACTATTTCAGTCTCTTCCTACAAACCTACAACAACTATTCCTGAACCTATTTGTTTTTTCTCTACAACAGCTAAAGTAGAAGGAATAGTATGACCTGTACAAAGATATAAGGTGCCTACTTTCACAACTTTTGCTACTATTAAGGCACCTCTTGAAACCTTCTAGTTTTTATCAGTAAATGTAACAATGCAACCTTCATCAGCTAGTTACCATGTTGAAATTAAATTCCTACTCAGCCTTGGAATGTGCCTTACCTCTTGTAGTAGCCAATGATTCCCATTCTACAACTTAATCTTGATTCTTCCCTTTTCAACAATCTGACAGGGTTCATTATCTCCCAAATAAACCAGCCCAAAATCCCCTTGGACATAATCAAGAAAATAACTTCTATGGGTCGTAGCATGAAATGAGGCCCCTGAATCTAAAACCCATGAATCATCAGCATTATCTAGGGAAAGAATCAAAGCATCATCTTCAGATTTATTACTTACCACATTTGCCTCCTTATTGCCTTCTTGTTTGTCTCCTTTATTATTTTGAGACCAGCAATCTCTCTTTAGATGACCTGGTTTCCCATAGTATCAGTAATCCTTCTATCCTCTGGATTGGGACCTCTTGTCCTTTGATTTTCCTCATGACTTGCCATGACCTCCAGAACCTTTTCCTCTCTCCTTTGATCTGCCCCTGCTTTCTGCATTCCAAACACTACCTGATGTGGACCCTCCTGAGCTTTTCCATCACATTTCCTCGCTAAGGATAACACCAACAACATCATCAAATTTCAAAATGTTTGAACCAGAGACAGAGTTACAGCTATTACCAAGCTATTCCAACTTTCTGGCAAAGAACATAAAACCAAGAGAGCCCTCACCTCTTCATCAAATTTCACTTTTACAAAATTTAACTTACTAGTAATCATATTAAACTCATTTAAATGATCTGTCATAGATCCACCTTCAATCATTTTCAGATTAAACAAACGCTTCATGAGAAATACCTTATTTGAGGCTAAGCATTTTTCATACAATTTAGCCAAAGCTTTCATCAATTCACTTGTTGTCATCACTTTTGTTATATTGAATGCCACAAATGGTGCTAGGCACAACCGAATGGTTCCTAGTGCCTTTCTGTCTAGAAGATTTCAATCCTCATCAGTCATTTCTACCAGTTTCTTGGCTATTCCTTCCAATGGCCTCCATAAATCCTTCTAATAGAGATAATCCTCCATCTGCATCTTCCATTATTGATAGCTCTGCCCATTGAATTTATCTACCTTCAATTTACCCTCGTCCACCATTGCTCCCACTCAACTGTGAGACTCCCACTCAACTATGAGACCTTCCTATAGACGATAATCGAACACAACCCGCTCGGATACCACTTGTTAGGAATTGCATTCAGAAGGTATCAATTAAATGCAAATAAAGATTAAACAGAGGAATGGAAATACATAGAAATAATAATAGCGAGAGACAAGTTTTAACATGGTTCACCCAAACTTGGGCTACATCCACCAATAGAGAGTCCAATATTATTATCCAGTAAATCAAACTGATTACAACCAGCAATCCTTGCAACTCAATACTGCTGCAAAATGCTAGAATACATCAATAGAAACCTTAACCCTTAGCCGCTTTTATCAAGCCTTATGTCGGTTACAAAATAGGGTTTTCTTATGTCGGACAATATAAAAAAATAACTCCCCCATTAAATAATTTGGGGGGAAACCGCGCTGATAAAAGTGGGGAAAATTTAACCTCTAAGTCTGATTAGGCTCCATATAACAACACTACCCACAACACATATGCATCGGCTGCAACTCCTCGAAGCTCCTCAAAGCCTATTTTCATTTACAACTCCTCGAATCTCTTTGAAGCTAGTGAGAATGTGTCTAGTAGAGCTCTGCAAGCATTTTGTTACTCAAATAAATGAGAAATGATATCGATGGTTGAAAGCTCCACTTTTTTGAATGTCCTGATGAAAGATGAGTCCCATCATCACAAGGAGTGGCTAGCAAAAATGGCATGAGAAAAAATTTCTTGTTAATGTTTGTTCTCCATCCTATCATGCTAGTTGGCATGCCATCTTTTGTCATCGTGGTATGGTATTGTATGGTAGGATGCTAACATGATCTCTTAGGCATGCTATTTTGTATGGAGAATAGTCGTTGTCATCATGTAATAGCAATGACCACCAGCTATGGTGATAAGACCCACATTTCTATCAAGCAAAAACAAAAACCAACAAAAGGTAGCATATAAGAAATCATAGACAACATGAACAAAACCTTTGCATGTTGAAATACGTGCATTGTGTGTTTCAACCTACACATGTTTTAATCATGTTCTCTATGATATCTTTTGTGAACATTTGCATCAAGCATAAACAAAATCCAATAGAAGGCATCTTACAAATATCATACCTAAAACAACATGACCATATTCTCCATACAAAATAGCATCAGTGATGGAACCTACAATAGGTGTTTGCAAAAACAAGGAACAACACATTTCAACAAATTATCTAGATAACAGACATTCACATAAAGTAGATAAACCTAACCAAAAGGCATGGTAAGTTACAACTCGTCCCTTGGAGCTAGCAGTGGACATGTTTGAGGTCAGCTTTTAGTTCTCTAATTACACCAAATGAAAACTCCATTTACTTGAAAGTTCTAACAAACTTTGGGTCCCATTACGTCAATGGTGGGAAAGGGACTATAGCTAGTGCAACATTGTAATAGAAAATGGCAAGTAGAACCCATTAAACATGGTGGTTGATGTGGGTCCCATCCTCGATACTATTTTCTATGGAGAATATGATCATGATGTCTTAGGAAAGCATTTTTTTTATGGAAAATAGTCATTTACCTATAGTGATGGGACACAACAAACATTAACATGGTGTTTTTCCTCATGCCACTTTCCATCATGATGGACCATGAGTTGTGGCCATAATGGGACCCACATTTCATTTTGTATAGAAATTTGTAGGTTGAAATACACATTGTGATTTTCAACCTACACAAGTCTAGTTCATGATTTCTAAGAATTCATGTAAAAAAAAGTAAAAGAAAAATTTTACAAACACCTATTATGGGTCCCATCACCGATGCTATTTTGTATTGAGAATACAGTCATAATGTCTTTCAACAATATAAAATCATGAACTAAACTTGTGCAAGTTGAAAACACAATGTGTAGTTCATACTCCTTGACAATAAGGCAATGTTTATTCAATGAATTTATACTTGAAAATAGACTTACAACGTCACATGGCAAGGTTAAATGAAGAGGAGTGCTAACATTTTTACTTTTTCGACATGAAATCACTCTACTCTTCACACTTTCAACAAAAAATAACAAACGACACTATAGATGGTAGATATACATACCCAATTTTTGCGGTTGCAATTTGTGTGTTGTCAACCCCCCCGCACAAAGTGGTGATTATATTCCAAATATTCCACAAACTTACTGAAATGGTTGATAGTGAGATTATTGATAAATGGACAGCTATGCTCCCCAAGGTTTCTTATAGGTTCGGATTTAACTTTGAAGGGTAAAATTCCATTATTTCTTCAAGCTTATTTATTTAATAAACATTTCCTTCCCTTGTACACATGTACTATTACAATGTGACTTTTGGTTACAATTTAAAATGTTGTTATTTTAGGGATCATGCAATGATGTTGGAGAAGATTGTAGCTTCTATAATGATGCATATCAAGGCCAACCACAAATTAAAGTCAAGGGAATGATTTATTTTCATCTACTGTATGTTTGCTTGATGTTCCTTTCCCTCACAGGATTGTTTATACTTGTACTAAGTCCCTATAATTTGGGATTTAATTAATTTAGATTTGCCCTTTTTGTTACAATAATCTTCATTTACAAAGTCTTCTTACCCTAATACTTCTCCATTGTAGTTAAAAGTTATTTGGGAGACCCACTGATAATATATTGCTTTGTAGGTCTATATTTAATCCTTGCTTTCAACTATCAACACTTACCATAGAGGATTGCTTGTTATCACAATAGTTCTACAAAAATGTACCTCAAAATGTAACAACTCATCCTCAAATGACTCAAGAGATGAAGTTCAGTGACTATCACAATTCTATAGTTCTATCAAAATATAAGAAGATTATTGTGTTCACAACTCTAGATAACTATATCCGCTTTTCAAATAACAACAATGTTTTGTATACAAAATTGTAGGTTCAAAAACACCCCATGTGTTTCAACCTATAATTCACAAGGTACTAAAACCTAATTACACCACAATTGCCTTCACAACTGTAGATAACTACGTTCATTTTTTTAAATAACGACAACGATAACATGACTGTCTTCACAACTACAAATAACTACATGTTCATTTTTTTAAAATAACAATAGCGATAACGACTGTGATTTATATACAAAAATATAGATTTTTTTACAAGGTTGTGAAACCTGATTATACGACAACTATCTTCACAACTATAGATAACTATGTCCACATTTCAAATAACAACACCAATAACGACAATGATTGTATACAAAATTGTGGGTTCAAATGCACACTGTAGTTTTCAACCTGTAACTCACAAGGTATTGAAATCTAATCCTACTATTTTTTATTTTTTATATTTTGAATATTTAAAAATTTTAGACCTTTAATATTGTCCCCATCCCTGCAAAACTTTTGATGAGCCTCTTTCGATGAAGTAGTGCTACATAGGCATAAAAGAATATGTTTGGATGTTGATGGAAAAAGTAAAGAAACTACTAGAGTTGATTATCAGATGGGGCAGTCCTCTCATGTGCTTCAAGTTTCTTCTAAAAATGTTGTGAGTGATCTTTTAAGTAAGGTGGAGCCAGGAAAATGGTATAGGATCCAAGAAATTGATAGGTCTTCTGAAAACCAAATTCAAATTGAATTACATACATATACAACATCATCTTGCAATTTAGAGCTAAACCTTTTAAAAACTTATCTAATCCTCAATCTGTTGACCCTGAAGTTCAGAATGTTGATCAACTCCATAAAGTCAAAGACTTGGAAGGAAACACTATAGATGAGAAAGGGGATCTTAACAGGGGATAGGTCAAGGTTACAAGATAGAGGTTCGGATTGAGGAAGTTTTGAAGACTAAAATGAAATGGTAGATACATGCTAGAAATGTGTTAAAGCATGAGTCTCATTGTTAAATCCCCTTTTTGGATTCAATATTACTATTTACTTTTTCTTAAATAATACAGCCATGTGGATATCTTTTAACATCATAGAAAATGATGATATGTTTAGAAAAGGTTAATTTTATGAAATCATGGATTTTTACTTGATTATGATCAATATGATGTTATGAATTAAAATGTCTTTTCGATATGAAAAATGAAATGATTTGATGTAAATGTGTTTTGATCAGAACATGGGTACTCTGACTACAAATTGTATGTGAGATTGTCAATGACAGGAATAGATGGAACATGTTCGCCAGGAAGAAAGAAGAAGAGAAAGTATCTTTGAGAAAGAGAGAATAGACTCTGGAATAACCCATGGGTGCTTGCCACTGAAAATGAATATCAGGTAGATAAACCTAGTAGCCTTGAGTTAAGCTTTGATTTCAGGCTAAGTCAATTTTAGACGAGATGTCGAGGTTTGCAAGAATAGGTCTTTCTTCTTTCCGTAGTTGTCATTTTGAGTATGGGAAATCGACATCTGTGTCATAATACTCGGTATCATGTCGTCAAATATGGACAACCGATATATATATATATATATATAAATGTATACACTTGAGAATGAGTTGTAAGTGTTGCAAGTATGAGGTGAGCCATTGTTGTCATTGATGTCAACATACTCATACTGCATTGACAAGAAGGATTTGATGAGCTTTGTGCTGAGGATATTGAGAAAATTAGCCTCAGTCAGGAACAGTGAAGAACAGTGATGAGAAGAAGGTAAATATACTGTATAGGATGAGAACCGGAGGATGCGGATTAAAGGGTTAGTAGATATGAGTCTTGAGATGCTACAGTTAAGATTTCAGAGGTCCGCATGAAGATCTGAAGGAGTTATGGCTGCCGGTATAGAACCGGGTCCGGCAAGTATCCGGAGGTGACAGAGGATCACAAAAAGGTCCGGTGAGGTCCGGAATTGTATTATCATAATCTGCGGATTGGAAGGAGTGTTTTAGATGTCCTTGTGATGTGTCATCCTGATTTGTGTGTGATTTGGAGGTCCGGAAGTACCTCCTGCATTATGACAGTGGCGACAGACTGTGTTCTTGAAGTTCCGGATGAGGAAGACAAGAGATTCCAGTAAGCAGAGGAAGTGCGGATGTATCCGGACATTCAGACAGACTTGTGAAGGCTCTTGAATCATGTTTAGGTTGTGTTGTTGGTCCGCATTGATGGTAGAGCCCGGAATTGAAGTTATTCTTCCGGATGAAGTTATTGCTCTGTTTAGCCGACCGGATGAGTTGTTCATCCTGCGAATGTTCTTGTGATAGCCGACCGGATGTGTTATTCATCTTGCGGATACTCCTATGGTTGTTTGCCGACTTAGATGCTTGTTCCTAAGTCGATGTCTTGTATAAATAATGATTTGTGAATTCATTTCAGTGATGAAGTATGTGGATGAGTATGGTGTAGCGAAGAAAGGTGCGAAAGGCAGAGCAGAGATTGTTGGGCTTAATTGGAACTGATCCGGACATGGTAGAGATGTCATTCTCCAGTTCAAGACTGTGATTTTTATCACTCTGTAGACAGTGTGTCTCCTTGTAGGCAGTGGGCCTCTTTGTGAGCAGTGTGCTCGGGCAGTGAGCCCTTATTGGCATGTGCCATTCATTTTTCCTTATTCTTCTAACAGAGAATAATTCTTGGGTTAATCACCCCGTGGTTTTTCCCTTAACCGGGTTTTCCACGTCAAAATCTTGGTGTTCAATGTGTTGATGCTTATCTGCTCTTGTGTTTATGTATTGTGCTTCCATGAATGATTATTTGATATGCTGCTAACTAACAACAGAGAATTAAGTGTTTGAAAGAGAACAAGTTCTATACAACTGATTCACCCCCCCCCCCTCTCAGTTGTATGCCCTAGATCCAACAATTGGTATCAGAGCCAAGTTCCTCTGATAAGAGCTTAACCGCTTGAGGTGATCCAGGATGTCGTCATACAAGAAGGATAGTCCGAAGTTCGATGGAACCAACTTCACTCTCTGGAAAGGTCGCATGAAGTGTCATCTGGAATGTATGGGAAAAGCATACTTGGCTATGATTTCAAAACCATATATACCCCCACAAGGTGGTCCGACAACTCCTGATGAAACCACAGAAGCTGAAAATAATCTGCGGACCAAGGAAGCTCTTCTAAGCGCATTGAATGACTCAGATCTCTCGAATGTCATTGACCTACCAACTGCATATGAGATCCTAACTAAACTGGAACTTCTGTATGAAGGAGATGAGTTTGTCAAAAGTGCAAGGTTGCAAAGTCTGAAAGGGAAATTTGAAAGATTGAAAATGAGAGATGATGAAAACATTACTACCTTTATGCCAAGAGTAAATGAGCTGGTATGTGGAATCAGAAATGCTGGTGGAACTCTAGATGAAAATGAGATTGTCTGCAAAATCCTAAGATCCCTTCCTGCTGCCTACAAAATCAAAGTTGCTGCCATTGATGAATTCAGAGCCCACACAACAGTCACAAGAGAACAACTAGCTGGCAAACTAGCTGCATTTGAAATGACCGAGTTTGGAGATGATCCTCCCAAGACTGAATCTGCTTTCAAAACCAGTGCCTATGTGAAAGGCAAACAGAGATTTGATCCGGGTGAAAACTCATCAAGGAAAATGTCATGGTATGATCAAGCAAGAAGAGACATGGAAGAAGAAGAAGCAGAAACAGCTCAACTTGAAGCCCTCATTGCAAAGAGACTGCCAAGAGGATCCGGTAAGTATGAAGGAAAACTACCCTTTAAGTGTTTTAACTGCAATAAGATTGGTCATTTTGCCTCAAGATGTCCGGAGAGATCTGCAAGATCTAATACTCACAGACAAAGGTTTCAAAAGAATTGCTATTATGTTCATGAAGAAGATGACAATGAAGGAGTAACAGATGATGAATCAGATCCAGGAAGCAAATCCGGAAATGAGTGGGTGTTTATAGCCATCAAGGAAGAAGATTCCTTGCTCTCTGAATCTGTCAATCACAAAGTTGTTGAAAAAGCCTTGGCTGCTCAAGTGGAAGAAAAGGATGATTGGGTTATTGACAGTGGATGCTCTCACCATATGACTGGTGACAAGAATAAGTTCTTAGACTTGGAAAGATATGAAGGAGGAATGGTAAAGTTTGGTGACAATTCTGCTGGCAGAATCAGAGGTAGGGGAACTATTTCCTTTGATGGTAAGAGCAAAACAGGTAATGTACTATATGTTGAAGGATTGAAGCACAATCTTCTCAGTGTTGGTCAGTTAGTGGACAAAGGCTATGATCTCCGGTTCAAGAATGGAAAATGCAGAATCTTTACAAGCTCCGGAACTGAAATTGCATCCGGTACTCAGACAAGAGGTAACATCTTTCATCTGGTTGGTTCAAATAAAAGTTGTTTGTTTGTTCAAATTGATCAGAGTTGGTTATGGCATAGAAGAATGTGTCATGTAAATTTTGATAACATCATCAAAATAAGCAATACTCAGGCTGTGAGAGATCTTCCAAAGTTAATAAAACCTACAAACAGTGTGTGTAAAGAATGTCAGTTAGGCAAACAAAGCAGAGTCTCTTTTAAAAGCAAAGATCAGTCTTCTACCGGATTGTTGGAATTAGTACATACTGATCTATGTGGTCCGACAAGAATCAAGAGTCTGCAAGGTGATAGATATTTCATGTTGTTAATTGATGATCATTCCCGGATGATGTGGGTTACCTTTCTAAAAGAAAAATCAGAAGCTTTTGAGAAGTTCAAAATCTTCAAAGCTATGGTGGAGAATCAAACCGGATTGAAACTAAAGTGTCTAAGGTCTGATAGAGGTGGTGAATTTACATCTGGTGAATTCATTGACTTTTGTGAGAAACAGGGTATAAGGAGACAGTTGTCTGCTCCTAAGACTCCACAGCAGAATGGAGTAGTTGAGAGAAAGAACCGGACCATCCAGGAAGCTGCTAGGACAATGATGTTGGAAGCAAATGTTCCTGAAATGTTTTGGAAAGAAGCTATCAGCACTGCAGTCTACACTCTCAATCGAGTTCAAATCAGAAACAACACCGGTAAGACCCCCTATGAACTTTGGTTTGGCATCACTCCTACTGTGAAATATTTCAGGGTATTTGGTAGCAAGTGTTATATTAAAAGAGATGAAGATCTAGGAAAGTTTGATGCTAGAAGTGATGAAGGAATTTTCTTGGGCTACTCCACTCAAAGCAAAGCATATCGGTGTTACAATAAGAGATTGAGGAAGATGATAGAAAGTACCAATGTAAAGGTTGATGAAGGAATTGAGAAACCTTCAAGATTTTATGAATTTGATGAAGATGACCAAGATAGTGTTCAAGGAACTCAATCCTCTCCGGTGAAACAGAGTCAGCCTGATCCGGTAAATCAGGAAGAAGAGTTAGGTTTAAATGAGCCTGATCAAGAAACAGTAGTACTGGATACTCCCAAAATTCCAAGGTATGTAAAACTAAATCACTCTGAAGATCAGATCATAGGTGACAGAAGCAAAGGTGTACAAACTAGAAGGAATATTGCTCAAGATCAGAATGAATGTTGTCTGATTTCAAGGATTGAACCTAAAACAATAAATGAAGCCTGCAATGACGAAAATTGGACCAAAGCAATGGAAGATGAACTGATGCAAATTGAGAAAAATCATACTTGGGATCTTGTTCCCAGACCTAGAGACAGGAATGTAATTGGAACCAAGTGGGTCTTCCGGAACAAACTAAATGAAGCTGGTGAAGTAATCAGAAACAAAGCTAGATTGGTCTGCAAAGGTTACTCTCAAATAGAAGGAATTGACTTTGAAGAGACTTTTGCTCCGGTAGCAAGAATTGAAGCAGTCAGATTACTTCTTGCATTTGCTGCCTTCAAAGATTTCAAGGTATATCAGATGGATGTCAAGTCTGCCTTCCTAAATGGTGATCTGGAAGAAGAAGTCTACATTGAACAACCGGATGGATTTCAATTGTCTGATAATAATGATATGGTCTGCAAGTTGAAGAAAGCTTTGTATGGATTGAAGCAAGCCCCAAGAGCATGGTATGAAAGGTTGGATAAGCATCTTGTGCAGATTGGATTCAACAAAGGTACTGCTGACAGCAACTTATATTTCAAAATTGATCATGAAAACATTCTGATTGTTGAAGTGTTTGTGGATGATATCATTTTTGGAGGAAGAGATAGTATGTGTAAAACTTTTGCAAATCAGATGAAAAGTGAGTTTGAAATGTCTATGCTTGGTGAAATGAATTTCTTCTTGGGTCTACAAATTACTCAAACAAAAGAAGGGATCTTCATTTCTCAGACCAAATATGTGAAAGAATTGTTAAAGAAATTTGGTATGGAAGACTCAAAGCCTATGAACACTCCTATGGCAACCGGATGTAAGTTAAGCAAAGATGATGATTCTCCAAAGGCAGATCAGACAAAGTATAGATCAATGATTGGTGGATTGTTGTATCTCACTCAAACTAGACCAGATATAATGCAAGCTGTTGGTCTTGTGGCAAGATTCCAGGCTGATCCTAGAGAATCTCATGTTATGGCAATCAAAAGAATTTTTAGATACTTGAAAGGGACAGTTGAGTATGGTCTATGGTATCCTAGAGATCCGGATTTTTCTCTTCATGCTTACACAGATGCAGATTGGGCAGGAGATGTGGATGACCGGAAGAGCACTAGTGGTGGAGCATTCTTTTTGGGGAAGAGATTGGTTTCTTGGCTAAGCAAGAAACAAGATGCAATATCTCTGTCTACAACTGAAGCAGAATACATTGCAGCAGCAGGTAGTTGCACTCAAATCTTGTGGATGAAGCAGATGCTAAGAGACATCAAAGTTGAATATGAGGAGCCTATCACAATTTTCTGTGATAATTCAAGTGCAATTAATATTTCTAAGAATCCGGTATTGCATTCTAAGACTAAGCACATATCTATCAAATTTCACTTTTTGAGAGAACAAGTAAACAAGGAAGAAGTCAGATTGGAGTATGTTCCCTCCAAGGATCAGATTGCAGATATCTTTACAAAACCTCTTCCCAAGGACTCTTTTGAATATCTCCGGGAGAAGTTAGGGGTCATGGCCCCTCCGGTGATGAACTAAGATGCACTGATGTGCATCAGTCCGGTGGCTATCACAGTCATATCTTGTGATCCGGACTAATGGGGAGCTGCAACTAAGGGGGAGCAGCTGGTATTATTCTGATGCATGAGAGTTGCAAGTATGAGCCCTTTGCCATTGATGTCAAAGGGGGAGAGAAGACATGTGAAAAACAAGTGGTTGTTGATAGGGGGAGCTGTGACAGAAAAGAGAAGTTCTTGTCTTGATGGTTTTTCACATCATATGTTGCCATCAATGACAAAGGGGGAGATTGTTGCAAGTATGAGGTGAGCCATTGTTGTCATTGATGTCAACATACTCATACTGCATTGACAAGAAGGATTTGATGAGCTTTGTGCTGAGGATATTGAGAAAATTAGCCTCAGTCAGGAACAGTGAAGAACAGTGATGAGAAGAAGGTAAATATACTGTATAGGATGAGAACCGGAGGATGCGGATTAAAGGGTTAGTAGATATGAGTCTTGAGATGCTACAGTTAAGATTTCAGAGGTCCGCATGAAGATCTGAAGGAGTTATGGCTGCCGGTATAGAACCGGGTCCGGCAAGTATCCGGAGGTGACAGAGGATCACAAAAAGGTCCGGTGAGGTCCGGAATTGTATTATCATAATCTGCGGATTGGAAGGAGTGTTTTAGATGTCCTTGTGATGTGTCATCCTGATTTGTGTGTGATTTGGAGGTCCGGAAGTACCTCCTGCATTATGACAGTGGCGACAGACTGTGTTCTTGAAGTTCCGGATGAGGAAGACAAGAGATTCCAGTAAGCAGAGGAAGTGCGGATGTATCCGGACATTCAGACAGACTTGTGAAGGCTCTTGAATCATGTTTAGGTTGTGTTGTTGGTCCGCATTGATGGTAGAGCCCGGAATTGAAGTTATTCTTCCGGATGAAGTTATTGCTCTGTTTAGCCGACCGGATGAGTTGTTCATCCTGCGAATGTTCTTGTGATAGCCGACCGGATGTGTTATTCATCTTGCGGATACTCCTATGGTTGTTTGCCGACTTAGATGCTTGTTCCTAAGTCGATGTCTTGTATAAATAATGATTTGTGAATTCATTTCAGTGATGAAGTATGTGGATGAGTATGGTGTAGCGAAGAAAGGTGCGAAAGGCAGAGCAGAGATTGTTGGGCTTAATTGGAACTGATCCGGACATGGTAGAGATGTCATTCTCCAGTTCAAGACTGTGATTTTTATCACTCTGTAGACAGTGTGTCTCCTTGTAGGCAGTGGGCCTCTTTGTGAGCAGTGTGCTCGGGCAGTGAGCCCTTATTGGCATGTGCCATTCATTTTTCCTTATTCTTCTAACAGAGAATAATTCTTGGGTTAATCACCCCGTGGTTTTTCCCTTAACCGGGTTTTCCACGTCAAAATCTTGGTGTTCAATGTGTTGATGCTTATCTGCTCTTGTGTTTATGTATTGTGCTTCCATGAATGATTATTTGATATGCTGCTAACTAACAACAGAGAATTAAGTGTTTGAAAGAGAACAAGTTCTATACAACTGATTCACCCCCCCCCTCTCAGTTGTATGCCCTAGATCCAACAGTAAGTCATGTCGTGTTTAGTGGTTAAGCGCAAAAGTCAAAAGTTGTGCGTAAGTCGACCCCAAACCTTGTTTTGCATTTATGCTTAATTCATCGTTATCATCATAAAGCTCTACGAGCGTATGATGTAAACGTCTACTTGCAAAATTCGTTGGATGTTGAATTGTTTCTATTATGGGCTATTATCGTATAATAAAAGGTTTAAATAATGTTTTAAATCTTGAGATAGTTGGGGTAATACCTTTGGTCGCATTGTATTGGAATATACAAAATTATATTAGTTATATTTAAATAGTCTTTTTGGGGTAATTCCTTCATCCTTTTGTGATGTTGGTAATCGGGAAGTAGCTCGAAAGGAGCTCGCTCAAGTCTTTATTTATGATGTCTTTTATTTTGAAACAATCTATTTACCCTTGAGCTTTAAACTTTACGAATGGTTGTCGGCTTAGCCATTATTCTTAAGTTTTGCATTTGATCTACATTCATAATCAGTTATGAGTAGTGCGACAGCTTGTTCAAACTGTCAACCACCACCTTGCGTAGAATTGAGCTCCACTTTGCAGAGTAATCACGAATTGAGTGGGAAAACCAAACCATTTTCTGGTAGTGGTCGCGAAAGGAGGAGATGGTTAAGCATACAGGGTAGTTACCCATTTTGTTAGGCGTGGTCTTGTGAGTGGGAAGTTAAGTTTTCCTTTGCAAGGAGAACGAGATATAGAGGAAGTAGGAGTTAGTTTTGGAAGGGGAACGCAGAGAGGAAGCGGAGAGGAGGCCAAGCAGGAAGTGAATGTGAGTGGCTAAGACAAGAACGAACTCTTGGACCAACTTTGAAGCAGTCACTGGAGATTTTCTTCAGGTTTTATTTCATTCCTCCTCTACGCTGTCATGGATAAACAAGAATGTTTATTTTGGACTGGCACCAGTTTGTTATATGAAGGAATTCAGAATTATCTTGATGATGTAATACATGGATTGTTTACCAACTTTAAAACCTGTATGTTGTCATTTCTTTCTAAACGGAAACAATGTTATTTTCTCTTGAATCACACCACAGTCTTTAAACTCACAATTAAAACACATTTGTTTCTTGAAAGCATTATTGATGGTCAGTTAAAACTGTGGCATTATATTGTTTAGCTTCTAAAACATATGGATATGTGGAGAGCACTTAAGTAGACTATGTTTTGTTTGAAGAACTAGCTTTTAAGTCATTCCAAAACTGCAATGGTCTAACCTAGGTCAATGTAGGAAGTGTCCTCAGCTGGCCTGCCGACTAGTTATGGTTGGCCTTGTCATATTTAAAAACAACTTGTTTCATAAAAGACTTGAAAATGTGTTAACCATTGGCAGATGAGAAAACATTAGTGTGGAATGTATGTCAATGTTTGTAAGACTACTTAGCCTCCCACAAGTTATGAATCTTTAGTTGGTTAGTCAGCCATAGAGAGCATTCTATACTTGTTGCGAATGATAACTAGTTAAAGTCTGTTTAATTATTGTATATAGCTCTTTTCACTTTAAATTATTCAAACTGCTTTGTCTTCGAAGGAGGATATAGAGTTAAGGAAGAGATAGAGTTAAGAAGGATATAGAGTTACTATTGGTCTAAACTGTCAAACATGTTAGATAAGGAAGTTTTAGGGCCAACACAATGAGTTTATAGTTATATAAACTTGCATGCATTTTCCTTGCAAATAGAAACAACATGAAAGGATTTCTAAATTCTTAGTTTGACAAAAGATTAAGCTATGTCAAAGATTCGATAGGTCGATGAAGATTCTTAAGAGTATTTAAATTTTAACTCATGGTCTTCAAGTATATGAATTCTATAAATTGGTTTATTGTGAAACCCTTCCGAGACAACATAGTTAAGTTTAGTGTCCACTCTTGAGTGGATAATTTAAAGCATTGGGCTAACTTAGAGATCAACGGATTAACTTATAGCATTATCCAATTGATCAGTAAGCTAGGAACCCATTCTTTTAACATATGGATAGAAATGTCTCCATGAGCTAAAAAGAGGGAAGAAAACCTCATTGCCATGCATTAATGCATGATGAGTTTGGAACACCTAGAAGTTATCGAGGTCGTTATATTGAACTTATTCATAGGTAACTGTAGGATTGTGATTAATGCGAGTCAAGTTGGGGTGGGTGAACTTATTACTTGCATTTATACAATGCTAATTATATTCAAATCCTTTGGCCAAGGTAATGCATGTGCCTCAAGTGCATTGATAGTTCACTGTGACTGGATGGCGTAGCTTGTGGACTGGTCATGCTTGACTAGAGGGTATCTAGGGGATTGCATGATAACAAGTTACGTAGGTCACAACACCAGTACTTAGATGGCAAACACCATTGGTTATCCTAATTCTATCCTCTTTGAGTAGGGTAGGGCCACTTCCAGATAAGGAGTGCAGAAGACCGATGGTCTGTGGTTGGAGGTTAAGCTCCTTGAAGATACTTTCTCTTCTACAATCCTGAGAATTGCCGAGACTTGAATTTGGATGGTCAACAATCGAGATGCAGTGACTTTGGTAAGCTTCTATTTTGAAAATGTTCCAAGTAACTTTTATCAACATATTGTTTAATGTTGTAGATGGATATATACCTTTGTATAATTTATAATTTCATGATTATTGTTAGTCGATGGATGAACTACTTGGTTTTAAAATAAGAACCAAATTATTTTTTTGTTTTAAACTTTTTTTAAAAAAAATATTACCTTTGGTTAAACTTAGTTTTTAGGGTGAAAACAAAACTGGGTGTTACATATGGTATCAGAGCCAACCAAGTTCAGCACTAGGGCTGATGAGTCCACTAAGCTAATTAGGAATCAACATTATGCGGGTAGCTAATGATTTGATTTACTGTGCCAGGATGGTACATCTCAAGAAAACCGCAAGGAAGTCCTTCACTGGTAAGGAACGTTATCTGCAAGCTAAGCAGAGACGACTTGCGATGATCAAGACTATTGAGAAAATGAATGATGAAAATGACATTTGGCTAGATGATGTGGAAAATTTTGCCAATGCTCTATCATGACTCAAACGAATGAGAAAAAAAGAACTCCTAGAGACATCTAGGATGATAGCTCGAATTATGGTCAATTGCTGCCCTATTAGTGTACCAATGATTACTAGGGATTCTCGTATACTGCCTAGAGCTGAAATCATTGTATTAGCATCCGATAGCGAATCTGAGGGTTATACACCTCATGAATATGTGTCAGACAATGAATCCGAAGGTTATACCCCTCTTGTAAATACTAAGTGAAACATGAAATATGTATATCCTTAAAGAACGTATATACTGTTGTGCAAAGTATAATAAAGACAAATTTTGGTTTGAGAATAACTATGGTTATGAGCAATTGTTATGTTTTGAAAATATTCAAAATGATAAATCATAGAACTGATTAGTACTTGCTAAAGTAGGTGAGAAAACAAATAAACATGGATCAATCAGAGTTTAATGAGAGAGAAGATCGGGAAGGTCACAACTCTCAGGATAACTCCACCGATAAATTGGACATAATTCTTAATATGCTTACTGAAACTAAGGAAAGGTTGGGTAAATTGGAAAAGAAAGTGAATGAAACCAAGAATGCGGAGGGTGAAAATGAGTATTCTAATAATGCAAGTAAAAGTAAGCAACGAGAACATGGCACGTCAAGTGAGAATCAAGAGAATAGTGAATCTCAGAGGGAGACAAAAGACAAACTTGCACTGGAACTATCTAAGGATATGAAAAAGATTATTCCTCCCAAATTTGATGGAACGAAAACTGGTGATGCAGCAGAAGCATGGCTATCAGAAATGGAGAAGTACTTTAAAATCAGAAATTATTCTGAGATTACGAAGGCAGTGTGGGGAGCATATCAGCTATCTAGAGAAGCATCCACGTGGTGGATGAACAAGAAGATGGAATTGGATTTAAGCCCCTTAAAGGTGACATGGAATGAATTTGTGGAACTTTTTTGAAAAAGGTGGTTACCACAGCTCTATTTTGATCAAAAGGTAATAGATTTCCAAAATCTTAGGCAAGGTGATTTGTCTATGGTTGAATATGCAGAAAAATTTACTAGATTGTTGAAGTATGTTCCTCAATATCAAAACGATGAAAGATTTCAGATAAGAAAATTCATTATGGGACTCAATCCTCAGATTGGCGGAGAGGTGGAGGTGCATGGTCCGAACACAATGGACCAGGTGTATGAGAAAGCAATTAAGCAGGAACAGAAGCTCAAATCCATTTCTGCTTATCGTGAAAATAAGCGTAAGAGATTTGATAAGAGCTTCAATGATCAAACGTATAAAAGGAAGAATGATAAAGGATATGGAAACAGGAGGTACGATAAAGGAAATCAAAAAAACAAAGGGGGATTTGGTAATGAACAAAGAAATGAAGACTTTAAGAAAAGTGAAAATTTTAAGAGGAACGATGATGCTATGAGTAGACCATCTGAGAAGAGAGGACCAATTGGAGGTTGTTTTTCATGTGGTGGAGATCATTATGCCAACCGTTGTCCTAATAAAAAGCAGAATGGGCAGCAAGGAACATGGTACTTCCTACGCAGTAAGAAGCGTTTCAACAAAGGATTCATGCTGCCCTTGACAATCGACAAGCTTAGTATCAGATTACTCCCATTGAGATGACAGGTACATTATCTAGAGTTCCTATTTCTATTCTGTTTGATACTGGTGCAATAGAAAATTTTGTGTCGTCTAGAGTCTTAAGTAAATTTTCTAGAAGAGTTGGTTTTATGTCAAAACCATGGACAGTTGAATATGCAAATCACTCAAGGGCTCAGGTAGAGCAATGTTTGTTCGAAGCTAAGATTGATATTTCAAACTTCTCCACTGAGGTAAATCTATATGTAGCACCTTTAGGGTCCTACAACGTCATTTTAGGAATGAATTGGTTGTGGAGACATACGGCCAAGGTGGATTGTTTTCATAAAATAATTGAGTGTTAGGATGATAAAGGAAGCAAAGTTACTTTTCAAGGTATTCAAAGGGAAATAAGGATCAGATCTATTTCTTCAAAACAATTAAAACAGGCTAGGTGTAAGGGATGTCAACTTTTTGCAGTCAAAATAGACCTAGTAGAGGAAGCCTTAGAGAAGCAAACATTTGAGGAAAAATACCCATATCTTTGCAATTATAGTGATGTATTTCCTGAGGAGCTGCTAGGCTTGCCTCTAAAAAGAACCTTTGACTTTTCCATAGATATTAAACCAGGATCTGAGCCAATATCTAAAGCTCCATATCGAATGACCACTACTGAACTTATGGAATTGAAGGCTCAATTGCAGGAGCTATTGGCTAAAGGTCTAATTAGGCCAAGTGTATCACCATGGGGAGCTACAGTTATTTTCATCAAGAAGGACGGAACCCTTAGATTGTGTATAGATTATCGGATGCTATATAAGGCAACAATAAAGAATAAGTATCCACTGCCACGTATTGATGATTTATTCGACCAAATACGTGGTGCAGCAGTATTTTCTAAGATAGATTTGAGATTTGGATGCCATCAGTTGAGGTTGAAAGATGAAGATATTCACAAGACTGCATTTAGAACAAGATATGGTCACTATGAGTTTACTGTGTTGCCATTTGGATTGACTAATGCACCAGCCGCTTTCATGAATCTCATGAATAGTGTTTTCAGAGATTGCCTTGATAAATTTGTCCTAGTTTTCATAGATGATATCCTAATATATTCCAAAAATGAGGAGGAGCATAGGCAACATCTTCAAATTGTTTTGCAACGATTAAGAGAACACAAATTGTATGCGAAACTCTCGAAATGCACTTTCTTTTAGAAAGAAGTACAATATTTGGGACATACAATATCAGCAGAAGGGATATCAGTTGACCCAGCTAAAATAAAGGCTATTATGGAATGGCCTGTACCTTCCAATGCTTCAGAAGTATGAAGTTTTATGGGATTGGCTGGATATTACAGAAAATTTGTTTTGAATTTCTCAAGTATTTCTAGTTCAATTACTTCTTTGCAGAGAAAAGGAAAATGATTTGTTTGGATAGACGAATGTCAAAAGGTATTCGATTTATTAAAGGAAAAGTTACCAACAGCACCAATCTTGAAAGTCCCTAATCCTGAAGGGCAATTTGAGGTTATTACTGATGCCTCTGGAGAAGGGTTAGGAGGTGTGCTTATGCAAAATGGGTGTGTAATAGCCTATGAATCTAGAAAGTTGAAAAACTATGAGCAGAATTACACTCCTCATGACTTGGAACTGGCAGCAGTGATTCATGCCCTTCAGATGTGGCGACATTATTTGTTGGGAAAGACTTTTATACTAAAATCAGATCATCAAAGTCTTTGTTACATATTTACACAACCTCATCTCAATGCAAGACAAAGGAGATAGTTAGAACTAATATCAGATTACGACTTTGAGATTGCTTACATCAAAGGTAAAGAAAATCGAGTAGCTGATGCTTTAAGCAGAAGCGGACACATAGCCTCTATAATCTCTATTCATGCTAATTTTAAAGATTTAGTATTGCAAAGTTTATCCGGAGACGAATATTACGAGCAGGTGAAGCAAGCTCTACAATTAAACCCTAAGGATCCAAGATATGATGGATTCTATTTTGAGTTAGACAGATTAATGAGATTTAAGGGAAGAATCTACGTTCCTAATTCTATTGAACTAAGAAACCTTGTTTGCAAGGAAGTTCATTGTGCACCTTATTCCGGACACCCAGGAGTGACAAAACTTTTAGCTGATGTCAAACCGCTATATTTCTGGAAAGGAATGAAAAGCGACGCTGCAAGGCTTGTGGCAAGTTGCTTAGAGTTTCAGAGAGTGAAGGTAGAACACCAACATCCTGCTGGATTGTTATACCCGCATGATATTCCAGAATGGAAATGGCAGGTTGTTAGTATGGATTTTGTTCAAGGGTTACCAATGTCTAAGAATAGACATGATGCAATTTTGGTTGTTGTGGATAAACTAACCAAGGTAGCACATTTTATTCCTGGAAATTTGACAGATGGAGCTCATATTTTGGCTCAGAAGTTTGTGCAAGAAATATTTAGATTGCATGGGGTACTTGAAAGGATTATATCTGATAGAGATGCTTGAATAACCTCCCAGTTTTGGCAAACTTTATTTTCAGCACTAGGGACTAAACTCAATGTGAGCACCGCTTACATCCTGAAACCGATGGACAAACAGAAAGGGTTTATTAGGTTTTAGAGGATCTTTTAAGAATGTATTGCATGGACCAGCAATATAGATGAGAGGAATATTTACCTCTTGTTGAATTTGCCTATAACAATTCCTATCATTCTGCCATTAAGATGGCATCATTTGAAGCATTATATGGAAGGAAATGCAAAACTCCTATAAGCTAGGACAAGATGGAAGATTGGATAAGCATTGGACCAGAAATGCTAGCAGATATGGAAGAAAAAGTGAAAATGATTAGGAAGAGGTTGGCAGAAGCCAACGACAGGCAAAAAAGTTATGCAGATCGCAAACAAGTGCCTAGAAAATTCTCTGTTGGTGAGAAAGTTCTTTTGCGAGTGAAACCCCATAAAAGCTCAATCAAATTTGGTAAATTATCAAAGTTGGCTCCTCGATATGTTAGACCTTTTGAAGTCCTTGAGATTATCAATCCAGTGGCCTACAAAATTGTTCTACCTCCAGTCTTGTCCAAAATGCATAATATTTTTCATGTTTCATACCTAAAGAAATATTTTGTACGTAATGGGTAAAAGCAAGAAACTTGATCCACATATAGGGGAAGTTGCGCGGGCAAAAAAAATGCCGCCAGAAATGGGTACCCGTTTAGGAACGAGAGCTCGAACCTAAACGGGTACCCGTTACACCCGTTTAGTAACGGGCACCCGTTTTTTAAAAACTATATATTTTTAAAAAAAGAGCCCTGTGGGCTCATTTTCTCCCACAGAGGCTGACAGCGACAGCGGACTGTTGAGAATGGGTACGCATTGCCAAAGACCAAACAAGGAAAACAGCAGAGATTTTTTTGCCCTCTCACCTCCTCCCGCCACCTCGTCACCACTAAGCTCTTCCAGGTTGGTTCTCTACCTATCTTTAGCTTGTTTTAAATGTTTTTTTTTCTAATTGTAGGGTTAAAATGAAAATTAGGGTTTTATTTGTTATTTAAGGGTTTTACTTGTTATTAGAATTTTATGATTTTTTTGTGATTGTATGTTACTGCAAACCCTAAAACCATGTTACTGCAAACCCAGTAAAACTTAAACTATAAACCCTAAAAAACCAAATTATAAACCCTAAAACCATGTTGCACTACAAACCCTAAAAACCTAAACTATAAACCCTAAAAAACTAAATTATAAACCTTGAAACCATGTTGTACTGCAAACTCTAAAAATGTAAACTATAAACCCTAAAAAACCAAACTATAAACCCTAAAACCATGTTGTCCTACAAACCCTAAAAACCTAAACCCTAAACCCTAAAAAACCAAATTAGTATATGTAATAATGATAAAAGGGATAAGTTTGAAGATGAAAATGTATCAAGAGGAGGCATGTAGGATGCTTCAGTGTTGATGATTAACTTAGGGTACACTAATGATAAAAGGGATAAGTTTGAAGATGAGGAAATCATGTCTACATGCAAATAATTTTAGAATGAAGACCTAGGAGGTCTATAACCAATACCATTCATAGCATGATATTCATTAGGATCAATAGGGACCTTAATGCCTTATTTTTTATCTAAGTGACTATGCACCTATAACTAGATTTTGTGAGGATATCAAAACCAAGCCTATAAATTTGATTGCAACTCTTCAAAAGAAGTAGGATCAATGTCAGAGGCATGCCCAACACAAGAGGTATATTCAAATGATCCTTTAATAGAGGAAATGGATGCCTCATTAGATTGCGATGCCAATGTTGTAGTTGTGATTTTAGGAATCTCAAAATGTGACAAGTCTATCTTATACTCTCCAAAAAAGAAGGTGTGAAATCTGAGGGACTCCAATCATCACCAGTCCATGCACTAGAAGAAGAGGTGAATATTTAGCCACATCATCAATAGTAGTTGTATTTTTTGTGAGGATAAAGAAGGCATCACATTTTGAAGCAGTAGTGAAGAATTATGCTTTTTCCCAAGTTTAATTTGTTGACAATATTGTAATGGATCGGGGTCTACTTTTATTGTAATTTTTGTATTCCCATGGACAAATTGAATATATTAATATTTAAATTTGATGGGATGGCACCCATGGTATGAATAGATTGCCTACCTAAAAGGGGATTATAAGAAAGGAAAACCAATATCACATGCACCATGGTTGGTAATGTGATAGGGCCCAATTCTATAGGAAAAGTGATATTTCCAAGGGCTTTCCGACTTATGTTTTAGAAACCCATAATTGATATAATAGAAGACGAAATACAAGTTGTATTTATATTTATGTGATTTAGAAAATCTACCCCAAATACATTAAGACCAGAGATATTATCTATAAGGGTACACACTTTCCTACAATAGAATTTACACCAACAATAATCAAAATGGGTTCATTTTGTTTTTACACTTCAGCAGAAGGTAACTCATATTGTTGGAATACAATGTTGTAGTATTGGTATAAATGTAGTCTAACAAGGTCACTATTGGTATAAATGTAGTATTGGTAATAAATGTAGTATAAAAGTAGCATGCAATGTTCAATTAAGTCATAATCTGTACCGCTCTTTTGAGACACATGAGAAGCCTATAGTAAAATTGGAGTTAATATAGGAAGAGAAATAGGAATGAATTTTTGTTGCCTATTCCCATAGGTATTATAGGTACATGAGCTACCACTTGATAGTCAGGAGGAGGTACTACTTGATAATTAAGAAGAGTCTTAGGTGTATTAGATGTGATAGCTCTAGCAAATTGAGTATAATGCTATTAATTATAAAATATAACTTTTCTAAGTTAAGAGCAATAAATGAATAGAAATGAAATACTATTTACAAAGTTTTGGAATTTTTTTTTATGAACTGAAGAGGAACTAAAAAATACAATACAAATAGACCTATCACTAGAGAGAGGGAGCCTCCACCTATAATGTCAGGGCATCACGTAGACATCTTCATGTCACACCGTCATCTATTTGGAGGAGTAAAAACAACAGGATCTAGAAATTGGTATGAAAAACTAAAGCTAGGTTTAAACCAAGGTTTGAAGGAGAAAGAGGGAATTTAGGAGATGGAAAAATAAGACTCAATGAAACAAAGTAAAGGGGAATAATATGGATATAGAGAGGACTAATATGGGAGAAGAAAAGAAATAATATGAAAGATACAAGTGATGAAAAATAAAGTAGAAATGAGAATCTAAAATGAAAAATTGAGGAAAGAAAATGGTTTAAAAAGAGGTCCAGACCGATTTTATATATTTTCATACAAAAATAGAAGTCCAAATAATGTGATAAATGATCAGAGAAAATAATCAATGATAGTTAAACAAACAAGACAATGGAAATAGAAATTGACACCAGATTAGGAAAAAGTAAACTATAAATACAAGGGTTTACATGCACTTGTAGGAGATGGTTACCACTACAAATGGACTCAAAATAAACATTAACTAATAAATTAATACAAGGGTTTAAAAATGGACTTAAAATAAACATTAACTATAAATGGACTCAAAATAAAAGTAGAAGATGGTGCAAAATAGTAAAATATGTCACAATTGAGCTTAACTTAGAAGCTAGAAGTAGCCTGATTAATAGAGAAATGGGAATCTAATACACTTGGCATGCACTTTTAAATTTGGACTATATAAGGTGTAAAAATGTAACTTCCATTATAATTTTGAGAAAAATGATGATACGACAAGGTTGTTAAGTAGAGTGACACCTTGGTGTATGACTAGGACCTAGAACCTGCAACCTTGTCCACTATGTGAAAATGATCTAAAAATTTAGACATAGCTTTATGTTGTAATTTTTTGCATAACTTCCTCTTGGTAATTTGTGAGATCTTTTTTCTAATTATTCCATATTTTATCTATAAATACCAATTCTATGGTTACCACTACAAATGGACTCAAAATAAACATTAACTAATAAATTAATACAAGGGTTTACAAATGGACTTAAAATAAACATTAACTATAAATGGACTCAAAATAAAAGTAGAAGATGGTGCAAAATAGTAAAATATGTCACAATTGAGCTTAACTTAGAAGCCAGAAGTAGCCTGATTAATAGAGAAATGGGAATCTAATACACTTGGCATGCACTTTTAAATTTGGACTATATAAGGTGTCAAAATGTAACTTCCATTATAATTTTGAGAAAAATGATGATACGACAAGGTTGTTAGGTAGAGTGACACCTTGGTGTATGACTAGGACCTAGAACCTGCAACCTTGTCCACTATGTGAAAATGATCTAAAAATTTAGACATAGCTTTATGTTGTAATTTTTTGCATAACTTCCTCTTGGTAATTTGTGAGATCTTTTTTCTAATTATTCCATATTTTATCTATAAATACCAATTCTATAGTTCAAAAACCCTCTAAAAAATGGTTAAAGAGGAATGAAGTAGGAAGGAGAATATAATATTTTAGGGAAATGTTGGATTAATTTAAGGAGACATTGGTATGAGGCATCATCATTTGATCATATTATATGATAAACTTGTGCATGTGTTTAATTTTCAAGTATTATGTGCTCTCTAAATTCATGGATATTTTAAACTAAATCATTTATAGATCTATTCTAGATTAAGTTTAAATTTATAGATATTTGTTTGTAAGTTTTCAATATGTATATATATTTGTGAAATTATACATTTGTAAGTTTTTTATATGAATTTACATATTTAGAAATTTGCAGGAGACAGATCTAATGGATGACCAGAGTCTAGATGAATTTTTAATAGATGACATTCTTTATGAAACCCCCCCACCTTGTGATCCACCTGAAAACCCCCCACCCCGTGATCCACCTCAAAACCCCCCACCCTCTCCACCTCAAAACCCCCCATCCCCTCCACCTCAAAACCCCCCACCCCCTCCATTTGATGAGGCCCAATTGCGGCAAAACATTAATGAAAATATTAATACAATTGAGGAGAACATTAATTTGATTAATAATCAACCTCACTTGATGCCTCCTCATGTGGTTCGGTTTGCATCTTCAATGCAAACCATTATTGATTCTGTTAGGTCTATCGATGCAAACCTAAATAGATTTCAGCTTTGGCGGGAGGAGAGGAGGCAATTCTATGCGGATGGTCTTTCATATAAAGACATCCATGACCTCCACATTAGAAAACAAACATTAGCCCCATTTTTTCGTCACCCAAAAACTAATCAACCTATAGCTGCAACAAAAAAAAGAATATCAATTAAGTGGTGTACGCATGAGGGGATTTCAAGACATTTTTGGGATCGGTGGTGGATGGTGTTTGATCACCCACCACATGCTAATTGTGAGGTGCCGCTATATTTTTTGAGAAAATTATGGGTGGAGTTTCAATTGGGTCAAAAACCCAATTATTTTGATATGAGAGATTTTCAGGGTGTTGGTCGTGGCATGCCACAACACAGACCAGGGGCACGAGTTGACCCCAATTGACCTGTTCCTCCTACTCCTATGGTTGCTCCTATTTTGCCCATGATTCCTGCACCTATTCAGCAGCAGTCAGTTTTGTTGACATTAGGAGCATTGAGTAGACTCTCAGGCAATCTCACTGAACAAGCTACCCACATGGCAGCTAAATTCAGTGGTGGAGAGCATCATGGAGGAGTCGATGCATCTCAACATAGAGCCCCAGGCATGTCAGGGGCACATTTGTGTACAAATTGCAATCAACCGTGTTATGGTCCTGCTCCTATATCCACATCAGATGCAGCAACAGCCGAAGTGGAGTCATACTTGGATCTACTATATTCGGATGATAATCCTACACAGGTACATTGACCACATTTTATTAAATATTTCAAGTGTATAATTTGAACGTAGATCAAAATTTTTATAAATAATTTAATGAATTAATATATAATTGTAAACTATTTGTTGTACAGATCTCAAGTCGCTCTAGGGCCACATCACGATTTGATACATTGAGTTTTGCATCAATAGCTGTAGAGATTGGCACACCTTATGGGATGAACCAATATATCTTAACCCTAAAACCATATGTATCTAATTCTAGTTTAAATTTTCTTTTGAAACTTATCAATATTATATTTTAAATTAACAAACTGTGTATAATTAAATAAATAACTATATACATACATGTATGTGAAACACTACTATTGCAGCGAGGCTCAGGTCATGTGGCAGTTTCCATGTCTGACTGACCACATGGCTTAGGTGTTTCTTCCATTGATCCTCCATCGTCAACTATTATGCCTGAGTATTCCCTGGTGTGTGTTTTAAAAAATTGTACTAAATTTGTACTAAGTTTCTTTTTTTGAGTTTATATAAATTTATATTGCACCCATATATATGTTACAAGTGCAGGATGATAGGAGTGAGACTATTGGTTAGGTTGGTACTCAGGGACAAATTCATGAGCCATCTACACATTTTCAGGGCCTAAACTTTACTTTAAAATTTTCTATATGTGCAATTTCTAGGTCTTTTTTTGAGTTTATATAAATTTATATATGCACCCATATATATGTAAGTGCAGGATGTTAGGAGTGAGACTATTGGTCAGGTTGGTACTCAGGGACAAATTCATGAGCCATCTACACATTTTCAGGTCCTAAACTTTACTTTAAAATTTTCTATATGTGCAATTTCTAGGTCTTTATATGCTAATTTTAAATTCTAACTTATTTCAAACTTGCTTTATTTGAAATTCTAGCAATTAGCAAGTCAAACTTTTGGTCACAAAGATGAAACAGTTATACCACCTACACAACAAAATGTGGGAAGTGAGACGGTAATTTAAATGCACACTTTAAAGCCTACATTTAAATATTTAATTTCATATGTCATTTTTAAAATTTTTAAATATGATTGCAAGTTCTTTCTCTTGTGTGTACAGCATGAGGTAGATCCATCCATTTCACGAGGAAGAAAGAGGCCTCTTTTAGATTTGAACTTGAGTGATGATCATCCCTGACATAGAGTTTTATTTCATAGACTAAACTGTATGATGTGCACATTATTTTTTATATATGTCGTTCCAGGACTTTGACTATATATGTCGAACTTGCTATTACATGTTCTTCTAGATATATTTCAGTATTTCATGAATTGTGATTTGTATTTATTTATATGTTGATGATGAGTAGATGTTTTAAAGTACACATTTCATGGGTCCTACCTAGATATTTTATAGTATTTCATGGACTTATCTAGATCTAGATCTACATGTATATATTATTGAGTAGATATGCTTGAATGTAGTTTAGTACGTTAAATATGCTTCATTGTTAAATATGTTAAATATGCTTCATTGTTCACTTCTAGATTATAAATTATTTAATTGAGACATGTTAGAAGATTTCTCTCTACTACATTTTTAAATTTTTAAGAAGTGATTAAATGCATTATGGTTCAATAGTTTTTCTTGAAATAGTGAACAATCTATTAACTGCATTACAAACCTAAATTAAGTTAATTTACATAGTGGAATAGATAAGTAAATGGTGTTACAATTATCCAATAGATAAGTTTGGTGTTACAATTATCTAATAGATAAATTTAGGGCACTTTATAACAAGGTAATTTACCTAGGATAAACCTACAAAATCACGATAAAATGATAAGGATGTTAGACTCACCTAGTTAGCCTCAATTGAGATACATGTTCCTTTAAATGATTGTGGTCATCCTTTGATTACAAAACCTTCAATATAGATCATTTGTATAGTCCTTGAAATTTTATTAATTTGCAACCGAGACTTTGTTATCATCTTTCTTACTTAACCACTATAATAGCCAAAACTTCCTTGCAATTTTATGCGTTCAGTTATTATTCAACTCAAGTCTTTTTTGATCTTTTCTTACTTCCCCCTTGGCCTTTGGAAGTTGAATCACATATAGTTTCTCATAAAGGAAAGGAATTAAAGAAGAGATTCCTATGAATATTTTCCCAATTCAAAATTACTTTACATCTTCAACATACCTAGTTCCTAGTGTGGATTTCATATTTGTTTGGTTTAATTTTTTTGAATTATAATATAGGTGTTCTACTTAGGGGACCCATCCTTACTAAATAGTTTAGAAAACATATATAAATGAGTGTGCTAACAACCCAAGACTAGGCATAGTAGTAGAAAGCACAACATCCCATAAAGGTTTCTAAACTACCCATATGCAACTATATCAATACCCCAATACATATAGCAAGCACAAAATTCCAACACAACTAATAGAAAGCTAAAAAATAGACAAAACACCAAACCACATCAACATCTTGAGGGAGCTTTGGCACTCCCTAATGCATCGTTCCCTCTCCTCATAGAGGGATTTCCATTTGTCATAGGCCCTATTGTGCACACCATTCCCAGACACACTTACAAGCTCCACCAAAAGAACCTTTCGACACTTTGCATTCTCTAGTCCATGAAACTTGACACATTTCTAGACCTCTACACATTGTATAGAACAAATGACAATTAATCCATAAACTCGGGGTAGCTAGATGCCTCACTTCGATACATCACATATGGATTTAAAAATGAGATACTTCCAACTTCCTTTACCTTCAATCAACCACCTCTAATGGCTATCTAAAATGTGCATTAAAAGACTAAGACAACATCTCAAATGTGGAACATTTAAACTTGCATCACACCTAAATAAATAGTATACAACACAAGAATGAACTTGGGAGAAACTCTCAACTAGGCATAAAATTTTATATAATCTATTTGCATGAGTTCTCATTTGCCTCCAAGAAATCTTACCAGGAAGATTATCTAAGACATTTATTTCAATCTCAAATAAAACATTTTCATTTTCACTTCTAAAAGGAATATCATTCTCATTCATATCATCAATAGGTGGGTTTGAAGACATACCTGGATTTGTTTCTATAGTCGTGTTTTCCATATCATTGAAAGTTGGCTCCGAAGACACACCTGGATTTGTTTCTATAGTCGTGTGTTCTATATCATTGAAAGTTGGCTCCAAAGACACACCTGGATTTGTTTCTATAGTCCTGTTTTCCATAACATTGAAAGTTGGCTATGAAGACATACCTGGATTTGTTTATATAGTTGCATTTTCCATATCTTCGAAAGTTGGGTTTGAAGACATACATGTATTTGTTTCTATAGACACATTTTCTTCCAAATTCACCATTTCCACATTTGCATCATCTACATTCATCCCATCATTTATACTCTCTTGAATGTCTTTCTCTTCAATACTCATGGAACTAGATACTTCAATATTCTTCATCTCTTGAATCCTTGCTCTTCTATCTCTTTGCCTTTTGGCTTCCTTCTCTCTATTTGCTTCAATTTATTGAGGTGTCATTACTCTCCTTTGTTTTTTTCTTTGACATTGATTTGATTCCATGATTACCAAACCCTCTTGATAAAATAACAATTGATACTTAATCCAATTTCATAATTGATGTCATTATTTGAACTTTTGAAGTAGAATTAGATGTAGATCCTTTGTTCCATAGATTTTGAAGTAAAAGGTAGATGTAAAAACAAAAACCCTCTTTCTTTATTCCTCTTGAAAATAGCTCATGCACTTGATTTCACTTCAGAATTGTTCATATAATTGACTCCTTTCAAAATCTAAATAGAATATGACCTGTCAAGAGATTCCACAAAACAATTGTAAGTAAAGAAATGCAGAAATTGTCGCTGTCGCGCCGTACTGATCAGACTTGCAAGTTGCAGGGATACAGTGAAAGTACTTTTTTCCCTAATATGGGATATAATGGATATAATAGAAACGGGTACCCGTTATTGAAAACATAACGGGTATAATGAGTACCTGTTATGTAACGCGTACCCATTTTATAACGGGTACCCGTTATTTGAAATTAGAAATCTCCACCTGCCTTTTCCCTGACCTTTGCTTGGGTTTTAGGTTCGGGATAGGCATGGTTGACCGACCTTGAGCCTTGGACCTGCAAGTTTTTTTCTAAGTACAAAACAAGAAGAAACACTAAGTTTACCTGTATGGCTGAGGGCTTTTTTTCTGAATTTTTTTACGAAATGAAAACCCATTACAGATGACATTGTCTAGTTTTCAAATATATAATTTTTTTTGTTATTGGACATGTTCTATTTATTATTTAATTTATAAGCAAACTAGTCCAAAAACTTGAAATGACAGGTGTTTGTATTTTTTTAATAACTTTTAATTTTTAATTTTTTTTTTTTAAATTATGTCATCAATCTACACATCATTCTTTACACAATGGAAAAAAAAATTAATTTTATGATTTTTTTTGCTCAAATTATGTTGGCCGTACACGAGGGGTTTTCAAAAGTACCAATTAGGCCTAATAAAAAATTAATAAAAAAAAATTATTTGAAAAAAAAAATTATAAAAAAATATCCTCACCAAACTTCACTGTACTACACATGTTTTCCCAAAAGGATTTTGAAAAATAATTTCATTTAGGTCAAATTATGTTGGCCGTACACGTGCATGGTATGGTAAAAAAAAAGTGACTTTTAAATAGTGGTTTTTAGAAATACCTATTGAAAATTAATTTGTATCATCTGGGTATTGAAAAAAATTACATATTTAGAAACTAGACTCCGAGTACTACATTTTATATTTAGTGATTTTTTTAAAGATTCCATTTCTAAGTGCTTCAAATTTTAAGGTCAAATGTGACAAATTCTGAAAATCAGGGAAAACACTTCCACTTTTTGGCCAAAAAGTGGACCCAACTTCTTGCAATGACCCTAATGACCACATTCTTAAATGGAATTCTTTACAAATACAAGAGCCAAGAGTGGTTGTGATCGAGCCACTCAAGGTGCTCGAAATGTGTAAACTTTGTTTGCGTAATCGAGAGGATTTGCAATGCAAAATTTAGTGGGACCAATATGGTGAGGATAGCGCCACTTGGGAAGACTATAATGACATCCACCAAAGATTTCCTTATCTTTTCAAAAACATTAATGTTAAACTATAAAAGTTTGTTTATGTTAAAATTTTGCTTGGTAAACTCAATCATCGGGGACGATGATTCTATAGGGGAAAGATATGTTACATCCCCTTTTTGCATTCAATATTACTATTTACTTTTTCTTAAATAATACAGCCATGTGGATATGTTTTAACATCATAGAAAATGATGATATGTTTAGAAAAGGTTAATTTTATGAAGTCATGGATTTTTACTTGATTATAATCAATATGATGTTATTAATTAAAATGTCTTTTCAATATGAAAAATGAAATGATTTGATGTAAATGTGTTTTGATCAGAACATGGGTACTCTGACCACAAATTGTATGTGAGATTGTTAATGACAGGAATAGATGGAACATGTTTGCCAGGAAGAAAGAAGAAGAGAAAGTATCTTTGAGAAAGAGAGAATAGACTCTGGAATAACCCATGGGTGCTTGCCACTGAAAATGAATATCAGGTAGATAAACCTAGTAGCCTTGAGTTAAGCTTTGATTTCGGGCTAAGTCAATTTTAGACGAGATGTCGAGGTTTGCAAGAATAGGTCTTTCTTCTTTCCGTAGTTGTCGTTTTGAGTATGGGAAATCGACATCTGTGTCGTAATACTCAGTATCATGTCGTCAAATATGGACAACTGATATATTGTTATATATATATAAATGTATACACTTGAGAACGAGTTGCAAGTTGTGTCTTGTTTAGTGGTTCAACTCAAAAGTCGAAAGTTGTGCGTAAGTCAACCCCAAACCTTGTTTTGCGTTTACACTCAATTCATCATTATAGTCGTAAAGCTCTACGAGCGTATGATGTAAACGTCTACTTGCAAAATTCGTCAGATGTTGAATTGTTTCTATTATGGGCTATTATCATATAATAAAAGGTTTAAATAATGTTTTAAATCTTGAGACCGTTGGGTGTAATACCTTTGGTCGCATTGTATTGGAATATACAAAATTATATTAGTTATATTTAAATAGTCTTTTTGGGGTAATTCCTTTATCCTTTTGTGATGTTGGTAATCGGGTAGTAGCTTGAAAGGAGCTCACTCAAGTCTTTATTTACGATGTCTTTTATTTCAAAACAATCTATTTACCCTTGAGCTTTAAACTTTACGAATGGTTGTCGGCTTAGCCATTATTCTTAAGTTTTGCATTTGATCTACACTCATAATTGGTTATGAGTAGTGCGACAGCTTGTTCAAACTGTCAACTGCCACCTTGCGTAGAATTGAGCTCCACTTTGCAGAGTAATCGTGAATTGAGTGGGAAAACTAAACCATTTTCTGGTAGTGGTCGCGAAAGGAGGAGATGGTTAAGCATACAGGGTAGTTACCCATTTTGTTAGGCGTGGTCTTGTGGGTGGGAAGTTTAGTTTTCCTTCGCAGGGAGAAGGGGATATAGACGAAGTAGGAGTCAGTTTTGGAAGGGGAACGCAGAGAGGAAGCGGAGAGGAGGCCGAGCAGGAAGTGAATGTGAGTGGCTAAGACAAGAACAAACTCTTGGACCAACTTTGAAGCAGTCACTGGAGATTTTCTTTAGGTTTTATTTCATTCCTCCTCTACGCTATCATGGATAAACAAGAATGTTTATTTAGGACTGGCACCAGTTTGTTATACGAAGGAATTCAAAATTATCTTGATGATGTAATACATGGATTGTTTACCAACTTTAAAACCTATATACATTGTCATTTCTTTCTAAACAGAAACAATGCTATTTGCTCATGAGTCACACCGCAGTCTTTAAACTCACAGTTAAAACACATTTGTTTCTCGAAAGCATTATTGATGGTTGGTTAAAACTGTGTCGTTGTATTGTTTAGCTTCTAAAACATATGGATATGTGGAGAGCACTTAAGTAGATTGTGTTTTGGTCGAAGAACTAGCTTTAAGTCATTCCAAAACCACAGTGGTCTAACCTAAGTTGATGTAGGAAGTGTCCTCAGCTGGCCTGCCGACTAGTTACGGTTGGCCTTGTCATATTTAAAAACAACTTGTTTCATAAAAGACTTGAAAATGTGTTAACTGTCGGCAGATGAGAAAACATTAGTGTAGAATGTATGTCAATGTGTGTAAGACTACTCAGCCTCCCACAAGTTATGAATCTTTAGTTGGTCAGTCGACCATAGAGAGCATTCTATACTTGTTGTGAATTATAACTAGTTAAAGTCCGTTTAATTATTATATATAGCTCTTTTCGCTTTAAATTATTCAAACTGCTTTGTTTTCGAAGGAGGATATAGAGTTAAGGAAGAGATAGAGTTAAGAAGGATATAGAGTTACTATTGGTCTAAACTGTCAAACATGTTAGATAAGGAAGTTTTAGGGCCGACGCAATGAGTTTATAGTTATATAAACTTGCATGCATTTTCCTTGCAAATAGAAACAACATGAAAGGATTTCTAAATGCTTAGTTTGACAAAAGATTAAGCTATGTCGAAGATTCGATTGGTCGATGAAGATTCTTAAGAGTATTTAAATTTTAACTCAGGGTCTTCAAGTATATGAATTCTATAAATTGGTTTATTGTGAAACCCTGCTAAGACAACATAGCTAAGTTTAGTGTCCACTGTTGAGTGGATAATTTAAAGTATTGGGATAACTTAGAGATCAACTGATTAACTTATACATTATCTGATTGATCAGTAAGCTAGGAACCCATTCTTTTAACATATGGACAGAAATGTCTCCATGAGCTAAGAAGAGGGAAGAAAACCTCACTGCCATGCGTTAATGCATGATGAGTTTTGAACACCTAGAGGTTATCGAGGTCGTTATATTGAACTTATTCATAGGTAACTGTAGGATTGCGATTAATTCGAGTCGAGTTGGGGTGGGTGAACTTATTACTTGCACTGATACAACGCTAATTATATTCAAATCCTCTGGCCAAGGTAATGCATGTGCCTCAAGTGAATTGATAGTTCACTGTGACTGGATGGCATAGCTTGTGGACTGGTCATGCTTGACTAGAGGGTATCTAGGGGATTGCATGATAACAAGTTACCTAGGTCACAACACCAGTACTCAGATGGCAAACACCATTGGTTATCCTAAGTCTATCCTCTTTGAGTAGGGTAGGGCCACTTCCGGATAGGAAGGAGTGCGAGAGACCGACGGTCTATGGTTGGAGGTTAAGCTCCTTGAAGATACTTTCTCTTCTATAATCCTGAGGATTGCCGAGACTTGAATTTGGATGGTCGACAATCGAGATGCAGTGACTTTGGTAAGCTTCTATTTTGAAAATGTTCTAAGCAACTTTTATCAACATATTGTTTAATGTTGTAGATGGATATATCCCTTTGTATAATTTATAATTTCATGATTATTGTTAGTCGGATGGATGAACTACTTGGTTTTAAAATAAGAAACAAATTATTTTTCTATTTTAAACTTTTAAAAAAAAAATTATTACCTTCAGTGAAACTATGTTTTTAGGGTGAAAACAAAACTGGGTGTTACACTGATCATAGAAAAGACTACTGCTAATTTTGGGGCTTTAAGTTGGCAAGTTCTATTTTTTCCATTGGCATTCATTCATCAAGATTACTCCTTTATAGTTGATTTTGAAACATAATTTCAGTTAACTAAATTATTTGTAGTTTGGTTTTAGTCAATGTCTTTCCTAGAGCATATATTTTCTAAACTTTATAAATCAATTAAAAAACTATACCTTTTAAATAATCTCGATTTATTTTATTAAGCATCATGATTGCATGGATTTCAAAAAAGAAATTATAGATTCCATAGGAAGAGTTCCTGCTAATTGTATGTCACCATTCCTATAACACAATAATCAAATTAAAACTGACATATATTTTTGTTGAAATTCCATAGAGGTAGAGCTAAATTCATGTCAAAAATAAAATAAAATAAAAATAGATAGGCCCAATTACTTGCAAAAATGGCATCCAAAACAAGATATTTTAAAGACCTAAAGAACCCCTTGAAATTGGTTGAGGAAATCCCTCAAGCAATTTCATGCAACCCACGGGTAAACCCTAGCATTTGCAGAATTGAACGAAAATGAAAAAATATGTTTTGAATACCTAGATGGTCCCATGAAAACCATCATGAAATCCCTCAAACCATTTCATTCAACTCACGGGTAAACCCTTACTTTTGCATTATTCAAAGAAAATACTAAACAATAGACTCACAACGTCACACGACAAGGTTTAAATGACAAGGAACACTAAGATTTTTAGTTTTTTGACATGAAATTACTCTGCTCTTCATAGTTTCAGCAAAAAATAGCAAACGACACTATAGATGGTAGATATACATACCCAATTTATACTACTACAACTTCGTTTTGGCTATTGGGAAGTGACAATTCGTCCTCGTCAACCCCCCCTCGCAATCATCTGCAAAGACACAAAAATGACTTTTAAAACTTTTATTTTTTCACAGCTATTCTCTATACAAAACTCTCCATACCACACACAATCAAGAAGAGCAAATACCCACCTACAGCACATACACAATGGCTACAACTCCTCGAAGCTTATTTTCGTTTGCTACTCCTCAAAGCTGACGAGAACGCATCTAATACAACTTCGTGAATATTTGTTGTTCAAATAAATGAAAAATAATGTTGATGGTTAAAAGCTTTAACTTTTTTGAATGTCTTGACAAAAGGTGCGAATCCCATCATCGCCACAAGTGGTTGTCAAAAACGACATGCGACAAAATGTCATGTTAACGTCTATTCTCCATCTCATTGAACTAACTAGGGTGTCATCTTCCATCATCATAATATAGTATTATATGTTAGCATGATGTCTTAGGCATGCCGTTTGTGTATGGAGAATAGCCACTGCCTACCAGTTACAAGTTACCATTTCTTTTGGTGTTATATAATACATTTTCAGAAACTTTATAGAATTATTATAACTGCAATAGTTTTAATATAAAAATCCACTTATACGGACAAAAAACCTGCCAAGGCGATTTGACATTTGGTATAGGTAGCGTCTCTTCAATGGAACCTTGTTGCGCGTCAGTCAACAGACATTCTATACCACAAAGTACAATTCCTACAGACTAGACAGAAGCCATTCATTGTTACCTGCACAATTGAACAAAATGACAGTCGCACAGCCCAAGGCGGGTCAGGCCTTCATTGCCCAGTAGACGAGGAAACTTGACTAGTTTTCGTGCAGTGTAGCCTACCCAGGCGCCGTCATTGTCTTTCCAAACGGCACTGTGCCTGTGCCAGACTAATTTCTCGCCATTTGTCTTAACTCTCATCACATGCGAATTCATTATGCCGCTAAAGTTTGATGCTTCATTTATTACTCAGTCAAAGACAGATTTTCCACAGAGATGTTTTCTGTATCTTGACAGTCAACCAATTCAGAATAGAACAGGCGTTCACTACGTAGGCCTGAGCGCTTTCTATGTCATGTTAAGGCTGGCCAGCCGACCCGGCCCCACCCAAGCCTGTAATTTGGCTTATACCTTGTCCGTCTTACAAAGTTTATGCGACGTTCATGTCATTTTACATGGTCAACAGATTTTTTTGGCTCGGCTAAAATAATTACGTTTTATATCCAGAATTAATGTTTATACATTTACTAATACCAGCAAGTGCATTTATTGTGTAATGGATATGTCGATAGGTATGTGGAGTTAGTGTACTACGTAACTAAATACAATATTTGAAAGAAAATACAATATTTGAAAGAAAGGGAAACTTGTAAAAAATTAGCAACAAAAAGAAAGGTACAAAGTGGACCCAAAAAAGGTTGGAGCACATTGCTTTTGAAATGACACTGACAATAAAAGACGATCCTCTTCTTCCCTCTTTCTAAGGAAAACATGTATTATCTTCCATGTGTTTTCATATGGTGTAGGAGGCTTGTCTACTTCTACTTGCACGATGATTGTTTCTTTTATCAATGAGCCATGTGTCATGTTTGTGAGAACAGGCCCAATAAACACCAAAAGACAGGGCAAAACATAAGAGCAACAAACAGAAAAGAGGCAGGGCAAAACATAGTTGAATAACCCAGCAAATTATATTCATCTAACATTCATTACATCTAAATACCATGTCTAACAGCTATCCAGATGCTGTGTTTACCAGCGATCCAGATGTTGTATCTAGCAACCATCCAAAGGCTATATATACAACAACTCTCTCCAATCACATATAGTTATAGAACCTTTGAAGCCCGGAAGCTTCTAGCTTTCTAGAAAACTCTTAAACCTGGAATGTTTTTTTCTAGAACATATCTTACAATATTCTTTTCTAGAACAGCTCCAAGAATGTTCTAGTTGTGGAAGGCTCTAGAATCATTCTACAACTTTCTAGACAATCTTAATCCTTAACAATGTTTGTCTACTCGCAACCCAACTTAAACCCGAAATTATTTGTAATCTTGCTTTATTTGCTTCTTCACATCTAAATTTAAATATTGTCTTGAGTTATTGGACTTGAGGCTAGGATTAAAATATAGTTTATTGGGGCCATCATATCCGTTGAGCATGTTTCAAGCCTAGACTTGAGTTGCCTATTGAAACCCAGTCAAGTGGAGGTGCTTTCACGTTCGCCAACATATACTCAACTCAAGGTTGAAGTTTTATATGGTTTGTTTCACTTGAACTCTCACATTTGGAATTTAATCTCATGCCACATTCCCAAACCCAAGAATGCAAATATGTCACGATTAATCTAATTCTCACGTCAGTAAGTTAGAGCCTAAAGTCCAACTTTTAATATGTCAGGTATGTCATTTTGTAGACACAAGGTTGTATTAAATTCCATCCATTGGGAGTCACATGCCTACAATATGAATTGTTTGACGTCTGGAGTGTTTAACGAACCCCAAGGTCCCTATGTATTCTAGCTAATCAAGAGTTTCACATTCGTGGTCAATGTCTTTCAAGTCGAGACCTAGACACACATACACACCATGTTTAACTTTATGCTTGTGTCCACCAATGTTAAAATCTACAAGTGACCTTGTTGCACCCCGAACCCAACCTTATTATTAACTTTAATTTATTTTAAAATCCAAATCAGAGGATTAAACATGTCTAGAAGTTTGAACTCGAGTGGTTTATAGTGTAATGTCCCAAGCTTTTGCTCAAGACATTAAAGGACAAAAGATGATCAAATATTTTTTCGTGAAACAAAAGTGGTAATGAGTAACCGCATAACATACTAACATGTCCAAGGTGTCATTTGCAACCCATGATGACACCCTTAGCATGCACACCAATACATAAAGCAAAGTGACACAAGCAGAAGACTTAATCATACCATGGGACAAGACACCATGATAGACATGAAAAATGAGGCATGGAAGAGAGATAGGGTTTCCAAAACCACTGGAACACCTCCCTGAGATCTCTACTAAACTACCCCTCAAATTTCACCAAGTTACAACAAGCAAAAAGGCCCAAACTACCTGAGTTTGATTTTCATAAATGACTTGCAAGTGGGTTAGACTTCATACCCAAGTTGCTACTTGCAACTCTACACAATAGTTTGGGTTTGACTTTCAGGCTACAGTTGCAATATGCACCCTTGCAGACCTCAGGTGCTATCAACAAAGTGCAACATGCAAAAGACATGCCGACCCCCAAACTCTGACCTACAAACCAAATTTGAGCTCCAAAAAACTTCTTCAATTTGCAAATTGTACTGTGCAAATGAACTTCGGTTACTAGCTAAGAAGATGTTTGAACCTTGGAAACCTCTTGCAATTTGCACGTCTACAAAGTGTAATTGGGTCCCAGACTCTGAACCAACAACACATCAGACTTTAGGACTCACTGGCAATCTACACATCTGCAAAGTGCAAATAGACACAAAACTCTAGACTCTACGACATTTCTGACTTTGGAAGACATTAACAACCTACACTATGCAAAGTGTAGTCGACTTCCAAACCTCTAAACACTTACTACTTTAGACTCTGGAAGCTAGATGCAACTTACATTATGCGTTGTGCATGCGGCTTTTGAGCTCCGTTCAAACTACACTTTGGGGTTTGGGATATGATTGCAATTAGCAACTCGGACTAGCAACCCTGGTCTACATAATAGTTTGAACTATATATAACTCTGACTTCCAAAATAGAATGGAAAAAAAAGTTAAGGCAAGGGAAACAAGCATATTTCCCCCACTCTACGAGGCGTATCTTCCTCAATTTTGAGTTGTTTAGAAATGGTCTCAAGGGTACATTTGTGGGGTTGTGGGCTCTAACTTGTCCACATGAAAACCTTAAGAAGTACATAGTTCCCAAGAAATATGAAGGTATGTGAATTCCACTTTTAAAACTGAGCTGGCAAAAATAAAAACTGAAATAAGATAAAGGAAACTACATCAACACTAAGAACTCACCATGTCATCAAGATGGGTAAGCTCTCGACATGCAATCCAAGTATCCCAGAGGTCTCATAAATCCCCAACGGTGGTACAATGCCACCCAACCATGTGGTACCCTTAGGGCCACCCCACTATACTGAGAGATGGATGCAAGGGTACAATACATACTCACACAAAGCAAGAGAATATGGCAACACACAAGCCAATCAACCATGCATACAACACTCGTTGAATGAACAATCTAACCATAATAAGGATAAGCATACTAGGAATGGACAAGGAGTGTCATCACATATAGCATAATGACTACATGGAACTTACGACATATCATCACACATAGCACAATGGCTACAGGGAAAGTCTGACATTCGCTAACTCCTAGAGTTGTGACATGCCCTTCACACTATGCTTGAAGCTCCTCGAGCGTTCACATTGTAGGGGAAACTCTTGATTAATTCTTTTATATTACCTATTACAAATTTATGTTATCACTTATTAAGAACTCTCCTCCCATTGTTTCATCGATCCCTTTGTATCACGACAATTGAGAGAGAGTCACTCCTTTCCAACCTATATCTCCATCCTATGGCTCATCACGCCCAACTTAGGTGTGGCACAAAATTAAGGTCACAATTTTCTAACATGTGGAAAAAAAATACAAAATGCCATTCAACAATAGAAACCAATCATTCCACAAAATAATTCAATCATATAACTCCTAAATTGCATTTTTTACCATCTCACACAAACTTGCATACCATTTTCCATACCTCCATTAATGGAGTCACATACAATCTTCAATAATTTTCCCATTTTTATTTTTATTTTGAAAGGAAATACAAAAATTGAAACTACCAATGATGTATAATCCACCCAATATCCACAATTTCCAACAAAATTGAGAGAGGGGAAACCAATAAAATTTTCCCATAGTAATGGCTCTAAAATAGACTTTTCAAAATTGAAACCCTACAATTGAAACATGCAATCTACTCATGCAATTCTTGAACCAAATTTATACCTACACTATAAAGGCCATATGCACCACCTAGTCTGGGTATGGCAATGAAGAATTCCATTTAAAATTCAACTCTCAAATCAAATATGCAAAGGGGAAAAATAACTTTCCAATGATGAACACAACAAAATGGACGCAAATCTCTTCTAAATTCCAAGCACACCTCCAAGCAATCTTTCCAAAGCATCTTAAATCACCAACCAATCTCCACTTCCAACAATCTTTTAAATCCAAGAAATTTCTTTCACCAAGGAGAGGAGAAAATGAGAGATAATTTTTTTAACAAAACAAGAAATGAATTTTTAAAACCCTTTTCCTTTCCTATAATTCCCTAAACTTTTTTCCTCGTTTTCTTCCTTTTCACACTCACAAGATATTTTAACATGCCTTTTTGAATTGTTAATTATTTTAAATAACAATATCCATTTTATTTAACTAAATCCATTTAATTAAAACCTCATAATATTAATATTTTCCTACGGCAATTAAATTCATTATGTATTCTTTTCACAACGAATAATAATATATCTTAGGCTCTTCTATGGAAGCATAATTAAATAGCTTTTCCATAAACACAATATGCACGCATTTGACGATAATTTTAAATACAGGGGTTGAGATAAAATTAAAAACATGCAAAGGACTTCCATATACTTTATGAGTTTTCACAACATATCCATCCCAAAATCACCACCGATTTGGGTCAAGTTAACATAGGGATACATAGGATCCATCTCATGCTCGAATCAAATGAGATAAGGGTTACACATAAATGTTAATCTAATATGAATGTCTCATTTATAACCACTATTAGGGAATCACCCTGTACTTGCACACTAATGAAGCAAAGCATAAACACCAAACATGACATCACATCATATAAATCAACTAAGCATCACATCCAATTTGTTAATCCATGTACAATAAACACACCCATATATATATATCAAAGCAATGGAATGGTAACACTGAAAGGTCCAACATATATAATCACAACATATACATCCACAAGAAAATGCCTAAATGCCAATACAAAACCCATTGGAAAACACCTCAATGGCGGGTAAGTGCATGGAAATGGGGGACAAATTAGTGGTCAACCTTGAGATTTTCAGCAAAACATGTTTTCTTTATGAAAACATAATGTGTACATGGTTTAACATGTATGCATTTTTAATGCCTTGAATTCAAATTTGTTATGATCCTAACCATTGAGGCTGTTAGAAATGAAGGCGACAACTACACAAATGGAAATCTGATTATAATATGTTTATGATCTTAAAACAATGTAATATGAATAGAGATTGCATAAGGAAATGAAATTAGAACACATGAATAAACACCATAGAAGAATAAACCACATAACACAATATGTAATGTGGAGAAAACCCTTTCGGGTGAAAAAACTCCACCAAGAAAAGAGGTTCAAGCTGTATTATCTTCAAAATCTGAAATACATAATACATGCACTTCCTCTATCTCTTCAACCTTCAATCCGGCAAAACTTGTGTACAAGAAAACTATGATCTCTAAGATATGCATAACACATACAAGGCACTATATTTATTATTGTATTGTTGAAAAGAGAGAGAATGATAGCATTTGCAAACTAGTTCAAACCCCTCTTTTCAAGTGCACTAACATTCAGAATATGAACTAAACTCAATCACAATGAGAGTGATAAGCTACAGGTATCCTATTCCTTTTTGTTGTCCCTGATAAGGTGTCTCAACTAGAGTTAGGCAAACCCTAAGAAGCCTAGGAGAGCTCAAACCCTAGTTATAAGATATGCACTAACAGACAGATTTCAGGAACAATAACCCACATAGTGATTATAGAAATGCAAATCAAGAGTAATAGTGACTATGCACCTAAAATCTAGAGGCCTGTTAGACTCGGGCGCCCGCCCCAGAGTACTGTAAGTTTCCCATTGGAAAAATTGTTTGCACCAAGTGTTCATATCTCTAAAAAGGATTCCAAATCCTAGTTTTTAGGTCATGTTAGACTAAAGCACCCACCCTGGAGTCCAACAAGTTTTTCAATGACAAAACTGCAACTTTCGTGATGATTGTACCTATAACACCTGCTTCTCCTTCACTTCTTTCCATCTGATCTTCCCGAATCTGACCTGCACAAGAAAAAGAAGGAGAAAGATGGTTGTGGCCATATAGGAGTTTTCCTCAGTCAAACCTCGTCTTTGGTATTTCCACCTCAACAATAGTCAATGTCAAAGTATGCAAATGTGTGTACTTGTCAAGATCAAATTCTTCAATGAGCTTCAAGCACCCACCCTGGAGTCCAACAAGTTTTTCAATGACAAAACTGCAACTTTCGTGATGATTGTACCTATAACACCTGCTTCTCCTTCACTTCTTTCCATCTGATCTTCTCGAATCTGACCAGCACAAGAAAAAGAAGGAGAAAGATGGTTGTGGCCATATAGGAGTTTTCCTCAGTCAAACCTCGTCTTTGGTATTTCTACCTCAACAATAGTCAATGTCAAAGTATGCAAATGTGTGTACTTGTAAACCAAATGTGTAAGCATAAACAAATGCAAGATCCTAAATGACTCAAGCATCAAGGATTAGATCCACAAATGTTTCACTTAAGGAAACAAAAACTTCACCTTAAGGAGATGACATCAATGAAGACTTGTAGAACAAGAAGGCAAGGTAGTCGTATCCGCAGAGGATTCCAAAACTCAAGTTGGAGGCTTCAACCCTTCTCCCGATCGTACAAAGGGTTTGACAACCCCTAAGAAGAGCAAGATAGACTCAAGATCTTGATTCCTAATCCCCACAACATATCTCCATGATAGCAAAGATCAAATTCTTCAATGAGCTTCAACACTTTGCAGACCTTCAATAGTAATAGTAGCAAAATTTTGACATAGTAAGCTTGCATGTGAGTTGTGTGTGATAAAATGATTTTTAGTTCTCTTTAAATACCTAACCTTATGAGGGAAATGGATCAAAATAAAATGCCGACATCACACGAAAATCAAAATTTGAATTCAGAATCTCGAAACACAACCTAAGCTGAAATAAAAAAAAATTGGAATCCTGAGATTTAAGGCAAGACTAGGGCACAGGCACCTAGTCCAGCCCCCAGATTTTGCTCCAAATCAGGCTTAAGGAGGTCCTAAATGTTCAGAATCCATCATCTCTTTCTGGGTTTTGTCGCTAATTACCTCAAAATGTGACATTTCCTCAATAAGGTAGTTGTTAATCAAGGCTTAGATAGGTTTGATAAAGAAAGGGGTTGAGGGACACTAAAAGGTAGGAGCTAAACTCAGTGAAATTATGCTAATCCAAGCATGAGCACAATTTACGACATAACATTTAGCTCCCACTTTAGTGGCCATATGACACTATGTGCATATGCAACTAAAGGAAAGTAAAATACAATAGTCACAAAAAGGATACCCAAAAGGATACTGTAGAGGACGTCGAATGTTGCCAAGTAGAAGGTAGAAGCCCCCACTCTGCAATCCTACAAGATCACAAAGGTTAGGAACTGCAACCTGCAAAGAAAGATATGTTAGACGAAATAATCAAATCAACCTACAAACAACAAACGAATGAGTCAGTCATAAACACTAAAGGGATGAATGGTGAGACATGATTAGGGTGGAAATTGCAAGAGATATATGCCCCCCCTTGTTTCTACTTGCTTAGTCTAAAAAAAAAAAAGGAGAAACGAGGTGGTAATTTTCACACGCGGATTTCAGGGAAATATTGATGAAGAATGCTTTGGTAGGGTTACTTTTACAAATAATGACAAGGCACAAAGAATTAGGTTTGATGAAGAGCAGAACCAATATTCCATGATAACAAACGGTGCAGAAATCTGAATTCGGCAGCCCAAGATAGAGATGTTTGATCATAGATGTGCATTTTTGCTCCTAGATAGTGAAAAGGAATTTTCATTTGTTTACTATAAGGAAAGGGAGTTTTCACTTTTTCACCATTCATTTCTCACTTTCACTTTTAGAGGAGAAGAGGAGGAGAGAGAACTATGATGCCGACCCGACATCCATATCAGGCCCCAAGGTTGGATGCACTGCGGTCCCCAGCAGTAGACAGGTGAGTCGAGCATGAGGTAGGACTCTAAACTGGTCTTCTTGCATCAATTCTTTCCAATTTTATGTATTTTTCCTCATTTTTCGTGCCTTTAGGGTGTTATGGACGAAGGTCCCTATCTAGGGCGTCCACGTCCATCTGGGGCACCCAAGTCCTCTCTGGGCGCCCTAGTCCTCCTGGGGTGCCCTATTCCTCCTGGGGCACCCAGGTCTACCTGGAGAGTCCAAGTCCAGAAAGGACAACGGCCCAAGGGGACAAGGCATAATTAGATTGATAGGGATGAATGCTAGATTTTGATGAGTATGTACTGAATTGAATCCATCATTTCATAGGACATCCCCGAGACATGAGAGCACATAGGTGGTCGACTCATGACATTACTCCAAAGCCACATAGGTATTATCTATGTTGAGGATCATGGTCTCCTTTAGGATATCGTCCTGTGGTGGGTTTTTACGATGCCCACGACGATGGCCCTGATGGAGAGATGGAATGTAGACACGTCTACCTTCTATCTACCCACAAGTGAGATGATGATTACACTTGAGGACGTGTATCATATACTACAACTTCCAGTTTAAGGGTAGGCAGTGCAGATCATAAAGCATCACTCTAAGGAGTATACTCATGAGAGTCACATCTACTATCTAGATTGGGTGGTGAGACCACTCAGACAAGGTCATATCCTTAAGAGACATCAAATTTCCACAGTCCATCATGATTGTAGTTTAATATTTCTGGAATTAACTGTGTACGAGCATAGTTAAGGTCATATCCATCTGTGTTGGTTAGAGCATGGATGTGCAGACATACCCCTAGTTTGTCGCATCATGATCTCTACCATCGCGTTAGTAGTTACACTAGATGGGCGAGGCATGCACCTTCACAGGGGCCTCATGTACACTATTTGAGTGATGGAGGAGGAGAGGATGGTCTATGCATGGGGGCGTAGTATGCTTGTGCACCTATACTGAGACCTAAGTCATTATGTTCACTATGAGGCACACAGTCTGATGATATGCACCTTGTTATAGGTATGGGCGTTCGAGCACATTAGATGCACACGACCAGTGGGGTTTCCAATTGAGCCGACATGGACACATCCATGTGCACATGCCTATCCACTAGTTAGATGGAGATTTGGTGACTTGATGTACTAGAGAGTAGTGTTTGACAGACTACGACACAACGACATCACATGGAGACCATATTGCAGCCACAAGCCTTGGATGGGACAGTGTAGTTAGCTAGCGAGGATGTGGTGCAATCGACTATTAGCTAGTCACCTATATCACATCGTTGTCAGCTTTTACTTTGATAGAGTCACGTGACAGTTCAGATGCGTGCACGGTGTTCCTAGCATGCGCTCAAGCTACATATGCTCAGCGTGTAGCACGACGAGGGCCAATGAGGCCCTGCGACCGACAATCGTCGAGGTAGTCGAGAGTGAGGATGATGGTGTAGTGAATACAAAGCTAGCATCAGAGGCAGACGATGTCAGGTGTACCCAAGCGTACATGGCCTAGTGGGAGACAGCTTGACCTGATCTAGTTTTTCCTATCGAGCATCCCACAGACGATCCACGACCATGGGCGGGACGCGGGGATGATGCAGGAGACGAAGAGGACTTTAGTGACTTCGCTAGATACTATGATGATGATGACGATGACAATGATGATGATGAGGAGACACAATCACGCTTCGTCTTTAGAGAGAGGCCATAACAAGGGCAGTGAGGGCAGCGAGAGGTGGACGACAATGAGGAGACCGAGGAGAGACCTAGGTCGAGATCTCGTGGTCCAGGTCCCATGGCCACTAGGAGATCGAGTCGGCTTGAGTGAGGAGAGGCGAGAACCTCTATGCTCCTAGCTATAGAGGTGACTACGGATGTAGCTATAGTGGGAGCAATACGCGATCGTGGCTAGCAAGATGGCAACCCTGGTGAGGATGTTGTTATATTTCTTTTGATGATTACATACTTATGATGATGTCATATATATGTTTGTTGAGGTACTGATATTATTTTTGTATCGCTTTTGATAGTTGTACCTAGGCACGGTGCAACTTTGTGAGTCGCATTATAGCAGATATAGTTCCTACCAACGCATTCAAGCAGCGAGTGCAGATAAGATACTCACCACAACACTCAGTAGGATGACATGCAAGGTTATTCATGCCCTTCATGAGATACATGGTGGCTATGGAAGCCACACAAGGCCGTGCTACAGGAGATAGAGATCAGGCTATCCATAGAGTAGAGCATGTAGAGGCAGAACTCCAGGCACGGCAAGAGCAGGCTGCGACATTGCCTCCGTCTGAGATGGGCTGTGCCATGACTCAAATCCTACACATTGAGTTAGATCAGGTGAGATCTGAGAGAGATAGAGCACATTCAGATAGAGATAGAGCATAGACAAAGAGAGAGGCTTCAACAGCTGTATTCAAACACACAGAGATAGACAATGGAGCTTATGGGAGAGCTCAAGGGTCTACAATCATGGAGTGCCTCTAGGAGTCACTCGCGCTATGTGACCACACGTGGGCATCCTTTTGTCACTCGCACACCACCAGGTCCCGAGGGTCTGGTAGCCAAGGTTCAGCTATGTGATATGTATCTCATGTATTGTATTGTGACATCCTATTTTGATGTACGAGATAGTCAATTTTGATGTATATTCAAACTCATACCTATATATATATAATGATGTTTTTCTATTAATGTTATTGTGTAACTTGATGTACCACATGTGATTTATGTAAATGCAACAAGTGATAATATTGATGAGCATGTGAAAATGTATTTAATGATATTGTGATTTAAACTAATAAATCCTTGCAGACAACTTAGTAAATACAACAATGATTAAAAATATTTGCACATGAGTAAAGTATGATTTTATTTCAATTAATGCAATTGTAATCTAACAAAATATGGTTTCATCCAATGCAACAATGATTAATTGTGGTTTAAAGATCTTATGCTAGCTTATGAAATGAATTAAGACAAAATGTACTATCTTGTTGAAATTGAAACAATTAATAACTAATTGCTTTATAAAGTAATATCTAACATATGATCTTAAGCATGAAATTTTTGTAAATTCATAGCATTAATAGGTTCTTTAAGAGGCGTACCTTGTTCATCAGCTAATTTATATGCTCTTGGTCCATAAGCTTCAGTGATAACATATGGTCCTAACCAATTAGGGCTGAACTTCCCTTTTTTGCTAGGAAGTGCATTCACATTGCGTTGATTTTCATAAAGTACTAAGTCTCCAACTTTGAATGAACGATGGATGACACATTCATTGTATGATCATTAGATGCTTTTTTGATAAGCTTGAAGATGGTCAAGGGCATTGATACGTTGTTCATCAAGCATCTCTAGTTGTTGTAATCTCTTCTCTCTTTCCATGTATCATCAATAATGTCCCTTAGGGAAACTCACAATGAAGGAATTTCTAACTCTAAAGGCATTATTACATCGACACCATATACAAGGTTGTATGGTGTGGTATTGGTAGCAGTACGAACACTTGTCCTATAGGCCCAAAGTGCATAGGAAAGTTGAGTATGCCAATCCTTCTAATGTTTATTAACAATTTTTTGAAGAATTTGTCCAATAATATTATTTGAATCTTCTGTTTGACAATTTGATTGTGGATAATATGGTGTAGAGAAGCGATGTTGAATGTGCTATTTTTCAAGGAACTTCTTCGCATCATTGTTCTTAAATGGTGTACCATTGTCAGAAACCAAGGAGGAAGGAATGCCAAATCGTGAGATTATACTATCCTGAATGAAGTGATAGATTACTTTAGTAGTCATGGATCGTAGTGGCATAGCTTCAACCCACTTCGTGAAGTAATCGGTAGCGATAATGATGAAAGTGTGTCCTTGAGAAGAAGGAGAGATTTTTCCAATTAGATCCAAGCCCCATACATAAAATGGCCCAAGATGAAACCTGGGCACAAAGTTCCTGGGCGGGAGCTCGAATTAAATTTCTATGTTGTTGGCATTGCGAGTATTTCCTGACGAATGTGAAGGAATCTTGTTCCATGGTTTGCCAATATAACCCCATACATAATAGTTTATGTACTAAAGATTTCCCTCCAAAATGCCCTCTAGAGGCACCAGAGTGAGCTTCTTCTAGAGCAATTGGAATTTCTAATTTGTTAAGACAACATAGAAGAATGCCATTATGGCTTCTTTGATACAACATATTGGATAAGATAATGTAATGTGTTGCAATTTTGCGTATGCGAACTATTGTGTTTTTAGATGTTGAATTGGGAAAGGTACTATCGTGTAAATATTGAAATATATGGGAGTACCATTCATCAACATTTGTGTTACAACATAAGTCGGTATCCTAGGGGGTAACCTTGGCTACAGTTGATGTTTTGATATTATGAATGATGAAATGATATTCATCAGGTGAATCTTCATGGGATATAAGGGAAGCTACACTTGCCATTGCATCTGCATGTCGATTGTCTTTCCTTGGAATTGTGTCAATTGTGAAGGATGAAAATTGTTTTAATAATGATAAGGCAAGATCACGATACTGAGATAGCTTATCTTGCTTTGCTTGATAAGATCCAGTGACTTGTATTACAATTAACTGCGAATCACCATAGATAGCGATGTGTTTAATATTTAAAGACAAAGCAACACGAAGTCCTGCGATCAGAGCTTCGTACTCAACAATGTTGTTTGTGCATGAGAAATTTAGACAGTAAGAAAGAGGAATCGACTTACATGAAGGAGGTACTAATATTACACCAACACCCGAGCTAGTTTGATATCTTGACCCATCAAAATATAATTCTCATTTATCATCCTTATCTATAGTTAAAATTTGATCATCAGGAAATTCCTCATTGTTTTGAATAGAGAAAGGTGAAGGAGCCTCAGCTAAATGATTGGTTAACACTTGTCCTTTTATCGCTTTTAGAGAGATAAAATTGAGATCAAATTCTATTAAAAACATAGCCCATTTAGCTAGGCGACCTGAGAGATCTGTTTTAGCAAAGAGATGCTTCAAAGGATCAAAATTTATCATGACATGAACTTCAACATTTAGGAGATAATGTCTTAACTTCTGTGTTGCAAAAAAAAGAGTCATCATTGCCTGACATGTTTCCCCTCCTCTTGTTAGATAGAGGATGTCCCACAACTCACCCGAGTGACTGGAAGACAGAGAATATATGCCAAAGAAATGACAACCTGCTTAGCTCAGCTTCCAAATTGGAAGTTTTGGGGCAAATAATGCCTTGTAGAATAATTATTCTACTCTAGATGAGATAGATAACAAGGAGATGACTCTCGACACTCGTTTGTGAATTGTACTTCTTAGAATGTTTGAGGTTTAACAGACCTCCCACCGGAATACTCCATTCATGATGCTAGACTTTAATTTCCAAGTTTAGACATTCTTTGCCAAGTCAAGAGGTTAAAGTGTCTAGATTTTTTTCTTTCTACTGCTTGCTATTTTATTTGGCCTTCTAGCCATTTTCTTTGTAGTAACCATGAAGCTAGTTAAGGATGTGTTGTCACTTTTCTCTCTTCTACGTGGCATCAAATTTTGGTTGATTGAGGTTGTGACCCCACCAATCATGTACTATGGGCTCTTTTCAATGTTAATAATCATTCCTTTAGTATTATTAATGTTTATGCTCCCAATTATGCCATGGAGAGATCTTCCCTTTAGAAATGGATTGCTCATTCAATGTTTGCTGCCACTTGGATTCTGTGTAGGGATTTTAACATGATTGAGCTGGCTTATGTTAAATGCAGAGCCTTGCCTACACATTGGACAACTAGTGATTGAGGCTTGATTTGTTATGCATAATAAATTAGGTCTTTTCGATCCCAATGTTAGTTGCTACCAAGATCATACGACTTGGTACACATGGAGAAATTTAAGAGTCAACCCTAACAAGGTCTTAAAGTAGATTGATCGGGCCATGATGTCAGCCCAGTCTTTCTTCACCTTTGCTAGTTGTTATTCTTTTCCAGCTGAGTCATTGGCGGACCTTATCCTTTATGCCCATTTCCCAGTATGTTTTCATATTAGGTGGTAGGACTCCAAGCCCAAAGCCATGAAGACTTAGTTCTTTCTCAACACATCACTTCTCAATCACAAAAGCCACATTGACTCATATTCAATGTGTCTAGAATTTGGAGCCACATCCCATGCATAGGGCCAACTAGATAGCATGGTGGAATGATACCATAACCCATACCTCACAGTTCCTCTACATTATGGGCGGTAGCTTGCCTATTTCCACCATTGGTCTTATGAGACCACCACTCACGAGCTCCACCAAGCCTCTGCAGCTTTGGAGGCTCAGCTGTTTGACCCTGTTGCTCAGCTCTAGGTGGCTCAACTGTGACACCATAAATAGATTGATGATGCTCATACAACTCATGGAGCCCAAATCAAAGCTTGACTTCATTAGCTTAAGATTGGAGATAAAGTGACGAAGGCATTTTTTAGGCCTTACGTGCCTGCCATACTTCTCAATCTATCAAGTAGATTCAGGAGGGACAACAACTCTTGCAGGAGTTGCTTGACATTCTTCAAGCCTTTGTTTGACATTATGAACAAGTCTTTTCAGCTTAGGACTACACTCCAGCTAGGCGAATTGCTTTGCAACAATGTCTTGTTGTAGTCCCTTCCCAAGTTTCTAATGCTCAACACATCTTATGTGACCAACGTCTCACTCAAGACAATCTTAGGGAGGCTATTTTTCAATGGCCAATGACAAAGCCCCTAGCTTAGACAACTTCCCTTATGAATTCTACAAAACATTTTGGGACACTGTAGGCAATGATCTACATAATATTTATCTTGAATCTTTTCAATCTGGTTCTTTGGGAAATTTAATTAACAAAGGCAACATCAAATTCATACCTAAGATTGGAAACCCCAAAGAAATCAACAACTAGAGATTGATCACACTATTAAATGTCTCCTACAAAATCATTGCCAAGGCTTTGGCCCTTAAGCTTTGATCCATGCTCCCTTTGATTGTTCGGCCTAATCAAAGAGGATTCATTAAGTGTAGATTTTTTTTTTAACATCATTGGTGTTTGGTAAGGGATGGAATGGGCTTGCTGCTCTCAATAGTCATCCCTATTCCTCAAAATTAACTTTACTAAGGCCTACAATCATAATGAATGGCCGTTCATTGTAGCCATGTTGTAGACTCTTGGTTTTGGCCCTTGTTTCATACAAATGGTTTAGATGTTGTTTATGGATGCGTCTATCTACATCACCATTTCTAGCCAACAATTCAATTCCTTTAGACTTCACAAGTCCATTCGTCAAGGCTGTCTTCTTACCTCAGGTTTATATGTTTTGGCTGCTGAAGGTTTTGGCTATCTGTTGGCTCAAGTAGTCTCCCAGTCTCGTGTTAAGGGGATTTCTCTACCCAATTCTTCCCAACAACTAGTTAATGATCTTTTTCCAATGATTCTTTTCTCACCATCATTGAAGAGAAGAATAATGTTAAATAAGCTCTTCACTACTTGGACATCTTTTGTCAGGCCTTTAGTTCAAGCATATAATGGCAAAAGACTCAGTGCTATAGGTAATCCTTCCTTCCCAAACTAAGATGGCTTGATTCTTTTGGGTGGAAATGGATTGACCATGGGGAAGTCTTTAGGTTCCTAGGGATCCCCTTTGCTTTCCAAGCCTCTCCCTTTGATTTGTGGCAGGAAGTGATAGATCAAATTGAAAAAAAATCTTCATTATTGGATAACCAAGGCCCTTTCATTGGTTGGTAAGTTTCAGATTTGCTCTAAAATCCTAGCCGCCATGCATGTTTATTACTCTTCTTCTTGGGTCTCTTCTAAGGCTTCCTATTTGAAAATTGAAAAGCTTCTTAGAGATTTTCTTTGGGCTTCTAGTGATGGTCATCAAGGCTTCCATCATGTTGCTTGGGAGTTTTGTTGCCCCCCTCGTGAAGCTAGAGGGCTTGGCTTGATTTCTATCCATAGGCAGGGCATTTCCCTCTGTGCCAAATGGATTATTAGGGCCCTTGAAGGCAATGAAGCCTAGAAAATTCTTGTTATACATTGTATTGGTGCTAGTGTCCCTTCAGGATGACCTGCTTGGAAAGGTTTGGATTTGGGCACCCTTCTCACTATGCGAGAGCCTATTACTATTTAGGGTACTTTTGTCATTAAAAGTATTTAGAAAGCATGGGAAGCTATCAAACCTTGGCTCTGATGGGTAGGAGATGATTTTTGTAATGGCTTATCCATTAATCACTAGTCTATCTGGTGGTCTCCTATTCTTAGCTCTCAAGGTAGGCCCGTGACCAATTTGCGTTGGATTCATGCTTTGAAATTCTTCAAATGAGAAGTGTGTGTTTTGCTCGACTTTATTCATAGAGCCACTAAGAATTTTCTATCATGGCATGACTTCAAGCTTAAATTTAAGCTTGCTAATCATGACCAAGAGACATTTCATGTTGTTATTGATGTTATTTCTCCTCAGATGCTGCATAAGATAGGGGTTTGGTCTCATAATCCCTGGTGGAGAGACTGGAAATGGTACCCGGATACCCCTTTTCAGAATTAGAGGCCTTGCAAAGGTTATCTATGGTTGTCTCTGCACCTTCCTATGGTGGATCAGCTTAACCTTTGCTAGCAACTCCAATACTCTCTTGGAACCTGGCATCAACGACTCCAATGCATTTGGTCAACTGTGCTAGAACCCAAGTTGGCCATTTTGCCTAGTGCATTATGTATCAGGGCCTTTCGCTGGGGGCCCAACTTGCTCATATGGGCATCCTTAGCTCTCATTGTCCCTTTTGTGGACAATTTGAGAAGCTCAAACGTCTCTTTTGGTTTTCTCCCTGAGCTTGGAATTGGATTCATGATTTCTTTAAACCCTTTCAACATACTGCCTTTTCTTGGCACATGGTTTTGGTTGGAGACTAGCCTTGTCTTCTGCTTAAGTATACTCAGATCTAGCATGCTTTGAGAGTGAAGATTCTTTTCACTATTTGGAAAGAAAAAAATACAACTTTATTTTCTAATTGTATTGTTGATGCTCACTTTTCTCTCTACACTAAAGTTATGATATGTTCTAATGTGCTTATGCAGATCTAGGTGCAAGCTAGTAAAGGTGCACTTGAGGTTGTCCATCTTTAGGAGCTACTGGATCACTAGGGGAATGCCCCCTGCACTATTGCAAGGGTTCCACCTAACTCTGCCTCTCCTCCAAGAGGTCATCAGCATGGGCGCAACCAATCAGGTAGATGAGATTAGTCAATGAATCTGTAACATTCTCCTAAGTGTCTATCTTCTTCAGCTCAATCTGTCCATTTGCAATCAACTCTCAAACAAAGTGATACTGAGCATCAACATGCTTAGTTCGAGCATGATACATGGGATTCTTAGCCAAACAGATAACACTCTAGCTATCACAACCAATCTGAATGTTCCTGCAATTAAAACCAATACTTGTACACAGTCTCCTCAACTAAACTGCTTCCTTAGAGACATGAGTAGCAGCCATATACTCTGCTTCTATGGTGGAAAAAGCAACTGTGGGATGCCTCTTACTCATCCAACTCACTACTCCTCCAAACAGAGTAAACACATAGCCACTAGTGGACCTTCGACTATCCAAGTCACCTGCCCAATCTGCATCAACAAAACCCTGTATGTCTAAAGATTTATCAGCACTATCAGTACCAAAATAAACCAAACAATAATTAGGAGTACCTGCAAGATATTTAAACACCCTCCTCGCATAGTTCCAATGTTGTCTACCAGGGTTAGACATAAATCTTCTCAAAACTCCCACTGCTTAGGCAATATCTGGTCTAGTGCAAACCATTGCATACATCAAACTCCCTACATCACTAGCATATGGCACATTAGACATATCCTCAAAATCATCCTCAGTCTTTGGACACATATCTAATGAAAGCTTAGTACCAATGGGCAAAGGAACTCTAACTGGGTTACAGTCTTGCAAACTAAACCTCTGCAAAATAGTATTCACATACTTACTTTGTGACAACCAAAGCTTTCTGTTAACTCTGTCCCTCCTGATCTCCATTCCCAAAATATACCTTGCAGCACCAAGATCCTTCATCTCAAATGCACCTGAAAGTTGGGCTTTAAGCTCACTGATCATACCCTTAGTATTGCTAAAAAATAACATGTCATCAATATACAAAGCAATAACCAGTATAGAATCATCAACACAATAAATGTAAACACAGTGATCCTCCTCGCTTCTAACAAAACCCAATTTCAAAACAAATGAGTCAAACTTTTGATACCACATTCTGGGGGATTGTTTCAGACCATAAAGATACCTCTTTAACTTGCAAACCCAATGTTCTTTTCTTTTTACCTCAAAAACTGTAGGTTGTTGCATATAAATTTCTTCTTCAAGATCTCCATGCAAGAACACAGTCTTAACATCCATTTGCTCAATCTCCCAATCATAAGCTGCAACAATAGATAAGAGAAATCTAATAGAAGTCAATTTAGCAACAGGAGAGAATATCTCACCAAAATCAACTCCCTCTCTCTGGGAGTAGCCCTTGGCTACCAGTCTAGCCTTGTACTTCTCCAATGACCCATCTGCTCCAAATTTCTTTTTGAAGACCCACTTACAACCAATGGCCTTTCTTCCTTTGGGCAAACGAACAAGATCCCAGGTGTTACAAGAGTCTAAAGCCATTATCTCCTCCTACATGGTTAACTGCCAATACAAACTATCATCTACAGAAATAGCTTCCCTGTAGGATCTAGGTTCATCGTTAGTACTCAATAAAGCATATACACAATGGAAATTTGTGGGCTATACCTATCAACTGGATTCCGTTGTCTTGTGGATCTCCTCAAGGGTGAAGTAAGAGACTACTCATTCTTCAGCATGATCATCTGCATCAACTTCTTCTGTAACAATAGATTCATCTTCATCAGAACTACTTGAATCTTCTTCTTCTTCTTCACTCCCCAATCCATCATTCTGTTCTTCCTGAGGTGCATATTGCTACTCTAAATCAAAGTGCACCTTCTTTACCTTTTCATCTTTTTCTTTTGGCTACTCAGGTTCAGAAATAGCTCTAAGTTCCCTGAAAATAACATCTCTAGAAAAGATAATCTTGCGGGTTAGTGGATTCCAAAGCTTATAACTTTTCACATTATCACCATATCCAATGAATGTACACTTTTTAGCTTTTGGATCCAACTTAGATCACTTTTCCTTAGGCACATGAACAAAAGCCTCACAACCAAAATCTCTTAAATGTGAAACAGAAGGTTTCTTACCTGTCCACACTTCATAAGGTGTCGAATCAAGAGCCTTACAAGGAGATCTATTTATCAAGTAGCAAGCAATAGATACAACCTTTGCCCAAAAGTATTTATCCAACTGTGCATCACTAAGCATACTTCTGGCCCTTTCCTTAATTGTTTCGTTCATTCTTTCTAAGACACCATTCTACTGTGGTGTATACGGAATTGTCTTTTGTCTGATTATACCTGCATACTTGCAAAACTCATCAAATTCCTTAGAGAAATATTCCCTTCCATTGTCAGATCTTAATATTTTTATCTTTAAACCTGATTGGTTCTCTACTAAGACTTTGAATTCCTTAAACTTAGTGAAAACTTCAGATTTATGCTTCATAAAATAAATCCATGTAAATTTGGATACATCATCAATGAAGGTTACAAAATAATGAGATTTTTCAATAGATTCATTATCCACAGGTCCAAACACATCCGTATGAATAATTTCTCACTTCTCTTTTGCTCTATTGCTTTCTGAAGGAAATAATTTTCTGTTTTGTTTACCAAACACACAATGCTCACAGAAATTAAAGTGCTCATCAAAATAGGAGAAACCATCCAACAAATTTTTATTCTTAATAGTTTTTAATATATTATTGCTTGTGTGGCCCAATCTACGGTGCCATGACATACATGAATTTTCCATATTAGCCTTAGATACATAGGAGACATTATAAACTGTAGTGGCTTCAAGCTTGAACAGGCTTCTGAATCTCTTCCCCTTTGCTACCACCAATTTCCCTCTCACTAATCTGCAGCCATGCTTGTCAAATGTCACATGCATTCCCAAATCACTCAACTTCAAAACTGAAATCAGATTTCTAGCTAATCCAGGAACATGCAAAATACCAGAGAGGGTTTTAATCCTCCCATCACTGAAACACAACAATACCTTTCTTTTCTTGACAATCAGATATGAAGAGTTGTCGCCAAGGTAGATATTACCTCCATCATATTCTTCATATGTGGAGAATCATTCCTTATGCAGGGTCATATGAAACGAGCATCCTGAGTCAACCAACTAGTGATCATTAGAAACAAGATTACATGTAGAAAGTAAAACTTCTTCACTTGCATTCGAGGACTTATCTGAAGCACTCTCCCACTTTTTATTGGGGTTTTTGCACTCCTTCACATGTCCCCTTTTACCACAGTTCCAATACTTAACTCTGTTCTTTTTACCAGGAGTCTTAAACCGGCCCTTGGACTTGTCCTTAGCCCCTTTCTGATCTCCTTTAGGTCCTCTTTCCTTAGACCTTCCCCTGATACTGAGAGCATCCCCTGAACTATTTGAACTCTTCTTCCTCAATTCTTGTGACAGTAGCACTGAAACAAGAGCATCCAACTTCGGATCCTCAAGGTTAGTAGTGATAGCAAGGAGAACATTCTCCCAATACTCAGGTAAAGAACAAAGAAGTAAGATACATTTATCTTCCTCACTAACATCAACATCTACTGAATAAAGCTGACTCACTAACAAATTAAAAGAATTTAAATGCTCTGCAACTGACTCACCTTCTCACATTTTCATGGAAAATAATTTTCTTTTTAAGTAAAGTTTATTTACCATACTCTTGGCTTGATAGATCTCACCCAACCATTTCCACAACTTGTATGCAGTCTCTTCCTTTTCGACATTCAATAGGACAGAGTCTGAAAGACACAACCGAATGGTTCCCTATGCCTTCTTATCCAGTCTATCCCACTCATCTTGAGAGACATCATCCGGTTTCTTATCTTTTTGAACAACCAACCATTGGTTTCTTTCTTCCAACAAATCTTCCATTTTTAGCTTCCACAACTCATACCCCGTTCTGTTGAACTTCTCAATGTCCATTCGAGAGGTTGATGCAATGGTGGACGTAGCCATAATAACAACACAAGATCTGCAAAACAAACACAACCAAATCTCCCACTGCAGCTACAGCTTCCACACTACCACCCAAAAGTCAAAGGTGGCTAGGCTCTGATACTAAATGTTAGAAATGAAAGCAACACTACTTCAATAGAAATATGATTCGAATAAATTTCAGCAATCTTTTAAGTGTGCATTAACAATGGAGATTGTAATCAAAACATAAACCCACAATACAGAAATATACTAGAAGTAGAATGAATCACATAACACAAGTGTTTAATGTGGAGAAAACCCTTTCGGGTAAAAAACTCCACCAAGAAAAGAGGTCAAGTTGTATTATCTTCACAAAAGGAGATTAAAAATACATTCACTTCCTCTGTCCTCCAACCTTCACTCCGGCAGAACCTGGGTACCTATACACTGTTATATATCTTGCATCTACTATGCTATGGTTTATATAGAATTTACACAACCTCAAGACATTAAATGACTTTTAACAAGCCCATAACACTTATCAAGAGTCAACAATACAACCTTGGGCGTCCATGGCCAAGAATAGACTCTTACGGAGTCATAAATGCTGTCATACATGCATCCTACACTTGAAAAAATGTGCCCATGCAAGCTTGAACGCCTTGGGGCTAAAAATAGCCACTTACAACATCTTATGATGCGTCATATGCTATATAAGTGTCATAGATTCTTATGACAACTTACAGTTGTCATAGAATCTCTTACACCTTCTTATAGCATCTATGACGTGCATCATAACACTAAAAATAGATTATTCCTTCACATGTGCACCCCACTTTGACCAATTACCATTTACCATAGTAAATGACATCCCGTAACTACCGCGGGTAACTCCGTGACTTATCGTGCAGTAACTCCATAATTACCATGGATAGTAAATAATTTTTACCACTGCCGGTGAAACTTGTACATCCCTTATGGGTAATTACAAATAATAAATGGAATAATACAATAATGGGATTTACAAGGTTAATGGCACCTTATCCCAACACAAGTCGCCCTCTTCTTCGTCACATGGGCATGGGGATGCTAGTTGGCCTGACTCAGGCAAGTTTCCTTGCTTGCAACTTGCCATTTCTTTGGTTCGTACCCAACAACCCATTGAGGATACTCCTGAAGAAGATGAAGGTGCTCTCACTGGCTGGGAGTCGATTGATGATGTCACCCTTGGAGATGTGTGGGAAAAACTGATGATCAAGATCTTCCCTCTACTGGCATTGCTTTAGCTACTTAGTGCTCTTTGGGCTTGGCCCTTTTTTTTATCTTTGTGTTAGACTTGGTCTGGTTAGACTTTGTGGGTGTGTCATTATATGACCCTGTTTAGGTGAAAATTGGATTTGCTTAATGTTTTGGTGTTGTTAGATGCTTGAATCCTCCTTTCACCCTTAACATTCAAGGACCTAGGGTCTAGTGGCAATGCACTGTCATACCCTAGGTCGCTTACAAATATAGGGAAACTTGGATTAGGGTGTTTAATTATCAATTTTCCTTCTAGATTATGCTTAATTGAGCGTTAAAACCCTAATTATGCAAATACGGCAATAAATTGACGAATAGCAGAAAAAGCTCTTGCAGGGAGATGTAAAATATCAAATCACAAAGTACCTATTTTCGAGGTTCCAAGGCGGAAAAGTCAGGGACAAAAGAGCGGGCGCCCAAGTCCAATGCCCTGCTTTTTGTCTGGAACTGGGAACTCAGTCTGCAACTCTTTCCTGTTGTTCCAGAGATTTTCCCATCACGGAACTTGGAGGACTAATGAGAGGATGCCCAAGTCCAGGGGGTCTATTTTCTTCCTATTTTGTAATTCCAACACTCCAAGATGTCTTCCTGCAACTTCACTTTGTCCAGCTCCACAACCTATAACCTGCAACCATGAAAACTTTGGGAAGGGGTTGTGGTGTTTAGAGGCTAGTCTTAGTCAAGCCCCGAAGGACACTTAAGTCTCTAAACACCTTTGTCAGATAGAGAGTGCGTGCCTAGGAGGCAGAGGCAAAAACCAAATGAATAATTGATCACAAACACAATATAATGTCACCTTGTAGTGAAGATCTCATGGGAGGAAGATGCTCTTCATTCCATGATGAAATAGATGCTCAAATCTACAAACACAAACACATAGACCACACATATCTACTCTTGCAACACAATGAAATCCTTGAATCACCTTGAGAACACAATAGCTTGCTAGTAATCATCTAGTTTTCAAATGAATGCCTAAACATGCTTTTATATGCAACTACAAACACTCCCGCCAAGATTTCATAAATTCAAACTTACCGTGTCGGCATAGGACCCAAGTAATGGTCACAAGCCGACACCCAAAAATTGGGACAGCCCCAAAATAGGGAAGGACTAGGGCGCGAGCGCCCAAGTCCTCCCCCTATTTTGGGCAGGGTCTAGCTCAAGGGGTCCTCCTAGGTCCCATTTGTTATGTTACCTAGGGCTCATTCTATCGGGATGCCAAATTATCAAGTAAGATGTCCTAAATGCATGCAAAAGACCTGGGAGCTAAACCTTATGAGGGAAAAGCCCCCAAGGGGACATTTTTCGATGTTACATTTAGTCCCCACTTTAATGTATGTATAAATACAAGGCCAATACATGCATTAAAGTACGGTCACAAACACAACAAACACACCAAGCATGGAGAAGACACGCCAATCACATAGAAGACAGTAACATGCACGCAAAACATAGAAAAGATAGTTACAGTCACGCAGAACACAGAGAAGATAGTAAGTGCAAAGAAGACACACTAATGCATGGAAGATAGGCATGATATATATTTTTTTCTTTTTCTCATATATATAATATGCAGATGCAAGTACTCGAAAGTAAATAAACCTCCCATAATGCAGGAAGCACTCATCGTGCTGGTCTTTATACTACATATATGGGGCAACACACACGCAAGACAGGCAAAACCTCCCAAAATGTAGGAAACACTCGTCGAGCTAGTCTTTAGACTACATATGGGGCAACATACACACCAAACAAAGAAAGCACGCCAAACACACACTCTTGAAGACACAGAGAAAACATGGCAGACAAGTGATGGAGTGTACCTATTTCTAGGTCCAACACCATCTCAGGCACACTACAGGCACACACCGATGATTGGGCTTCGCCACAATAATCACCGAAAACACGCTTAAGGGTTGAGTTAGTCACACCGCCTCCATAAAGGACTTTTGAAAATGCAACCCCACCCGCGTCACAGAGACGCCTTACAGTGAAGAGGAAGCATGGCATACAACCCCACCTGCATCACGGAGACGCCTTATGGTGAAAATGAGGTATGAGCTCAAAAGTATACGACCCCACCCGCATCACGAAGACACATTACAATGAAAAAGAGGTATACGCAATAGATTTCAAGATAGATTGATTGCAAACAAACTTAGGATGCAAGAAGTACTCATCGCACTAGTCTGCACCTAAGGACAAGCACATTGCTAACATCTACAACAGATAGCTTACCTTATATATGCCCCCACCTTAAGGTGGTTGATATCATGCATCGATATCAAGCACGCTAAGGTAGGAAGAAAACACACAAGGGAACACAAGCTCTCACAAAGCCCATGCCCCCCAGAGGTGACATGTACTTTACAATCGCCAAATGTTTTCACAAACACATCCCTGCAAGAAACATGTTAGTGTCTACAACATCATGATAAACAACAACATCAATGCATATGATTAACCACACAAAGAGCCAAGGTTATTGTTGTTCTCAAAATTAGCTACGCTCGTTTTTGTAGGCAACCCCCACGAAACTTGTCCGTTTCGTGAATCTACACTCTAAGTTCGCGGACCGAGACAAGATTCTCTTCATCTCGCGCAAAGACTTTTGATATTCTAGACTGGTTTATGACATCCCTGTGAATAGGTTTCTCGATATTTGCGAGGAGCATTCAAGTCGTAAATCAGTTTAAATGTTAACTTAAGTCATTTTTTTAAGAATAAGTTGAATTTGAAATCTTGATATGCAAGAGCGACGAATTTTGCTGCTCTTGCATATCTCTTTTTGACTTCACATGTAAGGTCGACGAATTTTGCCGCTCCTTCATGTCCCATTTGTCTTGTTTTTCAACACATGTGTAGTGGCGGCGAATTTTGCCGCCACTACATGTGTTCTTTTGTTTTAAATGTGAAGTCGGTGAATTACGCCGTCATAACATGTTTTGCTTTTCCTTATTTCCTGCATCAACGGCCGGAATCTCCGCTAGCACAAGATCTTCAGAATCTTGGTCACACAGTGCCATTAATGGCCACTCGTGCCACTCGCTCAGCATTTATGCTCAGGTTATATATTATGTTTTAATGGTTTATTTCCCCATTTCATCCTCTCTCTCGAGCTACCCTCCAGACCTCTCCTCACATTGCTGGATCGCGCCCTCGAAGAGATCAGTCAGCGTTCATCGCTGTCAAACGTAGGGTTTTCAAGTCTTAGAACGGGTAAGTTTTACCTCTCGTTTTCGTTCTACCTCTTCTTCACTGTTTATCAAAGGTGCTTTGTTTTGATTTTCGTGTTTTGTTTTCTTTACGTTTTCGTCTTTGGTTTTGATTAGTGTTTTTTGTGTTTTGTTTCAACACTAGGGCTGCCCTAGGTTTCGCCCTAAAACCCCGATCAGTGCTGCCCTAGGTTTTGCCCTAGATTCCCCAAACCCTGGCTACATGCCATTATTGTAACATCAGAGGATTTCGCCGAGCCTACCTGGATACTACGTAGCCCTTGCCGAGTTCTAATCGACAAATTTCTCGGCCTTCGCACTCAAACCTGCAAATTTCATCAAATGCAAAGACGGTGAAATATGCCGCTAGAACTTCACCTTACCTTTCGATGCAAAGATGGTGAAATATGCCGCTCATACATATATGGAATTCCCCTCATGAGATGTCGGCGAAATTTGCCGACCAAACACCAAGAAGCGACAAAACTCAAATGCAGAGTCGGCAAATTTTGCCGCTCCGACATATTACCTTTGCCTTTCCTATTTCCTGCATCGACGGAAAAATTTGCCGCCAGTGCAAATAATACAAAACCCTCATATGCAAGGGCGGCGAATTTTGCCGCCCGTGCAAAAATGTCCCAAATTTTTTCAACTCTGGAAAATTTCCAATTTTGATTTCCCGAGCCCGCTTCTCCTCTGATTCTTGGCCAACTCGCACTCTAGCCCTTTTTCAAGCGCATTCCCACAGTCGTGATCATCAACATGCAATTTTCCCAGATTGCCCATATTTTCCCTAATTGCATGATCATGACTTTTGTTGCAGTTTTTTCTGTGGAGCTTCGTTCAACGTCAGACTTCTCCTCGGTAAAAGTTCATCCAAATGACTGAATTGTCCCCGAAAAAGGCAAAAGCAATGAAGTACAAATATCAAGGTGTTTTCCCAATCACCTCAGTCCATTCTAATGTTGAGGACATTAGAGATACAGAGATTGGCCATGTTGATATGGTTGAATTTGTAGAGAGAACCAAGTCAAGCAACCCCAGTGCTATGATGAGGAAGATAGTAGAAAGTAATATTCATTTGGTATCATCCTTCCCGGTGGCGGCTCACAATACAGAATTTGTTCTTTAGTGTGCACATTTCTATAACAAAGATATTAGAGCCGTGGTGGACGCTAGTGGTAATGTGATAATCAGGTTGGATCTCGAGTTCATTGACAAGGTGTTCATGTGTCCTCCTGCGACAAAGGTATTGAAGCTTGACTTTGTTGAAGCTCAAAAGGAATATGACAAGAATCCAGAAAAAGCAAAGAAAGTGATCAACAACAAATGGTTGAAGATTGCGAGGTCAAGTTTGTCAAGGTGGCCACGTAGTTTTCCTCGAAGTGATTTTGTGGAAGAAGTTGGTGACTTGATTACCCTCCTCAGCAGGATAAGAGGTTTGTCTTCCTTTTCACAATTTCATGAATGGATGTATCCTTTCATTAAGGTCATACTCTAGGGCAGGCGAGTTATTTTCTGGGGAGAACAAATCAGTAACGCTTTGCATGACCAGCTGACAAAGGTATCCACCACTTCTAAATTCTTCATGACTTCCTATCTGGTATACATTGCAGCCTCCATGAGGATTTTTTCGGGATTATCATCAGAAGGGGATAGGAGAGTAGTCCCAGTATACCAGTATTATTCTCAACTGACGTTGAAAGGCTCAATTCACCATTTTGGGAGAGTGAATGATGCGTTCTTTGCTGTATTCTTGTGCCTTTTTGATCCCCAACTAGAGCAGAGAAGAATTTCAGACGAGGCATGGACAGTGGTTAATGACTTTGGTTGCATGTTTTTACAATTTCCATCTTTCTCATACTTAAGGGTTGGCTTTTTCCAAGGCTACCCTTATATGCTTCCTAGGTTTCCTTCAGACAGACTGGTCTTGATGGAGTTGTGCAGACAAATGATTGTTGTGCATAACAAACAGATGGAACTCAAGAAGCCTGGCTTTAGATTTCCAGTGGAAATCGACAGATATTCAGTGTTGACTGCCGCAAAGGCAAGGGCTATGGAGACAGAAATGCAGTTGGTCACCATGAAGCAATTCAAGAGGAGGCCAAAATTTGACTATCGGGGCGTGAAGGATAAAATTAGGAGGAAAACTCAGTTTCATGAACCTATGGTGGAAGATGTCTGGATATATTTGAGAACAGAGGAAGATATCAGGAAACTGGACTATAGTAGGCTATCTCTAGAGCAAATTGAATATCTGGGGCTTGCTGATATTCCAGAAGATCTTGTGGATGATGGGGAATTGGTTGATGCCAAGTATGATGCAGAAAAGATAGCTAGTACTCCTTTACCTCCAATCCAATGGTCCCAAAAGGAGTCGACTTCATTAAGGAAGAGGTTTGAGCCCATATTGGCTAACACCAATAAATGGCTGGAAGATAAAGGAATTACGCTGAAGGAATTCCTCACTGGTTCGAAAACTGAAGTTCAAGAGCAGACTGGTAAGAAGGTTGAAAACAGAACGAAGAACAAGAGTGATGCTCCATCATCCTCTAAAACACATAAGCCTAAAATCAGATTTGTGACGAAGAAAGCAAAAGTTGTTGAGGAGGAACCTGAAATAAAAGAGATGGAAGTCAAGGAGCCAGTGACTGAAGATCCAGTGACTGAAGAGCCAGCTACAGAAGAGATGGATGTTGAAGACAGGAATTTAGATCAACAAGATGAAGAGGCTTCGTCTCCACAGGACAATACACCTGTTGCACCCCCTGTGTCTGCTTCCCCTATTAGCATTCCTTCCTCTGAATACCCCTCTCCTCCTAAAATAATCTTTGATAATCCCCACAGCACTTTTGAAAATGTTCTCCGTTCTTTTGATTCAATTCCTAGTTTGTCTTCTTCATCTTTTGATATTGGGGACACGTCCATGTTTGATCACTTTGTGATGAATACTAAGCAAGTTTCAAGTGCCAATGTAACAGGTGCGGTTTTTACCAACACCCCGCCTATTGTTTCTACCACTAGTACAAGCACAGTTCTAGGAACACCAGCGGTAGGAATGGATCCCAATGTGAATACTTCTCTGCTTCCACCTTGGTTGTCAGCTTACACGCCAAAGAGAAAAAAGCAAGTCATCTCTCCAGATGATTTTGATTTCACTAAGTTGGTACTTGCAAAACCTAAGGCCCCGAAGAAACCAAAGATCCTTTCCAGGGTACTTGAAGATAAGGGGCATAAATTTCTAGAGATAGCAAAACCCCCATAGGATGCAACTGTTGAAAATTTTGATATGAATGACTACTCAATTTCTAGGGTTGAATTAGGTAAAATCACCCATGAGAGCGCTAAAAATGATATGCAGTCAGCCATGGACATCCTGATCCAGAAGTTCGATAAGGAAAAAGAAATGAAAGATTATTACAAGGCAAAGGCAGAACAGCTGACTGCAGTGGTAAGAAAGATCACTTTGAATTCAGAAGCAGTTACTCCAGAGGCCGTTTCTGTAGAAGACCCCATCATTCTGAAAGCAGAAAAGACTCACCTCAGAGGAAAAGTACTTGAAGAGTACTTAGACAGGATGCGAGCGCAAGGAATCTCTTTGCTCACGGAGGTATTTGAGAAAACGGATAAGATGAGGAAAGTAAGGGCAGAACTCAATGATCTCATTGATGCCATCTCTCAAGATATTGAGTGCACAGAGGATACTCATGATAAGTGGGTGGAAATGAGGAAGCTGAAAATAAGTACCTTGATATCCATTGGTGCCATTTCTAACAGGGATTCATACACTGAAACGAAGGAAGCTCTGATGTACAGGAGCAGTATGCTAAGGAGTTTGATCAAGGATCTTGAGGCTGCAAAAGAAATCAGCGAAGAAAATGATGTCAACCTTTTGCATAAGTTGGAGGAACTACCTTGTAAATTGGTATCACAAGATAACCAATTTCTTTCAGTAGAAGAAATGGTTAAGGAATTTGAAGACATGTTCCAAAAGGAATTTGAAGATAAAGCATTTTCAATAACTTCTGTGGACAACCTCTTAGACAACCAGTTAACCTTGGACAATCTGAAAACCAGGTTAACTAATCATGCCAAGTCAATCACTACAGTGAGGGACGCCATAGTGAGGGCCAGGATGATCTTCAAAAATGCATTCAACCCAGATAGCATTGAAATGCAAGCAGCCTTCACTATGTATGATCACCACATGAGAAAAAGTCATGACACAAATTGAAGCAGTTGGTTTTTCCCCTTAGTTTATTTTCTGATTTTCACATGTACTTTCAAAACAATTTTGGACATTTTTACATGTACATTTTCAATATGTAATTACATGTAAAAATATAGGAAGTCCCAAGTCAATAAGGACTCCTATTTTTGAATAAGTCAAAGTAGTTGAAGATTTCCTAGATTTTCTCAAGGTCTTTCCCTATAAATAAAGGGGACCTCTTTTGTAAATAGCTATCTTTTGTCTATTGCAAGAAAACTCTGGCGAATTGAGAAGCAAATCAAGACTTTGTGCTTTTTGTGAAAATTAATATTCAAATATTTATCAATACAAGAAAGCAAGTTCAATTCCAATCTTTGTCTTGGAATTATTTGTGTTGTGATAGTTTTGTTCTTACGTCTTGCTATCATAATCTTATTTGATAATAATTGAAGTGTGGAGTTTGTTTCAAGTGATTGGAGAGCGCTCTTAATTTGATTCTGATAAACTTTGTGTTATCAAATCAGTTGTGGGTTATATGTTCATGTTTGTGAAAATACAATAGTTTGGAGACTTTGCACTCCAAGTTGTTCTATTTGATTTACTTTTATCATCTTGAAGAGGAGTGAAGACTTTGGGCTGCATTCTACTTCAAATAGTTTCGTTTACAAGTAATCAGTGAGGTAACAGAAAACTTTGCGTTTCTGTGATTTTGTGATAATTTATAAGTTTTATATCAAGAGTTTGAAATATATATATCTATTCTGAAAAAAGAGAATGAGATGAGATGGAACCACCACCAACATAGTTTTTAGTGTACATAAATTTGATAAGTTGTTTGATTTGCAAAAGTTAAATAATTAGAGGGAACCTCCCCTTGCTGAGAGGAGAGACTTTGTCTCATCATAGCTGTGGCTGATATATCCATTTTGCCGTTAGCGAGTTAACAACAAAATATTCACCCAACAGTTATACAATGAATTTGGAGTTCGAGGATAACCGTGGGGCTACATCACAAAGCTCTCCGAATCGAGTACCGCCAAGGCTAGATTCAAAGACAAATAAAGGTGCACAGAGCAGCAGTATTGTTAAGGTTTGTAAATGAGATAAAAACATCATCATAATCACTTCGCAGAAAGCACAAGTGCTTCCACTAGCCAAGTGTTGGATAAAATATACAACCCCATCATCATATTAGGAACTAATTCCATTTTTTGATTGCTCTTGAAAGGGACACTAGGTCCGCATCAGTATAAATGTTTTTCGTCATCCGCCCGCTAGGTGGAAACACTAGAGGAAGGGAAATAATAAATAAGAGAGGAGAAGCACGTATCTTAGGGACAGTCACGTCGGAGGATGCTCCCAGTGTCACCAACTGCAACGCTATGTCCGTAAGACACAACACACAATAATGAAATCAGAGAGAGAGGCAATATAGAAGAATGATGATACAAATAGAAGAAGGTCACAACAGAGGCAGTATCCTAGTATCCCAAACCTTACAAGAGAATTAGGGGTCATCCCAGGAGGCCTAGACAACACATAACACATCACGGGGGAAGCACATCACGAGAGAGATAGAGGGTTAGAGATACTTACCTATAGGGCCCCTCCTGGGCAAGTGATTATCTTTAAGCAAATCATTGTCGTCCTCCCACTCCCTAATGTTAGAAGAAAGTGGGATATAAGGTACCATAGCCAAATTCATGTCTTGCTCATCATGTTGTTCAATGTTAGGATCATTTTTATTTGTTTCAATGTCAGGATCAATGTTTACTTGTTGAGATGCAAGGTAAGCTCGCCGCCTTCTCTTTCTCCTTTTTGAATTTTGAATTTGTTGTGCTTTACGACTTAGTTTTTGTAACATAGGGCTTTGCTTTGGCATGGATTTTTGTGTTGTAGAGGAGGAAGCACCAGGATCAAAGGCCATTTGTCTAGGTGGAATGTTTTCTTGTTGAAGCTTACTAGCATACTTATTCTCTATCCTCTTAGTGATGTCCAAATGACTTGAATATTCAAACAAAAGAGGGACATTAAAGGTCTTCTCTTCCTTAGTGGAATCCAAGGTATGTGAATAATCAACTAAAGAAAGAAGGTTGGTGGGATGATCCACAGAGGTAGGAATTTGATTATTGTTAAATGAATGCTCATTTTCTACCCATCGAATGTTCTTTGTTAAAGGGAGCTCTTCATTCACTAATGCTTCATCTTGGCCAAGGAGAGCAGTGGAATTACTAAAGCTATCCCTAGTCTTCTCATTTGAGTATTTAGTTATAGGGGAAGTAGGATAACTTATGGGATCATCATCAGCTTTTTCCTTGCTACTCATGGAGAAGAACTCAGTTAAGCTTTCTAATATCGTAGGATGTTCACTCATGAGGGTTAAAAATTGGTCAAAATCAAGATCTTTGATAAATGCATGCAAATATACCATTGATAAATGACATGAAGGTGCCATTCCAATGTAAGATCAGATTTTTGAAAAACTTTTCCAACTTTATGCAAAAGTCAAGTGTAAAACTATATGCAAAAATGACCTAGATGCTTGATTTTTTGTATTTTTTTCAATGCAAATGAATGAACAAAGGATGTTGTAAGCATTTTGATCAAGGGAAGAAAAATATATGTCTGATATCAATCCAAAACAACAATAGGATCCTTCACAAATCCAAGATAATGACAAGTCAAAATATAGTGAAAATATGCTAAAATATGCAATTTTTTCACCAAATCTCGATGCACAAGAGCATGACACAAGGTGCTGTGAGGAAGATGATGATGGACAACAAAGTATATCAGTAATAATAGCCACTTAATGACAACACACTTTTAATGCCACTTAAGTTTAAACCCTAGTGAAAATATAGCAAAAATAGGCTATTTTTCATTGTTTTTTAACTCCAAGACCTAGAAAAAGGGGTGTTGTAATGAATTTTAGGAGGTACAACAAATAAAAACAATGATATCAGTCACCTCAATCCATAAAATTTATTACAACACACTTGGAGTGCAAACTAGGCCAAACCCTAGGGCAAAAATAGCCAAAATGTGTGGTTTTTCACCAAATTTTCAATACAAGAACCGGTTAAAAAAGCGTTGTGAAGATTTTTAGGAGGGGAAGAAAATGATTACCTTGATAAGAACCATTTAGTGTAAAAATAACCTTCACAACACACCTATGGTGCAATTTTAGAGAGTCGATAAAGCCAAATCTAGTGAAAATCGTTGTTTTGGAAACCCTAGGTTTGAGATCTTGACACAAAATGTTATGTGAATTCTTTGAGGTCTGATTTATGATGAAAATGAAATACTATCAAATCTAAAAATGAATTCCAAGCTTTAATATGCAAAATGCCAATGCAAATCTAATGAAAATGCATGAAAATTGCTAGTTTTTTGTTGAAATTTTCTATGCAAAAATGCAAATATTTTAAATCTAAATGCAAATTTACACCAAAATGCAAGACTACAGCCAAATTATAATTTGAATGAACCTTTGAAATCAGTAGAAAAATCTGAAAGAAGATTTTGCCTACTAACCCTAGATTTTGGAATTACTAGGTTATATGAAAATTGTCAAAATTTCTAGAAAACCCTAGCAAATTAATGATGCAAATGCAATGCAAATTATTGAATTTTTGTGTTTTTCTGTAGTTTATATCAGATCTGATATAAAAATCATGAATTAAGGAAATTTAGAAATAATTGATGCAATTTAGTAATCTATATGAAAATCCAAGCTAGGTTTTTCAAAATTTTCAATTTTTTTTTGTAATTTTCTTAATGCAATAAGATGAAAGCCTATATGAATGAATGAATGAAATCTAAATATGAAGACACACACTCAGCAAGTTTCAATTTAAGTCCAAAAACATGAGTTCACCAAAATGTAAAGGGTAAAATTTGGATGTTAGGTTTTTGGTAGTTTTGGTGTATATCTTGCTTTCACCCTTACATTCAAGGACCTAGGGTCGAGTTGCAATGTACTATCATACCCTAGGTCTCTATTGAGATGTAGGGAAACTTGGATTTTTATGATTTGATTGCCAATTATGTTCTCTTATGCTCAATTATGCCTTAAAACCCTAATTATACAAATACGACAGTAAACGGATGAATTACGAAAAATGCTTCTGCAAAAAGATGTAAAATAACAAATAATTGTGCACCTGTTTAGGTGAAAATTGGATTGTGTATTGTTTTAGTGTTGTTAGATGTTTGAATCCTCCTTTCACCCTTTACATTCAAGGATCTAGGGTCGAGTGGCAATGCACTATCATACCCTAGGTCACTGTGAGATGTAGGGAAACTTGGATTAGGGTGTTTATTTATCAATTTTCCTTCTCTTATGCTTAATTGACCATTAAAACCCTAATTATGCAAATACGACAATAAACTGACGAATAATAGAAAAAGCTCTTGCAGAGAGATGTAAAATATCAAATCACAGAGTACCTATTTTTGGGGTTCCGAGGCGGAAAAGTCAGGGACAAAAGAGCGGGCGCCCAAGTTCAATGCCCTGCTTTTTGTCCGGATCTAGGAACTCAGTCTGCAACTCTTTCATGTTGTTCCAGAGATTTTCCCGTCACGGAACTTGGAGGACTAATGAGCGGGTGCCCAAGTCCAAGGGGCAGATTTTCTACCTATTTTGCAATTCTGACACTCCAAGATGTCTTCCTGCAACTTCACTTTGTCCAGCTTCACAACCTGTAACCTACAACCATGAAAACTTTGGGAGGGGGTTGTGGTGTTTAGAGGCTTGCCTCAGTCAAGCCTCGGAGGACACTTAAGTCTCTGAACACCTTTGTCAGATAGAGAGTGTGTGCCTAGGGAGGTAGAGGCAAAAACCAAACGAATAATTGATCACAAGCACAACATAATGTCACCTTGTAGTGAAGATCTCATGGCAGGAAGATGCTCTTCATTCCATGATGAAATGGATGCTCAAATTTGCAAAAACAAACACATAGACCACACAAATCTGCTCTTGCAATATAATGAAATCCTTGAATCACCTTGAGAACACAATAGCTTGCTAGTAATCATCTAGTTTACAAATGAATGCCTAATCATGCTTTTATATGCAACTACAAACACTCCCACCAAGATTTCGTAAATTCAAACTTACTGTGTTAGCATAGGATCCAAATAATGGTCACAAGCTGACACCCAAAAATTGGGACTGCCCCAAAATAGGGTAGGACTGCCCCAAAATAAAGCAGGACTAGGGCACGGGTGCCCAAGTCCTCCCCCCCTATTTTGGGTATGGTCTAGCTCAAGGGGTCCTCCTAGGTCCCATTTGTCATGTTACTTAGGGCTTATTCCATCGGGATGCCAAATTATGAAGTAAGATGTCCTAAATGCATGCAAAAGACCCGAGAGCTAAACCTTATAAGGGAAAAGCCCCCAAGGGGACATTTTTTGACATTACATTTAGCCCCCACTTTAATGTATGTATAAACGTGAGGCCAATACATGCATTAAAGTAAGGTCACAAATACAACAAACACGCCAAGCACGGAGAAGACATGCCAATCACATAGAAAATAGTAACAGACACGCAAAACATGGGGAAGACAGTTACAGTCATGTAGAACATAGAGAAGACGGTAAATGCATAGAAGACACATTAATGCATGGAAGACAAAAATGATATATTTTCTTTTCTTTTTCTCATATGTATGAAATGCAGATGCAAGTACTGGAAAGTAAACAAACCTCTCATAATACAGGATGCACTCATCGTGCAGGTCTTTATACTATATATATGGGGCAACACATACGCAGGACATGCAAAACCTCCCAAAAATGTAGGATGCACTCATCACGTAGGTCTTTGGACTGTATATGGGGCAACAAACATGCCAAACAAAGCAAGCATGCCAAACACACACACTTGAAGATATGGAGAAAACACGACAGACAAGCGATAGAGTGTACCTATTTCTAGGTCCAACACCATCTTAGGCACATTACAGGCACACACTAACGATTGGGCTTCGCTACAACAATCACCGAAGACATGCTTAAGGGTTGATTTAGTCACAGAACCGCTCCCTGCCTCCAGAGAGGACTTTTGAAAATGACAGGATGATGCAATCTGCTCTAAGAAATACACCATCCCTGCCTCTGCAGAGGGCTTAAAATAAAAAGGATATACGTGATATCCCGCCTTCGTAGAGGGCTTACATGATTGATTGATTGCAAACAAACTCAGGATGCAGGATGCACTCATCGCGCAGGTCTTTAAACTGCACCTGAGGACAAACACATTGCTAACATCTACAACAGACAACTTACCTTATATATGCCCCCACCTTAAGGTGGTTGATATCATGCATCGATATCAAGGACGTTAAGGTAGGAAGAAAACACACAAGGGAACACAAGCTTTTGCAAAGCCCATGCCTCTCGCAGGTGACATGTACTTTATGATCACCAAATGTTCCCACAAACACATCCCTGCAAGAAACATGTTAGTGTCTACAAAATCATGATAAACAACATTAATGCATATGATTAACCACACAAAGAGCCAAGGTTATACAATGAACTCGGAGTTTGAGGATAACCGTGGGGCTATATCACGAAGCTCTCTAAATCGAGTACCACCAAGGCTAGATTCAAAGACAAACAAATGTGCATAAAGCAGCAGTATTGTTAAGGTTTGTAAATGTGATAGAAACATCATCAAATTCACTACATGGAAAGCACGAGTGCTTCCACTAGCCAAGCATCAGATAAGATATACAACCCCATCGTCATATTAGGAACTAAGTCTATTTTTTTTATTGCTCTCGAAAGGGACACTAGGTCTGCATCAGTATAAATATTTTTTGTCATCCGCCCGCTAGATAGAAACACTAGAGGAAGGGAAACAATAAATTAGAGAGGAGAACAAGTGTCTTAGGGATAATCACGTAGGAGGGTGCCCCCAAGTCACCAACCGCAACGCTATGTCCGTAAGACACAACACACAACAATGAAATCAGAGAGAGGCAATATAGAAGAATGATGATACAAATAGAAGAAGGTCACAATATAGGCGGTCTCCTGGTATCCTGGACCTTACAAGAGAATTAGGGGTCATCCCAGGAGGCCTAAACAACACATGACACATCACGGGGGAAGCACATCACGAGAGAGATAAAGGGTTAGAGACACTTACCTGTAGGGTCTTTGTGCTAAGTCTCATCATTAAGTAAATCATCATCATCTTCCCACTCCCTAATGTTAGAGGAAAGTGGGACATAAGGTACCATAGCCAAATTCATGTCTTGCTCATCATGTTGTTTGTTGTTATTGTCATCTTTGTTTGGTTGAATGTTAGGATCAATGTTTTCTTGTTGAGAGGCAAGGTTTATAACATATTTTTGTCTTCTTCTTCTTCTTTCTCTGGCTTTTCTATTTCGTTTTGTTTTACTGCTTATCTTTTGTAAGGTAGGGTTATCCTCTTTCGTAGGTTTGTGCAATTTAGAAGATGAAGCACCAGGATCAAATCTCAATTGTCGAGGTGGAATATTTTGTTGTTGGTAATGACCTCCTGATCCTTGTAAGGATTTCGGGGGAGGCACCTCAGCATAGGGACCTTGTCCTTTTGGTCTAAGGTTCTCTTCATATGCGGGTTGTTTGTCTTTTGTCGTTTCTTGCCTAGAAGGATCAGGTATTGGGTGTAAAAGTTTTGCTTTGTAGTTTCTATAGCTCAAAAAGGTAAAGTCTGTTCGTAACTCTGATTCTTGTTTAGATTTGTTCCAAAAGTAATCCAATGTAAAGTGTTGTTGTGTACTTGAAGGCTTGTATGTGTTTTGAGGAATGTTCACCAAAATGTTTAGGTGAAAATTGGATTTGCTTAATGTTTTGGTGTTGTTAGATGTTTGAATCCTCCTTTCACCCTTAACATTCAAGGACCTAGGGTTGAGTGGCAATGCACTATCATACCCTAGGTTGCTTACAAATGTAGGGAAACTTGGATTAGGGTGTTTAATTATCAATTTTCCTTCTCTTATGCTTAATTGAGCATTAAAACCCTAATTATGCAAATACGACAATAAACTGATGAATAATGGAAAAATCTCTTGTAGGGAGATGTAAAATATCAAATCACAGAGTACTTGTTTTCGCAGTTCTGAGGCGAAAACGTTGGGGACAAAAGAGTGGGTGCCCAAGTCCAATGCCCTACTTTTTGTCTGGATCTGGGAACTTAGTCTGCAACTCTTTCCTGTTGATCCAGAGATTTTCCCATCATGGAACTTGGAGGACTAATGAACGGGCGCCCAAGTCCAGGGGGCAGATTTTCTTCCTGTTCTATAATTTTGACACTCCAAGATGTCTTCCTGCAACTTCACTTTGTCCAGCTCCACAACCTCTAACCTGCAACCATGAAAACTTTGGGAGGGGGTTGTGGTGTTTAGAGGCTTGCCTTAGTCAAGCCCCAGAGGACACTTAAGTCTCTGAACACCTTTGTCAGATAGAGAGTGCATGCCTAGGGAGGTAGAGGCAAAAACCAAATGAATAATTGATCACAAACACAATATAATGTCACCTTGTAGTGAAGATCTCATGGGAGGAAGATGCTCTTCATTCAATGATGAAATGGATGCTCAAATTTGCAAACACAAACACATAGACCACACAAATATGCTCTTGCAACACAATGAAATCCTTGAATCACCTTGAGAACACAATAGCTTGCTAGTAATCATCTAGTTTACAAATGAATGCCTAAACATGCTTTTATATGCAACTACAAACACTCCCGCCAAGATTTTGTAAATTCAAACTTACCATGTCGGCATAGGACCCAAGTAACGGTCACAAGCCGACACCCAAAAATTGGGACTGCCCCAAAATAGGGCAGGACTAGGGCGCGGGCAGCCAAGTCCTCCCCCCTATTTTGGGCAGGGTCTAGCTCAAGGGGTCCTCCTAGGTCCCATTTGTCATGTTACCTAGGGCTCATTCCATCGAGATGCCAAATTATGAAGTAAGATGTCCTAAATGCATGCAAAAGACCCGGGAGCTAAACCTTCTGAGGGAAAAGCCCCCAAGGGGACATTTTCTGATGTTATAGACCCTAAACTTTTTTTGTGAATATTGTACTATTTTAATCTTTAATATAAAGTTAGATTGGAATATTCATAAAAAAATCTTAACCTCTAATGGTAAAAAACAAACCAAAATGCTTATAAGTGTTAGAACACTCTGATATACTGAGAGGGTGGGTGAATCAATATATACCACAAATTAATCCAATTCAACTTTATCTTCAAAAATATTTTACTTCCTTAATCAGATAAATAGATAATGAAGCAATTCAAAACACTTGATCACATAACCATACCACCATAACACCAGATTTATGTGGAAAACCCTAGAAGGGAAAAACCACGGTGAGTAAGCTACTTGGATCTATTGTCCAAATCCAGCCTCACAAATAAAAATAGGTCACAACAAGTTTTATGGGCTACAACCCAAAGGAAGCTACAACTCCCTAATACATTGTTTTATGGGCTCCAACCCAAAGGAAGCTACAACTCCCTAAACACAGTTTCATGGGCTCCAACCCAAAGGAAGCTACAACTCCCTAAAGTGCTACAACACTTACAAGAAGAGGCTCCAACCTCTACACCAAAACACTTGACAAATTTTCCTGCTTCCACATCTTTTCTCTATTGGAGCAGCATCACAACTTCCTCTGCGGCACAACACAATACTACCTCTGTCATGAATTATGCATTATAGCCCCCAAAGTTCCTTCTCAAACTTCCAGATCATATATCTTTCCACACATACACATATATTCACTTTCACACTCGCACACTCTCTTACACTCATACCACCTTGCAACAATCTTGATCTTTCATTTATATGCTCCGCAAGTCTTCAAAACTCCTCCTTTGTTGGCCTAGATGAAATGTGTAGCATGAAATGTGCAATGACCAAAACATGTCATCCTTCAAGTCATCAATGGTATTGTAGGAATTAAATCCCATTAAGCGGTTCATGCCAAGTGATAACCAAGACCTATTTTACCTTATCACCCATCTCAAAGTTGGCACACTTCCAAACACATAGCACAATCACTTACTCTCACCAAGTTGGCATCACAACCACTTATCCTTCCACGCATTAGCTCCAGACCTAAAGAGGTACCGGAGAGACAAACATTACATGACTTGCAAAAACATTCTCATACATTCCTTTTACCCACTCATACTCCTTCTTGCTGGCGCAAACAAACAGACACTGAACCCAACATCTCTTGCAAACTCTGAATATATAGTCTTGAAATAGAACATTGAAAACTAGACTTGTGGTACTTCTCAACACCTGAAACTTGAAATGAGAAAACATACAAACAATCTGAACATATCTTCCAAACTGCAAAGCCATATATTATAATGCGGTGAAATGCGGTGGCTTTGACTTTCTCCTTCTGACAACCCTAATCAGCAACATGATTAGTCCTTACTTTGCTGACTCTGAAGAACCTTTGCGGTACATCTTATCATTTGAAACTTGAATATATCATACCTCTAATATGTATCTACCTATCCTCCTAACCACAAGATCACATCTTCAAATGCGGAGCATTCCTCTGACTCTTTCTGATTGCAACACCGTTGTACCACTGTCTTCACTCTACTAGCTTTGGAATATTCATAAAAAAATCTAACCTCCAATAGTGAAAAACAAACCAAAATGATTATAAGTGTTAGAACACTCCGATATATTGAGAGGGGGGGTGAATCAAGATCAAGATCAAAACTTGATGATCAAGATCTGCCCTCTACTGGGATTACTTTAGCTACTTAGTGCTCTTTGGGCTTGACCCTTTTTTTCTTGTCTTTGTGTTGGACTTGGTCTAGTTAGACTTTGTGGGTGTGTCGTTATATGACCCTAAACTTTTTTTTGTGAATATTGTACTATTTTAATCTTTAATATAAAGTTAGATAGGAATATTCATAAAAAAAAATCTAACCTCCAATGGTAAAAAAACAAACCAAAAAGCTTATAAGATGTTGAAAGAGGATGCAAATATAACCCACAAGGATAGGAATGATTGACTAGCAACAATTTTAATAAGCCAGCTAGGTGTAGTTAATTATATTAGATAAAAAAAGAGTTTATAGAGATAATACTGTTGCTAATTGCAGTGATTAATACATACCATGACTGAACAAATACAATTGTTAATTGTAGCTGTATACGCCTAAAAATGACACAAATCATCCTAAATAAATATTCTAAATATTTATTCCCTTCTTCTATTAATTAAATAAATGTTCCAAATTTATTTAATCAATTCACTATCCCATAATTAAATAAATTCTATTTATTTAATTAAAATTCGTCTATTTTTCCTACACAATTAAATAATCATAAATTATTTAATTAAGCCTAATTCCTCTATCCTAAAGTTCTAAATTCAAAATTCCACATCACCTTTACACCTCACCTTTTCCACCTCACCTTGTCCACCTCATCAAGTTGCACATGTAATTAAATATATTTAATATTTAATTGCCTTATTTTCCCTCACCCACATGGCCTATTTCTTCTCCAATCAGAGGTCAGTTAACCAATCAATCAAATCTGTTAACTAACCTGTCAGTTGAGTCAAATCCTCAATCAATCCAGTCAGTTCCACAATCCACTCTTCTAACTGATCAGTCAATTCTGTTAACAGACCAGTCAATGGAGTTAACTCTCCAATCAGTTTTGTCACATCCCCCCTTTCATGATGGAGCTGGGACACTTGTCGCATTTCCACTGGTTGCACATTCCTCAACCATCCTCAGCCGTCGATCTGCATATCTCCTCTCAACCGTTGATTTCCATTCTTCCAAGTCTATAAATGAAGCTTCATCCTTCCGTTCTAATGATCCAGGCTTTTGACATCGTTACTCTGCAGAAATATCACCAGCGCGCCTTTGGCACCCTTTTGTCATCTACAAGCTTGAGATCACCATTGTTGCATTGGAGCTCACCTTCATTGCATATCACACCATAGCCGTTCACCATCGACATCCTCAAACAGCTTTAAAAGATTGCACTCTCTAAGGGCTCATCTCATCTGCGAAAGGACGATTCGTGATAGGCAAACAACAGAAGTTTCGAAACGGAAGAGGTTTGCTGTGTTTGTTCATTGCTTTGTTTACTTGAATCTTCTTTGTTTCACTATTTTGTTGATGTTTGGGTCATCTATTATTCATTTGATTGATCACCATTTTACCCTCACATTTTTGGCGCCCACCGTGGGGCCGTTGCCCCTTTATTTCACCATTTTTGAGCTTTTTTGAAGGCAGGTTCCGTACAGGTCTTGCAGAGTCACACACAGGTTCTTTCGGCGAATCTGTTCATTTCCACGGTGCATATAAAGACTATTCCGGCGCATTTATCCTCTCTGCGCATCTGTGTATTTCTGCGGCACTTTTGTAGACTGTTGCTGCGCATAGGTTATAACTGCGCATCTGTTGACTGTTACAGCGCTTCTGAAGACTGTTGCTGTGCATACATTAAAACTGCGCATTTATTCATTTTAACGGCGCATACGCTCAATCTTGCAGCGCATTTATTATTACGGCGCTTCTATTGATCATTTATGCGCATCTGATCACTGAAGCTGCGCATTTGTAACAGACTCAAGTTTTAGTACTTTTCTAGAGGATTTTGCTAACGTTAACCCCTTTGCAGGTGTTTGCTGGAGCGGTTTTGCAGGATAGGCTCGGGTTCAGTTACATGTAGTTGCATCTAATTAGGTCACCTTTCATTTTTTGGGAAAGAGTAAAATGGTTGTTCATTACAAATCTTCATCTAGTCCTAATTAGGGAGGAAGTAACTGGTTTATTTCATGCTTGCATTACAAACACCTTCAAAGTTATTGCTATCTGAGGTTTAAAATTGAACTCATCACTGATCTTGAAGGTAAAATGAACCATTGCTATATCGTGAGACCTGAATTTCAAAGTTAACAATCTCGTGCTTCGTGGTTTTAAAATTGAACTCATCACTGATCTTGAAGGTAAAATGAACCATTGCTATATCGTGAGACCTGAATTTCAAAGTTAACAATCTCGTGCTTCGTGGTTTTAAAATTGAACTCATCACTGATCTTGCAGTTAAAATGAACCATTGCTATATCGTGAGACCTAAATTTCAAAGTTAACAATCTCGTGCTACGTGGATTTAAAATTGAACTCACAACTGCTTTCTGGGATTTAAAACTGAACCACTGCGATATTGCTGAAATCACTTCAAAGTTCTGTTTGAGTAGATTAGCCCATTTAGTTTTTATCTTTTAACTAGGGTGGATTAATCAGTGTATTCTGTGCTTGCGAATGACAATAGGCTTATGCTCTCCCCTCTTCTGGGTGATCAAAATGCCAGACTTGTCATTCTATTTGTTTAACCTTTAGGAGGGGCCTGCCCTTGGATGCACGCTTGTCCAAGCGGGAACGACCCTGAGTGGTAACAGGCTAACGCCAAGCCCTACCGAGCCACTTGAAATAAATTGTGCTTGAGGTGAAAACCTCCTGCAACGAGTGCTGTTATGTTACACCGACGGCCAACCTCCCCCAAAACCCTCTCAGGCGTAACCCTTTGAGGCTGGGAGACTCCATAACGGAGAGTAGCGCCGCCGCACGTGTAACCACTTGAACGGTTGCCCGAATTAACTACCTCTTGTTTTTAGTGGCCCAAATCCCTTATAATCCATTTCTCGCCTAGGATTTTGTGCTTGCTTTTGTCCAAAATAGAGTTGAAAAAATTGCAAAAACAATGGAAAACTACAAAATACTCTTTGTGCTTGCTGTGTTTTCTTGCTAAATTAATTCATAATATCAGATTAGGAAGACCTTTTCCAGCCAAAGAATACCAAAAAACAGAGAAAAATCTAAAAAATTTGCAAAAAATACCAGAACTGTGCATATACACTTTTCTGTTGCGCATACACAGCGACTTGTTGTGCTTTTGTACCGACTGGCTGCGCATACATACCTTTCTGCTGCGCATATACACTTTTTTGCTGCACTTTTACAGCGACTTGTTGCGCTTATACACCGACTTGCTGCACATATACTTTTCTGCTGCGCATTTACACACTGTTACTGCGCATACATACTTCACCAGAGTTGCGCTTTTACAGCGACTTACGGTGCATTTACCTATTCTTGCTGCGCATCTGTTTCTGCGCATGCGTGACAGTGAGCATTTGCCCTATTTTTGAGAAATTATCGTCAGCTGTTCAGAGTACCCATTTCGGCCTAGTTTCATTTTCCGAGGTCAGAGTCAACCTTGCAGTTAATCTTCATCCGTTTCACCCAATTCTCTCTCTTTCGTCGGTCGTCCCAGTCACCTTCTGTCCAAGTCACTCTTGTCCCAAAGTCATTCTGTCCCATACCGATTCGACATAGGTACTTCTTCGTTTCATTTGTGAATTCACGTAAGCCTAGTAGGTCACAATACCTTTGCTAGTAGTCTTGTTGAACGACTAAGCCCTACACAGTAAGACTGGTATCGACTACCCTTGCTAGTGGCTAGAGTCTTGTGTCAACCGTCTTACTTGAAGTCATTGGGCGAGAGAACCCTTTGTCCAAATCTTGTCCTAGGTATCCCATTCATAACAGTCTTAGTCGGCACCTTGCCAAAATTTCTAATCCTAGTCCACTTCATCCCACCCCACCTTGCATGGTTCTTACTCGATCCCAGCACAACAAGCTAATTGAAATGGCCGACTCGTTCGATCACATCGCCCCACCACGCGATGATGATGATGAAGAAATTTCTCGTGAAGAATTAGTGGCACACATGCAAGATAGCAAATTCCAACGCCTAGTGGAGAAAGTGCTCCTTGAGGACCCCACCAAATATTTCCATCATCTTGCTAGTCTCGGAATCAAACTCCCCGCAGACTTTGACATTAGCTCCATCATGGAAAATGCAGACAATGATCATGAGAGGGGCACAAACGACACAGTCCCACATGCACATGAGAGGGGCACAAATGACACGGTCCCCCATGCCAATGAGAGAGGAAAGCAACCCATAGATCAAAATGCTCCTATGGCGGATGTGAGACAACAAATCGAGAGTCTAAAGCTAGAAATCTCCAACCTTAAGATCGGCACAAGTTCCAAGAACTACTCCTTAGAAGATATAGCACCATACCCCTTTGACAGAAGTTTGGTCATGAAACCATTCCCCTATCAGTTCGAAATTCTGAAATTTGATAAATACAAAGGGAAGGGGGACCCTAGAGATCATATCAGGGAATTCACTGCAGCATGTTTAGAAGTAGCTCACAACGAGACCTACTTAATGAGACTGTTCCCAAGATCTTTAGGAGGTCAAGCTATGGAGTGGTTCTCGCGTCTACCACCAGGAATCAAAACTTTTGATGAACTTGTCAATAAATTCATAACGCACTTCTCTTACAACATAGAACACGAAGTATCTATGCTAGACCTATGCAACACCAAACAAAAGGGTGGTGAGTCTTTCGCCACCTTCTTACAACGATGGAGACAGCTAGCTAGTAAGTGTTCTTACGACATGCCTGAGAAGCAACTATTGGAAATGTTTGTCCACAATTTGAATCCTGATCTTAGCTATCAGATTCAGATACAATGCCCTACCTCATTCGCCAAAGTCATTGAAATGGGGCTATTCATTGAGAAAGCTATGATCACTAAAGGAACTCTCAAGCTCTACAAGGACACACCTCCTTCCAATTACACAACTGACAAGTCAAAGTTTTGGACCAAGAACAAGAATGTGGTCAACGATGGAGTAGTGGATGCCAAGGCGGCAGCCCCTAAACAACAACCCATATTCACTCTTAAGGAAGAAGCAAATAACGGTGCACTCAACAAGCCAACCCCTCGGGAACCTAGACCTTGGTTCAATTCAAATCCAAGGAGGAAATTCGCACCGTTAGGAGAATCTCAAGAATCGGCCCTCAGAAAGTTGTTGGCTAACAATGAAATTTCTCTACCGCCAACAAGTGACTATGAGCCTATAGTCAAACCTCCCTATTGGAAGGACACAGACTATTGCGAGTATCATCGAGGAAGGGGACACACAACCAATAATTGCATCCATCTTAAGAATGTCATACAGGATATACTGGATCAAAATCAGGGAGGAACACAACAGCATACCTCCAATGAATCTCATGTAGCCTACCGGGATCCTCTTCTAAATCACAACAGGCTGTATACCAACAATCACAACAATGGTCACAACCACAACAATGGTCACAACGGCAACAACTCCAATGGCCATCCCAATAACGACAACAATCGCAACCGGCTAAATCAGAACAGCGGGTCGAGTAATGCTAACTATGCAAGCGTTCCATTTGAGTACACCATTAACTGCATTTCAGAACATCTTCCGCAGGTCAATGTCATCTCCCCCAACCAACAACTAGGACCTAACAGAACTGGTTGTAGTATGATTACCCGCAGTGGTAAAGTCACGATCAACACCACCCCTCCAAGGTCGTCGCCATCTCCGTCTAACTCCCGTCCATACAATGTCATCGACCAGTTACAGAAAACCCTGGCTCACATTTCTATATTGGAGCTCTTGCGTCTATCTCCTTCTCATAAGGAGATTCTCGAGAAAGCCTTAGTGGAAACTACTGTCCCCACTAACCTGGCCCAAGAGAAGTTTCAAACCATGGTTGGCAATTTGACATCCTCCCCTTCCATATCAAACACTGAGCAAGATGACCTTTCCGTATCTCAACCCCACAACACTCCCCTACACATTGTCGCATTCGTACACAAGCACCGCATCAAGAGGGTTCTTATTGATGGGGGTGCCAGTTTGAATATTTGCACGTTGAAGCTAGTCCTTGCATTGGGGTTCTCCGAACAAGCAGTTGATCCACGGAGGAAGATTACCATAAAAGCCTATGACGAGGAAGAGAGAACCACAAAAGGCACGGTTGTCCTACCAATTCAAGTGGGACCGGTAATCAAAGATGTGGTATGCCAAGTCCTTGATCGGGAACTTGCTTATAATATCCTACTAGGGAGACCGTGGATCCATGCCATGAAGGCTGTCCCCTCAACCTACCATCAATGCATTAAATTCCCGCACAATGGCAAGCAGGTTACCATTCAAGGCGACCCCGATCCCTACCAACACTGCAATTCTTTCCAAGCAAAACCTGAATGTGTCATACCCAACAATCGAGCCCACATTTCCCCTACCTCGCAACAAGACCATTCCACTGAAGCTTCCTCCTCACGGCCTAAACCAATGAAAATCACCATAAAAGAAAATGGCGTGGGGGAATACCAGATTGAGCACAGCCTCAACCTTGCAAAAATGCCCTTGTCTCCTCGCTCCTTTGGCAAACCCAAGCATCAACCGAGGCATTTTCCAAAGCCATCTGCTCCTCCTACAACTCCCGCAAATCCCTTTGTAAAATGGGGGACCTTATCTGATGAGACAGAGGAGTGAGATCTCCTGCAATGGCTTTATGCTGAAGAGGAAAACACATCCCAAGAGCCGCCTAGACTCCCTACAAAACTCTATGGACAGGGTGAAACCATTTTGCACAGGATGGGATATGAAGGACAAGGCCCCATAGGCCTCAGAAAAGAAGGAATCGTTGAACCCATACAACCTTCTTCATCCTCTTCGGCTAGAAACACAATTGGCCTAGGGTACAAAGGTAAAGGTAAAGCTAAAGAAAATGCCTGCCTAGTGGAGACAATTCAAACACTCCAAGTGGATAGTGACGCAGATTCAGATGAGTCGAATGAGTATGAGTGGGACGAGCTAACAGAGCACTCCTACGATGACAAGGAGATTGACACCATCCAAACTCTTAGCCCCTACCATGAGGGACAGACGCAACGGGACAGACCACTAGAGTTTGATTTGCCCCTCCCTGAGATTATGGCTTTCGAGGAAAGTTTCGATTCCATTGCGATAAACAACCTGGAGGAGAGTACCACCCAGAACACTACCCCCGCCAGTGCCCATAACAGTTCCATTCACAACATTAATGAATCAGATCTCTCATCCAACTCCCTTCCCCTCTTGCACCCTGAGCTTATTGACTGGGATCTGCAAGGAACCCCCCAATTAGATATGTTCCAGAACGATGACGCTTACATTGACTATATGGAACTTAGGGATCACTTACCAAGAGGAGATCATAAAGCTGGTTTTGCTATCGAACTCAATACTGTGGCTTACTTCGGGGAGGGTGCCAAGCCTTCTAGGCGCAAAAATATAAAGATCAAAAAGGGATCTGACGGTGAAAACTGCCATGCGGCAGTGTCAGATCATAAAACAGTAAAAAGAAAGGACGTATCTGAAGCTGAAAACCCAACTGTGGCACCTGACGATGGAATGCTTGACACCCTCCCAAGTGATATGTATCAAGAAAGGTCACAGATCGTGGTGGAGCCAACAGAGCCAGTGAACATTGGAACCGAAGAGCAGCCTAAGATTATCCACTTTGCAAAATCTCTCACGCCGCCTGAGAAAACCAGGTTTGTACCATTCTTTAAAAAGAAGAGAGGTAGCTTTGCTTGGTCATATGCCGACATGCCAGGTTTGGACCCAAACCTGATTCTACATCACTTGCCATTGGATCCAGGGGTGAAGCCCGTAAAGCAAAAACTGAGAAAGATGCATCCTCATATTGCCCTTCTGGTCAAGGAAGAACTCAAGAAATTGCTAGATGTGGGGTTCATCAGAGCCATAGACTATCCTAAATGGATATCAAACATTGTGCCAGTATCTAAGCCGGATGGCCGAGTTTGACTATGCAATGATTTTCGAGACTTAAACAAGGCATGCCGCAAAGATGACTTTCCGTTGCCAAACATTGACATCATAGTTGACCTTACAGCAGGACATACAATGCTATCACTCATGGACAGATTCTCCGGATATAACCAAATCAAAATAGCACCTAAGGATCAACACAAAACAGCTTTCACATGTCCATGGGGTACCTTTTGCTGGAATGTCATGCCATTTGGGCTGAAAAACGCAGGTGCTACATATCAGCGGGCCATGACAACCATCTTCCATGACATGATGCATGTAACTATGGAAGACTATGTTGACGATATCTTGGCAAAATCCATCACAAGGGATTCACATCTGGACACATTAGAAAAAGTCTTTCAACGGTTGGATCAATTCCAAGTAAAATTGAACCCGAAGAAGTGTGTGTTTGGGGTCACATCAGGCAAGCTGCTAGGCTTCATCGTGTCAGCGAACGGCATAGAGGTAGACCCGGTCAAGGTCAAAGCAATCATGGACATGCCACCGCCTAAAACTCTAACACAGTTGAGATCCTTACAGGGCAAGCTCCAAGCCATCCGCAGGTTCATCTCACAGCTGGCAGACAAGTGCCATCCTTTTAGCCATCTCCTACATAAGAACGTTCCATTTAAATGGGATGAGCAGTGCGAAGAGGCATTCAACAAGCTCAAGGAGTACCTCATGAATCCTCCTATACTCATGCCTCCGATCCAAGGAAAACCTTTGATTCTCTACATATCTGCTACACCTACTGCTCTTGGGGCTCTCCTAGCGCAGCAAGACTATGAGAACAAGGAAAGAGCTGTGTACTACATCAGTCGAACCTTAGTGGGCTACGAGTTGCAGTACTCACAGGTGGAACGTTCATGCCTTGCGGTGGTTTTTGCCTCACAAAAACTCCGACACTACATGTTGGCACATCCTGTCAAACTCATTGCCAAGATCGACCCACTAAAATATCTTCTCAGCAAAGCAGCTCTCACGGGTCGACTAGCCAAATGGGTCATGCTTCTTAGCGAATATGATATAGAGTATGTGGATAGAAAAGCCATCAAAGGGCAAATCATCGCTGACCAGCTCGCTGAGGCATCATTACAAGACACTTCACCAATGCAGTTTGAGTTTCCTGATGAGTCTTTATTCACTCTGTCTACATCTCCTTGGAAACTCTACTTCGACGGGTCTTACACCAACCATGGATCGGGGGCAGGTATCCTGTTTATCACCGCCCAAGGCGACACTATTCTAAAGTCCTACAGGTTGTTATTCCCATGCACTAACAATATAGCGGAGTATGAGGCTTTGGTAATTGGTCTCAAGATGGCCACTTAGTGGAAAATCCAAGCACTATGTGTCTACGGTGATTCTCAGCTTGTCATAAACCAGGTTAACGACGAGTATCAAACCAAAGATGAGAAGCTCATCCCATACAAACGGATGGTCGACGACCTCAAAGCACACTTTGGGACCATCTCGTTTGAGCAAATACCCAGGATAGAGAACAAAGCAGCCGATGCAATGGCGACCATAGCCTCTCTTCTTGAGATACCTGAACATGAGTCACGGTATGAGTTCTTAGTAGAAACCATTCGACAACCGGCTTATGATCTCCTCGAAACCCATTCCATTTGCCTCCTAGTAGGATCTGATTCACCTTGGTATGGTAAGACCTACACTTACCTCAAGGACAATATCCTTCCTTTGGACCTCTCTTCCAACCAAAAATGAACTTTCATCTGACAAGCCTCCCGTTACACCATTATCGCCAATACCCTTTACCGACGTGGTCTAGACGGTACTCTACTCCGTTGTCTAGAACAAGAAGAATCTGTAACTGCCTTGCGAGACGTGCACGAAGGGATCTGCAGAACACACTCCAGCGGTCCTTCCTTAACTAAGAAACTCATGCGTTTGGGTTATTACTGGCCCAATATGGAAATGGATTCATATCAGTTCATCAAAAAGTGCAAACAGTGCCAGATACACGGGAACCTGATTCATGCACCTGCTCAGGAGTTGAGACCTCTAACGACACCCTGGCCCTTTTGCCAGTGGGGACTTGACCTCGTGGGAAAGATTCATCCACCTTCTACCCACGGCCATAAATTCATCATAACCGCCACTGAGTACTTTACAAAGTGGATTGAAGCCGTTCCCCTATCAACCGTCACAGGAAAGCAAATTTCCTCTTTCATTCCGAATTACATTATCTGCCGATATGGCATCCCTTCATCCATCATAACGGATAACGGGAGACCCTTCAAAAATTAGGATGTCCAGGAACTTTGTGAGCGTTTTAAAATCCAACATCGTTTCTCCACTCCATACTATCCCCAAGGTAACAGCCAAGCTGAGGCATCGAACAAAACCATTCTGAAAATCCTAAAGAAGACTGTCAATGAAGCTGGTCGCGATTGGCACGTCCAACTCAATCCCGCTCTGTGGGCCTATAGAACCAGCATACGCACTCCCACAGGTGCTACACCCTACACCCTCGTCTATGGTTCCGAAGCCATCCTTCCCATTGAGGTCGAACTCCCATCCCTTCGGGTGTCGTTGAAAGGTCTCATATCAGACGAAGAGTACAGAGTCTCCAGACTACAAGAGCTAGAACTGCTAGAGGAAAGGCGCCAAAAAGCTTTTGACCATCTCAAAGCCTATCAACAGATGATGTCAAGAAGCTACAACCACAAGGTTAGACCAAGATGCTTCAAGGTTGGGGACCTCGTCCTAAGAGAGAACCCTCGCAATCAGCAGGACATAGAAAAGAAAGGTAAGTTCGAGCCTAACTAGCTTGGGCCGTATGTAATTGTAGCTATTTATGGATCGGGGGCATATCAGTTGGCCACATCAGAGGGTGAGTTGTTTGATGATCCAATCAACAGCATGCATCTTCGCCGGTTCTATACCTAAGAGAACCCCAATGCCAGGGGGCACAATAAAATCAAAAAATCAAAAAAATCAAAAAAAGTTGAAAAAGAGAAAATACACAAAAAAAAAAAAGAGAAGAAAAAAATAGAAAACATACAAAAAAATCGTCCTTTGGTGAAAACCTGGCAAACAGGCGCCTTGGATAGGTATCATGATGAAAATCTGGCAATCGGGCGTCATGTTACTTTCTAGCTTCTCGTGCAAATAAAAACAAGTGACGAAAACCTGGTAAACAGGCGTTACTTGTGACGAACCGCATTCTCCATCTTTGGGGATCCAATCACCTTGAGCCCATTCTCCCTCTATTTTCCCCATTCGACCCATATCCATCCCACAAATAAACACTTGACAGTTCCCTATCATGGCTTGATACTCACCTTGTGGCCTTGTCGACCAAGGTTTTTGTCCCATACCGTCTCCTCAATGTGAGCCTAGCGTAGTGTCTCTCGTCAGTGTCTATGGTCTGAATCTGTGAACTACGTCGCCTCTGCGCCATCACGTAGGCAAGGCCATTATTCTAATGCGCCCCCGAGGCTTCCACCTCTCCCAAGGTCCCATTTGTCTCCTTTCTTGTCTTCATTCTTGTCGTCTTCCTTCTAGTCCATCCATGGTCCATTAGGGTTTACCCCGAACTACGTTGCCTCTGCGTCGTCACGTAGGCAAGGCCATTTAGTAATGAGCCCCCGAGGCACTAGGTCAGTCCCTTAGGGTCCGTCTTCTCAATAAGGATTGTGCAACCTTCTCATCAAGCAAGCAAACGCAAGCAAACCCTGCGCTTCAAGCAGAAATCTTGACAATAGGCATCTTAACCTCTCCATTGCAAAGCAAATACCCAAGGTCTTCTAAATGATTTTATGCAAATTAAGGCAAGAAATAAACACATATCAACGCAAATATGCTTTGTAGATCAGAAACAGGGTTAAGTTACAGAGTCTTGATTTTTGCTATCATACCTTCCTATGCTACTCAAGGATGCCAAAAGCTAGAGATGCTATGATGGAAGCATGATTACTTTCTTTGTTTGTTGTTTGTGGATTAAACTTTAGTAATGTGAAGCCTTGTCTAAGGACATGATCGGCAAAAGATCATCGAGGACATCAAAGGTCTTACAGGAACAGGGGCAATCCTTGCTTGTTGAAATGCAAGAAGTACTCAGGTCATCTAGATTCAATTTTGACTAGATGCTTGTATTAAACTTGCTAAATCACACTCCATGTAAGCGATACTCAGGTCATCTCGGTTCAATTATACCTCGATGCTTGTATTCACTTACAACATTTCAGAAAAGTACCAAAAACAAAATGCCCAATGATGAAATAAAGCAATTTAAAAGCAAAGCATCCGTCCTATATCCATATACACATCCATGCATCCGTATCCCATACAATCCTCATTATCCCAACTATGCAAAGTAACGATATCAAGTAAAGTTTCTAGGTCATTCTATCACAACCATTCTTCTATCCATCATGTCATTCTTGTGTCGATAGAGTACATTTGGACTTCACAAAAGCAAAGCATATAGGAGCATATCATATCATTCGTAGGAACTAGTCACGCACATGATTAGGTTAGTAGAATGCACCATCCAATGCATTAGATCACCAATACATCATATCACTATACTGCATCACCACATAGTACTCATGTTACAACTGCATACATTCAAAGCATTACATCATATAAGCATCCAGTAGTGTCCCATATATCTATACAACATCATCACATAGAAACCATATCACATATGTATACATTTGCATTAGATCATATAGACATCACATATACAGTTACATCATAACATAGAAATCATGTTTCATATACATACATTTGCATCATCACATAGACATCATATCACATTTTGCATTCATTTGTCACATTAGATCATATAGAAATCATATAGTAGCATATCAAAATGTATCTCATATAGCATCAGATAGACCATCTAACTATGCAATAGAATCACATCATACAATAGAAGTAAAATCATCATCTCATAACGCATGCAATAGATACACAAAGATGCATCATCATCCATACTATCATATAAAAGAGGTCCAAATGTACAAATATCACCATCTCTCTCAAAATCAAAGTGTCATATACAATATACGTCTAAATAGACTGTAATACATGTCCCAAAAATGCCCAAAATCTGGTCTGTGTCTACCCCTGTTGCTATGGGCCACCACTGCCAGCTCCTGACTGCTGAGGTCCCATCACGGATGCCCCTGACTGGGATGGACCCGCTCTGTGAGCCACCCCGGACTGACTCCGAAAGCTCCCTGCCCTCTGGCTCGACGCCACGGCACCATGGTACAAGCCTCGGTAGTACTGTGCCTGTGACTGCGCTCTGGCTAGGTCTGTCTGTGCCTGTGCCAATTGCGTCTGCAACTGGCCTACCTGTGCCTGTGCCTGCTGCACCTGCCCAACCAGAAAAGAGCTAGCTGCGTCTGTACCCATAGCGGCCACTGCAGTATCCCGCTCTACACGGATAAGGCGTACCCGTGCATCCGCCATGTCTCTCTCACGAGTCAACCCAGCGATCACCGCTGCGTCTGTATCTCGCCTCCTCTCCACTCTCCTCAGTTGTGCCTGCATCTCTCGCACCTGTCCCCTCAGGCTGGCTATGGTCCTCTCATGTGCCTCACCTTGCACTGGCCCCTGTGCTGCCTCTGCCTGTCCTAGCCCCTGCTGCTGCGGCACCTGCTGCTGCGGCACCTGCTGCTGCGGCACCTGCTGCTGCGGCACCTGCTGCTGCGGCACCTGCTGCTGCGGCACCTGCTGCTGCGGCACCTGCTGCTGCGGCACCTGCTGCTGCGGTACCTGCTGCTGTGGTACCTGCTGGGGTGGTGGCATCTGTGCCTGCTGCGGCACCTGCTGCTGTACCTCTCCCTGTCCTGGCACTGCCTGCCCAGCCTGATCTATCCTCCTCCGCTGCCTCGGCCTCTCTGCAGCTCGGCCACCCCGTCGTCCTCGTCCTCCTCTAGCGCCCCTCTGCCCTGGGCCAGCCTCTCCCTCCTCCTCTGAGTCCGCCTCATCAATACGAGGCACCAGCATACCGGGTCCTGAATATCTCGGGAAAGGATGTGCAGTGATCCAGTCCTCGTACTCCTGTGTGACCCCCGCATCTGCTATCTCTCTCCGCATGTCCCATGCCATGTAAGGCAACTGCTGGAACTCTGCCAGAGCCTCCTCATAAGAAGCCATCGGCCCCCATCGGACCCTCTCTGCATGCGTCCGTGCAAACATGGCCTGTCCCTATGGCATGCCCTGTCTCCTGCCGAACTGTCTCAACACTCGGCCCACCATCTGTCTCTCCAGTATGTGCCGTGTCCGGCCTATCAACCACCTGGTCTGGAAGCAGTAGGGTAGCTCGTCTCCCTCGTCATCCCAGGGCTCGCAGTCCAGATATGGTCGCCAGACGACCACATCTACCCCATCTAAAGTGTGCCTCCAATACTCTAGCTTCCCCAGCCTGTGCTGGGAAATCACTCCTGCATAGCCATAGCTGTATGGCTCTCCTCGCTGCCTAGCAAAGATGCACATCGGCCTGGTCACCGCTATGTGCTCCCACAGCCAGAACTGTAACAGCAACACCCCAGCCGATAGACTCGTGCTGCGGTGGTACACCACCTGATACATGTCATGATAAAGGTGGGCCAGCACGCAGGGTCCCCACGCATATCGGGTGCCCTCAGTCAGCATCCGCTCCATGATCCTGCCCCATCCAATGGGGAACCCGTGCGATCTCCTGTCCGGGCATACAACGCCCCCAATCAGTCCAGCCACAATCCCAGGGAAGTAGTCATAACCGTCATATATATCCTGCCAAGGGATGACCTGTCCCACCAGCTCGGGATCATCAAATACTCGCTGACACTCGGTGAGTCCCGCGTCCCGCTGTGCATCGTACTCCACTAACTCGCCTACCACGGGCAAGTGCAGTATCCTGTAGACATCCTCCAGCGTCACGGTCATCTCTCCAGTAGGGAAGTGGAAGGTCCCATCCTCACTGTGGAATCTCTCCACGGCAGCTGTCAATAGTCCTCGGTTCGCCCGCACCTCAGGCATAAAGCAAACGTAATCTAAACCCATGGCACCAAGCGCCACTCTGTCAGCCTCCGTCAGCATGTATCTCTGCAATAAAGGCATAGGGAACGTCTCCCTCGACTGCAGAGTCTCTCGTATCTCCTCCTGCAACCACGCAAAGCAAGGCATCAGTCTTAAGCCGCGTATACCATACTCAACATATCTACTGAACTATATCAACTAAACTTAACATTTCAAATTGATCAAAACAGCACACTACATCTCTTGACTAGATTCCTGCAATCTCGGAGATAGCTCATCGATTCCTGCGTCAAACAGGACGCTAATCGAATCAATTTGGCTAAGTAATTTGCCATCCCAAGCAAATGCGCCACTACAGGTGGTAAAAGCGCCGTTCTAACACATGCGCCGCAGAAATCCACGCATGCGCCGCGAAATTACGCATGCGCCGCAAGAATCCACATATGCGCAACTTTCTCAAATGCGCTGTTATATTTCACATATGCGCGGCAAAAATACAAAAGCGCCGCCAAATTACGCATGCGCAACTAGAATACACAAAAGCGCAGCTTTCACGCATGCGCCGCCGAAACTGACATATGCGCCGCGAAAACACAAAAGCGCAGCTTCGCGAGGCATATGCGCCGTTCTGCGTTTCGGCGCATTCATTTCACCTATTTTCTACGTGCATTTATGACGCCTAAACTCGACCCTAGGGGAAATTTTTCGAAGCACATACCGGGGGTCCTGCCTCTGCTGGCTGCCCAAATCGTCGGACTCGCTCGAATCGGTGCTCCTCGCGTGGGATATCTGCTGCTCTGGCCGCCATGCTGCTCTAAGTTTGCTTTGAGCTCTCTTCCTCCAATCCAGATCAACCAAGTGTGCAAATGACTATTCTTGTGGACCCAGCTCCTATTTATAGCCTCCAAACCCTAATTCTGGCTAGGTGATGACTGTGACTACTTCCCGTGTCCGTTTTTCCTCCCGTTTTCTTCTCACATCCCTGACCGCGTCCCTTTTCCTCCAACCTATCCTAACCCCTTCCTCGTCGTGAGATCGTCTGTCTCCAAAACTTTCGCCGTTTTTCCCGTCCAATCTCCCAAGGGGGCATCCTATCGTCATTTAACCTGTACCAGGGGCAAACTGGGGCATGTATCATCATTCAGACTATCAAATTCTTTGAAGCAACGCTGTAAACTGCATTGCATCAAAGAGGGGCAAAATGTATACGCCTAAAAATGACACAAATCATCCTAAATAAATATTCTAAATATTTATTCCCTTCTTCTATTAATTAAATAAATGTTCCAAATTTATTTAATCAATTCACTATCCCATAATTAAATAAATTCTATTTATTTAATTAAAATTCTTCTATTTGTCGTACACAATTAAATAATCATAAATTATTTAATTAAGCCTAATTCCTCTATCCTAAAGTTCTAAATTCAAAATTCCACATCACCTTTACACCTCACCTTTTCCACCTCACCTTGTCCACCTCATCAAGTTGCACATGTAATTAAATATATTTAATATTTAATTGCCTTATTTTCCCTCACCCACATGGCCTATTTCTTCTCCAATCAGAGGTCAGTTAACCAATCAATCAAATCTGTTAACTAACCTGTCAGTTGAGTCAAATCCTCAATCAATCCAGTCAGTTCCACAATCCACTCTTCTAACTGATCAGTCAATTCTGTTAACAGACCAGTCAATGGAGTTAACTCTCCAATCAGTTTTGTCACATCCCCCCTTTCATGATGGAGCTGGGACACTTGTCGCATTTCCACTGGTTGCACATTCCTCAACCATCCTCAGCCGTCGATCTGCATATCTCCTCTCAGCCGTTGATTTCCATTCTTCCAATTCTATAAATGAAGCTTCATCCTTCCATTCTAATGATCCAGGCTTTTGACATCGTTACTCTGCAGAAATATCACCAGCGCGCCTTTGGCACCCTTTTGTCATCTACAAGCTTGGGATCACCATTGTTGCATTGGAGCTCACCTTCATTGCATATCACACCATAGCCGTTCACCATCGACATCCTCAAACAGCTTTAAAAGATTGCACTCTCTGAGGGCTCATCTCATCTGCGAAAGGACGATTCGTGATAGGCGAACAACAGAAGTTTCGAAACGGAAGAGGTTTGCTGTGTTTGTTCATTGCTTTGTTTACTTGAATCTTCTTTGTTTCACTATTCTGTTGATGTTTGGGTCATCTATTATTCATTTGATTGATCACCATTTTACCCTCACAGTAGCAATTATAACATATGAAAAATTAGAACCATGATGACTACTAATTAAAGAAACATGAAGGATCCACTGCAAGATAAGCAGAGGCCATATACACATAATCATTGATACATAACATATGCCAAAAACATGGAAACCACAAACATAGAGACCAAATGATCATCATTTGAATTCATTCACCACTAGCCACTTAGTGGAGATACCCTCACAACTAGCCAACCTATTCATATTAGCTTGGATGTTCTTGATATAACGGTGATTCACATGGTTCAACATGTCTTCATTGTAGATAATGGAACCAAGAAAGGCAAGCACTTGAGTGTTATAGGCAAGATGAGTGATATGAGAACCATGACACTCATGTTTTGCCTCAAGGGAAAGCAATTGAGATTTGATGTCAAAAATCTAAGTAGCAAGTTTGCAAAATGTAAAAGTGTTCTTTTTAACAAGTCTATACAAGTTGGCCATCTATAAAGAAAAAGAAGCAAGAAACATTTGCAACTCAAGATCAATAGGATAAATTGTGCCAAAGAACATGGCGAGAGAACAAAGCTTCCTTAAGAAGGAAAGGAACAACTAATAGTAAGACTCAAAGACAACATTATGGGAGATAGAAAGGCCAAGAAGAGCATGTTTCTAAGACACTTGTGGAGGACACCAACAATAAACAAGGAAGATAAGACAAACTAGAGGTGACAGGCATGAGGGCACAACCACAACACATGCTTAATTGTTGTCCATTTGGGACAAAATAAGATAAGGGCAGGGGCTGTTAGGAAAGGTTGCAATTGATGGGAATCTTAGATAGTAAAAGTTTCCAAGCCAATAGTTGACTTTGAGCAACATCTTTGGAAGACTAGAGACGAGAGGTAAAAGCCTGCCAGGTGGCGATTAGAAGGGGGCAATTCTATTTTGCATTGAGGTTGATAGCTATATGGGAATAGTAAGAAGGAGGATGTGATACACATTCTTAAGAAGAAAGGAATCATCAAGGTGGATAATACCAGTCCACCAAATTGAAGAGGTGGCAAAGCTAAGCTTGTGATGAAGGGAGTGATTGACCTAAATGAGGTGAACCAAGATTTGTTGCCAAGTGCGCCAAATGTTGAGGAAGGAAGGAGAGGCCTTGGGTTTAAAAATGGAGCCATAAGAGGCTTATAATGCTAAGAAAGGACACCTCATTGGCCACTAGTGGTGGCAGAGGCAAGACGATGGCAATCCAAGTGTTTCCATGGGCTATCAATGTAAGCAACACAAATGATTCATTTTGTGGTGAAGCTTAAATCATGTGTAAATGGGTCAATGATGCCCAATCCACCTTAATCTCGTGGTTGAATGTAGTGGTGCCTTTGTAGCACCCCAATTAGACAAAAAGAAACTTTATGAGAGTTTCACCACCTAGAGGTAACAAGACTTGGAAGGTACCTAGTAAGACGAAATATAAACATGCTTGCAAGCAACATTTTATTAGCCACTTGAATGCGACCTGCCATGGAAAGAAAACAAGTGCTCCTTGGACGTAAGTTTCTATCAATTCCACCGCCACATAACATGTCAGACCAAATGGATAGTCGGTATAGCAAGTAACCACACCATGATGGACCATGTTCAAAGCAATAGGGTTCTAGGGCGGGTCATGAAAAATTCGGTTTTATGCCTTGACAATCTGGAGCCGGAAACCAACGGTAGAGGTCGAGCCCGTCCAAGGTGTCAGCAATTTCATCATCACGGCGTTCCCAGGCGCCACCAAAACAATAATTATTTCAAGTGATGGTCTTGGCTGCTTTGCATACGTTTAAATTTTCACGTGAAGGAAAGTTTTGGCCACATCGTATAAATTCAAACTTTTTGCCCTTTCGCAGGCCTAGTAAACCCAAATAGGTTCGACTACTCTCCCAGGGCCATGGGCGAACGGCTGTATGTTGTACTCACGAGAGACACAAAATCTGACTTAATAATTTTCTAAAAAGTTGAACTAGAATCTACATAGGCGGGTCCCCGGCCCGGGGAAGGCGCATAATCCTCAGTCTGAAAAGGAAGCCTTACCTAGAAAATAATCTGGTAATTTCTACCGACCAAAAAGATGCGAAATCCGCCTGGGAAGTATGCTTTTCTCACCTTTATTTCCATCCTAACTACCTATCCAGTCCAGAAGCCGTAGTAGATTTAGTTTTACAAATTTGCTTTAAACACGCTTTTCCCGCCCGTCGGTGCAAAAGATTTCAAAAGAAAAAAATCTACATTCGAGACGATCTGTGTGCAGGTACGGTTAAGTATAAGTTTAAAAGCTTAGAAGGCTACGACGCTCCACGGGTCCTGTATCCTATGTACCCACTGGGACCTGGCACCTAAGGCGCCAAATAACCGTCTCTGTCTCCGCGTGTTCTGTCTGTTCAGGTTGTCTTGTTAGCGTTTGTTGGTTGGTGGGCCCTCCAGGCATTTAACATTTTCCCTTGATCCTTGACTTCCATTACTCAAACTGCCACTCTCTATCCACAAACTAGCCCTAGAAATTTCTATAAAATCTACTCTTCCCCCTCTGCCATTTGCACATCTCTGTTTCTAGTTGTTAGTTGTCAATAGCCAGCTTTTTGTTCTGTCAGCGTTTTGTGTTTTTTGAAATCAATGGCGCTGGTAGTGTCGGGGCTTCTTATGGCGTTGGGCGTTTTTACTATGGCTCAAGTTGCTTATGGTTCGGGGTGGACTAGCGCCCACGCTACCTTTTATGGAGGCAGCGACGCATCAGGAACGATGGGTGAGTACTATTTCCCTAGTTTCCGTGGAATGTAAACTGTTACCGCTTCAAGTTCAATTTTTAAAAAGGTAAGATTTGACATTTTGGCTTTCGATGCAGGTGGGGCATGTGGGTATGCAAATCTGTACAGTCAAGGATATGGCACCCACACGGCAGCTCTGAGCACTGCGCTGTTCAACAATGGCCTCAGCTGCGGAGGGTGCTACGAGATTAAGTGCAACGACGAACCACAATGGTGCCTGCCCTCCTCAATCGTTGTCACCGCTACCAATTTCTGCCCTCCTAACAATGCGCTTCCTAACAACAACGGCGGGTGGTGCAATCCTCCTCTTGAGCACTTTGACTTGTCGCAGCCCATTTTCGAGAACATTGCCAAGTTCAGAGCCGGAATTGTGCCCGTCATGTACAGGAGGCAAGTTTTCTTCAAAGCATTACACCCCCTTTCGCTTTCTTTTCTGTGACCGACTGAGGCTTAACATATCTTTGTTGTTTATTGCAGGGTGCCCTGCCAGCGAAAGGGAGGAATTCGGTTCACCATAAACGGTCATTCATACTTCAATCTGGTGCTGATCACGAACGTTGGGGGAGCAGGAGACGTTCATGCGGTGTCAATAAAAGGGTCAAAGACTGGGTGGCAGGCCATGTCGCGCAACTGGGGCCAAAACTGGCAGAGCAACACTTTCTTGGATAGGCAGAGCCTCTCCTTCAAGCTCACTACCAGCGACGGAAAAACCGTCACTTCCTACAACGTGGCTCCCGGCGGCTGGCAATTTGGCCAAACTTTTAGCGGATCTCAAATACGGTAGCTTCTCCCAATTTGTAACCAGGTCTAGTGGGTATGTTAGCGATGGCATTGGGGCTAAGATTCAAGTTTTAGTTTGTCTTAGCCTGGGACTGTTTATTTCAGTATTTTGGTCTTCTGAATGTATTGTCGGGATGCCGTGGTGGTTAAGAAATGCCACCCGTTCCCTTTATGAATGGTATTTGCTTTTTGGGTAGAAATCTGGTTGATGGGCGTTACCTGGCAGAGGAGGTTTGTCGCCTCCCGCACTTACCAACGCCCTTTCCAATGATGTAGAAGTGTGTTGTATGTCGTCCATTGTCCGCACATTCCAGAAAATATCTGCATACATTCTGTAAATCTTGTCTCCTCTATATTTGAATTCCAGAAAATATTTGCATACATTCCGTAAATCTTGTCTCCTCTATATTTGAATTCCAGAAAATATTTGCATGCATTCCGTAAATCTTGTGTCCTCTCTATCTGAATTCGCTTATTTTATCAAGTTAAAAATATGTTCACTTTCGTCAATTTTGTTTCACTCGAGGGACTAATAGCGGGAGTGGGTTTCTCTTGTACTTTTTTAAATCTGAGTTGTTGACATTAGCATTAATTAAGATGAATTGTTAAGTGAAGAAGATTTCAAGATTTCATCACATAAAATTTTATTTTGTAAGCACCGTAAATATGAATGGGGCACGGAATTCTTCTATTTTTACAGAAGCACTCACTGAACTCACATTCTCGTTAATATAATTTAGTGTTTCAACACTGACCTGGGGTTTAACTGTAAGCCACGAGGATTAAAATTTACACTTTGACAAGAGTATGAAAGAAGTGAAAAATAAAATGTCACCGCTACACACACCTATGCCATTTTTCATTTAGTGTTGTACTCATTTTTAGGAAATAGGTAAATGGTTCACTTTTGTGTAAAGTTGGGTTCATTTGTCTAGTCTTCACCTATTCTTAATGATACATATTTCTACATATTTAGTCTTCATTTTATATGTAAAGTTGGGTTCATATCTCTAGTTTTTGCATATTCTTAACTAGTGCTTGCACTCATAGGAGGTTCAAGGAATATGTCGATAGGAACAACTGATGACTTTAGAAATTTTTTTGGTGTGAAGTTTTTTTTTTTTAATTTTATTTCTTTCATTCTTTTTTTATGGCATGAGACAATTTCGAGCACTATAATGCTCACATATAAAAGTCTATCGGCTAATTATACTTGTATCTACATATTTAGTCTTCACCTTATATCTATTAATGCATTTGCTTCATACATGCATTTATTACACACTTATCTCTACACTTACCTATGTATAGTTGTTATACACCTAAATATGACTTTATGGTTACCTAAGGTTATTTTCATGGTAGACTTGACCCTTGTCTTTTTGAAATTCAAATTCAAAATTTGGCCAATTGATGACTCCTTTTATTTTCATGTCTTGAGTTTACTAAAGATATATTTTACGAAATTTGATGTTATGTACTAGTATTTAAAGACATTTAATTGTTTTTGTTTCACATCCACACACATTGGAGCATTCTATCTCATTTTAGAGCATTGAAAGAGCAATCATTAGCAAAACATTTGCATTTGGTGTGTTAAATTGAGTAACAAATTTGTTGGGCTAGGTGTCATATACCTTGCAATCTTAATGTTTGAAGTATTTAATTTAATTAATTATTTGTTTGTTGTACTCACATATTTGGGGCATCCCACTTGGAATGGCACTATGTGTCACATTTAGTTTGTATTTTGGAGTGTAATACTTAGTATTGTAGAATTTGCTAATTGCAACTATGGCACTTGTATGAGAGTTGTTGGAAAGAAAAGAGCATGATGAGAGAGTTAATTGTGTATTTGAAGAGAATCATGGAACAATTATGGAAATGGTAGGATAAGACTATTTGAATGCCCAAGTTTGGTAGTGGCATGCTACACCCTTATGCTTAATAGAAAATGTGGCTCTAACTAAACGCTCTTTAATTAGAACAACTTCCTATTACACATTAGGATACTAGCCATTGAAGTTGTTATCTTATTAGTATACGTTCTGGAAGAGTAAGATTATTCGGGCTATATCCTTTTGTTGCAATTCAAATTGAATGATCAAACGATACCAGCTAAAACTAATTAAGACTAAAGAAAACAAACGAAACACAGTGATAGAAGTAGTAATTCACAGAAACATATGCAAAAATGAAAACTATAAATGACGAGGAACCTGGCACTAGGCGGGCAACCTCATTACCTAGGACGATAGTGCATGACACAGATGTCTGCGCTTAGCATTGTAGTTTTTAGGACATTGAAAACTGGAAACCCTCATCCGTATGGCTTTGCATTGATTTCGATGAATTCCTATTGACAACTGAGAGGAACCTCTTGCAACAATTTAATGAAAAATACACGAAATAACAGAGATAGCAGAAATACAAAAGGAATTTATTGATCGCAGGCCACTTCAAGGGGGCAACCTCTTTTGAGCAAGCTCAATACAATAAATTCGTGGATGCCTTCATTGGCCTCAACACGTACTTATATGCTAAGTCTAATCTAAACAACTATTACTTCCCATGAATGTGGGATAATACAATATACTCACGGGACGACTAACAAAGCATATGTGTCCAACAACAATATTCTAACAAAGTAAAGAGAAGGGTTAAACACGGGTTCCTAACATCCCTTCCCTCTTAGAAAAGCTTTGTCCTCAAAGCTTAAGATGTGGAAATTGTTGTTGAATCTGAAGGAGTGGTTCCCATGTAGCATCCTTCGGTTGCATTCCGTGCCACTAAATTAATACCTTTATGATGGATTGAGAGCGAAGCTGATGAATGTGCTTGTCGAGGATTGCCTCCGGCTCCAAAATGATGGATCCTTCGTTATCCAGTTCTGGTAAAATAGTTTGTGCTCTGATGTTGGTGCCAAGAACTTTCTTTAGACAAGAGACATGAAATATTGGATGAACGCAGGAAGGAGGAAGCTCCAATTTATAAGCAATTGACCCAATCTTTTGAAGAACCTTATATGGCCCATAGAACTTTGGAGCCAACTTATGACGCCCTTTGAGTTTCAGGGGTGATTGCTTGTATGACTGTAGACGAAGAAAAACCATATCACCTACTTGAAAAGTGTGCTCAGAACGGTGCTGATAAGCTTGTTGTTTCATTCAATTTCTTGCCATGTGAAGATTGTCCTATAAGATGCAAAGAATCTGATCCCGAGTTCGGAGAATCGTGTCGACTCCCTGAACTAGTGAATTGTTGGGGGTGTATGGAAGGAGCACTGGCGGTGCCTGACCATAGACTGCTTCATATGGAGTCATTTTAGATGCAGTGTGGTAGGAGGTATTGTACCACCATTCAGCGAGAGGGAGCCACTTTGCCCACTGATGCTGTTGTTATGAGGTGAAGCAACGAAGATAAGTTTCCAAACATTTGTTGATAATTTTAGTCTGACCATCTGTTTTTGGGTGATACCTCAAATTCATCTTTAGTTTGGTGCCAGTGTGTCGAAATAGTTCTGTCCAAAAATGATTGGTGAAAGTTGCATCACGATCTGAGACAATGGAAGAAGGGATGCCATGAAGACAGTAGATCTGATCCATGAAAATTTGTACGAATGAGGAAGCGGTATAGGGATGGCAGAGGACACAAAAATGACTATATTTGGAGAGGCGATCAACCACAACCAAGATCACTGTCTTCCCTCCAGATTTCGGGAGCCCCTCAATGAAATCCATAGAAATATCTGTCCAAATCCGTGTAGGGATGGGTAAGGGTTCGAGCAATCCAGAAAGGAGTGTCGTTTCAACCTTGTTGTGTTGGTAGGTATCACATTCATCCACCATCTGTTGAATTGCCCTTTTCATTCTTTTCCAAAAGAAGTTACGCCGTGCCCACTCATAAGTTTTGAGGAACCCAGAGTGCCCTGCCAATGGAGAAGCATGGAGTTCATAGAAGACAACCTGTTGAAGATCTGTGCACTGGGGAAGCACTAGACGACCCTTGTATCTTAGAGAAGCACCATCCCAAGAGTAATGCGGTACGGCAGAAGGGTTATTGGCCAACTATTGGATGATTTGAGATAATAAAGAGTCATTGACATAGCCCTGTTGGACAGATTCCAACCAATTTGGAATAGGCATAGAAATAGCTGAAAGAGAAGCTTGGTCATCAAATGTGCGAGAAAGAGCATCCACCACAATATTGTCCTTACCCTTCTTGTAAGTGATCTCATAGTCATAACCCATGAGTTTGCTAACCCATTTCTGTTGGGCTGGGGAGGAGACCCGTTGTTATAGGAAATATTTTAGACCCTGGTGATCAGTCTTGATGCAGAAATGATTCCCTAGTAGGTATGGCCGCCACTTCTGTACTGCATGCAAAATAGCCATAATTTCCTTCTCATATGTAGAGAGTACTAAATTCTTACTAGAAAGGGCTTTGTTGGTGAATGCAATGGGATGTTCATCTTGAAGGAGAATGCACCAAGTCCATTGCCGCAAGCATCACTCTCAATAGTGAAGGTCTTGGAAAAATCTGGCATAGCTAGAACAGGTGTAGTACACATAACTTGTTTCAGTTTTTCAAATGCACACTCAGTAACATGTGTCCATGTAAAATCATCCTTTTTCAACATAACTGTTAATGGAGCTGCAATCTTCCTGTAATCCTTGACAAACTTGCGATAGTAGCCAGTCAGTCCCAAAAAACCACGGAGGCTCTTGAGTGTTTGAGGATGCAGCCAATTTTTCATGGCATCTATTTTTGCAGGATCCACTAGAACCCTTTGGCCTGAAACAATATGCCCGAGATACTCCACTTCTTTCTAACCAAAAACACATTTAGACTGTTTTGCACAGAGATGATGATTAGAGAGAAGTTGCAGTATGAGACCTAGATGTTGGAGATGCTCAGCCTGTGTTTTACTATAGATGAGGATATCATCAAAGAAGACCAAAATGAATTTCCGCAGGTAGGGCCAGAATATTTTATTCATCAATGCCTGGAATGTTGAAGGAGCATTAGTGAGGCCAAAGGGCATGACCAAAAACTCATAGTGGCCATCATGCGTGTAGAAGGCCGTTTTAGGGATATCATCCTCATGAACCTGAATTTGGTGATACCTAGAACGAAGATCCAACTTGGAGAAAAAATGAGTGCCATGAAGCTCATCAACAACAGGAATTGGAAACTTATCCTTGATTGTGATGTGATTAAGTGCTCGGAAGTCAATGCAGAGGCGCCATGACCCATCTTTTTTTCGGACAAGAAGAATTGGTGAAGAAAAGGAACTGGTACTAGGGTGAATAATACCTTGCTTCAGTAAGTCTCGAACGAGCATCTCAATCTCTGTCTTTTGGTGAAATGGGTAGCGGTAGGGCCTGATGTTGGGAGGAACACTTCTAGGAAGGAGCTGAATATGGTGGTCCTCTGGTCATGAAGGTGGCAATCCCACTGGTTCGGCAAAGATACATGCATACCTATCCAAAATTCGTTGTAGATCCGAAGGAGTAGTGGAGACTGCTGATGGTTTCATCTGAATGGAATGGAGCTGAGTGATGACACCATGTGAGTTCTTCTTAAGAAGATTTTCCATGCGATGTGAACTTATGATGCTGAGAGACCCTGGTTGTAAGCCCTTCAATGTGTGTTTTTGCCCATTGTCTGAAAACTGCATCCAAGGTTCAGCAAAATCCCATAAGATGGGTCTAAGTGTACATAACCATTGAGCGCCCAAAACCACATCACATCTACCTAAGGGCAAGGCAAACATGTCAGAGATCAGGTTATAATCTCCAATAGAGATACGCACATTGCGACACTTCCCTTTACAAGGTAATGTGCCCCAATTGGCAATCACGACTTCAAAGCTGGAGCAAGGATGGACAAAACAATAAGCTTGTTTGGCAATCCGAGGGTCAATGAAGTTATGAGTGCTACCAGAATCAATGAGTATTGTAAGAGGGAGCTTCTTGAAGTAACCCTTGACCGCATGGTTTGTGGGGTAGTAACTCCTGCTAAAGCATGGAGAGAGATCTCTGGGTGGTCTTCCTGAGAAGTAGGGTCAACAGGCAGTTGCTGAGGTTCGACCTGATCATCTACTATACCCTGAGCATCTTCATAAACTTCAGTTGCAGGTGGAGAATCCACATCCAAGAGATAGAGCTTTTGCTCAACACATCTATGTCCCTGAGTGAATTTCTCATCACAATTATAACAAAGCCCTTTTTCTCTACGTGCTTGCGTCTCTGCTTCAAACAAATGCTTGATAGGAGTTGTTCTAGGAGCTAGCATGATTGGAGGTATTTGGGAAACCATATTTTTGAATGGATCAAAATTGAATTTGGAGCATTGTTGAGCTATGATCTTGTCCTTCGCCAACCTAGCCAACCCTAGGGCTTCCATCATTGTGCTAGGATAGAACATTTTAACCTCAAATCGGATTGCATCCTTCAGACCATTGACAAAACAACTCTTGAAGAATTCATCAGACAATCCCTCTGTGTGATTGGCTAGTTTTTCAAATTCTGTCTGATATTCTCTCACAGTGCCTGTTTGGCGAAGTTTAGTGAGTGCTCCTATGAAATCATCAAAAGCACTAGGGCCAAATCATTGCAAAATGAGTTTACAAAAATCTATCCATTTGGGCTTTTCATGAGCCTTGATGTACCAATGGAACCATTGAAGGGCTTCATGTTCCAAATGAAAGGATGCAAGTGGGACTTTGTTGACATCAAAAGTATTATGTAGACTGAAATATTGTTCTACTCGGTATATCCATCTAGTCGGATCATCACCATTGAAGCGAGGGAAATCAAGCTTCGGCCCACGAAAATTACCGGAAGAAGAGAACCCAGTGTCTGCAGAAGACTCTGGCTGCCGTCTATTGTTCATGGCTGAATGCTGAAGATTGAGGCCGAGAATTTTTTCATCCAGATCTTGGAGTTTGGTCTTGAGGGTTGCAAGTTCATCCTCCATTTTTTTTCTCCTGTGTGGGTGACAACCATAGCTAGGAAATTTTTTTTTGGAAACGATCTACAAACTGCTCTAGACGGATTCAATCTGCGATTTGCCGGCTATCAATAGATATGGGCCCTAGGTATGTTCGGTTGCCTAAAGGTTGAGGGGAGTCACTCGACCACCAATGCTATCTAACGTCTTGCATATTGGGGCAATACCCCTCACTCCGCGGCTCAGGTAAAACTGATAACCGCTTTGCCACAAATGACAACTCTTGGTTTACCTCACGGATGTGAACTAGTCAATCAGGTAGGGGCCATTGGCCTTTTCGCTGGCAGGTCCTCTCAATGGGCCAGCTACTTCGAGGTTCTTGTGGTACTCCTCACAATGAGTTTTAGGTCTATGACTAGGCATTTCCCACAGTTAAGTGGATAGGGTTATTCCTTGATCCGAACCTGCAATTGAAATGAACAATACAGATGCAGAAAAGAAAGAACTACTGCAATAATCACAGCGCCTGGAAATTTTTTTTGGCAGAAATTCCACCCAGTGAGCTCAAGAAAGCGCTCTGATACCAGATGAGAGGAACCTCCTACAACAATATAATGAAAAATGCACGAAATAATAGAAATAACAGAAACACAAAAGGAATTTATTGATCGCAGGCCACTTCGAGGGGGCAACCTCCTTTGAGCAAGCTCAATACAATAAATTTGTGGATGCCTTCATTGGCCTCAACACGTACTTATTACTAAGTCTAATCTAAACAACTATTACTTCCCATGAATGTGGGATAATACAATATACTCACAGGACGACTTACAAAGCATATGCGTCCAACAACAATATACTAACAAAGTAAAGAGAAGGGTTAAACACGGGTTCCTAACAACAACAAATATGATAATTGGTACACAAAAATTGACAAGTGAAGTAAATAGATAGAAATGATATGATAAGAATGAAATAACAAAATCGATAAAGAAAGAAAAAAGATGCAAATGCTCGTGCGTTTGAAGCCTTTTCTTTCATGACCTTTAATCACAAACAGGAGAGAAGGGGTGGCTTATATAGAGGTTTGTCTTAGTCAAACCTTGTTTTTAGTGTTTCTAACTCAACGACAACTAGATATCGATATGTTGATAAAATAGTGTGTGCTCTGAATTCTAAGTGCATCTAGAATTGTGGCAAGAAGTGACAAAAATGATATTGCAATATTGATATTCAAATGAATAGAGAAACAAGATTCAACAATGAGATAAATACTAATCTAGATAAATTGACAAAAGATTAAGAAAGAGATTACAAGGATCTCGCTAGAAGACTATTGTGTAGGAGAACAAAATGTGCTTTGTTCCAAAGGATAGCAATCACGAACGAGAGCCTCTCAGATAGCACGAAGTACGCAAGTAAATCACATCAATTGATTTTTCTCAATGATTTGCAATGAAAAAAGGGTCATGTGATAACAATGATACAAGCAAGATGATAGTTCAGTGATGATTTTAGTAGAGCTTCGCTATGGAAAAGAATCGATCATTCAAATGACAAAGTGACAATGTTTTATAGAAGAGGCAAGAGGTCAAAAAGTTGGGAAATGAGTCGTTTGGGCGCAAATAGACATTAGAAAAAGCTTGGAGTGCCACACAAGTAAAAACACACCTTCTAAAAATGGTTAACAAACTAAAAGACGTTATTGAGACACCAGCGTGTGGCGTGGACATCTGTGCTTAGTGCTTTGGTCTGTACAACTTCTGTTTTCAAAAGGTTCAGATTACTTAGGGCACTGCCAACGCTAAGGCACTTTTACAATGTTTTGGTGTAAGACAAGAAGAAAACATAAAAGCAACGTTTGGAGATCACATTAAGGGAGTGGGCACTAAAGTGAGTACCAAATAGAGCGTGAAATTGTGGGCAAGCACAATTTATGACGCTACATTTAGCCCCCACTTTAGTGGGCGTATGACTCTATGGGCATATGCAAGCTCAAGTACAAAAAATAAATAACATAAAAGCAAACTTTTTACTCAAGTAATGTAGAGGATGCAGAATGTTTCCAAGTGAGATGAAGCCCCCAACTTAGGAATCTGCAAAACCACAATGTTATGCCAAAAAAATTACACATAAAACAGATGTCAGATGCGCACGCGCACACACACACATAACTTGATAAGGAGGATTAGACCAAATATTATTTGTTGAAACCCTTGCGGTTAACAAATAATATAGTCTAATGCACATTAATCTAATACAAACAAACATAGAAGAAATAATATAAGGTTATGGTTATAGGGCTAGCAAATTTTGTTGTCTACTAGGAACCATACTAAAAAGCTTCCATAAGTCACTAGAGCTAGCAAAGTCTATTGTTTGCTAGGTGGATTATGGGAAATGCTGATAGCAAATGAAGCATCACAAACTAGCATTAGGTAAGTGCACAAAGATGAGGGACCAAAATGGGGTCTTAAGTTGCCACTTTTTTTTTTTTTTCCTCTGAAATTAGGAAACATTGATGTTGGATGAGAAATTGAAGATAGCTACACTCAAAATTTGAAGATGGAACGAAAAAGAGAGTTGTAGTGTTCTGAATCTAGTTTCTAAACTACTATTTTTTTCTAGAAATGGTTGAGATTAAGGGGTTCAAAAAGGGGGAGCACACAAATTGGTCCTATTTTTCTCAAAAAAACATAACATAGCGTCTGGTGTGTTCCCCCTAAAATGTTAACTTTTTTTTAGTATTTCAATAATCGCTCCAGTGAGAAATTAGGTAACATCATGTAGTTTATCCTTGATTTTTCTGATAATTTTTTAATGAATAATTAATTTTTTAGTAATTTTTAAAGTGGACACATCCTAAAAAATAGAAATTTGAGCGTGCTCCCCCCTAAAATGTTTGAAAACTAATCAAAAATCAATTTTTTTTGAATTTGTGTAGAATGGAGTCTAGTTTCTAAAAGTATAACTTATTTTAATTTTTGATGAACGGTTAAAAAAACAAGTTAAAAATACTAGACACTAGTTTTTGACAAAAACTGGACACACTTACAAAAGAAATTCAAGATGAAACACTAAACGTACTCAAAATGTGAAAAAAATTATATGGTTAGATAGCTAACAAAGAGATTAAGATTATGGTGGTATTTTTTTTGAGTTTTCATTGAAAAAAGTGCCATCCTGATAGGGAGAATGCTCTAGATTATCTCCATATTTTGCTAAAAACTGATAAAAACACGTCAAACAAAGCACGTCATAATGTGAGCGCATTATAACGTGCTCGTGTTATGATGAGCATAACTGGAAATGCACATGCCAATTGCATTTGCTTGAAAGTTTCTAAAGCCTTTTCAACAAATCCATTTTTTGCATATCTTGCAATCATTGCTTTTCATTATAGAACATCTCTTTAAGGTGTTACGTCTTACAATTGACATGCCTTGTCTATGCTTCCACACTTTACATACATGTCTACAAGGGCAGCTGCACTTCATATTGTCTCTCTATTTCTCTCCCCTCTCTACGTCCTACCCTTTCTCTGAGTCTCTGGTTCCCTCCCCTCTCTACCTCCCACATTCTCTCACTTTCTTCTACCCTCCCCTATCTACCTTCTACTGTCTCTCTCACTCTCTACTTCCCTCTCCTATCTACCTCCTACCCTCTTTCTGAGTCTTTGCTTCCCTTGCCTCTCTACATCCTACCTTCTCTCTCACTCTCTTCTCCCCCTTCCTCTCTACCTCTTACCCTCTCTCTCACTTTCTACTTCCCTCCCCTGGCTACCTCCTACCCTCTCTCTCAGTCTCTGCTTCCCTCCCCTATCTACCTCCTACCCTCTCTCTCAGTCTCTGCTTCCCTCCCCTGTCTACCTCCTACCCTCTCTCTCTTCTTCCTTGCCTTGTCTACCTCCTACGGTCCTCTCCCACTCTCTACTTCCATCCTGTCTCTACCTCCTATCCTCTCTCTCACTCTCTACTTCCCTCCCCTCTCTACCTCTTCTCCTCATTCTTCCCATCCAAAGAAATTTCATAAATTATCTTGTTTCCATTTCATTGAATCCCAATTTATATCATCATCCATCTTTACATGTCCATGTTCTTTCTCGACAAGGGAGAGCGAGAGGGAGTCTAAAAGGGAGAGAGGATGGAGATGGAGGGGAGAGATACCTGGTGAGAGAGAGAGAGAGAGAGAGAGAGAGAGAGAGAGAGAGAGAGAGAGAGAGAGAGAGAGAGTCGAGTTTATGAGTTTAGGATTGCTTAAGTTTAGGGTTTAGGGGAATCATTTAGGGTTTAGGGATTTAGGGCTACTCAGGTTTATGGTTTATGGTTTAAGGGTTAGGATTTAGGGGTATTATTTAGGGTTTAGGGGTTTTGGGAGAGAGAGAGGTTTAGAGTTGCTCAGGTTTAGGGTCATTATTTAGGGTTTATGAGCTTAGGGTTGCTTAGACCTTTAGGGGAATTATTTATGGTTTATGAGTTTAGGGTTGCTCAAGTTTAGGGTTTAGGGTTTTGGGTTAGGGTTTAGGGGAATTATAAATAGGGTTTAGGGGTTTACGGTTAGGTTTATAGTTTAGGGTTTAGGTGTTAGGGATTTAGAGTTGCTCTGGTTTAGGGTAAATAGGGGTTAGGGTTTAGAGGGAGAGAGAGTGAGGGGATCGATAGATATTGGGAGAGATCTAGGGAGATAGAGGTTTAGAGTTGCTTCTAGGGTTTATGGTTTAGAGGTTTGGGGTTTAGGGTTGCTCAGTTTTAGGGTTTAGGGGTTAGGGGTTAGCCCGTTTAGGGTCATTATTTAGGGTAACTTAAGGTTTATGTTTTAGGGGTTAGGGGTTAAGGTTTAGAGGTTTAGGTTAGGGTTTAGAGAGTGAGGACCGATAGGGAGATATAGAGAAGACCGAGGGGAAACATAGGGAGATAGAGGGTGAGGGACATGGCTAGAGACATAGGCAGAGAGATTGAGAGGTAGACCTAGATGATAGAGACGAGGAGATAGGGTTTAGGGTTGATTAGATTTAGGGTTGATCAGGTTTAGGGTTTAGGGGTTAGGAGTTTAGAGAGGAAGAGATATGGAGATAGAGGGTGAGGGACATGGCCAGAGACATAGCCAGAGAGATTGAGAGGTAGAGAGATGATAGGGACAAGGAGATATGGGTTTAGGGTTGATCAGGTTAAGAGTTTAGGGGTTAGGAGTTTAGAGAGGGAGAGATAGGGAGATAGAGGGTGATGGACATAGCTAAAGACATAGGCAGAGAGATTGAGAGGTAGAGGGATGATAGAGGAGATAAGGGTTTAGGGCTGATCAGGTTTATGGTTTATGGTTGGTATATATGATGTATAGAATGGTGTAAATGACTAACATATTGGTGCTTATGATGTTCTAATGGCTCCTGTGTCTGGTAGAGGGTAGAATGACACCTGTGATTGGCTAGGTGTAGAATGATGTTTGTGATTGATAGGTAGGTGCTACTAAGGAGCATATTGGCACATACGATATACAAAATGGTACAAATGACTAACAGATTGGCACTATGATCTTCTAATGGCTACTGGTGAGGTATTTGTTTGATTTTGATTTTTTTTGGCATCCTTTGAGATGGAGCTTAGATTGATTTGGGATGGAGTTGGGATGAAATGGATTGGTTTAGGGATGATGAGAGGTGAAAAGGACTAGATTAGGAATGACTAGAATGGTTTTAGGGATGGTCTGAAGTGGTTTAGTGCTGATTAGGGAATGATTAGAATGATTTAGGAATAGTTTAGCGATGGTATTTGAGATGAAATCTAGGTTGATTGGAAAATGATTAGGGATGAAGTTAAATTGATTTGCATGTGATTTGGGATGGTGTGAAGTGGTTTAGGGCTGATTAGAAGTGGTTTAGGGATGATTAGAGATGAAATTGAATGGATTAGGGATGTTTTGGGATTGATTAGGAATGAATTTGGTTGGAATGAAAGCTTAATGTTTTCATGTTTTCACATTATAGAGATTGGGAGAGATAGGGAGATAGAGGTTTAGGGTTGCTTCCAGGTTTTATGGTTTAGGGACCTTAGGGGATTTGGGGTTTAGGGTTGCTCATTTTTAGGGTTTAGGGACATTATTTAGGGTTTAGGGTTTATGGTTTAGGGGTTAAGGTTTAGAGGTTTAGGTTTATGGTTTAGGTAGAGAGGCGAATAGGGAGATACAGAGGAGACCGAGCCTGGGAGAGATATCTCTATCTCCTCTATCCCTCTCTCTAACTATACCTACCTTTGCTTCCAGGTTTTATGGTTTACGGACCTTAGGGGTTTAGGGGTTTAGGGTTGCTAGATTTTAGGGTTTAGGGTTAGGGGCATTCTTAAGGGTTTAGGGTTTATGGTTTAGGTAGAGGGGAGAATAGGGATCCCTATCTCTATCTCTCTAGACATATGGATCCCTATCTCTTAATCTATCCCTCGCTACCTCTCTCTCTTCCTCTTTATCTCTCTCCCCATCTGTCTACCTCTTGAAATCTCTCTCCCTATGTCTCTAGACATCTCTTTCCCTATCAAGTTATCTATCCTCATAACCCCATCTCTTAATATACCCATCTATCTCTCCCTAGCTAGATCTATCTCCCTATATCTCCCCTCTCTCTATATATGTATCTCTATCTTTCTCCCTCTATAGACCCCTTTCTGTATCGCGATCCCCATCTCTCCCTTTCCCCGTCTCTATATCCACTTATCCTCTCTATCTCCATGTCCCTCTCTATCTCTCCATGTCTCCCGATCCCTCTTTATATATAGGAGAGAGAGAGAGAGAGAGAGAGAGAGAGAGAGAGAGAGAGAGAGAGAGAGAGAGAGAGAGAGAGAGAGAGAGAGAGAGAGAGTCTCATGTAGATACAAGGTTACCTTTATGTTATCATGCTTCCCATAACGCGATTACATTATTGGAAGCATGGAAAACGGTAAAAAAGCACATGGGATCCGTGTTTTAGATCCCACATGTATGTTATTCCTGCTTTTCATGAGTATATCGGACAAAAAAATGCTTTTCATGTTGGTTGACTAATTGAGAATCATTTTTATATGAATCCACCACTTTTTTTTATTTTTTCAACGTAGAAGTGATTTTTCACGTTTTTGGAGAAAATTTGATTATTTAAACTGAAAGTTTCATGTGTGATTTTGTTTCAAAGATAATTACCATTGATACATAGATTGAATTTGATGATATATGTTTTTTTTTTACATAAATTTTACTAATCCTATTCTAGAATTATATAGAATTCATATTCAAACTTGAGAAAAACAAGAATTTGAGGATTTTGAAGCCATCTTTTGGAGAATTGGTCAACTGCAATATTGAATTCTAAGGTATGTTCAATTTTAACTCACATATATATGTTCTTTAAATGTCTTTATGTCTTTAAATGTCTTTATGTCTTTATGTTTTTTATGTTCTTCTTGACATATATGTGTCTAGATATATTAGTTAGTTCAGTCAAAGAGACTCCAAATTCTTTATGTTTCCACCTTGTTTCCGCCCTTCATGCCTTTATTTCACCTATTTTCAGCTATACAAGAGAAAAACATTATCATATACTTCATAAAATAATTTTAGTGAACAATTGTTTGTCATACTCATATTCGAGTGTATACATGGAGCCAAAATTGATTTTGGAAGACTCTTAATTTTTGCCTCAAGATGACATAAGATGATACAAAGGGAGTTACAAGGAGATAAAACACTAAAAAGGAGGTTTACATGAGCGTAGGACAGCGATGTAAGTCTATATAACAGTCCACTATCATAGTCTATATATAACCCTGCTGCCATGTATGATCCTCCTTGCATTTGAAGGTCATTTTACAATGCTATGAAAGTTATAATTTATTACAAAGTGGTCCTTCTTATTGCATCTATATACAATGAAATTCATACATTATACACTGTTTACAATGAATGTGTAAAGAGTTCTCTTCCTACAACAATGCACATGCTACAATTGAGATAAGAGTTTGTGCACATTACAATAATGAAAACCATCACTGTTATGCTACAACATGCTACAAGTCATCTATGTTACATGCTACAACATTTATGTTACTATGGAACACAAATGTGCATGCTTACAACACCCAAAACATGTCATCACTAGCTCTTACATTCTCTATTTTCCTTGTCCTTTCTTGACCTCCAAGTGGCCATACTTTTCATACTCACCCATAGTGAGTGAAATGTACTACTTGCTTTCCCTACAAGTAAAAAACTTGAACACAACTCAATCCATAGGAAAAACTTGGAGTGCTAATCAAATACCCCTACAAATGAAAGCAACTCACACTTATCTATTTTGCAAATCAAGTAAATACTCTATCCAAGTAGATCATTACATACTAACATCATTGAACATTGATGTAGACTCCTATGAGAGCTGTTCTCTCTTTGAATTTGATGTTTTAGTGTGCTTTTTTTTCCCTTTGTGGTTGCTTACTCTTGCGTTTGTCATTTGGGTGAATCTCTAGATGAAGCTTCCAACACTTGTCATAATAATATCCTCCAACCTTGAAATAAGACCAATAGTTGTTAGCTTTGTACATACTCAAATCAACTTGTTTGTTATCTTCTTTGAGTTTTTTTTGGCCTTTCTCTTCGCTTCGTTTTAGAGAGTCATTCTTGCTCTAGAAAATATGCTCCTTAGTGGTGTTTGCTTTGTGCATCATTCTACAATTTACTACTTCAGCTTTCTACTTCTTCAAACTTTCCACAGACCCCTAAACTCAGTAAATAGTCCTTATTCAGGTTACCAAACTCCCATATTTTACAAATCAACTCAACCATAAACCAAAATCTTGCAATGACCCAACTAGGTGCTTAAAGGCATCATAAGGCATAAGGGCTCCAAGCTATTCTCCAACCCTAACACAAGCATACACCATGTCAATATAATGTATTCAAACCAATTTTGTCACTTTTAGTGCCTGGAAACATCAACCAATGTCTGATCCACAAATCACTCCTTAAGGCCTAGTAGTCTTCCAAACTTGAAAAATGTGCATAACTTTGTGTAAACTCAGCCAACCCACAAACCAAAAAGTATTTAGACACCCATTATGGAGTAGAACAACATATCAAAAGATTTCATGCACTTGTTTCACGAAAAATGTGAGTTCTATGATTGGCCCTCTTTAGAAATAGGCCTAATTTAGTCCAATTAACAAAGAAACTACACTAGGATCATTCAATAACCACTCCAAACCCCAAAACAACAGATCTATATGTCACAAAACTTCAAATTCCACCATTGGTAAGTATATCCATGCTCATCTAGGGTGCAAACTAGAAAACCCTTCATTTCTTCACAAATGATCTGAGGTGTTTTATTCAGAAGTTTGTAAAACCTTGTTATTCATTCTTAATGTACTATTCATTGTCATTATAAAATTTCTAATGATCATTGTCTTATTCTTCATGCTTGTAGAAATCATCATCATGCCAAGGAAATGAGCAAAGACTCTAACACCAGAAGAGCGTGAAGCTGAGAATGAGAGGAAAAGAGAAAGAATGAGGCGAATTTGAGAAAGTAGGAAATTGTCAACCATATAAGAAGATATTCCACCATTTCCAATTGAAGAGGAATGTGCCATGTCTAACGAAGCTAAGAAAGAGATGGAATTGGTGGCACAAAGGGAATGAATGCAAAACCTCCGTGCAATGAGGAAAGTGAATCTCCAAGTTGGAGGCACTCCATTGTCCACAGGTCAAGTTGAAGGAACACCATCATTATCTTCTTGAATTGGAGACAGTCCATCTTTCATAGGTGAAGTAAAAAGCACATATATATATTTTCTTCTCAAGTTGGTCACATGCCATCATTCACACCTCAAGTTGAAGGTACATCATTTTCAACCTTTTCACCTCCAATTGAAGGTATGTCATCTATCCCATCTCAAGTAAATATTGAAGAAATTCTTAATGTTCAGTCTACTTTACCAAATAAAATGCCTCCTAGAATTTTGCATAGGAGGCCTAGGTTTCTAATTGATATTGATGAGAATGTATTGGAGCCCATGCAGGATAAGATTCCCATGTGCACTTGCCAAAGATATGCAAATAAGATATGGAAATTATTCTTTGAGAATTTAAATGAAACCAGAAGATGTCAACTCTTTGTTGAACTGATGAGAAATCTAAAATTTAGGCCCACTATGAAGATTCTTGGCCTAAGAACATCGAATGCATCAAGGGAAAAATCAATTGTCAAGAATTTAATGAGTGCGTATGAGAGTGTGGGTTCCACCTCATGCACCAAGGATAGTAATTTCACACTACGTGTCATTACATCGACAATTGTAAGCCAACAAACAAAAAAAGCTCGCCTCATTAGAAAGACAAGTCAACAAATGAAAATAAATAGAAAAACTCTAATGAGAGCCATTGGAAGACATCAAAGAGTGGAGGATCCAAGCACTAATGAATTGTGGGCATTCTCTGGGAGACTCCCACGAAAAGACAAAGTTGTTGAAGCTTTGAGATCACTAATTGAAGACTTTTGGAAGAATTACACAAGGGTATCTCCAAATCAAATGGATGTGGTAAGAAGGAGAATCAGTAGTTGAAACCGTGAGCCACATCCAAAGAATTTTTTGGATATGACTCAAACAGAGTTTTTTGGTAAATTTCTAGAGAAGTATCCTCAAATTAAAATTTCTCAAAGATATTTTGAAATGCTAAAACCTTTGTCTGTCAAAATAAATCACACATGCATTACTTGTTGTTGTAGATTACATATTGAATTTTCTAACCATTTTGATGTTTATCGGTCTATATGTTTAGATTTGCATGCTAACAATGTTTTGCAAGATTCTGGCATACGTGCCCCACCAACTACCTCAAAAGACTTCATATCAATGATTTTATGTGATAGAGAGGAAGGTCAATTATTCTACAAGAAATTATGCTTGGATGGCACATGTTAGCATTACGGTGGCTTGCAATGTATGCCAATATGCGAACATATGGAAATAACACATGCGGTTGGAAATGAACTAGTAGAGTTTGGCAAGTATAAAATAGTGGCATACAATACAAGAGATGATAAAGACGCAAAGAGGTGTGAATATGTTATTCAGAAGATTCTAGTGTATCAGTTTATGCCTATATTTTGTAACAACATAGTGTATGAGTATGTAAGACATGCCCATAGAGCTCGATGGTTGGACTTGCAATTCAAGTTATGCAAGGACAGATTTCTAGTTGGTACCATTGTATCAGTCATCGACTTTGCAGACAACTACAGTTTACAACCATAGTGTGAGGTGCAATCCCAATATTATAATTCAACACAGGTTTCTATATTTGTGCACATCGCATTCATTCATGTGAATGATAGTATAGAGGATGACAGAAAGATCATAAGGGAGTATCATTTTTATATAAGCGATGATCACACCCATTCTGTGGAGTTTGTGCAAGGTTGTTTTCAAGTGTTCTACAATGATCTAGCTAGAAGGGGCATATCATTCAGTTAGCATATCATATGGTTGGATAACTATGCATCACAATTCAAGAACTAACGAAATTTCTATTGGCTGAGCAGGAGGCATAATATTACAGGTGTTCAGCATATGTGGAACTTTTGTGAGGCCGAGCATGGAAAGGGGGAGCATGATGGTCCAGGAGCGTATATCAAAAGGGTCATAACATGAGAATAGTTAAAGTATAAACACAATGCAAAGCTGACAGATGCAAAATCAATTATCGAGTGGTGTAATGCTTCGATGGGTCCAGGTAATCAAGGTAAGTCTTCAGTTCGTAGATTTTTTTGGTTGATAGATGATACTAACATTGCACCATATGAGGACTGTTGTACACTGATAGGTTCAAGTGAGCTACACTCTATCAGAAGCTCAATTGCAGGTTCATGAAGTATACATATGCGAAAGACGGCGTGCTTTTGTTCTGCATGTACAATTCAAGCCTGGAATGAGTGCGAGTCAAGGGAGTGGGTTGATGAATGGCAATTCAGTTATCTTTGCCCACTTGACACGTATCGATCCCTGAGGACACTAGGATTGACAGTGATGGAATCGTCAGTTGACTTTGACCACACATCATATCTAGTTCAACCAGGTAATATATCTACTTGCATAGTTAAATTTGAAATTCCTAATGTTATCTTAAACTTTGTAGTATTTTCGTAATGTTGTGGAAATTTCATCTAATTTGCTGCACATATCATTGTAGGGCATGTTTATGCAGTTATTGCAGATGAAGATAACAAAGAGGGAGTAGATTATTACTTGTGTCATTGTGTTGAGGCCAAAAAGAAATTGGAGGCCCCAGTTATAGATGGACAAAACATCGAATACCCTATAGGCTCAGTGGTCGTTACTGGAACATGGCTTAGAAGGTACCCACATAAGAGTCTTAATGTTTGGCTGTTTGAAGACTTTGACACACATCAGAAGATTCTTCATTACTCCAACCTTGTCGTGGCAACCAATGTTCATTTGATACAATATCAAGGTAGACCTTTGAACAAGACCTTGTGGAAGGTGCGTGACTCTGACCATGAGGCCATACTTGACACAATAAAGAATAGAGAAGACCCAGATGGTTTGTTGGATTAATTTGTAAGTATGCATAAAACTTTCCTAGATGGTTACATGTACTTTGTTTTGTATATAAATAGTAGTATGAATTGCTTCCCTCCAGTATATTTATGTTTAGTCAATTTTGCTTTTTGATGCTTCTAACAGGAGGTCACAACTCTAGTCCATCCAACTACGGATAAAGAAGCTCATGAAAAGATGATGGAGAGTGATCATCAGATGGCAGTAAGTGATCGATTACATAAGTGATGTTATATATTTCATGTACATTTTGTTTGATTTGTTTATCATGTCACAATAGTAGGACATAGTTGTTTATGTCATTGGTTCATGCCATTAGATCATTGGATTTTGGTTGTGCTTCTTCATCATAACATGTCATGCTTTCAGGAGTTAGATTGGGTTGTGGTTCTTCCTCATGATAGGATTTAGAAATTGTCTTCATGCTTCTTTATTCTCCATGTATTCAATGTTCTGTGTCTTCATGCTTTTAGGATTTAGATTGGGTTGTGGTTCTTCCTCATGTTTGGAAAGGTGCTAGGAGTGACATTTTGCATTCCAGAGCTCCTGGGTCCGAACGGACTTTGCCAATACATCGGGGTGGGTAGATAAATGCCAGGGGAGGTCTCGTTTCATGTGCCAAGCACCGCATTCATTCGGGGTAGCAGGCTACCGGCAAAGTCCCTTAAGTGCCTTAAGAGGAAAAAATTGCCAAACTTTGATAGGATATTTCTCAGAATTCGTGGCAGCTGGGAACATTCCATTTGGACCTACAGGTGCATGTGGGGTCCATCCATAATAACCTCTCTCGGTTTTATTCAACTCTAGTCCGTTTGACCGTGCCGGAATCAAACACATTCTTGCAAAATGCTTCAGTTTCATGCAGTGGAAAGGTGATAGGAGTGAAATTTTACATTCCACAGCTCATGGGTCCAAACAGACTTCGTCGACGTGTCGAGGTGGGTGGGTAAATGCCAGGGGAGGTCTCGTTTTGTGTGCCAAGCACCGCATTCGTTCGGGGCAACAGGCTACCGACAAAGTCCCTTAAGTGCCATAAGAGGAAAAAACTGCCAAACTTTGATGGGACAGTTCTTAGAATTTGTGGTAGCTAGGAACGTTCCATTTGGACCATGTGGGGTCCATCCACAATAACCTCTCAGTTTCGTTCAACTCCAATATGTTTGACTGTGCTGGAATCAAACCCATTCTTGCAAAATGCTTCAGTTTCATGCAGTGGAAAGGTTGCCATGTGCCATATTTTTTGTTCTACTCATTGTGGGGCTGAATGGACTATGCCAACACATCGGGGTGGGTGGGTAATTGGTAGAGAAGGTCTCGTTTCATGCGTCAAGTATTCCAGTCGTTCGGGGCTGTAAGCTACCGACAAAGTAGAAAGTTGCTAACACTAAAATTTTGCATTCCACAGGTCTTGGGGGTGAACAAACTACACCAACACATCTAGGTGGGTGGGTAAATGCTAGGGGAGGTCTTGTTTCATGTGCCAAGCGTCGCATTCGTTCAGGGCAGCAGGCTATCGACAAAGTCCCTTAAGCACCCTAAGAGGAAAAAACTGCCAAAATTTGATGGGACATTTCTCAGAATTCATGGCAGCTGGGAACCTTCTGTTTGGACCTACAGGTGTACATGGGGTCTGTCCATAATAACCTCTCTTAGTTTCGTTCAACTCCAGTTTGTTTGACTGTGCCATAATCAAATGAATTCTTGCAAAATACTTCAGTTTCATTTATTGGAAAGGTGCTAGGAGTGAAATTTTACATTCCACAGCTCGTGGGTCCGAACGGACTTCACCGACGCGTCAGAGTGGGTGGGTAAATGCCAGGGGAGGTCTCGTTTTGTGTGTCAAGTGCCGCATTCGTTCGGGGCAACAGGCTACTAGTAAAGTCCCTTAAGCGCCCTAAGAGGGAAAAACTGCCAAACGTTGACAGGATAGTTCTCATAATTCATGGTAGCTGGGAACATTCTGTTTGGACCTATAGGTACATGTGGGGTCTATCCACAATAACCTCTCTCAGTTTCGTTCAACTCCAGTCCGTTTGACTATACCGAAATCAAACGCATTCTTGCAAAATGCTTTAGTTTCATGTAGTGGAAAGGTTGCCAGGTGCCATATTTTTTGTTCTGCTCATCGTGGGGCCGAATGGACTGTGCCAACATGTTGGGGTGGGTGGGAAATTGGTAGGGAAGGTCTCGTTTCGTGTGCCAAGCGTCCCAGTCATTTGGGGCTGTAAGCCACCGACAAAGTAGAAAGTTACTAACACTAAAATTTTGCATTCCACATGTCTTGGGGGTGAACGAACTATACCAATGCGTCCAGGTGGGTGGGTAAATACTAGGGGAGGTCACGTTTTGTGCACCAAGTGTCTCAGTCGTTCTGGCCTGCAAGCTACCGACAACTAGCACCTTTTGAGTTTGTCGATAGCTTGCAGCTTGGAATGACTGAGACACTTGGGCCTAAAAATGAGAACTCCCATACCATTTACTCACCTACATGGATGTGTTGGTGAAGTTCGTTCAGCCCCAAGACCCGTGGAATGCAAAATTTTAGTGTTAGCAACTTTCTACTTTGTCAGTAGCTTACAACCCGAACGACTGGGACGCTTGGCACACAAAACGAGACCTCCCCTACCATTTACCCACCTACCCTGATGTGTTGACGCAGTCAGTTTGGCCCCATGATAAGTAGAACAAAAAATATGGCACCTGGCAACCTTCCCACTACATGAAATTGAGGCATTTTGCAAGAATGCATTTGATTCTGGCACGGTCAAACGGACTAGATTTGAACAAAACTGAGAGAGGTTATTGTGGAGGGACCCCAGACCCCACGTACACCTATAGGTTCAAATGGAAGGTTCCCAACTGCCACGAATTCTGAGAAATGTCCCGTCAAAGTTTGGTAGTTTTTCCCTCTTAGGGCACTTAAGGGACTTGGCGCACGAAACGAGAACTTCCCTACCAGTTACCCACACACCTCGACATGTTGGCATAGTTTGTTTGACCCCATGATGAGCAAAACAAAAAATATGGCACCTGGCAACCTTTCCACTTCATGAAACTGAAGCATTTTCAAAGAATGCGTTTGATTCCAGCACAATCAAATGGACTGGAGTTGAACGAAACCGAGAGAGGTTATTGTAGATGGACCCCACATGCACCTATAGGTCCAAATGGAAGGTTCCCAGATGCCACGAATTCTGAGAACTATCCCGTCAAAGTTTGGTAGTTTTTTCCTCTTAGGGCGGTTAAGGGACTTTGTCGATAGCCTGCTACCTCGAATGAATGTGACGCTTGGCACATGAAACGAGACCTCCCCTAGCATTTACCCACCCACCCAGACATGTTGGTGCAGTCCGTTTGTCCCCAAGACCCGTGGAATGAAAAATTTCAGTGTTAGCAACTTTCTACTTTGTCAGTAGCTTACAGCCCCAAATGACTGGGATGCTTGGCGCACGAAACGACACCTTCCCTATCAATTACCCACCCACCTTGATGTGTTGGCACAGTTCGTTCGGCCCCATGATGAGTAGAACAAAAAATATGGCACCTAGCACCTTTCCACTGCATGAAACTGAAGCATTTTGTAAGAATGTGTTTGATTTCAGCATGATCAAACAGACTGGAGTTGAATGAAACTAAGAGAAGTTAGTGTGGACGGACCCCACATACACCTATAAGTCCAAACGAAACGTTCCCAGCTGCCATGAATTTTGAGAACTGTCCTATCAAAGTTTGGCAGTTTTATCCTCTTAGGGCACTTCTGGGACTTTGCCAGTAGCCTACTGCCCCAAACGAATATGGCACTTGGCACACGAAACGAGACCTCCCCTAGTATTTATGCACCCACCCTGATGCGTCAATGAAGTTCGTTCGGACCCACGAGTTGTGGAATGCAAAATTTCACTCCTAGCACCTTTCCACTGCATGAAACTGAAGCATTTTGCAAGAATGCGTTTGATTTCGACACGATCAAACGAACTAGAGTTGAACGAAACCAAGAGAGGTTACTGTGGATGGACCCCACATGCACCTATAGGTCCAAATGAAACATTTCCAGCTACCACGAATTCTGAGAACTATCCTGTTAAATTTTGGCATTTTTTTCCTCTTAGGGCGCTTAAGGGACTTTACCAGTAGCCTACTGCCCCGAACGAATGCGACACTTGGTACACGAAACGAGACCTCCCTTGGCATTTACCCGCCCACCCCAACGCGTTGGCGAAGTTCATTTGGACCCACAAGCTATGGAATGCAAAATGTCAGTCCTAGCACCTTTCCACAACATGAAACTGAAGCATTTTGCAAGAATGAGTTTGATTTCGGGCACGGTCAAACGGACTGGATTTGATCGAAACCAAGAGAGGTTATTATGGAGGGACCCCACGTACACCTATAGGTCCAAACGAAATGTTCCCAACTACCATGAATTCTGAGAACTGTCCCGTCAAAGTTTGGCAGTTTTTTCCTCTTAGGGCACTTAAGGGATTTTGCTGGTAGCCTGCTGCCCCGAACGAATGTGACACTTGGCACATGAAATGAGACTTCCCTTGGAATTTACCCGCCCATCCCGACGCGTCGGCGAAGTCCGTTCAGACCCACGAGCTATGGAATGCAAAATGTCATTTCTAGCACCTTTCGATAACATGAAACTGAAGCATTTTGCAAGAATGTGTTTGATTTCGGCATGGTCAAACAGACTGGAGTTGAACAAAACTGAGAGAGGTTATTGTGAAGTGACCCCACGTGCACCTATATGTCCAAATGGAATGTTCCCAGCTACCACGAATTCTGAGAACTATCCCGTCAAAGTTTGGTAATTTTTTCCTCTTAGGGCACTTAAGGGACTTTGCTGGTAGCTTGCTACCTCGAATGAATGCGGTGCTTGGCACATGAAATGAGACCTCCCCTGGCATTTACCTGCCCACCCCGATGTGTCAGCGAAGTCCGTTCGGACCCACGAGCTATGGAATGCAAAATGTCACTCCTACCACCTTTCCTAATTGTCCTTTGTTACTACATAATTGTCTAGACTTTGGGAACAAGGGTTATAACTTTTTCCATGGGTCAAGAAAATGAACTACAGATTGATTTTTTAGAAGTTATGAACCTTATGCATGTCTAGGACAAACTGGCCATCATAAAAATGAGTTTTATCAAACCTACAACAGCCATGAACCTTCGACATGGTGCTTCATTATTTCATCATGGTTTCATGGTTATAATATGAACTTGATCTATCAAACCTTTCAATAGAATTTACCACTTTATAATGGGGATTGATAATGAAGTTTGTGGTACAAACCCATTTATGCAACTGCCCTGTGAGACATGTATGCAAATTTATGAAACCCATTGATAATGTTGTAGTTGTAACTGCCCTGTGAGACATGTATGCAAAATGTGTATGCAATTGGCAGGTGTAAATCCAAATTCCACAACCTTTGCCAACATCCTTCTTGCATGTGCCAAAATTAGGTCATTGGAATAGGGTATGGACATCCATCAAAGAATGAAGGATATGGGAATTCTATTAGATGTTGTAGTTGCAACTGCATTAAGAGACATGTATGCAAAATGTGGAATCATAGACGAGGCACATGAACTATTCGATAGAACACCTCATAGAGGTGCCATCTAATGGAATGCCTTGATTGTAGGATATGCACAAAATGGATTTGTTGAAAAGGATTTAGACACTTTAAAGCAAATACAGTTGGTAGGTGTAAAGACATATTCCTCTAGCATCCTCCCTGCCTGTGCCAAAATGGGATCTTTGGAACATGGTATAGACATCCATCAAAGCATGAAGGATGTGGTAATTCTATCAAATGTTGTAGTTGCAACTGCATTGAGAGACATGTATGCAAAATGTGGAATCATAGACAAGGCACATGAACTATTCAACAGAACACCTCACAGAGGTGCCATCTAATGGAATGCCTTGATTGCAGGATATGCACAAAATGGATTTGTTGAAAAGGATTTAGACACTTTAAAGAAAATATAGTTGGTAGGTGTAAAGCCATATTCCACAACCTTTGCTAGCATCCTCCCTACCTATGCCAAAATGAGATCTTTGGAACATGGTATGGACATCCATCAAAGCATGAAGTATATGGGAATTCTATCAGATGTTGTAGTTGCAACTGCCCTCAGAAACATGTATAGCAAAATTAGAAACTTTCAAGTAAATGCGATTGGTAGGTGTAAAGGAAAATTCCACAACCTTAGCCAGTATCTTCCTTGCCTATGCCAAAATGGAAATCCATCAAAAGGATAAAAAATATGGGAATTTTGTTAGATGTTGTAGTTGTAACTGCCCTTAGAGACATGTATGCAAAGTGTGATGTAGAGCACTTCAACTAGTGTCAAACAACCTATCACTGCAAGGGACACTTCAGATCTCCAATGCCATAACTCTCACTGTTCACTGTCTCTAACTGAGATCAGTCTTCTTACAAGGAATGGTTTCAACACCATAACAACTTGTTCTTGACATACACCATTGAAGGAGGACTCCAAAACACCTTCCAAGATGCCAACTCCATCTAACATTCCTTCAACACCTCTACACAGGACTACAGGACAGCAATCTTCACTATGTTCCACATAGACTGTCATAATCTCACTGCTTCATGAGGAGGATAGTCACCATGTCCACTTTGTCTTGATCACTATTGGGATAAACCCTATCTCAGGCAACAAATCAAGTCTATAACCTGCCAAACATCTATTATCTTCTTTGGCAAAACAAAAGACATGCCAACATACCTATGTTCTTCTCTTTATTGCTGTCCTCTACTCCATTCCAAGACATAACACTGCAGGGTCATCTACATGACCAACTCAATCAAACTGTCCTCCTGCCCTCACAACCTCTACAAGGCATTGCATTATCTAATATACAAGCCATTCCATTGATCAGTAACAGAAAGGATCAATGGAATGAAAAAATACCCATTGGGCTGTCAAAAGAAGCCCTAAACTAGGTTTTCAAACCACTTTTATACAAAGGAGAGATGTAGAGGTATGGAAGGGTGTCAAGAGCCCAAACAAGTTGCAAGTGATAGGTAATTCAACCACCTAAACATCCATCACAAATACCAACCACTCCTCAGCCGTACCAGTATGGATCAAGGCAGAAAACAACAAATTTCTAACTGTGACAGCAATTTAAAAAAATAGTTTTGAGGAAACTAGTGGTATCTTTCACCTAGAGCATTGTCAAGGTTCCAAATAGGACTCAAATCAAAGCTAATACAATCTACTTTCCATCCAATATGCTAATAGTCTCTGATGAGTCCGTACAGGCACGGGTATGGCCTGAAAATAGTGAAGAAAATCAGAAAAAAGCAGAAAAAACATAAAACAAAGTTTCTTTTGGTATTTTCCTCCAATCTAATCAATGTTCTAGCACAATACAACTTTCCTTGGCTTAATACAAGCCTCTTACAATGCAAAAAATGTTTGGTATTCCAAAACCATCGATCTCTTTCTTGTTTTTTTTTTTTTTTTCTGATTTCTAACTACTGTTCTTTGAAATTGTTTTAGAAACTTGTCTATTCTAGACTGCATTTACTGTTTTTGTGGTTTAAATTCTTTTTGACACTTGGATTAACCTTTGGTATGGTTATATCACACCCACTAACCTAAGACATGCCTTTAAAAGACTTACAACATGGAAATTTAATTGACTATCCTATAAAAACATTAAAACTCAAATGACTTCTAAGACTACCTTTTTGACATAAGACTGTCCTCTTGAGGACTACAACAAGAAAACTAGATTCATTTAGACATTTGGACTAAGTCCTATTACAAACATGGCAATAAGCCTTATAACAACATTTAATGGTCTCATAGACCTTATTTAACCAACCAAACTACTTGCAAATTAACCAAAACCTAAACATCTAGGTGCTTCTGCACCATACTCCCCGGCATGATGAAAACTCTTGTCCCAAGAGTTAGTGGATCTACTCCATCCACTCTTCTAGCTTGTTGGGATGTTCCTCTGATTGGTGACAGGGAACATGAACTCTCCAAGAGTTATCTTCCTCCTTCTCCAACCTGCATGGCTCCTGTAAACAGTGTTAGAAACATAAAACCTGTTGTGGTGTCCTTGCCTAGGACCTTGCTGCTACAATGCTTCAGCTCTTCTCAACTGGAGGTTCTGATTCATTCCTCCTTGGACTATCTGTTGTTTGTTTTCCTTCTTCTAACTCCTTATAGGAAACTCAATGTTCCCAACCTGAACATGACTCAAGTCCCAAGCCTGCTGCTCTCTAGGACTGTCATCCACCTTCCTCTGTTGCAACAGTTTCTACTGTGTGCAATCACCCTGAACCTGCACATTCAACTTCAATTTCTCTCCAAAGAAAATTGTAACCTGTTCCTTTTTCTCTTCACAATGTAAAGGAATTAGTTTGAACTTCTTACCATCTTTGTGCACTACATAGGTATTAGTATACCCATCATGAATAGTCCTCATCAAATACTGCCATGGTCTACCCAAGATTACATGCCCACATGTCATAGGAATAACATCACACAAAACATAGTCCTGATATGGACCAATTGTGAAATCAACATAAGCCTTCTTAGTGACCATTACCTGCTGCTCTTGACTCACCCAAGTGACATGGTAAGGACTAGGATGATCAAATGTTTGCAACCCCAACTTATTCACCATTTCCCAAGAAACTAAGTTATCATGAGAACCTGAATCTACAATCAACTTGCATATCTTGCCATGGCTCAAACAATTAGTTCTAAAAATAGATACCTATGGTGGTTGCTGCATCTTACCTCTTTCCACCATGAGCATCTCTCCATCCATCATTAGAGAGGCTGACGACATTTCTGGTTCTTCTGGCTTCTCCTCTTGTGTCAAGTGAACTCTTGTATCCTTTCTCTTATCAATACCATCCTTCTTAGGATAGTTGAAAGATGTGTTTCCCACCTCATTGCGGTGATAACATTTGCCTGTGAACACTCCTCTACCTGATCCAAATATACCTCCACCTCTATATGCACCTCTTTGTTCTGTAGACAACTCCTTACCCTTCTCATTACTGTTCTGAACTTCATTAGTAGGTCTGCCCCTACCTCTGTTTCCTCTTCCATAACCTCCTTGCCTTTCTTGCTTCCTCTTCACTCTCTCTTCAGCCCTGATAGCTAACTGAAAACACTCTCCAAGTGTTTTTGGTACTGCTAACCCAATCTCATCCTGCAAGTTATACTTAAGCCCATTAAGGTACCTTGCCACTTTCTCTTCTTCATCTTCCAATCCACCTCTGATACTAAGCTTATGAAATTGCTCAGTATAGGACATAACATCCATGTCCTTTTGCTTTAGATTCTGTCTCATCCTCTTTGTCTGAATGGAGTAATCAGATGGAAGGAATTGGTCTTTCATCATATCCTTCATCCTACTCCAAGAAGTGATTTTTGCTGTACCTCTAGCCAGACTCTCTGTCTGCACACTACTCCACTAGGTAAGTGTTGTTCCTCTTAGTTTTGTCTTTGCAAATTTGATCTTTTTCTCATCACTCATCTCCTCATACTCAAAAAATTTTTCTAGGGCATCTATCCACCCTAACACCTCTTCACTATCCATCTTCCCCTGATAGATAGGTAACTCAATATGTGCCTTAGTTCCACTTCAACACAAAGAAATATCGCCTCATGGATTACAATGATTGCAAGATATGAACAAAATGGATTTACTAATAAGCCTTTAGAAAGTTCCAAGAAAATGCAATTGGCAAGTGTAAAGCCAAATTCCAAAACCTTAGAAATAGTATGTTTGGAGCATGGTATAGACATCCATCAAAGCATAAAGGATATAGGAAATTTGTCAAATGTCATAGTTGTAAGTACCCTGCAAGACATGTATGCAACTTGTGTGGAAGCATATATAACAAACATGAACTATTAGACGCGATGCCTCAAAGAAATGTTGTCTCATGGAATGCAATGATTACAAGATATGCACGAAATGGATTTTTTATAAGGCTTTAAAAACTCTCAAGAAAATGCACAAAAAAAAAATTCAACCATTTACACAAATTTTGGCACATCTAAAACCAAATTGCACAACCTTAACCAGCTTCCTCCTTGCCTATTCTATAATGGGATCTAGAGAACATGGTGTGGACAACCATCAAAGCATAAATGATATAGGAATTTTCTCACATGTATTGTATTTGCAAAGTTGCCCTTGTAGACATGTATGGAAAGTATGGAAGCATAGACAAGGCACGTGAACTATTTAAAATGATGCCTCAAAGAAATGCATAGTTTGACATAATTCAATGATTGCAAGATATGCCAAAATGGATTATTTGAAAACGATTCATAAACTTTCAAGCAAATGCAATTGGCACTTGTAAAACCAAATTCCTGTAACAATAATTGATTATCATATTAAATATTTAATATAAACTATCATATATCCATAATGTCATGAACATAACATCTAGTTTATATAAAAAGCCATATAGGCATGTCCAAACAAAGCCATATAGACAAATATACAAAAATATACATAAGATTAACATACAAAAGTATGTATACAAAGCCATCCAGGCATACAAAAAAACTCCCCAAAACTAGTTTCCTATGGACTTTTAGGAAATAATCGGTGGCCCTTCTTTGACTATGAAGATGGAGAACCAGTCAGTGACACATCCTCTCTCTACTGTCGAGTAGACCTCTTTGAATAAAGTTCATCTAGCTGCACTTTTTAATACAAACGAACAATATGCACATTAGTATAAAAAATGTATGAAATATATAACATCACATATGTAATTGATTACTTACTGCCAATTGATGATCGCTCTCCATCATCTTAACTCTCTCTTCGTCTGTAGTTGGACGGACTGGAGTTGTGACCTTCTCTAAGAAGCATTAAGAAGCAAAATTGACTAAACATAAATATCATTTATGTACATCAAATGACATGAGATAAAAAAGAAATACAAAATTATGATATTTTCATGTTATTGGCTCATACCTCAGTCAAAGGATTTGCAGACATCATGGCTGCATCAATGCCTATCTACACTAACTCACGAAGGTGAGGAGGCGTCTCCACTGTATTCAGCATCTAAAAAATCAAGTTCAAGATTATTAAAACAAAAAAAATACATAACATTATTTTTAAAACGCATAATGATTAGAAATGGTTAAATTTACCTCAGTAAAAGTGGTGGTTTTTCATCCAGGAGACCAAGGAAACTGTGGAGGTGCTAGTGACTATTGAAATCATCAAATCAAGTCACAAAATAATATTACTGTTATCACGTAGAATTACACCCTGCTTGGAGAGAGTCCAAGCATTCTAATGATACAATGGGAATGATCTCAAAGTGTGGGACCTTGCGAACTGAGATCAGACCTCTGGAGAAGGCCAGCTTCCTCTTTGGTTATCACCTAAAATCTACTGGATTTGCGGAGAAAAGAGGAAGAAGGATTGCATTAAAATGAAACCTACTGTCTAAGGTGATGCACCAAATGAATAAAAGAACCCTCACAGAATTGAGAAAATGCACAAAATGACTAGATACAACCAATAAACATACACAGATCAAGCTGATTTTAACAAAGGCAAGGAGCAAGAGATGATTAGAAGGAATTAAACATTCACAAACACATCATTATTAGATCACACAGAGTTAAAAAATAGCATCAAGAGGTAAAATAATCAGCATGTATTTAATCAGAAAGCAAGGTTACAGTAGAAGAATGCTCTATTTGGAATCAGAAGCATAGATCACTAAATCTTCCAACCCTCTTTACATCTCATGTTTATGCATATATAGCCTTTTGCATTTTGACCTAAGTCGGTTACAATAAAATAGCCCTATGGGCTCTGTCAGAAAATATCATCGCCAGAAGGGACGTCCACCTACAAGAAGTTATGGAATAAAATATCTGGGATAGGGCAGATGAGAGATATTTCTGGTCATCAATGTGAAAAGTTGAGTTGTTTGATCCACAACAATGAATGCTACAAATATCTAGAAAGGGGTAGGTGAGGAATCAGATTTGCATTGCACACAAGCAGGATGCAAACCCTCGAACAAAGTTTAACGACACTGTAGATTCCTGAGTCTCCTAAATCTGGCATCTGATCACTTAAATTTGTTGAATGATCGGGCCTTGCATCTGATTCAATCAGCCCTTGAATTCCTTGTATGTGACTACAAGTTTTGAAAGCATGCCATCAAATTTATCTTTGCCGCTGCTGGAAACTGCTGTTTATATGCATACAAACATACGAAAAATGGATACATTGTTAAAAAAACCATGATGACGTCATCATCATATAGAACTTGGGCAAAGAACAGGCCTGGATGACGTCATCATGCAATCGGGTCCTTCAAATTCTTTGATTTTGCACTCATGCGATTTCTTCACTTTTTGTATTTTGCATACAAATCGCTTTGCATATGTCTTTGTATCTCCCTTTGTATATGCATTTGTATGTGCAATTGTATATACATACAATAGCCAACATACAAAAGCGGGCCTTTACTTTTGTATCACCCTTTGCATCTTCCTTTGAATCGCCCCTTGAATCAGCCTTAACACGTGGCACTATCTGATTGGCCGCTGAGCTAAACCTGGGGCCCATCGCTGAACATTTGCATCTTTATCGGCCATCGGAGTGACCTCAAACTAAGCCGCCGATATCTCTTGTCTCGCTGAAAACCCTTGTATGTATCTTTATACATCTGATTGTATATGCGATACAATCGCATATACATGCAAAGGCGGACCCCAACATTTTATGAAGCAAACTGAAATTAACATCGAGTCCGGCCCTTGTAACTTACCTTCTTGTATGATGCACATATACATGCATTTCAACATACAAACTGCAGACCCCAAATGATTATCTGCCATATTCAATTCCACAGTTGGGTCCAGCTTGTATGTATTCCCTTTGTATATGCCCTTGTATATGACCTTTTGTATATCGCATATACAATGCAAAAATACAAACAAAAGTGCATACAATCGCATGTACAAACAACTGTTGCATCTGACGTTTGCATGTTGCCTTTGCATATTTTCCTTGCATCTTTTTCCTTTGTATATTCAATTGTATATTCCTTTGTATCTTGCCTTTGTATATGCAATTGTATGTACAAAGATACAATCGCATATACATAAAATAGGTGGACCCCGCCACTTGTATCTCTACTTTGTATAGTGCCTTGTATATGCATTTGTATATTCCTTTGTATATGCGATTGTATGTACAAAGATACAATTGCATATACATACAATAGGTGGACCCCGCCACTTGTATCTCTGCTTTGTATAGTGCCTTGTATATTCCTTTGCATCTTCCCTTTGCATCATCGGCCATCGGAAAGACCTTGAGTTGAGCCGCCGATAAGCATGTCATGCCGAAAATCCTTGTATGTCTGCCCCTTGTATATTTTCCTTGTATGTTTTCCTTTGTATATCGCATATACAATGCGAATATACAAGCAAACCTTTGTATCACCCTTTGCATCTCGCCGATGTATCTTGCCCTTGTATATTCCTTTGTATATACAATTGTACATGCGATATACATGCAAAGGAAGATGTACATACATCGATACATACAAAGTATAAAACTTAAGAATTATTTGCAATGGAAGGCACTTGAAGACAAAAGATTTCTGGGTTTTCTGCAAGAATTCTTCGGGTGAGATTTTGGGATTTTTGTAAGGCACAACATGGGTTTTTGAAGGATTTAAGATTTTTCTCCTTCTATTCAGGCTTTTTCTGATCGGATTTCTTTGATAGAAAGAGGGGGACAGGAATATTTTGGGGCTAGGCAAAAATATGACATCTTTGGCAACCTCTCAGGGATGTTTGCCTGCTAAACAAATTGATCAGTGGCTTTATACATCCATTGGGCATAGAGTCAAAAGAGACTTAAAAACACTTTTGACAATCAATCTTGACCTCAGTAACTCAGCATGTCAGCAATGAAGAACACTTGGAAAACCAAAACCAAAACAAAAATGCTGAAAGCAACCCATCTAACTATGCTAGACAACACTTAGGGAAAACAAAAGGTATCTAAACTATTGTGCAACAACACTTATTGAAAGAAAGAAACCTAATCTACTACTTTACAAGGTGACTCATACCTCAAAACACCTCTTCAGGTGTATCCCATTGACTGGGATAGGCAAATTTTCTCCATCCATGTTTGATAACTGAAATGCATTGTGCTCCTTGCATTCAGTAATGATAAATGGGCCACTCCACATGCTATCAAACTTGGAGTGTTTCCCTGGCCTGCTTTCCAACTCATCCCATTTGAGTACCATATCACCCTCCCTAAAGTTTCTGGGAGTGGCCTTCTTATCAAAAATTCTTTTTGTTTGAAGCTAATGATACTCCATAGCCTTCATAGCTTTATCTCTGATCTCTTCAAGCTCCATAAGTTGAGCATATCTGACAGCCATGGGATCTTTTTCTTCAAACATCTCTAGTTGACTCATGATATCAAGTGCTGACAGCTCTACAGATACAGACAGTCTTGCTTCTTTTCCATAAACTAACATATATGGGGAGTTTCCAATAGATCTCTTGGGAGTTATTCTATTTGCCCATAAAGTAGATTTTAGATTGGTGTGCTAGGTCCTCTGGTTGTCCCCCATTGATCTTTTGATAATCCTTATGAGATTCTTATTTGTAGATTCACCCAAACCATTACCCTATGGGTAATAATTTGATGAAGTGTTCAAATAGATTCCATTCTTCACAGCCGAGTCAGTTACCTTCAATCCAACGAAGGCTAAAGCATTGTCTGAGATGATTGATTCTGGTATTCCAAATCTAGATACCAAATCATAATAAAAGTTCAAAACAACATTCTCATTGGCTTCCTTTAGAGCCACTGCTTCAGTCCACCTTGTGAAATAGTCTGTTGTTGTGAGCACCCACCTGTGGCCTGCACTGGACGATGGGTTAATGGGACCTATAAAATCAATGCCCCATCTCATGAAGGGCTATTCTACCTGGATTGGCTGTAGAGGCAAAGCTGGTAGCCTTTCTTTGCCTGTAAAAATGGCACATTTTACACACTTTCTGGCCCATGCATGGGCATCCTTGAATAAGCTGGGCCAGTAATAGCTAGCTCTCATTATCTTCCAAGTAGTAGTTCTTGGGGAAAAATGACCCCCTACTGTTCCATCATGAAACTCATGCAACACCTTGTCAGTTTGATCATTATCAATGCATGTTAACAACACACTATTAAAATCCTTTTTGAAAACGATGTTATTAACTAAAACATAAGGAATAGACTGTAGTCTAAAATATCTCCTCTTAGCTCTGTCTAAACCTGTTGGACATTCACCAGTTTGTAAAAAATGAGTCATGTCATTAACCTAACCTACTCCGACTGTTGTTGTATCATCCTGGTGTTTATCTTCAATGATCTGAAGCACCTCTTCTTCCTTCTCTGTTTCACTTTCATCCCTAGTAGCAAGCTGTTCACTGAGTCCTCTACCTCTGATGAGCTTGGTTATCTTGATATCTACGTCATATTCCATGACTTTGGTAATCCAACCAGCCCTTTTCTCATTAACATCCTTACTTAACAAAAACTCCTTTACACCAGGGTGAGCAACCATTAAATGTACCTTATTGTTAGAAATAAGATGTCTAAACTTCTTGAGACTCTTTACTACTGCAAGGACATGTTTTTCAATGAAACTATACCTCTGTTCATACTCCTCCAGTCCTTGAATAAAGAAAGCAATTGGCTGCTCAAAGCCTTCATTTTGCTACTGTACCAGAATTGCAGAAATTGTATCTATACTACCATAAGGATACAAAATGAAATCTTTTGAGAAATTAGGATTTACCAGAGTTGGTGCAGCTGATAATGCTTCTTTTATGGACTCAAAGCTGAGTTTGCCTTCTTTTGTCCAACTGAAAACTACATTTTTCTTTAACATAGAGATCAATGGCTTCAATAAATTTGCGATGTCAAGTATAAATCTTTACAGAAAATTAATTCTGCCAATAAAACTTTGCAGTCCTTTCTTGTGACTAGGTAAAGGCAGCTCCAAAATAGCTCTTACTCTTTCTTTATCAATGGTAACTCCCTCTTTTGACACAATGTGTCCTAAAAGCTTTCCTTCATGCACAACAAAAATGCATTTCTTGGGATTGAGAGATATCCCAAACTCTTCACATCTCTCAAATACTTGTTTCAAGTGGGAAAAATGTTCAGCTGCATCCTTAGAGAAAACTATGATGTCATCTAGGTACACAAGTACCAATTTATAAAGCAAATCTTTAAAAGCCTTATCCATAGCTCTCTGAAAAGTGGAGCCAACATTTGATAGACCAAAAGACATCCTTTTGTAGGCCATGGTACCCCATTTTGTGGTAAAAGCAGTTTTAAACTGATCTTCCTCCTTGACTAATACTTGATTATAACTAGAATATCCATCAAGTAAGGAGAATCTTTTTGAACCAGCCACTACTTGCAGAATTTGCTCCAGTGAGGGCAGTGGGTAGTGGTCCTTCAGGGAGGCTCTATTAAGGTCCCTAAAGTCAACACACAACCTAATCTCTCCATTCTTCTTCCTCACAGGAACAAGATTGGAGACCCAAGAAGTATGCTTGATCAAAAAAATGATGTTTCCCTCGATCAGCTTGGTTAATTCCTTAATCATTAGAGGCTCAAGTTTTGGATTTAAAGGTCTTTGTTTCTGCCTCACAAGTTTCGCACTTGGCTCTAACTCTAGAGTATGCTGGGCAATATGAGGGTCAAACCCTTTTAATTCTGAATATTCCCAAGCAAACACAGCCTCAAATTCCTGACAAAGAACAATAAAAGCTTTCCTATCCTCAGGTGAACAGATTTTACCAATTTTGAGAAGCTTACCCTTAAAAATTTCTAGCTCCTCGTAATGTTCCTCTTTGACCTGTATGCTAGTTTTGCTCTTCCTCAGCTGATCATCGGTACCAAAAATAGATTCCAAGGTTACCAACCCTCTGGGCAGCTTATTAGTCCTTAACTGAACAACTTGATGATCACCATATTGCTATTTGAGTTTGTTCTGATTCATCACAGAGAACTCATCCTCTTCTAACAGGAAACGTAGAACCTGCTCATCACTCTCAAAAACCTACCAATGAATGCTATTGTTAGGAATAGAGGGCCTATCAACTATCTTTACATGAGGCTGTACCTTTTCTCTTTGAATATCGTTGGGGTTATCGAATTGAGCCCCAATGGCAGCTAACCTATCTGCATGACGGTTCTGATTTCTTTGAATAGAGATTAGATTGAAGGCATCAAACTCCTCAATCATATCCCATACCCTGTGTTTATAGCATTTCAAAATATGGTTCTTTGTAACATGCAGTCCCCTTATCTAATTCACAATAAGTTCACTGTCCCCATTTACCTGTAAACAACCGATTTTCCTTTTCCTTGCCCATTGCAAACCTTGAATCAACCCTTCATATTCAACAGTGTTATTTGTACATGAAAAAGCAAAACAGAAAGCAGAATGATATCTGCCACCATGTGGAGACACAAGCATTGCACCACCACCAGATCCATTCCTATTCCTAGAGCCATCAAAGTACATTTTCCATACCTCATCTTGCTGTTCTATCTGATATTCTGTATTCTTTACAAGGTTTGGAATTGCTGTTTCAGGTTCATACAGCATGTAAACCCCCATACCAGTTCCTTGAATGTGTCCCTCAGGGTCATCTACAATATTTTCTAAGGCCCACTCCTTTAACAACACTTTTGGTATACTTTCAATTTACAGTTTTTGAGTAGCAACAAGTTCAGGATCATTAGAAATAATGCAATTTGTGTTAACAACACTTGGGACATAAGGCTCTATGTGATCTTTGGCAAGCAATTCAGATTTAATGGTCATTTTTGTACCATATCAGGTTCTAAAAAACATGTGGGTCCAGTCCAAGGATAAATATCCTCCTATCTTGGCCATGAACTCTCTTGACAAACACATGGCAAAAAGAGGAGGTAGATCTATAATGAACACCTCTTGAGAAATGGAAACATTTGGATAGGTATGCAAAGTGAGACCTAGATCTTTTATCACACCTATAGTGTTAACAGCTGTGCCATCTAGCTGGAGCACACTCTTCTCAAAGGGCTGGTATTTCAATCCTAATTGGTCTACAATCTGTTTTGGCATTACAGAACTACTTGCACCACTATCCACCATGCAGTTATGTACTAACCTGTCTCCTATTATTAATGACACAAAAAATGGAAATGGTTTAGTACTCTTGTTTGGCTATTTATTATTGTCCTGGGATGAATTGGTAAGAATAGCCCTAGCTGGGTCAACAGTTGCATCATTTGTCACTTTTAAATCAGACAAGGCAGATTGTAACATGTCCTTTTGACCTGGGATGGCTAAGGAATCCCACATAGATATTGTCACGTTCATTTTCTTCATATTTTCAATGATATTAAAAGGTGAAGTGACACTTGCCTTTTGATGTGACTTTGCAGCAGCAATATCAGCCTGAAAAAGAGGCTGCTCCTTGGCAGTTGTTTAAGTGTTCCATTGCAAAATATGGGGAATCTAGGATGTAGAAGGATTAGCAGGTCCTTTTCCTTTGTTTGCTACTTGATCTATCTCATAACTCCTCCTTTTAGCTCTTGTATTTGTTGCAACTAAAGTATCATCTCTGTTCATACTACAAAACTCATCTCCCTGCCAATTTAGGAAGGCAGTATCATTTTGAGGGTGCTGTTGCTGCTGTACAACTCCATCATTAAGTGTGTTTGGCTATGAAACTGTAGCATTCTGTACCATTAGAGCTTGATTTATCACTCCATTTGAACAGGTTGCCTGATTGTGTGACTGATTACATGGATAACACCATTCATACTCAGTTGTAAGGTTATTTTGAACAGGGACAAGGTCCCTAACTGCATTAATGGGTGCTAGGTTGTAAGGTTGGAAAGGTCTATGGTTCACATTCTACCTAGCACCCTGGTAATTGCTTTGATATGGAGGCCTATTAGCTTGGTATGGTTGGTTTTGCCCTTGATAAGGCTGTCTATTCTGGGACTGCTAATTCTTGATATTTGCCAACTCATTCCCAAAAGTTTGCATGATATTTTCTATATTTTGTTGGCTATTTTTGATCTTTTAACTCTTGTGATGAGCTAGAAACAACAGTCTCAGGATTGGCAGTACTTGTCAATGCTGCTGCAGCAGGTAAAGGGGTAAAAGATGGGATCGACAAAGGCATTGAAGCTTGAATCTCGGGAAAAATGGGCACTGGTGGTCTAGGTGCTATCTTCCCAGCTTGAATCAGGCTATTTTTTGCTCTAATAGCTATTTCATATGCATCAGGTAAACTTGTACCTCCCAACGATTGTATCATTACCAAAATGTCACTATTTAGAGCTTTCAAAAAATACAGAAATGCATACTCTGATGAAGGCCTTATCATGGTAGGAATTCTGTTCCATGTCTTCTAAAATTGGAAATTGAAATCCATCATTTGCTCCTGGGGAGCTCTCTTTAGTGTAGTCAGCTGTTCAACCAGCGATAATTTATCTGACTTATCTTGAAATTATTTGTTCAACTTATCACCCAGATCATCCCAAGTTCCAATGGTTTGCACTGATAAACTCCTGAACCACTATAATGTTTTTCCTTTAAACGAGGCAACCAACAGCCTGATGGCTACATTTTCTTGTGTTACATGATGAACACCACATAGAGAAGCTACGTCTCTAATGTGCTCGATTGGGATAGTTTGATCCTCCCCAGTGAAATAGGGCAGGCTCTTCAAAGCTGCTATGGGTATATTATCATGCACCATCAAGTTCAATGGGCTGCCCCTATCAAAAGCCACAAATGGCTGATTTCTTGCCATTGGAACAACTGGAAGTGGGTTTGCTTGAACCAGTATAGGAACTACAGGTACTATTGGCCTAAAACTTGGTGGGGTTGATTCTATTCTCTTTGAAACTAGAGTCCTTACCACAATTCTACTCTGTCTTCTAGGCAGAGAGAACTGTAAATAATCAAAGGAATGCGAACTCCAAGTTTGTATCTTTCTCATAAAATATGTGACAACACTGACCTACTTGTCATTTTTTTCAGTATGAGTCACTAGGTGTGTAGAGAAAATGCCTCCAAAGGTTGGTAATACTAGGAGAAACACCAAATCTCTTAGTACTTTGATGAAAAATTCATCGAACTAGTCCCACCGGGCGTGCCAAAAGTTGTTATCATGTAGAATTGCACCCTGCTTGGAGAGAGTCCAAGCATTCTAATGATACAATGGGAATGATCTCGAAGTGTGGGACCTTGCAAACTGAGATCAGACCTCTAGAGAAGGTCAACTTCCTCTCTGGTTATCACCTAAAATCTACTAGATTTGTAGAGAAAAGGGGAAGAAGGATTGCATTAAAATGAAACCTACTGTCTAAGGTGATGCACCAAATGAATAAAAGAACCCTCATAGAACTGAGAAAATGCACAAAATGACTAGATATAACAAATAAACATACATAGATCAAGCTAATTTTAATAGAGGCAAGGAGCAAGAGATGATTAGAAGGAATTAAACATTCACAAACACATCATTCTTAGATCACACAGAGTTAAAAAATAGCATCAAGAGGTAAAATAATTAGCATGTATTTAATTAGAAAGCAAGGTTATAGTAGAGGAATGCTCTATTTGGAATCAAAAGCATAGATCACTAAATCTTCCAACCCTCTTTACATCTCATGTTTATGCATATATAGCCTTTTGTATTTTGACCTAAGTCGGTTACAATAAAATCGCCCTATGGGCTTTGTCAGAAAATATCATCGCCAGAAGGGACATCCACCTGCAAGAAATTATGGAATAAAATATCTGGGACAGGGCAGATGAGAGATATTTCTGGTCATCAATGCGAAAAGCTGAGTTGTTTGATCCGCAACAATGAATGCTACAAATATCTAGAAAGGGGTAGGTGAGGAATCAGATTTGCATTGCACACAAGCAGGATGCAAACCCTCGAACAAAGTTTTACGACACTGTAGATTCCTGAGTCTCCTAAATCCAGCATCTGATCACTTGAATTTACTGAATGATCGGGCCCTGCATCTGATTCAATCAGCCCTTGAATTCCTTGTATGTGACTACAAATTTTGAAAGCATGCCGTCAAATTTATCTTTGCCGCCGCTGGAAATCGCCGTTTATATGCATACAAATATACAAAAAATGGATACATTATACAAAAAAACCATGATGATGTCAGCATCATATAGAACTTGGGCAAAGAACAGGCTTGGATGATGTCATCATGCAATCGGGTCCTTCAAATTCTTCGATTTTGCACTTATGCGATTTCTTCACTTTTTGTATTTTGCATACAAATCGCTTTGCATATGTCTTTGTATCTCCCTTTGTATATGCATTTGTATGTGCAATTGTATATACATACAATAGCCAACATATAAAAGTGGGCCTTTACTTTTGTATCACCCTTTGCATCATCCTTTGAATCTCCCCTTGAATCAGCCTTGACACGTGGCACTATCTGATTGGCCGCTGAGCTGAACCTGGGGCCCATCACTGAACATTTGCATCTTTATCGGCCATCAGAGTGACCTCAAACTGAGCTGCCAATATCTCTTGTCTCACCGAAAACCCTTGTATGTATCTTTATACATCTGAATTGTATATGCGATACAATCGCATATACATGCAAAGGCAGACCCCAACATTTTATGAAGCAAATTGAAATTAACAAAAGGTCTGGCCTTTGTAACTTACCTTCTTGTATGATGCACATATACATGCATTTCAACATACAAACTGTAGACCCCAAATGATTATCTACCATATTCAATTCCGCAGTCAGGTCCAACTTATATGTATTCCCTTTGTATATGCCCTTGTATATGACCTTTTGTATATCGCATATACAATGTGAAAATACAAACAAAAGTGCATACAATCGCATGTACAAACAACTGTTGCATCTGACGTTTGCATGTTGCCTTTGCATATTTTCCTTGCATCTTTTTCATTTGTATATTCAATTGTATGTTCCTTTGTATATGCGATTGTATGTACAAAGATACAATCGCATATACATACAATAGGCGGACCCTGCCACTTGTATCTCTGCTTTGTATAGTGCCTTGTATATGCATTTGTATATTCCTTTGCATCTTCCTTTTGCATTTTCCCTTTGCATATTCAATTTGCATCATCAGCCATCAGAAAGATCTTGAGTTGAGCCACTGATAAGCATGTCACGCCGAAAATCCTTGTATGTCTACCTCTTGTATATTTTTCTTGTATGTTTTCCTTTGTATATCGCATATACAATGAAAATATACAAGCAAACCTTTGTATCACCCTTTGCATCCCGCCGATGTATCTTTCCCTTGTATATTCCTTTGTATATACAATTGTACATGCGATATACATGCAAAGGAAGATGTACATACATTGATACATACAAAGTATAAAACTTAAGAATTATCTGCAATGGAAGGCACTTGAAGACAAAAGTTTCTGGGTTTTCTGCAAGAAATCTCCAGGTGAGATTTTGGGATTTTGTAAGGCATAGCATGGGGTTTTGAAGGATTTAAGATTTTTCTCCTTCTATTCAAGCTTTCTCTGATCAAATTTCTTTGATAGAAAGAGGGGGATAGGAATATTTTGGGGCTAGGCAAAAATATGATAACAATTACCATTGACATATCTACAATAATTATGAATATGTGATAAATTACATACCTGTTGACTTGACCTCCACTCATAAGCCACCAATGGACGGCTAACAGAGGCAAGATGAAGACTCTGACCCTGAAATTTCATTGTGCAAACAATTACATACATTATTTTTGACTTATAATATAGATAATCATATAAAATTAATTACAAATTTCGAATAACAATATACTAAATCAAGCTGAAACTTGTAACAAATTACCTGAGAGTCAATACCAAATGTATACTGTAAGATATCGTCACTAAGAACAAGATAATCAAATATGTCCTGTCCCTGTGTCGCATCATGCTGCCCCTGTGTCGCAACATGCTGCCTCTGTGTCATAGTCTTGTCGTGCCTCCTGCGTCCCATAATCACATAGGTTCCCACATGTACTGCACAAATGTGGGGACACATGATGCATACTACTCTCACCCTCATCACCCTGGGTCAAATCATCTGCGTACTGTGATAGAGTTTGGGTGAGAGTAGTCAGTGAATGTAAACTCTCTAGCTCAACACTCTCCTTCAAAGAGAAAGGGAGTGACCTACGTTTTGGCCTACCTCAGGGTATAGGCACATGCTGTTCATCTTGCTGAGCCCCGGGTCTATCTTGGGCAGAGCCACCACCTCTACCCTAGAAATCACGAATATCAAAATAATTCAGAATCTTGTTGAGGATGAACTTGCAATAGAGTTTCCTCAAAAAATAGTGTGGTACCTCATCATTGTTGCATGGCTTCTCATCGAAGACCATGTATCATCTATCCCAAAAGTTTTGGGATATGTCTTCATTCCTACACCAATGTATAGGAAACCATTTGCAAGTTTCCTCTAATGTTTGGCCAGTTTTGGGATTAGTAAATTGTGCACATAATTGAGATTTTGTAATTTTTTCCTTCTTCACTTGTTCATATGACAACTTGTCAGCATAATATTGCCAACTCCTCTCCCTATAGTTTTGGAAATTGGTTATTTGTTCCATCACCAAATCTGTGTGGGAAACATTCTCCTGTAGTGATTTTGAAAGTGCCCTCCTATGTTTAGTGGTTCCACTTGGATTGTTTAGGGTTTGAATAATAGTTTCAAGATGTTTCTTGTTTTCTTCTATTATCCCTAAGTAGTGTTCTTCATTATCCCTTGCATGAAAAGGAGGTGAAGGTGGGTTTTGAGGGTTTTGGGGGTTGTTTTCACCCTCCTCAACTGGATTTAGATTTTCTGCTTCTCCAATAACTATAAATGCAATATAAACATAAATCAAACATTGCAAAACTGAAAAATTGATCTAAAACTAACAAATTCATACAAACCCTACCTTCTTCCTGTGTTGGAGCCTCCAAATTTGCACGACAATGTCTGGCGGTGAGGTGACATTGTGAATTTCTTGTTTTCTCACTTGCACTTGATCGAATCTCCTTTTTATCAACGTGAGCATGTTTTAATTTTGGAGATGGTGGCAACTTTTTGGTCCCCCATCTCCTTGCATTTACCCCATTGCTTTTCTAGGTGAGCTACATGTCAAACAATATCAAAGATTACATGACTAGCAAAATTTGTTGTTTGCTAGGTAATTTTGATAAAGGTGGTCAATCTAAACAAGTGCGTCTGCTTAGGACCATGAATGCTATGAAAAGTGTTGTAGAGAGCATACCATCGGTGTGGTGTGTCATTAAGTGTAAGAGATAACAAATGCATACCCCACCTTAAAATAATTGCTTTCATCTTGGAAGAGCAATTGATTTTAAGGTAAAAAGAGTGAAGAAGGCATGAGAGCTTTCACGAAGCATATGCCAAGAGGATATGTTCCAGAGAGCTATGTTGTGAAGGGGTTGCTCCCCAGCAAAAAAACCAATGCGATGATGCAGGCATGATACACAATGGCTTATGTAAGCATGGCATGGCATTGAGCAACACAACAAGGTGTCACATAAAACAAGCAACATTAAAAAAACACAAAGGGACCTACGTGCTTTGGCGTCAATACAATATATAGCATGATCTGTGTAGGACAATTTTTGTAATTGGTTTTATCAATTATTGTTATTGGTTTTTGTAATTGTCATCATCCTCTTGGGCATGTAGAACTACAAATACAGAGGAAAAATGTCACAAGAAGAGAAAAATAAAAATTTTGGGTCAACATGGAAAGATGCTAAATCATCCAACGCTTTACATCGTCCCCAAAAAGTGGAAAATTTCAAGTACAACATAGAGAAGAATGTAGAAACATATAGAGGAATGTCATGAAATTTTCATTCCACTTATATCCATGTGCCTACAAGGGCATCAAGGGTCCTTCAGTGAGAGCTAACAAACAATCAGACGTACCATACTCGGATATGGGTTTACAAAACATGCAGGAAAATCACAAATAAAAACAAATGACATGAAGGGACTGCACTCAAGGATCAAGCTCTAGTAGGTCATTTGCCTCCCAATCTTGCTCATCATACAAGGATGGGGGATAGGCCGCTAGAGGGACCACACTAAGAGAAGTATTGGGCACAACGCTTGGTTCGTCGTGTGGAGGATCAACATCCAAGGGAGGATCCTGGTGCAACTCATTGAAGGTGAGGTTCATCGATTGTGTGAAGATCAAGGACAGAGATTGTATCTCTTCCAAGGAATCAAATGCATCTTCCTTGGGGGAAGGTTGATTTGGGTCACTATCAGAATAGATGACAATCGGTGGTTGTCCAATGCTGACAGCGGGATAGTGAGCATTGCTGGCTACTGGTGGAGCAGAGGTCTCCACAATCGGAATGGATAAAGCGGGCGGACTCAATAGCGGCAAGGGTGGCATGTGCTTGGGCTTGTAAATGGGTGGGGTGGGATAATGCTCGCTTTTGCGTTTAGGTAGTGGTGGTGGAATGTAAATGTCTATGGTAGTGGGATGCACGACATCATGGAACACTTGGTGTTGGCTACGTTGCAGTGGGACTGGCTCTAATACAATGGTACTAGGTGTGATGTTGACGTTTGGCTGAATTGGTAGAGAGGCAGGAGTGAGTGACGAGAGAGAATCACATTGAGGAGAGGGTGCAGAAAGTTGAGGTGACGCGGCCACATTTGGGGTCGATTTCCTGGGAGAGGAAAGGGGTTCCTCCCCTATCACATGGTCACGAGCTGCAACATGATGATGATGCTTGCAATCTCTCACAATTTAGTTATGCCTAGTGTGGCTCAAATCATCAGTAGGAGGAACTGGGGAGTATCCCAACGTGGGCTCCTTTTTTGTCGCTCTAGGAGCGGGTGGAGGAATAGAAGGAGCCACCAAAGGTTGGGGTACTTTTGGAGAAGGGTCTCTTAATATGGGTCACCTTCCTCGAGCCATTGAACGAGCTAGAGGAACAAAGGCTGCTACTAAAGATTGAGGGACCGAAGGGGAAGGGTCCTGCACCATGGGCTGCTTTCCTCTAGTCTCTAAAGAGGTAGGAGAAATAAGAGAAACCACTGGAGGTCAGGAAGGCCTGGATTGTGCCTTTAGGTCTTGGGTAAGATACTCAAGGTGGGACCTCTGCATAAATGCAAGATGCTTAGGGTTAGGGGAGATCGATTGATTCGGGTTGTTTTCCCTTCTCTGTTTGTGGGGCAGGAGGAGGGATAGAAACAACCATAGGAGATCGAGGGACCTTAGGGGTAGCAGCCAGTTGGGTTGACGAGGAGGCACTGAGAGATAGATGAGCTATGCGGTTCGCTTTGAATTTCTAATATGATAAAAAAATAAATCATTACGAGGTTGCAATGGCTCAGTTAGTGTCGACCATAAGTAATCCAAGGAGAAGTTTCCTCTAAACGTGAGAGGCTTGAACCCACTATGGTAAATAGTGTGTACCTGTCTGTCATGGGGAAACTTCTGATACTTATGGATTATGGAAAGGGCTACTCTCATGGAAGAAAGCCATGGATGGCCCAACTTCACATGAAATTGGTCGGAAGTGGCAATGATGGAGAATGGGACGTCCAAGAGTTTTGGTCCTAGCCAGAAAAGAAGGGTGATCGAAGCCAAGGTACAATGAGAGGATCCATCATGTGCTCATATCGATACTTTTGATTTATCATATTTATCTTGATACAGTTCATGTACATACATAAATTCCTTTGTGACTAAATTTACCATACACACTGGGTCAATTAGTATGCCCTTGGTGGACTTTTCATTGACAAGTGCAGAAATGTACAGAGGTCCATCGAATATGTGCTTGGTGCATCAATGGGAGAGAAAGAGATGATTGGCTTGGGAATGGGTCACGCTCAACTAGGGAGAGGGCAATGGTACACCATGTTAATCATCTTGGCTAGGGAGGTGGTAGGGTCATCAACACCTAGCACAGTAGTAACCATGAGATCATAGGGAAGTTCAATTAGGTTTGTGGAATGATGAGGTAATGGGTTTGTGTATATTTGGAGGTTTTGATTAGGTGGAGTGATAGATTTATTCCCTTTGTCATTCACATCAGAGACTTGGATGATGTTTTGATCGATGAAGTCTTGCACTTGGTGCTTAAGACGCATGCATCTTTTAGTGTCATGTCATAGTACTTTGTGGAATTGATAAAAGGCCTTCGGGTCAAAAGAAGGTGCCAAGGATTTAGTGGTGTCTACAGGTTGAATAGGTATAATTTGGATGAGGTTGTTGTTTAACAACTACTGCATGAAGGCATAAAGCAATTCAGAGAGTAAGGTAAACTACCGATTCCTTTGCTTATTTTGTGATGAGAGGGCCTTAGCACTTTGGGTTGGTGTCATGGCCGCTACTTGTTGAACATTGTTGGAAGAATTTATTTTGATGAATTTTTTATTTTTCTTATAGTGTTCAAATGAAAAAGGGGCATCAAACTGCCGAATGAGAGTGTGATAAGGAGTCCTCATACTAACTGACTAACTGCTAGTAGTTGCAAAGTGCCATGTAGAGATGCGTAAATGAGGAGTAGCGCAACAACAAAATCTTATCTCTTATCTGAGGCTGCAGGTTTCCTATGAAAACTCATTACACATCATAATCTAGGAGTGAATAAGGTATCTGTGAGAAAAGTGTCTGATAGTGGCCAATAAAGTTAGTCACTTTCTCTTGTGCTCCATGGTGATAATGGACAAGATCGGTTAGTGTGACTTGTGGTCCAATATTCGCTTGGAAGTGTTGGATTTGGTTGACAAGTTGTTGAAAAGAAGTAATTGGGTGATCAGGAAGTGAGTAGAACTAGTCTAACATGGTATCTTTTAGAGACCACGGGAAGAGTTTTGCTAGCAGAGCACCCTAGAATATGAAGTCGCTGCACAATGCTATGAATGCCGACACATGGTTTTGCAGATATCCTTTACCATTGTAATTTTCAAAGCACAGAGCTTCAAAGTTTTGTGGAAGGGGAGAGGCAAGAATGTCTAAGGATAGTGGACTCCTTGTATAATATGATGGGATAGTTGGCTGAGAGGTGTTAGGGATTGCATGCAGAAGATATCAATTAAATGCAAATAAAGATTAAATAGAGGAATGCAAATACACAGAAATAATAACAGTGAGAGACAAGTTTTAACATGGTTCACCCAAAGTTAGGCTACATCCACAAACAAAGAGTCCAATATTATTATCCAGTAAATCAAGTCGATTACAACTAGCAATCCTTGCAACTCAATACCACTACAAATGCTACAATACAATATCGAAAACCCCCCCGCAACATACATCCCAACTGCTTATAACATGCCTTCTAGAAGCTTCTAGAATTAGGGTTTTACAATGTCATTTTTCTTTTGTCGGTTAACAAAAAAATAACAACAGACTCTGAACGGGCAAAAAAAGAGGGAATTTTTTTTTTGGGGGGGGCTGCTCCCCCGAACCCCTACTTCTCAGGGGCTGTCATCCCCAAACCCTCGCTCAGGGACTGGCCTAGCCCTGAACCCTGGTGAGGATACATGATGAGTGTAAGGTACTTGCATGATCAGTCACCACATACCAACAATCTCCCACTTGGAGATTGATCAGGCTCCACACTAAAAAAGAGGAACTTGTGGACATAGTGGCTATTTCTTGTTGTAAGGACTTCACATTCTAAAGGAGTTAGGTGATAATAAGAAGGGGTATGTGTGGATTGGGTTTGGGTAATGTAACATCCACGTTCTAAAAACATAGTAAAACTAGAAATTTACCATAGAGTAAATCAACAAGGTAAAAATGAGAAAGATAAATTTTTTCTTTTATTCAACAAATAATCAAGTAACTACAATTACAAGATTTCTTTTTACAAAATACAATAAACCATATTGTCTTTCTCAATTACAATGTTTACAAATGTAAATCAATTACATATACAAATTTTGGAATAAATACTGCTTCTGAATATCTGACATCTTTATCACAAGCCCTGGCATGTTTCCTACTTGGAGAGAGAGTATCTTTCCAGCGATTTACTTCCATCCATAGACTGGCGGTCTCCCACACATCTTCCACATAGGAAGTGTCATGCCCACATTTCCCATGTGGTCACAACACGTATTCATGCGTGTCATGTCCACATGCATCATGTGGTCATGATACGAACTATAAATTTTTTTCTCTTACTACTTTGAAAACCCCCTCACACGCGTAAGCGTGCTCGGCGGTGTACGCTTAAGGCAAAAACAATACAGTTGTCGGCGGGGTACCAAGTACATGTGCGCACACCCTACACAAAGAAAATGCGTGGTTTCCTAACTTAGGTTAATCTCATGAATTACATTTGAACAACAGTTGTTTTAGGTGATAGATCATTTTTCAACAAAGCACGATCATCTATTCATTTGCCCTCTCTTCCTTTTCTTGGAATTTAATTTTGATTGTATTTCTATCACGTTCATTTTACCGTATCTCTAAAATTTAATTTTGATTGTATTTCTATCATGTTCTCCTTCCCGTTGTGCAAGATCTTCTTATCCTATTTTTTTATCTTCACGTTTTTTATCAAACAACAATAACACTACATCCTTTACATTATTCCTAATTTCTTGGTAAACCAGATCACTTACACAGGGTTGGTTAACTTCACTTGACTCAGTTCCCCTAGGGTTCTGCTCTAGGTTTTAGTTCAACATTTGAATTAATTTTAATAATCAACTTGTTCCTAAATAGGATTAATGGTAGGTTAAACTTACTTAGTTCTTTTAGCCCTATTCGGAAATGCCGGACATTTTCTCCTCTTTGTTTTCCAAGGTTAGCTGTTCTTTCTCTTTCTCTTTTTTTTTTTTCAATTGGACGTTTATTCTCTTAATCTACAGTTGAGTTTAAAATGGCCACTCATGGAATGCCTGTGAGGGCTTGTTTGCGTTTATTTTCAGTGTCCTTTGTAAATGAAAGGATCATATTTTCCTCTTCATTTTCCTGTTAAGTAATTTGTGATAATTGTTGAAACTCCCAAGAAAACTCTTACTTAAAATTAAAATATATTTACCTATGCTCTTTTTATATTATAATTATATTTCTCCTTATAAATTTAATTTAAATATATATATATGTATATATACCACCATTATCTTAGTTCACTTTAACTCACAATTTCATTAATAAGTTCCTTAACTGTAAAGAGAGTATAGAATATATATATATATAATAAATATATATATATATAATTTGTTAAAACAGATTACTATCCAATAATTCATTAAAAACAGAACAATGAGTTAATTTATTTTTTGCAAATATAAATATTGTATTTCTGAATTGCAACTCTGAATTTAAGCATCTATTCAATTCGTATTATACAATATGCATAAATAAATCCCACTTTCCTTGATTTAAAATTTCTATTTCAAGTCAAATGTTTTAAACTACATATAGTTTGCCTTTAAATGAATAGTAAAAGTAAATAGTGAATAGTGAATAGTGAAAAGTGAATAGTAAAAGTGAATAGTGAAAGTGAATAGTGAATAGTAAAAGTGAAAAGGTCCCCATCCTAGGAAGAGACCCTCAAGGTGGCGGTAATTTCAAAAGCAAAACTGCAACCCAAATTTCATTTCTTTCATGGTAGCAAAATTACAACTTCGCTTATAACAAATGTAAAATTAATATTTCCACTAAGCTTACACAGAAATAATACTTTTACAAATTTAATTAAAACATCAACTAACTCACAACTTTGCAAGTAGAAGAAGAAGGAACTAGACAATTTTAATATCCTTTTAAAAACAAATTTTCTTTTCTTCTTCTCATTTCTAAATGGTAAAACTTAATGAATAAAAAAATTACAACTATCAACCCAAAAACAGAGGATTTCCTCACAACTAAAAAAAATAACAATTTATACAACAATAGGGAGATAATTTTCTCCTTCTGGAAAATCAACAAGGAAGCAGCTATTAAAAGATCAGGCTCTCCTTAAGACTTAAGGAAAAAAAATATTTTCTAAGATCCAATAATCTTCTCCAAGCTTCACAATAAGCTCCCACAACACCTGCATATCACACAAGGGAAGAAACACCACACAAGCTGCTCTCCTCCCTACCATAGACCCGCAAGAGGGTCACCCCCGAGCTAGGGAGATCATCCACACATCCAGTGTAGAATAGACCAAAAACTACTTCACAATAATAGAAACAAACAACACACAACACCCATGGTTTTACTCACAACACAAAAACTCAACTAAGGTGAGTTTAAAGAGGGTAGGGAAGTAGACTCACTCAACTCAAGGGTGTCATTCTTCTCAACATTTTATCACAGCTTTTCTCATGGCCTGAAGCCAACAAAATTAACTTTTCTCATGGCCTCAAGCCAACCAAATAATCAAAATCCCAGGGATATCACAATTAGGCTCTCAAGCCTTATAACCATTTGCTCAAAATTCATAAAAATGCCCTCAAGGCTTCCATTTTCCAAGAACAAGAATGTACCTAAGGAGGTTCACACCTTCCCTTCCCCACACATGATGAGCATTGTCTTCCAAGTGGAAGAAGCTCTGTCAACATCCCAATAAAATTTTCCCACAATAACAAAATTTACAACACAAGCAAAATAAATAATTTTCACACATCCTTCATGCAACAAAAAGAAATACAAAGGAAAAGCCATGAAATCCAACCTTAAAAAGCCCTTTAATGGATGAAGTTGATGTAGAGCTCCATTAGAATCTCCTCTCCAATTTCCTTCCTCCAAAAGAAAAGACTCCTTTCTCAAAAAAAAAACAATCTCTCTATGATCACAAGCAAGGGACAATAAATGGAGGATATAGGATGGCTATAATAATTTCAGCATTATGAGGCTATGAAGAGGAGAATAGAGAAGGAATTGGACATTATGAGGATGCCAGAAGAAGATTTCCTAGAGGAAATTAGGCATGATAAGATTGCAAGGATGAAGTCCCCCTGCAAGAATGAAATCCCCCTACAAGAAATGAAGTCCCCTCCTACAAGAATGAAGTTTTATTCCCCCCAATTGCTTAGAGAAGGGTCTTATTTATAGATTTTCTGAAAAGAGAATGGAGGGTGAGGATCAAGAGTTGAGATCAAGGGCTCTCATTATTTGTGAATTTTAAATTCACAGTGGAGGACAAAAATGAATTAAAGATTTATTTTTTTGGGAAGAGTGGAGTATGACAAGTTGGATTAAAAATAACCCCACTTCTTTTTCCACTATCCCAAGTGGGATTAAAAAATATCCCCACTATCCCAAGTAGAATTAAAAAATATCCCCACTATCCCAAGTGGGATTAAAAAAATATCCCCACTATCCCAAGTGGGATTAAAAAAATAACCCCACTTATGAAGTCCCCCACTATAGCCCTTCTCCAACACATGGAGGAATAAAATATAATAGGTAAAATAGAAATAAAAAAGGAGTGGATGACACACCACCTTTTTTATGGGTAACTCCCACCAAAAGAGAGGCACAAAGAGACAAAGCACTCCATTATTTGGGGGATCATGGAGTCATTCCATGACTTGGAAGTGGGCCTGAGTGTGGATTCTACTCATCCTATTATCCCCATGCTTCCAAATTCGTCACTTAACTTCACTGTGAAGTTAAGGTGACCATACAAAGGTTAACCAAAGATTATCCTAGTCAAAAGTGACCCTAGACCCATGGGGTATAACCCAGGGTTAATTTAAACTTAGGACACCCAGGGTCAAGTTAAGACACAAGAAAAGGGCCTCAAATTTTAAAATTTAAAAATAAGATAGAATTCAAAAATAATTCTTACAACACATATCATAATTCAAATTTACAAGAGGGTAGACCTAACCCATTCAACCTCATGCAAGACAATATTACAACATGAAATCAAACACAGAGTTGATCTCAGTTCCTCGTGGAACCAGATCGGCTTCACAAGGGATTACAACATAAGGTGTGGAATGATTTCCTGTATCTGTGGTTTTCTTAGAAATACCTGCACACTCAATCTCAAAGTTAATTCCACATATACAAATCATAGCCGAAGCAAATTTAACATATTAATGAGGATGTATAACCAATCACTACCTATATCCATCTGGCAACCATATTATATAATAATCAATCATTTTATCATTTTAATCTGGAGCTAGGTGAATAATAGGATACACACCAGTCGGACAAGGGCGGGCCTTACAGGAAGTGGCTCTACCCTTGACGAGGAATATAGACCTTAGGTGACCAATGATAATTTGCCTTTCCCGAGTACATAGTGTTGTATTCTACTCAACTCTATCAACCATACAACCCTAGATACCCTCTAGCTAAGTATGATTTCTGATAGGATGAGTAATCCGAATACAGTGAACCGACAATGCATGCAGAAAACAAATGCATTACTTTGGCCAAAGTTTTTAATATCAATATCATTCATAATGAATGTAGTCGTTGTGTTCACCCACCCCTACTCGACTTGGATATTGTCATATTCTCGCAGTTATTCACACTGACTATATTTACGTAAATGGTTTAATCATCTTGTCATGATAATAGTTTTCTTGACTTAGATAAGTCTAAATGACATAACCATTCATCGAGTTCATAATCGACTCTAGGGTTTTAAAACAACCCTTGAATATTACGATATTTCAATATATATCATATCTCATTTCTGTAAGGTTAAGGTTCATAATTGACCTTTGGTTTAACTCAACCATGGTTAGGAATACTATAATTCTAGTGAAGATATTAACTTCTATTCAAAAGGAATATGAATACCTTTCAATTTACCTCTACGTGATGCCATTAACAATCACTACATATATACTCATAAATGATTTTATACAAGGTTGTTTCTATATAGACATAGTCTATTTCCACATAATGGTTTCCTATAAGATATACTCATCAAGATTACTAGTATACACATTAAGAAGATCTTTTGACATTTAACCCATTTATCATCAAGATTACTAGTATAGACATTAAGAAGATCTTTTGACATTTAACCCGTTTATCTAACTATCCCTAGTTCTTCTACCATTCAATAGGTTATACCATAGTTACCATAGACCACCAAGAATCTAAGTTCTTTGGATAAGATATCATTTTGACAATGTATAGAAATTAAAACAAGAACGGTTTCAAAATAATAATGACACCACTTAATACTTTATCCCATATTACTCTTGGCTGGTAAGTTTTCTATAACTAGTACCATTTACACAAATCTCATTGAGAGTTTAATACATAACTATCCTATGATAAAGTAATTGACTTATTTCAAAATGATTGCTCATTCAACAGAGCAACTAGTTTTCTAAACACTAGAAAACTATAATAATCTAAAGAATTCATTTATTTCCCAAACAATAAATGGGTCTGCATATCAATTTAATGACAGAAGTATTATTGACCCAAGGTGCAGGAGCACCTCACACAAGGTGGCTTCCATGAGGCATTTAAATTCATATTTGTTTAGAAAATCAAGTTTTATGTTGTAATAAGGTCTATTCTACCAATGCATGTCATTTCTATTTGTATCTAGACTTAGAACAAACTTTGTAAGTCTCGAGTAATTAGGTTGCATCGTTATTGATAAGACGGTTGGTCTCCTAGCCGCTTGGAATTAGTTAGTTTTGCTCCCATCTACTTGGAATAGGATTGGCATTCCTCTGGTGAGTTTATAAAACCAAGGGAATGAACAGAATCAAGCATTGTAAACATTGTAATCAGATCGAAGAGGAGAGGTTGAATGTAACCGTGCATTTTGTTAAGGAGAAATTGAACTATTCTATGTCGTCAATTTGTTTTCCATTCTCTATAATTACAAATTGCATACCTGTAGATTCCTTTTCCTTTCTGTACTTTTGTTGTTGCAAAATGTCAATATGAAGCATTCCACTGATAAGATTTTTGTTGAAATCAATGGAATGGCTTCGTTTTACAAATATCTATTTTTGTTTCCTATTTTGTTTTCCTATTTGGTGGTGCAGAGGTCCAAATTGGAGTGTGTACAGTAGATCGCCTAGCATCTCCATGTGCTAGGGTTTGATTGGAGGAGTTGGAGCTGTTATTGGTGAGACAGAGACCATTGGAAAAGCTTTCCTTGCTCAGAGCGACAAGGATGGTCTGGCCGAAGAGAGGTTCAAGGCGTTGAATGGAAGTCACAGCCTGAAATGCATATCGAAGTGACAAAGTACATCGGGTAGATAACGAGACGTTGAGCCGACAGTGATGATCTGGCTGATCAAGTTATATCGAGGTGACAAGGGGTGAGTGACACCGACAAAAAAATCCATCGGTGTATCAGCCTAGCAAAACTGGAGTTCGCCAATAGGGTGAGTCATACCGACGATGGGTTGCATCGGTGTATCGGCGCACCTTGGTTAGAGTTCATCGATGGGGAGTAGTCTCACCGAAGGCGAAGACATCGGTGAAACCCACGTAAACATGACCGATAAGAACAGTCTTGCCGATAGGCAAGAAACGTAGGTCACACATCGGGGAGAGTTAAGAGATCGGGGTGATAAGGTCGAAGGCAACCAATGGTATTGTTCTCACCGATGGTCAAAGTTGTTGGACCTCACATCAGTGTGACTATAACGGTCAGTGTGATAGGTTGCAAGGTGGCCGATGATGAAAGTCTTACCAACTGAGGCTCCCCATCAAATTGGTATTAGAGCCAGCGAAAGCTCTAGGCAGAGGTGTTGTGTATTTGATTTCTATCACTGAGAAGGTAGATGACGAGTTGCTCGTGCCACCTAGTTGCAAGAAGGAATAGGAATCCTGTAGTGTGTGGGTAGATGATGATGAGGACTGTCAAGACCATTCACCAATAGAGGTTTGGCTAGCAGAAGGTGCAGAGTGAGGCCACTGCGAGAGAGAGTGGTAGTGCATCTCTAGGATATGCTGTTGGATGAGAGGAATGGGTCTGTAGCAGCATGTAGGATGGACATCTAATTGAGTATTGTGTTGTAGTCAAATTGAGGATTTGTAGGAGTGTTGGCGTTTGGGTGCTGTCTATGAATGTTTATGTCAGACAGAGAGAGCGAAGGAGAGGCTAGCAATATGCCTCCAAAGGGGATGACCACCGAAGTGGTCAAGAAATTTCAAGAGATGGAAGAGATTATCAAAACTGGAGTCAGGGAAGCACTCCAAGTAGAATTGAAGGCAATGAAGATAGGTAAAAGGATAGAGGAAGATTCAGATGAAGACGAGGAGAAAGAGGAAGAAGCAGAAGAACAAGAAGAGGCAAAGATACTGATTGAGCAAAAATAATTCCTGGAAGCCATCAAGGCAATTGGCAAGGACTCTTCGGAGACTCGGATAGATGTCCCCATGTTCAATGGGAAGATGAATGGTGAGGAAGTCATGGAGTGGATTGAGGCTCTAAACAACTACTTTGAATACAAGGAAGTTCCTGAAAGTAAGAGGGTTAAGTTTGCAAAAACTAAACTCAAAGGTGCTGCCCTTACATGATGGAATTACATCCAAGGAGAGAGGGCAAAGAATGGGAAAAGTATGGTCTCTTTGTGGAGCAGAATGCTGGAGAATATCAAGTCCCAGTTCCTTCCATCTAACTACGAGGTGTAGATTTACATGAAAATGCAAAACCTTAAACAAAAAGATATGGATGTGGCTACTTACACTGAGGAGTTTCACAAATACACTCTTCATTGTGGGTACATGGAGGATGAAAAATCCAAGGTAGCAAGGTATCTAAATGGTCTGAGGATCAATATTCAAGATGAGATAAGTTTGTTTACCCCTAAAACCGTGGAAAAATGCTTTCAAGTAGCATTAAGAGCTGAAGAGAAGCTGAAGAGGAAAGGTGAGCAACCAAGTAAAGGAAGAGGTGACATAAATTTTAGAGGTAGTTTTGGAGGAAGAAGTCCTAACCAGAGGCCTAGGGGTGAGTCTAGGCAAGAAGAGCAAGTTGGAGACTCAAGTAGCAGAGGAGGCTACTGAGGAAGAAGGCCAAATGACAGAGATGGGACAAATGGATCAGGTAGAGGATCTAAGTTCTCCAATATGAGATATTATAACTGTAATCAGATAGGACACCCAGCTTATAAGTATCTAGAGAAGGCCTCAACTTCTCATGGTAATGAGAGAAGAACCACATTGACTCAAGAGGATGCAGGAAGTGTGATATTTCCTGAAGTGAATTTAACATTAGAAGTGGGAGAAAATCTGATGATCAAGAGGACGTTTCTCAAAGAACCAGTGAAGACTAAACCATCACAAAGGAGAGCACTTTTTAGAATCAATTGCAAAAGCAAAGGTAAAATATACAAGATAGTCATAGATTCTGGTTCAACAGATAATATGGTGTCTAGGGAAATGGTGGATAAATTGAACATCGAAAGGATTCCTCATCAAACTCCTTACAAGGCATTTTGGGTAAGTGATAGTTAATCACTTTTGGTAGATGAGCAAGCATATGTTGATTTTGAAATCGAAGAATATAAGGAGAGAATTTTATGTGACATTTTGCCCATGGAGTGTTGTCACCTACTTTTAGGTAGGCCCTAGCAATTTGATAGGCAAGCATTATATGATGGATATGCTAACACATACACCATCAAGAAGGATGGAAAGACTTTTGTGATGACACCATTGCAAGAGGGTGCTGCAACACAGCAGGCAGCCAAGATCATTTTGGTGGGTAAGAAAGAGTTTGTAAAGATGCATGAAGAAGAGACAAGGAAAGTTGAGGATACCTCAAGAAGTGAGGTTACCAAAGATCACAATTTGAAGGTGATTTCATTTTTGAATGATGGAGATCAGATGGTAACAACTGAGATGGATCAGCAGAAGGTCCAAGAGCAGGTTTGCAAGTAGCCACAAGTTGATTGGAAAGAAAAAAATGCTATCATAGTAGGGACCATTGTTTGTCCTCTAGAGCCCACAAGAGTTGACGGACAATCATATTCTACCATAGCAGCAGTACATGAAGCATGGACCAAGATTTTGAATGAAGATGTTTAGGCAGTTATGACAGTAAGCAATCATGGCGTACAACATCCAAGTTTGGTTGCAAGCACTCACTCATGGCACGGTGTGAGTAGAGCCTACAATACTAGGCATGAATTTTTGATTCCATGGAAGCAAGTTGCAGTCCAGAGATCATGGGGAAGGCATGATGCAGCGAAGGATGATGGTGGTGTAAGACACAGATTCAACTCATGGGACATGAGTTCTTTTCTAGGTGGGGTGTATGGTGCAGGAGCACCTAACACAAGGTGGCCTCCATGAGGCATTTAAATTCATATTTATTTAGAAAATCAGGTTTTGTGTTGTAATAAGGTCTATTTGACCAATGCATGTCATTTCTGTTTGTATCTAGACTTAGAACAAACTTTGTAAGTCCCGAGTAATTAGGTTGCATCGTTATTGATAAGACGGTTGGTCTCCCAGCTGCTTGGAATCAGTTAGTTTTGCTCCCAGCCGCTTGGAATAGGATTGGCGTTCCTCTGGCGAGTTTATAAAACCAAGGGAATTAATAGAATCAAGCATTGTAAGCATTGTAATCAGATCGAAGAGGAGAGGTTGAATGTAACCGTGCATTTTGTTAAGGAGAAATCAAACTATTCTATATCATCAATTTGTTTTCCATTCTCTGTAATTACAAATTACATAGTTGTAGATTCCTTTTCCTTTCTGTACTTCCATTGTTGCAAAATGTCGATATGAAGCATTCCACTGATAAGATTTCTGTCAAAATTAGTGGAATGGCTTCGTTGTACAGATATCTATTTTTGTTTCCTATTTTGTTTTCCTGTTCGGCGGCGCAGAGGACCAAATTGGAGTGTGCACAGTAGATCGCCTAGCATCTCCATGTGCTAGGGTTTAATTGGAGGGGTTAGAGCTATTATCGGTGAGACAGAGGCCATCGAAAAAGCTTTCCTTGCTCAGAGCGACGAGGATAGTCTAGCCGAAGAGAGGTTCAAGGCATTGAACGGAAGTCATGACCTGAGATGCATATTGGAGTGATAAAGTACATTGGGTAGATAACGAGACGTTGAGCCGACAGTGATGATCTGGCCGATCGAGTTATATCAGGGTGACAAGGGGTGAGTGACACCGATGGAAAAATCCATCGGTGTAGCGGCCTAGCAAAACTGGAGTTCACCGATAGGGTGAGTCATACCGACGACGGGTTGCATTGGCGTATTGGTGGACCTTGGTTAGAGTTCACTGACGGGGAGTAGTCTCACCAAAGGCGAAGACATCGGCGTGTCGGTGAAACCCACCTCAACATGGCCAATAAGAATAGTCTGGCCGATAGGCGAGAAACGTAGGTCACACATCATAGAGAGTTAAGAGATCGGGGTGATAAGGTTGAAGGTGACCGATGGTATTGTTCTCACCGATGGTCAGAGTTGTTGGACCTCATGTCGGCGTGACTATAATGGTCGGTGTGACAGGTTGCAAGGTGGTCGACGGTGAAAGTCTTACTGACTGAGGCTCCCCATCAAACTAGTACCATTTACACAAATCTCGTCGAGAGTTTAATACATAACTATCCTATGATAAAGTAATCAATTTATTTCAAAATGATTGCTCATTCAATAGAGCGATTGGTTTTCTAAACACTAGAAAACTATAATAATCTAAAAGAGTTCATTTATTTCCCAAACAATAAATGTGTTTGCATATCAATTTAACGAAAGAATTATTATGAACCCGAAATGATAATTCAAAACATATATCATTGCAAAAGCTTGCATCGACCTTTTCAGGCTAAGTTGACGCTTTTCTAGTTATACTAAGACATACACATACATAGCTAACTCAGTCAATCAAGTTAAATCGATAGTATTCAAGGTGACAGTCAGCTTATCTCCTTTGCATAGTTTACACAATATACTAAAAGGATAACCAAATTCAATTAATGATTTTCCAAGACAAGCAGTCATTCAAATTATCATTGTCTTATAAAGCATATCTTGCAGGAGTATTTACTTGACAACGACGGTTTACAGAGATGTATGGGTAGGTAGAAAACTTCTGTGTTCATACCAGACAGCCACGTTCTCCACTTTTCTATATCTTCTTTCCTTACTGCCCACCACGAGTTCTTTCCTTCTAATCACCAAGACTCAGCAAACAAAACATGTCCACCAAAAGATACACCATCGACTATCTAAGTCGTGGCTTTAAGAGCTCAAACAGACTCATAATGAGTCATCCTCTCCATTCGCTCCCACTCTTAGTAGTTGAAAACTCATTTAATTTCCACAGTTTTTGCTTTATGGTTCGACTCCAAACACCAGCTAGAAGTATGCAAACATCGGCAAATGTTGATGATGAAAGCATCATTTGAGGAGATCAGCAATGGCAGCTGGGTTATCCACCACTCCTCTTCTAAGAGGCTGCCAACTTAATAACAGAAAGAGAGCAATCGATTACTCTTAATAAGTAGTTTGATCCATCATGTTTTAATATTTAAGGCACTCCTCAATAGATGCCTAAGACTGCTCAATCAAAAACCATAATAATTTATCATGAGGTATTACCTCATTCGACTCATAAATATACTATATTTGATTATATCAAATATTATTTTCATATCATTATCTCTATTTAATTATTATGATTTAGTCAATAAAAGGATAATACTAAAACAAGGATTACGGAAAACATGATTGGGTTAAGCTAGTCTCCCCATCACGATCCATCGACAAAAACATGTCATCTTAACTTGCTGATAAAGTCTTAATGTTAAGAATTGGTTAAAACACCTCAAGTGACTTAAAATAATATGACAACCATTTTATGACAATAACGTCGTAATATTTACGTTAAACATAAATAGTCACAAATCAAACTCAAATGACGTCGTTAATGTTATTAACAACTAAGATGACTTACTATGACTTAGAAAGATTTGAAAACAATATTGACTACCTCTCGATTAGGTTCAGAAGTAAACTGACAAGACAAGACTTACCTCTTATGACACATTGGTTCACATTTTCATTAAACACTTATACTTGATTTGGCAAATAAACCACTCGTAACCTGAGATCTATATCTCTCTCTTGGAAAGATACTCTCTCTCTTTTCTCCAAGAGTCATTTGAAAACCTATAATCCTATATCAAACTTGTTACCAAAAAAATTATGATCATTGCATCATTATTCAAATAATAGATCAAATCTCATAATCGAATATTAAATCGATAATAACATAATCATTCTCATAATTTCATAAATGACATTCAATATAATCCATGTTTTTCCTTATCATTAATCTAAACATCATAATAAATTTACTTATGTCCAAGTAAAAAGTAAAAGTATAGCAAGACAAAAATTGGGGATGTAACATATCCTTCCCCTAAAGATTCATCGTCTTCGATGATATAAAGTATTAAAAAGTAACTAAAAAGCAAGTTCATTGTTTTCAACTGGTAACATTATTAAATAAATGAGGAAACTTTTGATAAAATTCATGGTAATCCTCCCATGTAGCATTTTCCTCAACATATTGGTCCCATTGGACCTTGCATTGCAAGACCTCTCTATTACGCAAGCAGAGCTTGTGCATTTCTAACACCTTGAGTGGCTCGATCGTGACCACCCCTGGGTCTTGGATCTATAAAGAATTCCAAGTCAAAACATGATTATTACCTATAATATATTTCTTCAAATAAGACATGAAAAACATTATGCATTCTAGATAAGGCTGGTGATAGAGCAATTCTGTAGGCAACCGGATTGACTACTTCAAGCACTTCAAAGGGTCCCACATATTGAGGGGCTAGATTAGAAGACTTCCCAAACTTAATAGAACTTTTCTGAGGTTTGACCCTCAAAAGAACTTTTTCTCCAACAGAGAATTGCCTCAGAACACGCTTTGCATCCACATATCTCTTTTACCTATCATTGGCTTCTGCCAATCTTTTTCTGACTAGCTTAACTTTCTCTTCCATTTCAACTAGCATTTCTAGTCCAATACCAATCCTATCTTCTAGCTTATCCCAGCTTATAGGAGTTTGACATCTTCTTCCATACAATGCTTCGAATGGCGCCATCTTAATAGCAGAATGATAGGAATTATTGTAAGCAAATTCCACAAGTGGTAAGTATTCTTCCCACTTATATTGCTGATCCATGCAATACATTTGCAACAAGTCTTCCAAGACTTGGTTAACTCTCTCAGTTTGCCCATCAGTTTTAGGATGGTAAGCTATACTCACATTGAGTTTAGTCCCTAGTGTAGAAAACAAAGTTTGCCAAAACCTTGACGTTACACGCACATCTCTATCCGAGATAATCTTTTCAGGGAAGCCATGCAATCTAAACACCTCTTGCACAAATTTGCAAACTAACACAGGTGCTCCATCAGTCAAATTCCCTGGTATGAAATGTGCTACCTTTGTGAGTTTATCAATCACCACTAAAATGGCATCATGTCTATACCTTGACATAGGAAGACCTTGAACAAAATCCATGCTAATAACTTGCCATTTCCACTCTGGCACATCATGTGGGTACAACAATCCTGCGGGGTACTGATGCTCTACTTTTACCCTTTGACATTCTAAACAGCTTGCTACAAATCTTGTAGCATCATTCTTCATTCCTTTCCATAAATAAACATGTTTAACATCTGCTAAAAGTTTGGTTACTCCTGGATGTCCAGAATATGGTGCAATATGAACTTCTTTCCATACTTGATCCCTTAATCCAGCTGAATCAGGAACATAAATTCTATCTTTATACCTCAATAGTTCATTTGACTCAAACAGAAAACCATCATACCTTGGATCTCTAGGATTATCTTTTAGAGCTTGCTTAACCTACTCATAAAACTCATCACTAGACAAATTTTGCAACACCAAACCCTTGAAATTTCCACAAATAGAAACAATAGAAGCTATATGTCTTCTACGACTCAAAGCATCAGCTACTCTATTCTCTTTTCCTTTGATGTAGTTTATCTCAAAGTCATAGTCAGATCTCAATTCTAACCATCTCCTTTGTTGAGCATTCAAATGCGGTTGAGAGAAAATATACTTAAGACTTTGATGGTCTCATTTAAGTACAAAAGTCTTCCCCAACAAATAATGTCTCCACATCTATAAGGCATGAGTTACTGCTGCCAATTCCAGATCATGCGGTGCATAATTTTTCTCATAGGATTTCAATTTCCTTGACTCATATGCCATAACTCTTCCATCTTGCCTAAGCACTCCTCCTAATCCTTCTCCCAAGGCATTTGTAATTACCTCAAATTGTCCTTCGGGGTCAGGAACTTTCAAGATTGGAGCTATAGTTAACTTTTCTTTTAAGAGATCAAATGCTTCCTGACATTTGTCCATCCATTCAAATCTTTTTCCTTTCCTCTGTAGGGAAGTGATTAGACTAGCAATACTAGAGAAATTTAGAACAAACTTCCTATAATAGCTTGCCAGGCCCATGAAACTATGCACCTCATGCACATTTGTTGGTACAGGCCAATCTAGAATAGCTGTGATTTTTGTAGGATCAATAGATATTCCATTAGCTGATATAATATGCCCTAGGTATTGAATCTCTTTCTGGAAGAATGTACACTTTGACAGTTTCCCATATAACTTATGTTCTCTTAATCTTTGCAGAACTATTTGCAGGTGCCATTGATGTTCTTTTTTATTTTAGAATAAATGAGTATATCATCCAGGAAGACTAAAACAAACTTGTCCAAACAATCTCTGAATATACTATTCATGAGATTCATGAATGCAGCAGGTGCATTCATCAAACCAAATGGCAACACCATGAACTCATATTGCCCATATCTGGTTCTAAAAGCTATCTTATGAATATCTTCATCTTTTAGTCTTAATTGATGATATCCTGATCGCAAATCAATATTTGAAAACACAGCAGCTTCACGTATCTGATAAAAAAGATCATCAATACATGGTAAAGGATATTTGTTCTTTACAATTGCTTTATTAAGCATATGATAATCTATACACAATCGAAGGGTTCCATCCTTCTTCTTAACAAAAATAACCAGACCACCCCAAGGTGAAACACTGGGTCTGATCAAACCTTTTGCCAATAATTCTTGTAATTGTGCTTTCAATTCCATTAACTCCATAGTTGTCATATGGTAGGGTGCTTTTGATATAGGCTTAGATCCTAGTTTAATGTCAATAGAAAAATCAAAAACCCTCTTGGGAGGCAATCTTGGAAGTTCTTCTGGAAACACATCCTGAAATTCCCGAAGAAAAGGATACTTTTCTCTAAAAGGTGAACTAGGGTTTTCTACACCTTCCTCCACTGGTTCCATTTTGACTACAAACAACTGACAACCTTTCCTTCTAGCCCTTTTTAATTCCTTGGCAGAGATAGGTCTAATTTTAACTTCTCTTTGAATCCCTTGGAATTGGGTCTGATTTCCCAAATCATCTAAGCATTCAACTGTTTTTGAAAAATAGTCAACCTTAACTCTATGTTTCCATAACCAACTCATTCCTAGGATTACATCATAGGAACCTAGGGGAGCTACATACAGATTTACTTCAGTTGAGAAACTAGGAAAATCAATCTTGAATTCAAACAAACATTGCTCTACCTGAGTCTTAGATTGGTTAGCATATTCTATTGACCAAGGTTTAGACATGTATCCAACTTTTCTAGAAAATTTATTCAAAATTCTAGGAGAAACCAAGTTTTCAGTGGCTCCTGTATCAATCAAAATAAATATAGGGACTCCAAACAAAGTACCTATCATCTCAATGGGTGTGATTTGATACTCTGCTTGACAATTGTCAAGAGATGCATGAATCCTTTAATGGAATGCTTCTTGCTGAGTAGGTAATGCAGTACCTCTTTGTTGACCATTTTGATTCTTGTTAGGGCAACGATTTGCATAATGGTCACCCCCACAAGTAAGCATCCTCCAATGGGTCATTTCTTATCTGAAGTCTTCCCATTGTTATCCTCATTTCTTTTGTAGTTACCATTCTTCTTCTCATTACTAGATCCACCTTTGTTCTTCTGAGGTCCTTTATCTTGTCTCTTGTTATCAGAGCTCTTTTCATATCTTTTCTTGTAGGGTTGATTGTTAGGAGTTCCATTAAACCTCTTGCGGCTTCTATTATGATAAGCCGAGATGGATTTCAGCTTTTGCTCTTGCTTGATCACCTTCTCGTACACTTGATCCATTGTTGTGGGACCATGCACGTCCACTTCACCACCAATTTGAGCATTTAAGCCCATGATGAATTTTCTGATCTTGAATCTCTCATCCTTTTGATATTGTGGAACATATTTAAGAAGTCGAGTGAATTTTTCTCCATATTCCACCACTATCATATCTCCTTGTCGAAGATTCTGAAAATCAGTCAGTTTCTGATCAAGATAGAGTTGTGGTAACCATCTCTTGCGAAAGAGTTCCACGAACTCATCCCAAGTTACCCTTAGAGAGCTTAAATTCAATTCCATCTTCTTATTCATCCACCAGGTGGATGCTTCTCCTACCAATTGGAATGCTCTCCATACTGCCTTGGTCACCTCCAAGTAATTTCTTATCTCGAAATATTTTTCCATCTTTGTTAACCAAGCTTCTACAGCATCTTCGGTCTCTATCCCATCAAATTTTGGAGTAACCTTCTTCATATCCTTTGAGAGCCGAGGTCAATCTATCCCTTGCCTCTTTATAAGGTTCGGTACTCTTACTTTGATCTTCACAATTCTCTCCACTTTCATCATGAGAGTTTTCACCTCCTCCCTCAGTATTCCCTTTATCATTCACCTTCTTTTCCAAATCACCCAATCTTTTCTTGGTTTCCTCAAGCATGGTTATGATTTGGTCTAGCTTATTATTTGGCGGGTGGTTTTCCTCTTCACTTTCTCCTTGGTTGGTTCTTGTCCGAACCATGTTTATTGATTTCTCACACCTGAGAATATTGAGTTGTCCATTAGTTCAAGATTATAATGTATCCCATTAAATCTAAACATAATAAAATCAATTTAAACAATAGTTTGGCACAAAAACAACTCTTTTATTTATTTATTTCATTTCAAAAGTAAAGAGCATTCTTCTTTTATACAAGAAATGACTTCAAAAGTCATTCTCAAGAGGAATATATCCTTCAAACTCATTTTCAGATACATAATCTTGAGGTATATATCCCTCTGACTCACTATCGGACCTAACTTCTATGATATCAACAGTTGGGGGTATACGGGGATCTCGCCTCACCATAGTTGTTTTTCTCATCTGACATATACTCTATGATTTTGGCAATGATCTTAACTCTTTCCTTGTTTTCCCTTCTCACTCACTTGATTCGAGTTAAGGCAATCGCCAGAGTTTTAGTATCACTTAACCAAATGTCACTCTCGTCATTGGTTCCCTCAAATGTTTTGATAATGGCCTCACGTTCTCTTTTTGCTTTAAGGAAACATTGACTCAAATTAATAGACTTTCTTGCTGTCTTCTTAAAACATACCATCCTGGCACAGAAATTTTCAAACATTAGCTAACCGCATAATGTTGACTATAGGCAAGCATAGTGGTCTCATAAGCCCTAGTACTGAACCTGGTAGCTTTGCTACCATATGTAACATCCACGTTCTAAAAACATAGTAAAACTAGAAATTTACCATAGAGTAAATCAACAAGGTAAAAATGAGATAGAGAAAATTGTTTTTTTATTCAACAAATAATCAAGTAACTACAATTACAAGATTTCTTCTTACAAAATACAATAAACCATATTGTCTTTCTCAATTACAATGTTTACAAATGTAAATCAATTACATATACAAATTTTGGAATAAATACTGCTTTTGAATATCTGACATCTTTATCACAAGTCCTGGCATGTTTCCTGCTTGGAGAGAGAGTATCTTTCCAATGATTTACCTCCATCCATAGACTGGCGGTCTCCCTCACATCTTCCACATAGGAAGTGGCCCTACCCTTCACGAGGAATATAGACCTTAAGTGACTAGTTGTAATTTCCCTTTCCTGAGTACATAGTGTTGTATTCTACTCAACTCTATCAACCATACAACCCTAGATACCCTCTAGCTAAGTATGATTTCTGATAGGATGAGTAATCTGAATACAATGAACTGACAATGCATGCAGAAAACAAATGCATTACTTTGGCCAAAGTTTTTAATATCAATATCGTTCATAATGAATGTAGTCGTTGTGTTCACCAACCCCTACTCAACTTGGATACTATTGTATTCTTGCATTATTCACACTAACTATATTTACATAAATGGTTTAATCATCTTGTCATGATAATAGTTTTCTTGACTTAGATAAGTCTAAATGACATAACCATTCATCTGGTTCATAATCGACTCTAGGGTTTTAAAACAACCCTTGAATATTACGATATTTTAATATATATCATATCTCATTTCTGTAAGGCTAAGGTTCATAATTGACCTTTGGTTTAACTCAACCATGGTTAGGAATACTATAATTCTAGTGAAGATATTAACTTCTATTCAAAAGGAATATGAATACCTTTCAATTTACCTCTACATGATGCCATTAACCATCACTACATATATACTCATATATGATTTTATACAAGGTTGTTTCTATATAGACAGTCTATTTCCACATAATGGTTTCCTATAAGCTATATTCATCAAGATTACTAGTATAGACATTAAGAAGATCTGTTGACATTTAACCCATTTATCTAACTATTCCTAGTTCTTCTACCATTCAATAGGTTATACCATAGTTACCATAGACCACCAAGAATCTAAGTTCTTTGGATAAGATATCGTTTTGACAATGTATAGAAATTAAAACAAGAATGGTTTCAAAATAATAATGACACCACTTAATACTTTATCCCGTATTACTCTTGGTTGGTAAATTTTCTATAACTAGTACCATTTACACAAATCTCATCGAGAGTTTAATACATAACTATCCTATGATAAAGTAATTGACTTATTTCAAAATGATTGCTCATTCAACAGAGCGACTGGTTTTCTAAACACTAGAAAACTATAATAATCTCCATCTAAAAAGTTCGTTTATTTCTGAAACAATAAATGGGTCTGCATATTGATTTAACGACAGAAGTATTATCGACTTGAAATGATAATTCAAAACATATATCATTGCAAAAGCTTGCATCGGCATTTTTAGGCAAATTCGACACTTCTCTAGTTATACTAAGACATACACATACACAACCAACTCAATCAATCAAGTTAAATCGATAGTATTCAACGTGACACAGTCAGCTTATCTCCTTTGCATAGTTTACACAATGTACTAAAAAGATAGCCAAACTGAATTAACGATTGTCCAAGACAAGCAATCATTCAAATTATCATTGTCTTGTAAAGCATATCTTGTAGGAGTATTTACCTGACAATGATGGTTTACAAAGATGTATGGGTAGGTAGAAAACTTCTGTGTTCATCCCAGACAGCCACGTTCTCCACTTTTCTATATCTTCTTTCCTTATTGCCCACCGCGAGTTCTTTCCTTCTAATCACCAAGACTCAGCAAACAAAACATGTCCACCAAAAGATACGCCATTGAATAGCTAAGTCGTGGCTTTAAGAGCTCAAATAGACTCATAATGAGTCATCCTCTTCATTTTCTCCCACTCTTAGCAGTTGAAAACTCATTTAATTCCAACAGTTTTTGCTTTATGGTTCGACTCCAAACACCAGCTAGAAATATGCAAGCATCAACAAATGTTGATGATGAAAGCATCATTTGAGGAGATCAGCGATGGCAGCTGGGTTATCCATCACTCCTCTTTTAAGAGGTTGCCAACTCAATAATAGAAAGAGAGCAATCGATTACTCTTAATGAGTAGTTTGATCCATCATGTTTTAATATTTAAGGCACTCCTCAATAGATGCGTAAGGCTGCTCAATTAAAAACCATAATAATTTATCATGAGGTATTACCTCATTCGACTCATAAATATATTATATTTGATTATATCAAATATTATTTTCATATCATTATCTCTTTTTTATTATTATGATTTAATCAATAAAAGGATAATACTAAAACAAGGATTATGGAAAACGTGATTGGGTTGAGCTAGTCTCCCCATCATGATCCGTCGATAAAAACACGTCATCTTAACTTGCCGATAAAGTCTTAACATTAAGAATTGGTTAAAACACCTCATGTGACTTAAAATAATATGACAACCATTTTATGACAATAATTTCGTAATATTTACATTAAACGTAAATAGTCACAAATCAAATTCAAACGATGTCGTTAACTTTATTAATGACTAAGACGACTTACTACGACTTAGAAAGATTTGAAAACAATATCGACTACCTCTTGATTAGGTTCATGAGTAAACTAACAAGACAAGACTTACCTCTTATGACACATTGGTTCACATTTTCGTTAAACACTTATACTCGATTTGGCAAATAAACCACTCGTAACTCGAGATCTATATCTCTCTCCTGGAAAGATACTCTCTTTTCTTTGAGAGTCATCTGAAAATCTATAATCCTGTATCAAACTTGTTACCAAAGAAATTATGATCAGTGCATCATTATTCAAATAATAAATCAAATCTCATAATGCGAATATTAAATCGATAATAACATAATCATTCCCATAATTTCATAAATGACATTCAATATAATCCATGTTTTTCCTTGTCATTAATCTAAACATCATAATAAATTTACTTGTGTCCAAGTAAAAAGTAAAAGTATAGCAAGACAAAAATTGGGGATGTAACAGGTAACAAGTGGAATGGTGTTGTTGGGTGGCTGAGAAGCTCCAAGGTTAGCTATGGAAAAGTAAACGATAATTAAGAAGTCAGGGGAATAAACCCATATTGGTTAATAGGGTTCCCGCCTATTCCAATAGAAGTAGTGATGGCATTAACTGATTAAGAAGCATTTGTAGAGCGATGAGAATAAGTGAATGTGGAGATAGAGGAAGTCGGTATTAACACCAACAATTGAGCTTGTGCTATGTTTGAATGTGTTTCATTAATAGCTTCTGCATAGCTAGCTAGTAATGAAACATTTTTATTCACAATGTGAGCTAGGCTGCATAGAAGATCCACACCATGCGGATCACTGGTTAGAAACTTTTGGAGGTTCTCCATGAGTGGGACAACCTTGTTGGCTAGGTTCTCCATACCCAAGAATTCTTGAAAGTCAGCTAGGTGACTATCCAACATTTGGATTTGGGCTTGGGGTACACTAGCTACGAGTATGTCTATATCGAGAGGTGCTCTAAAAGATTGTGGCCTAGGGATTGCAAGGGTGTTAGAGATAGAAGAGAGGTGGTTGTACTTGAGACTTTCCCATTGAGAAGTTAAAAATGTTTGTTTCTGACTGTGTGGAGCTAGAGCTACCAAGAGCACGAGAATCCATGAACAATCTTAAGCTTTTGCAAATAGTAAATTCTAAGTCAGAGCACTGGGTCTTGAAGCTCATAAACCACTAAGAGCTTCGTAACACACAAGTACCCTAAAATTTAAAGATTAGAAGAAAACAAATTATTTTGAGAGAGGAAGTTTTTGGTTTTAGAAGAAGAGAAAGAATGTTTATTTTATTATTTCAAGTGTTTCAAGCACGCTGGGTTCACCAGAATATTTAATAGAAAATGTGACTCTAACTAAACTCTCTTTTATCAAAACAACTTCCTATTACACATTAGGATACTAGCCACCGAAGATGTTTAACTTACTACTATGTGATCTGGAAGAGTAATATTATCTAGGCTATATCCCTTTGTTGCAATTGAAATTGAATGATCAAATGATACCAACTAAAACTAAGACTAAAGAAAATAGAGGAAACACAACGATAGAAGCAGTAATTCATAGAAACAAATGCAAAAATGAAAACTACAGATTACGAGTAACCTAACACTAGGCGGGCAACCTCATTGCGTAGGATGACAACATGCGACATAGATGTTTGCACTTAGTGTTGTAGTCTGTATGGTGTTGGAAACCATAAACTCTGATCTGTATGGCTTTGCACTATTTTTGATGAATTTCTATTGACAACAAATATGATAATTGGTACATAGAAATTGACAAGTGAAGTAAATAGATAGAAATGATATGATAAGAATGAAATTACAAAATTGATAAAGAAAGGAAAAGAAGATACAAATGCTCATGCATCTGAAGCCTTTTCTTTCACAACTTGCAATCACAAACAGGAGAGAAGGGTTGGGATGTATAGAGGTTTGCCTTAGTCAAACCTCGTTTTTGGTATTTCCACCTCAACGATAGCTAGATATCGATATGTTGATACAAGAGTGTGTGCTCTAAATTCTAAGTGCATCTAGAATTGTGGTGAGCAATGACAAAAATGATATTGCAATATTGATATTCAAATGAATAGAGAAACGAGATTCAACAATGAGATAAATGCTAATCTAGATAAATTGACAAATGATTAAGAAAGAGATTACATGGATCTCGTTGGAAGACTATCGTGTAGGAGCACAAAATGAGATTTGTTCCAAAGGATAGCAATCACGAATGAGAGCGTCTCAGATAGCATGAAGTACACAAGTAAATCACATCAGATTTTTCTCAATGACCTACAATGAAAAGGGGGCATACAATAACAATTATACAAGCAAGATGATAGTTTAGTGATGATTTTAGTAGAGCTTCACCATGGAAAATAATTGATTATTAGAATGACAAAGTGACAAGGTTTTATAGAAGAGGCGAGAGGTAAAAAGCTGGGAAAGGAGTTGTTTGGGCATGGATAGACATTATAAAAAGCTTGGAGTGCCACACAAGTAAAAACACACCTTCTAAAAATGGTTGATGAACTAAAAGATGTTATCGAGATGCTAGTGCATGGCGCAGATAAATGTGCTTAGCGCTTTGGTCCATGCAACTTTAGTTTTCAAAAGGTTTAGATTACTCAGGGCACTGCTAAGGCTGAGGCACTTTTACAATTTTTTGGGGTAGGACAAGCAGAAAAGGTAAAACCAACATCTGGGAAGCACACTAAGGGAGTGGGCACTATATTGAGTACCAAATAGAGTGTGAAATTATGGGTGAGCACAATTTATGAAGCTACACCTTAACTTATAGTATAAATAATGATATGTATAGGGAGAGGAGCTGATTGTTGTTATAGCACTTGTGGGTATAGGAACCATGTTGTTATATGGAGCCTAATTAGACTCGGAGGTTACATTTTCCCCACTTTTATCAGCATGGTTTCCCCCCAAATTCCTACGGGGTTTGGGGGCAGCGCCCCTTGCGGGGTCCAGGGTTAGGGTTTTGATATATTGTATTGTAGCATTTTGCAGTGGTATTGAGTTGCAGGGATTGTTGATTGTAATCAATTTGATTTACTGGATAATAATATTGGACTCTTTGTTTGGTGGATGTAGCCCGAGTTTGGGTGAACCACGTTAAAACTTGTCTCTTGTTGTTATTAATTCTATGTATTTTCATTTCTCTGTTTAATCTTTATTTGCATTTAATTGATATCTTCTATCGGCTAACCCTAACAAGTGGTATCAGAGCGGGCTGTGTTCGATTATTGTCTGCAGGAAAGTCTCATGGTTGAGTGGGAGCAATGGCGGACGAGGGTAAATTGAAGGTTGATAAATTCAATGGGCAAAACTATCAGTTATGGAAGATGCAGATGGAGGATTACCTCTATCAAAAGGATTTATGGAGGCCATTGGAAGGAGTAGCCAAGAAACTGGCAACAATGTCTGATGAGGATTGGAATCTTCTTGACAGAAAGGCACTGGGAACCATTTGGTTGTGCCTAGCACCATCGATGGCATTTAATATAGCGGAAGCGAAGACAACAGATGGTCTGATGAAAGCTTTGGCTAAATTGTATGAAAAACCCTCAACCTCAAATAAGGTATTTCTCATGAAGCATTTGTTTAATTTAAAAATGGTTGAAGGTGGATCTGTGACAGGTCATTTAAATGAATTTAATACGATTGTCAGTTAATTGACTTCTGTAAATGTAAAATTTGATGAAGAAGTTAGAGCTCTCTTGATATTATGTTCATTGCCTGAAAGCTGGGATAGTTTGGTAATGGCGGTTAGTAACTCTGTTTCTGGTTCAAATACCCTGAAATTTGATGATGTTGTTGGTGTTATTCTGAGTGAGAAAATTTGTAAGAAAATCTCAGGTGGATCCACATCAGGTAGTGTTTTGAATGCAGAAAGCAAGGGCAGATCAAAGGAGAGAGGAAAAGGTTCTGGAGGTCATGGGAAGTCACGAGGAAAATCAAAGGACAAAAGATCCCAAATCAGAGGACAGAAGGATTGCTGGTGCTGTGGGAAACCAGGTCATCTGAAGAAAGATTGCTGGTCTCAGAAAAATAAAGAAGGAGACAAACAAGAAGGCAATAAGGAAGCAAATGTGGTAAGTAATAAATCTAAAGATGACGCTTTGATTCTTTCCCTAGATAATGCTGATGATTCATAGGTTTTAGATTCAGGGGCCTCATTTCATGCTACGCCCCATAGAAGTTATTTTCTTGATTATGTCCAAGGGGATTTTGGGCTAGTTTATTTGGGAGATAACGAACCTTGTCAGATTGTTGGAAAGGGAAGAATCAAGATTAAGTTGTAGAATGGGAATCATTGGCTACTACAAGAGGTAAAGCACGTTCCAAGGCTCAGTAGGAATTTAATTTCAGTAGGATAGCTAGCTAAACATGGTTGCATTGTTACATTTAGTTATAAAAATTGCAAGGTTTCAAAAGGTGCCTTAGTAGTAGCAAAAGGTGTGAAAGTAGGCACCTTATATCTTTGTATAGGTCATACTGTTCCTTCTACTTTAGCTGTTACAGAGAAAAACCAAATAGGTTCAGGAACAGTTGCTGCAGGTTTGCAGGAAGAGACTGGAACAGTTGCTGTAGGTTCTGAGACAACGCTGTGGCATAACAGACTTGGGCATATGAGTGAAAAAGGTATGAAGGTACTTCATTCCAAGAAAGTTTTACCAGGTCTGAAATGTATTAATATGGATTTCTATGAAAGTTGTGTGTATGGAAAATAAAAGAGAGTCAATTTTCTCAGAGATGGGAAGCAAAAGAAAAATAAAAAGTTGGAGCTTGTGCATACAGATGTATGGGGACCAGCTCAGGTATCTTCTCTCGATGGCTCTCGATATTATGTTACATTCATAGATGATGCAACTAGGAAGGTCTAGATTTATTTCCTTAGACAGAAATCTGATGTATTTGAAACATTTAAGAAATGGAGAAGCTTGGTTGAGAATGAGATGGGTAAAAGATTAAAATGTCTCAGATCTGATAATGGCAGTGAGTATTGCAGCAAAGAATTTGAAGATTATTGTTCCTTTAATGGAATTCGTAGGCAGAAAATAGTTCCAGGGACTCCACAGGAAAATGGAGTGGCTGAACAGATGAATAGGACAATAATGGAGCGTGCAAGGACCATGAGATTGCATGCTGGGCTGCCTTTAAACATGTTGGTAGAGGCTATCAACACTACTGTATATTTAATTAACAGAGGTCCTTCAGTTCCTTTGGGTTGTGGTATTCCAAAGGAAGCATGGACAGGTAAGAAGGTGAGTTATTCTTTTCTCAAAACTTTTGGATGTGAAGCATTTGCACATGTAGATTCTGAAAATAGAACCAAGCTGGATGCAAAATCAAAAAAATGTACCTTTGTTGGATATGGCATTGATGAATTTGGTTATAGGCTTTGGGATTTTGAAAATCAAAAAATTCTGAGAAGTAGGGATGTCATATTCAATGAGAAGGTGTTGTACAAAGATCAGTTGCAGCAGCATGAGAAGAAAGCAAAAGATTATGTGGTACTGGATGATACTCTAAATAGTGATGTTCTAGTGGTTCCTCATGCTCCGTAACAGCAACCAGAAATACCACAAACTCCAGTAAATGTTAGACGGTCAACAAGGCTAAGTAGACCTCCTAAAAGGTTTTCTCCCTCTTTGTATTCTATTTTGTTAATAGATGCTGGTGAACTAGAAGGGTATGATGAAGCTATGCAAGTGGATACATAGGTTCAGTGGGAGCTTGCTATGAAAGAAGAAATGGACTCCTTGCTAAAAAATTAGACTTGGCAATTATGTAAGTTACCTACAGGTAAAAAGGCTTTACCAAACAAATGGGTTTACCAGCTGAAAGAGGAAGATGGAGGTAAGAAAAGATTTAAGGCCAGGTTAGTTGTAAAAGAATTTGCACAGAAAAAGGGCATTGATTTTGATGAGATATTTTCTCTAGTTGTCAAGATGACTTCTATTCATACTATTTTAAGTATTGTGGCTGCTGAAGATTTACTTTTGGAACAACTAGATGTGACAACTACCTTTCTCCATGGTAATTTGGAGGAGGAGATATACATGGAACAACCCCATGGATTTGAGGTCAAAGGTAAGGAGAAACAGGTGTGCAGATTGAAGAAGAGTTTGTATGGCCTGAAACAAGCACATCGGCAATGGTATTTGAAATTTGATAGTTTTATGGTTGAGCAAGGCTACAACATGTGTAATTCTGACCATTGTGTTTATTTTAAGAGGTTGGATAATGACAGCTACATTATTTTATGTTTATATGTTGATGACATGCTTATAGCTGGGTCTAACATGGATCACATAAGAGAGTTAAAACAATAGTTAGCACAATCATTTGATATGAAGGATTTGGGGGCAGCAAAACAAATCCTTGGTATAAAAATTTGTAGAGATAGAAAGAATAGAAAATTGACTCTATCTCAGGCTGCTTATGTTGAAAAGGTGTTGCAGAGATTCCATATGGAGAATGCAAAAGCTGTCAGCACACCTTTGCCTAGTCATTTGAAATTGACTAAGGAGATGTGTCCTAAGACACAAGAGGAGGAAGAGAAAATGTCCAAGGTACCATATGCTTTAGCTGTAGGAAGTTTAATGTATGCCATGGTATGCATGAGACCGGATATTGTACATGCTGTAGGAGTCGTCAGCAGGTATATGAGTCATCCCGGATTGGAGCATTGGAATGCGGTAAAATGGATTATCAGATATTTGAGAGGTACATCCAATAAACATTTATGTTTTGGGGGCTCTAATGCTGATTTAGTAGGTTATGTAGACTTAGATTTGGCAGGAGATATTGATACCAGGTGGAGTACTACAGGTTATGTTTTTACTGTAGGTGGAACAGTGGTGAGTTGGATTTCCAGGTTGCAAAAGGTGGTTGCTTTATCCACCACAGAGGCAGAATATGTAGCTGCAACAGAGGTGAGCAAGGAGATGATATGGCTACAATATTTCATGGAAGAATTGGGCAAACAACAGGTTAATTATTATTTGTATATAGAAAGCCAAAGTGCCATACATCTTGCAAAGAATTCTGCCTTGCATTCAAAGACCAAACACATACAGTTGAGGTATCACTTCATTCGGTCAGTGTCAGATGATGGACAATTACAGTTGGAAAAGATACATACAGATGATAATCCAGCGGATATGTTTACAAAGGCAGTGACAAGGGAGAAGCTGAGCTCCTCTTCAGCTTCGGTTGGTCTTCTCAACTGAAAACAACAAAAATAGAACAACAGAGTCCAGGGTGCTTATTTCTAGTGGGAGCTACAGGGTCAATGGTGTTATGATCAGTCTCCAAGTGGGAGATGATATGGTGTGGAGTTTGATCAGTCTCAAAGTGGGATATTGTTGTTATATGGAGCCTAATCAGACTCGGAGGTTACATTTTCTCCACTTTTATCTGCGCGGTTTCCCCCCAAATTCCTACGGGGTCAAGGGGCAGCGCCCCTTGCGGGGGTTTGGGGGCAGCGCCCCCAAGACAGGGTCAAGGGGCAGCACCCCTGAAACCTCACACAATTTTTTATTATTTTATAAAGGCACCGGGAGTTATTTTTCATTGACCGACATAAGAAAACCCTATTTTTGTAACCAACAAAAAGCTTGATAAAAGTGGCTAAGGGTTAGGGTTTTGATATATTGTATTGTAGCATTTTACAGTGGTATTGAGTTGCAGGGATTGCTGATTGTAATCAGTTTGATTTACTGGATAATAATATTGGACTCTCTATTTGGTGGATGTATCCCGAGTTTGGGTGAACCACGTTAAAACTTGTCTCTCGCTGTTATTAATTCTGTGTATTTCCATTTCTCTGTTTAATCTTTATTTGCATTTAATTGATATCTTCTGCCAGCTAACCCTAACAAACCAGTAGTTAAACACACTATATACTATATATTGTCAATGATTATTCCACATGTAAATAAAAATGAGTAAATGTTGAACATAAGTACTTATAATTGAATGAAATTTCTAAAAAGCAAGAAATCATGTGATGGCACATTGACACACCAACAAAACATTACTTAATGCACAACTATTGGTCCAATCATTTTTTACATCATTTTGGATACCTCAACAAAAAGAATATTGGTATGGCATCATATTTGATGATGTGGACCTGAAACCTTAGTTATAAGCAGGGGACTTTCTAAGTAAGTTGAAAAAAATTTGGAATAATTTGAAATTGCCACATATGATTTTGAGTCGTTAAGTTAGGCTGTTCAACTACTGTCCCCTCTCCCCTAGTCAACTTCTATCTAGGATAACCTTTAACTAAGTTATATGATCATTTATAAAGTCATATAGGTAGTTAGGTTGGATTGGGTGGCATCCTTGGCATAAGTATGGTATATATTGGAGGTAGAGATTAGTTATTATCATCATGTTATGTATGGTGCTCTTATTGAAAACTATTGGAGGTAGTGCATTCAAAGTGACTTATTATTCTCAAGTATTTATAGCACATTTCCTATAATATTCTTCTCTTGTGTGAGTTATTTCATTACAAGTGGTATCAAAGCATGATATTGGCATTTAGAAGGTAAGAAACAAGGTGATTTTTTTTTCAATCGAGGAGGTTGAATTGTGAAGCACATCTCTCAATTTGGCAATATTTTTTATAAATTATTTTGGAGGGTTGATCAAGGACATATTGAAGTTGCTATAGTCTATATTTGAAGGAGTTATTATGAAATTAAAGTTTCCACCAAATTTGCTCCCAAGGTTGTAAAACAATATTTTTATTGGAATTCTTGAGAGATGATCAAGGACATATTGAGGCTACTACAGTCTATATTTGAGGCCATTTTGAGTAGAATTAAAGGACTTATTGTAAAATTAAGGTTCCACCAAATTCACCCCTAAGGCGAAAAATCGACGAATTTCTTAGAGATTTTTCTTACCAAGTGAGATCTAGGCCCTAGTAATTTACAATAATATTTTTAGAATATTTGGATTTGTTTTGTATAATTTATTGCAAAAATATTTTGTTGCACCATGGTGGGGGCTTCAATAATCTAGGGGAAAGAAGGAATCCGATCACTCTCAGAAAGACTCTTGGCAAAGGTGATTCATTAGTAGAGAAGATGGATAACATATTCATGGAAGATAAAGGGAAGAAACCAACAAGATGGAGGAACTCCTTTGTCAAAGGTAGAAAAACAAATGAAAGAAGTCACTAGTATGAAAGAAGACATGATGGCTTACATCAAGGACACAATGTTCCAACTCCAAGGATCTATATCTCAACCAAATGAGCAACATGATGTTTCAAGAAATCAAGGTGTATCGTCTAAACTAGATAATCTAAATCCAAGTGCTAGCACTCATATGTGATGTTGGAACTTGTTACCAATGATGGACATGCAAGAAAGAGAAGGAGAAGGAGAAGGAGAAGGAGAAGAAAGAGAAGGAGAAGAAGAGGAAGAGATCCCTACACAAAATCTACTAGCAACCATAGATGTGTTGGAAACAAGGCAGATAACTGAGAGGGGGGGTGAATCAGTTATCTCAAATATCTTTAACTTTCTTTTCTCCTTTAGTAATTAGTGCAGTATCAAAACATATAAGCATATATGATCATAAGAACAGAAATAAAATCAACACACATAACACAAGGATTTTTATGTGGAAAACCCTATTAAGGGAAAAACCATGGGGTGACTAACCCAAGATTGTATTCTCTGTTAAAAGAATAAAGTAGTACAAAATGACACTTGCCAATTAGGGCTCATGCTTGAGCACACTGCTCACAAGAGGCACACTGCCTACAAGAAACTCACTATCTACAGAACTTACAAAAGGCAATCAGGTGTTTGAACTGATGAGAAGCATCTACAAATGCAAGAGTTCAGTTCCAGTTTAGGCTCAAAATACTGATTTGATGCACTTCATTCTTCCTCTATTTTGATACTGTTGCTTTGTCGCATACCGGACTTGATTTGCTTCTTTCCCACTTGTCCCTGCTTTTCTTCACACTTTATCTCATCACTTGTATATTCCACACACCTACACACTAGAATCCATCTGGTATATATATCCACATCAAGGACTTCATCAACTTTCTAGTCAGCAACAGGAGCACTCAAGATATTTACAAATTACTGATCTGTCGGTTGAATCCATGCTTGATTTGTGATGCGTATCAAAAGCAAGGCATAGAAGTCATTAATCATGTCAGCCAACAATGTATAATCCCCAAATAGCTTGATCAACACCTTTTACTCATCCAGATTGAAGTCTGATGCTCTGCCAGTCAGTTCTTTCTCTGTTTGCTCTGCCTTTCTGGAACCCAACACTCAAATGCTCATATCTTTTTCATGCTTTATCACCGGAGGCTAAATCTTTGGAATATAGTAGTCATGATACCCCTCTTGACTTGTCCAAGTCCACAACTTTCTGAGTTACACCATATGAGAGATCTGGACCTAATTGTCAGACCTTGTTGCTTACTTTGTTCTTGTTCACCGGACCAAAACAATCTTCAATCTGACTTCTGGTATAGGCATATTATGTACTGCAGATGTGTGGGATAGACTTTTTTTCCATCAATGACAACACTCATGAAGCCACACAGTGTCTCTTGCCAACAATCTCCCCATTTGGCATTGATGGCAACAATTAATGAAAAATGGCTAAGTGTCGTAGTAAACTCTCCCTTTGCTGATGCTCTGTCTTTTGCACTATTTTACCGGAGCTCCCCCTAAGATGGATTCCACATTTTTCACTACTCCTTACTCCCCCTTTGACATCAATGGCAAAGGGTGGAATCCGCATACCAAAATTTACAAAAAATAACCTATACATAACCGCATAAGTATATATATATGTTATACTTACATATACTTAAGTATATCTGCAAAAGTGGCCTTCAACTGTACAAATTCTGTGGCCTAGATCTACTTCATCTTGTCCAAAATGGAGATGTGACCACTCAACAAAAATGCATATGCCTTTCTTAAATCTGTCGGATCACTAGTCCGGGCTGTAGTCTGAGCATCTATCAAGGCCTCATTCATTGCCTCTAACTTAGGGATAATTATCCCTCTGATTTCACTCATTCTGTTTATTATATCCTTCTTTTCTTTGTTCAACCTCTTTATTTCATTTATGATGACAATGGCCTGGCATTCTTGATTCATTAAGGATGTAGTGAGGGGATCAAAATTCTGAGATAAACTTGATAGTTTACCTTCTTGTTCTTTCACCTTCTTTTCAATATCCTCTGTCACTTTGGGCCAAGATAGACAAAATTTGTACATGTCCCCACCATCTTTAAGAGCATTTTCAAGGCTCTTTATTCCAATGTCTAGGGTCCTCCTATCATTAGCAATGAGTCCCTGTACTTCAGTGAATCTTTTTCCCAAAAACTCCTTCCGGACCTTAGCTTCTGCTGATTTTTCTAGAGATTCAAAGTAAGTGGTAACAGAATTTACCAAAGATTTTAGGTTGCTGGATGGTGAGGCCGAAGGATCCTTTTGGAATGATGGCATGATCTTCTCTAGCATCCTAGATGCTATCTCCAATAGCTCATAGTCTTCCATGTGAGATTTCAGGAGTTTTTCTTTTGCTTTGGCTTGAGCAAAAGATGTTATTTTCATTATCTGAACTGGAGAGAGAGTCAAAATTTAGTGGCCCTTGAAATAGCTCAAGTTCATCTATCTCCATCATTTCTTTGCTTAAGAAGTTCTTCACTGCCTCTGCAGTGTCTCTTGTCGGTGACTAAGTCTTCTTTTCTTTTGGGATCTCAGAACTGTCATCATAGGTCTTCTCTGCTTGTTCTTCTTTTCCCTTTACCTCCTCTTCTTGACTCACTTTCTCCTCTTTTCTTCCTTCTCCTTCAGCTCCTGAATCTGGAATGTCTGCAGTGGGATCTGGAGGAGAGATGTTACCTATGTTTACTGCTTCGTGAACTTCCTCTTCTGGAATAGAGGAATCCAAGTCCTTAGACTTCTCTTCATCTATCTCTTTTGATCCTTCTACATCTTTGTCAGAAGATTCTTCATTGGTTACATTTAATCCTTCAACATCCATGGTAGAAGGTTCTTCTGTTTCCTCTACAATAGGAAGATTGAATCTTTTGAAGGCATTCTAGAGGATGTCTTTTGTTTCTCTTTCTACTTGGCTAGTTTCTCCAAGCATAAGCTTATTCATTCTTGCTTTACTCTAGAATTCATCCTTACAGTCCTTAAAGATCATGTCCATTTGCTTTGGAGTAATAGAAGGATAGAACTGAATTGCTATCTGTTCCCGAATCTCTAAGTCTTTTTCTTTTGCATTCTCTTTTCTTAGTTCAAGTACCTTCTCTAGACTTTTGGGAATTAATGATATAATTTTAATGAATGCTTTATTGTAGATGTTCAGGTACCTGACTGTAGCTTCTTCCAAAATCCTCTTGTCAGTATCACTGTATTCATCATAAAACTCTATTACTGGTTGAAGGTTCCCATCCACAAGAGCTGCCTTGATGATATCATCAATGGAAAGACTGGGCTTTTCAACAAATTCTTCTACCTTTTCTTCTTTGTTTTTACTAGTAGAGAATTCCCCAGATGTTTTCTTCTTCTTCATTTTCTTAATTTCCTCATCAGATTCTGTTTCTTCATCATCTTTGAGACTTTTGTATGACCTTGTGGCTTTGGTCTTGTCCTCTTTTCTCCTTTTCTGGATGTCTTGACTTCCGGTTTGGTGGCGCTTGAGCTTTTAGGAGTGGCAGGTGTAAAGCTCTTGGAGGATCTAGTCCAGGAGGAGGCTTGTACTGGAACATCTCCTTTCTTTGCTTCTTGTTTCTCTTTCTGAGCCTTCTCCATTTTCTCTCTGTTTGCATCTACTGCCTCTTTTGATATGCCAAATCTTTTGGCAATTTCCTCAACTTCCCTTCTTACTTTCCTCTTTATCTCCAGTTGTCTTAACTCAACATGTATTTTTACACTTAGTTCTTGAAAGGTTCCAAACCTTTTTGCCTCAGGGTCCTTAGGCTGGCTCAACAGTTGTTGAATATGTAGCTCCAAGATTTTCTCATCGACCTCATATCCCATTGGCATTATCCACACTGTTCTGGGCTCAACTGCCTCCATTAGGTATTGATTAGTGTCAACCATGAAGCACACTGTATCCTTGTATTTCTCAACTATGGATTGAGGTATCCTCTCTTTGGATTGCATCATGCTTTGGAAGTTCTTAAAGTAACCCTAGAGTGCTATGCTTTGAGCTTTAGCATCACCAAGTCCATACATATAATCTCTAATCTGGATTGCAATCGGTTTGTCATTTTGCCAAACCCAACCACTTGATCTGGGTAGCTCATTCATGTAATAGAAGGATAGACACAATATTAAACAACCATACTTAAAGAGGTTCTTCTTATCCTTCTTGATCTTCTACAAGTTTTCTAACAGTTGATTTAAGAGAAGTTCACATAGGTCATAATCTGCATTTTCCCTCAACATCTGATATGTTACATATATTGCAGTCCCAGACACAGAATTCTCCCTACTAGAATGATAGATCTTATAACCAATTATCATTGAGGCAAATTTGACACCTGGATTTGTGATGTCATCTATTGTCATTGCTCTCTTGTCAAACTTAGATCCAGTGGCTTCAGTTACTGTCTGGTTCTTGACAGATTTGAGTGCAGGTAACTCACCGGATAAGTGCAGTCTAGTTACTGCCCTGATGGCATCTTTTGTTATCTTGAAGGGCCTCATTAACCACATGAAATTATCATGCATCCTGCTTAGGACATACTGGACCCAATCATCTTCTACAAAATAGGGAAAGTGTATGCAATGTTCGAAGTGTTTATCCCGGAGGGCCTTGTATTGAGGTTTGAGTTCAAAGCTCTCATCTATTAGCTGTTTGTGATAGATGTCCATCAATTTAGAGTCTCCAAATTCCTCAATGTTGGCATGGATATAAACCATGACATCTTCTACGTACAATACCCCATGCAGAATGCTAGAGAATGCGCCTAAAGGATCAACTTCTAGAGATTTATAGGGGTGTTTCTTGAATTTTGAGTGCGGTCTATCAGTGATCTTAACAACCATTGGAGTAGCCATCTTGCAAAAGATTCAGAGAGAGATTTTTAGAATGGAAGTACCTTTTTACGCTTTAGGGTTCGAAATAGGAGCTGGAACAAATCACTGGTTGGATTCAATTTTACAGTTGATCTTTGAGTGAGTTGTAGAAACTTTGATGCAGAGCTCTTATTTTCTTCTTCTTGAATGCATATCTGCAAATAATGAGTGAATGAACCCCTTTTATCCTTACGCAAACCCTAATTTTCTTTTGCAATAAATGCACAACTTAAGTTATTCGGTTACCTTGTTTTAAGAGAGATCTTCTCGAATCATTGTGTTGATCTTAGAATCATTGTTAGTGAGGATTGACAATGTATCTTCTTTTCTTTAGTCATGGCATGGGTCCGCAGATCAAAGTATCTCAATTTTGAATCATACCAGATCTGTCAGTGAAAATCCTGCTTTAACAGATGGCTGTCAAACCAGATCAACTTGAACGGTTAAACTGTTGCAAAATGCCATGCAGATCTTTCATATTTTTACCGAGGGTTATTTAGATATTTTTCTAAGAACCCTTTAATCCACAGCATTCCATGTACCAAATTTAGGCACTAATTGACTGGCTAGGGGAATTTATTTTTCTCTGCTTGAGCCAGAACTAATCTATTTAGTTTTTGGAAGGAATATCAGCACCGGATTTCGATGCGGATCCATCCCCAATATTTTATGTACTCTTCTTCACCTAAATCTTGCTCATCTCCCTTTGAACTTCATCTACATTCACTTTGCCTTTATGCTTATCTTGTTTTTGATTATGATGCACCGAACCCTTTTTATCCTAATTTTTACTTCTGCAGAAATTGGCAATATGACCGGATCTATTGCAATTGTAACTGTTGGTTAACAGATTTGCCCTTATTTTGAAAATTACTTATTCTGACTCTATACCCTTCTTTCAAGAACAAATGAGTTAAACAACAAATGGGTGAACCTTTTGAATTAGTTCCCCTCTGAATTTAGGTACAGCTCCCTTTATGATTTTCAATGAATTTTAGCTTATTCAGCTAATTGAATGCATTTTTAACCAGAAAACACCTAAGGCTGACTAACATCCATACATAGCCATGTCATGAATGCGATAAATTCATACAGCAGCAGGATAGAATGCACGGATTCTATTTTAATACATTCGAATACATGAATATATTTATACAAACTTGCTGAACTAGTAAGGAAAATAACACATATGATGGGTTGTTCAAACAAAGAGCAATTACCAGGTAAAAGAAGATTTCTCACAGAAAATCAAATTTCACACATTTGGACGCATAGATCCAAATAAGCAGCAATCGTTCCTCTTCTCATTCACAGATGAAAATTTACTCAAACAATCATCATATAATGTAAAAAATAAACACAGTTTTTTTGCAAATCCCTTCCTCCTTTCTTTCTCTAACTTCTATCTATGCTTTAAAAATTTTGAAAAACATATATATATGAAAGCCTTAACCATGTCCTCGAGCAAATTAAACCCAGAGTTAACATCACTCTGACCCATACGGGATTTAGTTTTAACAATTGATTATAAAAGATCAAAGTTGCCAGAAATAACATAAATTAAGGGACTGAAAAAGAAAGAGCTAATGAGGTTATGACTGGGGCGATGAATCAGCATCCCCTGATTTGCTGTCGAGAGCCTGGGAAGCATGCTGGGTTCTCCCCTCCTGAAAGGCAGCCACGAACTCCTGAATTTTAGGAAAGTTTGGTATGCCTATATGCTTCATCCTCAATTTCCAGACCTCCTTTTCCCTTCGCATTTTCCCAAATTTTTCCTTGTGTTCAGGGAGTGCGTCGATGCAGAGGTAGAGCAGGGATTCGACTTTAGAAACTCTGGAGAAATCCTCAATCAGAATATTATCATTTTCTTTAACAAAGCGGATTTTATCTCTGAAGGATTGGACTACTGCTTCAACATCTTCTACAGGCTTTCCATCATCCTTCAAGTATTTCACATCAATACATTGTAAATCATGTTGCAATGACTGAGTGAAGACCGTTATCTCCTTAATTAGCTTTGAGACTTCAAAGCGTCCTTGTCGAGATATGGAGTTCCTCCATTCAATATTCTTTTTGTTTACATACAATAAATCCTCATCCACACCAGTCAGTTTCATCTCTGCCAAAAACTTCTCCAGCCCATATTTTTGAACTTCCTCTATTTGGTTCGTCACACTGGTCCACTTGCCTTCGTCCTTAGCCCAGACAGCAACCTCTGCTTTAAGATCTTCAATGGTAGTAGCAGTCAGGTCATATACGCCTTTGAGTTCATGAATATACTCAGTTCCTTTTTGCTCAATGCTGTCTAACTAGCTATCAAATGTTTTTGAGACCATTTTGCTCCTATGAACTTGATCTAACATTTTCTGGTTGATGGGTGACTTTGGGTCGAAAGACAAGGGAACTTGTGAGATTGGCTGTGGGTTAGGATTGTTAATGGCTTCACTATATTCTGCCATTGCACGCAGAGCTTGTTTTAACTCTCTTTTGTCCTTTTCATCTTTCATCGTTCGATTGACCATTCTTTTAGTGGAAGCTTTGAGATGGTGTACATCTGCAGCTCTGGAGGCAGTACCAAGATCTATCTTCTCCACAGTGAAGTCATGCACTGTAGGATCTTGAACCTCTCCCTCGGTCACTGGCTTGGCTATTTCTGCACTCCAGTTACCAGTGCTTGGGTCAACATCTATCCTGGACACTATTTTAAGTCTCTTGGACTTGGGGGTCTTCCCCAGACATTTACTTACCATGTCTTCCAGAGGGAGAACAAAAGGAATCACCTTCTCTTTGTCAGATATAGAGCTTTCCAGCCATTTCGGTGCAGGGTCCGAGACTGTCTTCCTGGGCTTCTCTCTGTCAGAAGGTTCATTTGAAATCATCAACACCTTAGGGACGTCTAGAAATATCTCTGACTGTGAACCGGTGTCAGCTGTTTCTGTTCTGTTCGGGCTTGGCTCTTTGTCCCCCATAGGGTCCTCTGCTTCTTCCTCTGAATTTAAGTCGACAATTATTGTTTCAGAAACTAGCTTCTTCCTTTTCCCTTTGGTTCTCAGCCTGGTGACACGAGAAGGTAGAATATCTGTGAGGACCCTTCTGGATTTCTTGGTGGCAGGGCTCTTCTCAGGTGATGGCTCGGAAGCACCTACACCACAGATAGCAAGAGGTTGATTAGAAGGATCCAGGGGAAGCGGTGATGCAACCACTGAAGATAATTGTTGAACATTTTTATTTTGAGACCCCTGTTGCCTCTTTTCTTTCAACCATTTTTCAGTCCTCCTTATCACCGGGAGGGTCTTAATTTCAATCCTGTCCTCCTCCCTCTTGCTCCAGTCCACCTCTGGAATGGGTAAGTGTTCCACCTTCTCAAATTGTGGATCAACCACTTCTTCATCATCAACAAGAATTCCAGAAATGTCCATGTCTAAATTAAAGGTAATTATTTGCCTTAAAGAAAATCTGCACCATAACCTTCTCCTAACTTCAAATTCATCTGGACAATCCATCCAATAATCCTCCAGCTTAGGAAGGTGTGAGTGCCCTGTTCCAGAATCTAAGTTATCTTTAACAAAACTTTTACTGTCGAATTTGGCCCTAGCAGTGAAGAATTGAAAATTGAACCTCTTGAGGTTCACCTCCAGATTTAAAGCATCAGAAGTTGATAGGCATGAATAATGCCCAAGTTCAACAGGAAAAGAAATACCACAACCCCTTTTTGATGGGAATTTTTTATCAACATGTGCCAATTGCCGACATACCTCCATTAGTACAAAACGATCAAATACATATTTGGGCAACTTCATTGGTTCACCATCGAATCCCCCAACTCTGATATAAGTGAACTCAGAGAATTGGATGAAAAAGCTACCGTAGATACTGATTAGCTGCATTGCTTCACTGGTCATTCTCTTACCTGGGTTGCCTGTCAATTCATAGGTCATCTTCCCGGTGAAGACATCATTGATCCTCCTGTAATTTTCATAACAATTTTTTCTTTGCAACAGTGAGTAATATTGATAAATTTTGCTGCTCTCATCTAAAGGCTCATGAGGTAGGTCAAACCAATCTCTTGTGGATGCTAAACAGTAAAACAGATAAGAAGACATAAAGAAATCCCTGTTGCCTAGATGATTATTTAAACTCTGATGCAGACAGTCAGCTATTATCTCAGCCCAATCTAAGTATTGTTCACCCTGAAGGACGACTTGTATAAAAAAATACATCCAGTCTTCCCAGTAATAGGCATGTTGATTGCCTCTCAATCTGTTCAATAACACCACAATATCCCTTACTTCCTGTATTAAATGATCTCTAGTAAGGGGTCTGGGCAGCCTTGAACCGCCTTTTTGAAATTTTAGCAGCCAATTTCTTGCTATCACACTTCTGTACGTTGGTCTCTTTTCTGAGAAATACCCATTGGAGGAAGTAATGTCAAGATTAGAATACGCCTCCTTAGGCAGTATCTTCATCACAGACATGAGGGTTTGTCTGTCAACGTGAAATAACACATCCCCGTTTGCTTTTCTGACACACCTGTGTTGGGGATCATATCTGTTTATACACTCTTGAACCAATTCGGGGCAGAATATAGCTTGAGGAAAGGCTGTGGCTTCAACTAAACCACTGTCCACAATTTTCTTCATGGAGGGGGTTTGGACAGGATTTCTAGTTCTTCCTATGAATTCCTCTAAGTCATATTGAACCAAAGCAGTATCCCCAAATTCTGAGTGAGAATAAATAAGACTGGGGCCGTGTTCATCCCCCAAACATGTAGAGTTCAAAGACATATTTGGAAGACTATGATATAGCAATTTGAAATTCGAAAATAACAGAAATTCCAGGGGCTCTTCTTTCCAGTATAAGAATTCGGAATAGTACAGGGGAAACATAACTCACCTTCAGGAAATTTGAATTCACTGCGAAAACTTGAAAAAAACGAGAGCCTTACACTTCCAGCGCTATTCTTCTCCGTGTCGCACAGTACGATTACTTGCTAAAATTGGTTTGTTCTTGGTTAATAATAGCACTTACCAGAATGAATGATTGTTGCTCGGAACAATACGTGCCAAAAATATTTGAAGAGACGTGAACTTTGATTTGTTCATTAATACCAAGTAATGTTCACGCGCCATCATGAGGTACAATAATTATCCGTAGCCTCCGTTAAATTAGAGCTCTCGCTTTTATGATGAGTTTCTGACAAAATCTCCTCCAACTTTCCTGCTAAATTTGGCTTGGAAAACCGCGGGAGCAAATGGGACCAAATTTATCAAATCCTCGAACCATTGAACCATTGAACCATTGAACCTTTGACTTTGAAAATGGTTCGGGTTCAATGGTTCAAAGCTTAAGTAACTTTGTTTACAAAGGCGACGCATGGGTAAAAATTGAAGGACCAAGAGCCGATTTACGGAACAAGGGTATGACCGGAAATATAGCACGATAAACCGGCTTTTGTTCAAGAAATATTACCGATACATAAATGAATAAGGGCGACTCAAAAGGTAACACTGGCTCTGACTGGGGACTGCATTTTATGGCAAATTGCAGAGAACTCAGAAGCTCTGGTATCGCAGAGAAGGAAAACAAAAGAAAGAAAGAAAGAAACAGGACGGGACCGAACAAAAACAGGAAAGGAAACACAAAATGAAACAAAGGGAAGACTATGTACAAAACAGGGGAACCTGTTTACAGATGATACAGCTTGAGATCCTGTCCATTATAGGACAGGGGTAAAACAGTTCCATCAGGATATTCCAATTTGAAAGAATTTGGACCCAACACCTGGTGAATCTTAAAAGGCCCTCTCTAGAGCGAATCAAATTTGCTGTGCGCACCTTTTGGTTCTCTCCTTTTGTCCCACAGTAGTACTTCATCTCCTTCCATAAACTTCCTGGGTCTTGCCTTCCTGTCAAAAATTTCTTTGACTCTGGCCTGATGTACAGTGATTCGGTCAACCAGCTCATTTCTCTCTTCCTCAATTTTGGTTAAATACATAATCCTCTTTTCCAGGGAATCTTGGAAATACTGATCCTCAATTACGCTTTGCAGCTTGGTTGTAGACAGCTCCAAAGGTAAAGATAATTGGGCACCTATCCCATACACTAATTCAAAAGGTGCCATTCCAATTGCTCTTTTTGGAGTTATCCTGTCGGCCCATAGAGCTTCATATAATTTCTTATGCCAATCCCTGGGGCTGTCATTCACCAGTTTCTTCATGATAGCAATCAGGTTTTTGTTACTGGACTCAGCTTGTCCATTCCCCTGGGGATAATAATCTGATGAATGAGAGAGAGAGATACTATGTTCATAACAGAAAGAAGTCATTTCTCCTGAAGAGAAACTGGTAGCATTATCTGCCACAATTTTCTGGGGCACACCAAATCGTACCAAAATATTTTCTTTGAGAAAATCACAAACCACCTCGGAAGTTGTTCTTTTTACAGGGGCTGCCTCAACCCATTTTTTGAAATAATCTGTTGCTGTTAAGATATGGGTATGCCCTGCACTTGAGGGAGGGGAGATAGGCCCAATAAAATCCAATCCCCACTGTTTGAAGGGTTCTTCAACAACAACAGGTCTCAAAGGTAGAGCTGCAAGTTGTGGCCTTCCCAAGAACATTTTACACTTCTCACAATTAGCCACCCACCTGTACGCGTCCTTGAACATCCCCGGCCAATAGTAACAATTTCTGAGAATCTTGAAAGCTGTGACTGAAGAAGAAAAATGTCCACCACAAGCTTCATTATGGAAAACTTCCAAGAGTTTATCCTGCTGTTCTTTATCCACACATCTCAGAAAAGTCCCATCTAACCCTTTCTTGTAAAGAACATCTCCCCAAATAACGTATTTTGCAGTTTTCAGCTTCAAGTTTCTTTTCTCTTTAGGAGTCAGGTGATTAGGACAGTCACCATATGTAAGATAATGTGCCACTTCCAGAAACCATGGATCCTGCAAGCTTACCAATAAGACTGTGGGGAGTCCCTCTCCTGCTTGCTCTTTATTCTCAGTGATCAACTTACATAAACCTTGACCCCTGATCAGCTTAGTAGGCCTAATTTCCAGATCATACTCCTGTATTTTAGCAACCCACGTTGCTCTATTATTTAATCCTACTTCCTGCTGAGTCAAAATACTTTTCACAGCTGAGCTTGGAACAAATACAACTGAATGGGAATGAAGTATATAATATCTAAATTGTTTAACAGCCTTAACTATAGCAAAATCTTGTTTTTCAACCAAAGAATATTTCAGCTCATGCTTTTTAAGGGGAACACTCATGAAAGCTATAGGAACCTCTTCGTCTAATTCATTTTTCTGTAACAGAATGCTTGACATGGTGTGTTCCGAAGCATAACAGTAAATAATAAAATCCTTTTGAAAATTAGGATTTACCAAAGTGGGAGTATTTGCAATCGCTTCCTTGACATCCTCAAACGCCTTCTTAGCAACTTCACTCCATTTGAAGGGTTGTTTTTCACTCATCATCCCAACAATGTGTTTCGTAATCTCAGCAAAGTCAGGGATGAACCTTCTGAGGAAATTGATTTGACCGAAGAAGGACTTGACTCCAGTCCTGTTTGATGGAAGACTAAGCTGTTGAATTGCCCTGACTCTCTCTGGGTCGATCCTGATTCCATCTTTTGAAACTAGGTGTCCCAACAATTTTCCCTCAGTCACACAGAAAACTGACTTCTTGGGGTTGAGTGAGATGCCGTGGCTCCGACACCTTTGCAAGACAGACTCCAGATCTCTCAAGTGATCTTCTCTATTCTTGGAAAAGACAGTTAAATCATCAAGGTAAATAACAATGATCCTGTTCCTCAAGTCCCTGAAAGACGAATCCATTGCCCGCTGAAAAGTTGCTCCTGTATTGATCAAGCCAAAGGGCATTCGATTATAGGCAAAGGTTCCCTGAGGTGTGGTAAAAGCTGTTTTATGTTGATCCTCTGCAGCCACACCTATCTGATTGTAACCTGAAAAACCATCCAGCATAGACATCATTTCAGACCCAGCAACTGTCTGCAAGATGTGGTCCATCACGGGCAAGGGATAGTTATCCTTCAGGCTGGCTTGGTTCAAATTTCTAAAGTCAACACAAATCCTTATTTCTCCATTCTTCTTTCGTACTGGAACAATATTTGCCACCCAAGTGGAGTGATGTATTGGATAGATAATTCTTGCTTTTAGCATTTTATCAATCTCCCTGAAAATGGCTTCAGCAACTTTTGGATTATAATTCCTCAATTTTTGCTTGAATGGAGCTGCATTTGGTTTCAAAGGGATATGATGTTGAAACTGTCCATGTCTAAAATTTTTGAGATCATCATAGCACCAGGCGAAAACATCCTTATATTTGATTAGCAATTTAATCAATTTGTTTTTCTCTTCCGAAGAGCAGCACCTACCGATGGATACCCATTTAGGATCAGCTTCATCTCCAATATTTATCTTCTCATAATCCTCTGCCTTATCAGGAACACAGGACAGTTTGCCTTTAACATATTCATCTCTTCGAGAAAACAAATGTTCCAAAGAGACAAGCCCTTTAGGGATTTTGTTCCCCTTTAATTGAATCATGTCATCTCTTGGATTAATCCCAGGGTCAGGACTGAATTCTTTACACTCTGTTTCGGAACCCTCAAAATAGGTCCCCAGGAACATTTCAGCATTTTCTAAAATTTTTTTTATTTGATCATCACTTTCAAAGACCTGCCAGCTCTCAGCGTTGTCAGGGACATTAGGGCGATATATCATTTCTATCCTATAAGAATCTTTCTTGAAATCTGGATGTGGCAAAAGGAGAGAAGTTGATATTGCCAGAGAATCTGCTCGGGAATTCAGATCTCTGGGAATTGTTTCTATAGAGAAAGCATCAAAATATTCGATTTCATCCCATACCCTATTTCTATAATGCCTTAGTCTTTCATTCTTCACAGAAAAGATTCCCCTTACTTGTTTCACAATTAGTTCAGCATCACCCTTTACCTTAAGTACCTTCACACCCTTCTCTTTGGCTTCAAACAATCCGAGTAGTAAGGCTTCATACTTTGCGGTATTGTTGGTGTTTTTAAACTCTAGCTTAAAAGAATAAGAAAACAATTCACCTTCAGGTGAGATTAACACGACCCCAGCCCCTGAACCAGCAGTAGCACAGCTGCCATCAAATTCCATAACCCATAGGTCATCCGAAGGCATAGATATTTTTATTAATTCTTCTTTGGGTTGTGGCTCACAGCTCTGTTCAGAGGAGAAGAAATAATTGCCAAATTCACATTCTTCAAACAAAATCTGTGCCTTGGGATCATCAGAGGGATAGACAGTGAATTTGCACTTGGGCTCAGGTTCCAGTTTCACTTTCTGCTTTCCCACTAAGATTGTGGCTTCTGACCAATCCAGTTTGATTTGTCCACCCAAATCCTTGCAAAATGTCCTACTCAAAAGCATTCCATAACTGGCAGGAATATCTGCTACCAAAATAGTCAATTTTACCCTCTTGTCAGGATAAGCCGCAAGTGCGACTCGCGCATCTTTAATCTGCCCAATCAAGGAAACCTATTTTCCATCCATAGAATAACATCTTCCAAATTTTTTTGTGAGTGATAATCCTAGGGCTTTAGCCACAGAGGAGGGCATAATATTATCAGAAGCTCCAGAATCTATAATGCAGTTGCTAAGTTTATGGCCATTGATAAATAGAGACACATAAAAAGGATTAGGTTTCAAATCAGTATAAGGAGCATTGGCAGATGAATTTGAAGTTGTTTTAGGGGTAGATGAGGATGACTCAGATGAGGAAGCAAATAATCTAGCAATGGGGGATTCAGTATCAACTTCCAATTGATTCACAAATTCAGTTTGTGCAGGACTACCTTTAACATGTTTGACTAATTTGTCAAGTTCAGTAGGTTTCAACTTAAGATATTCAATAGGAGAAATTTGAATTTTTGCAGATTTACAGAAATCTACAATATCAAAGGAAGCATCTAGCTCATTTCTATATAGCAATCTATTTTCCTGAGCTTTCAAATTAGCATCATGAGTTCTAGTTAAGGGCTCCTTACCTTTGCCAGGTACTTCTTGAGTATTAGAAGATTTCATATTCCTCTGACCCCTAGTGAGCACGGTGCATGAAGGATCTTCAAGGGTTACCAATATTTCACCACCCCTTTCTAAATCAGACTCATATTCAAGGAAGTGTATTTCAGAGCCGCCAGGTTCCTCGTAGTTCCTTTCATCTTCTGTGGCTTCTCCTAGCATATCTTGAGTAGCGGTCATCTGAGTGTACCTAAGCATTTCTGGGTAAGAATTTCCATCATGGTCGGTGGTCAAGTGAAAAATACACATGTTTCCTCTCCCAGGAGCAGGTTCAATAGCCTATCTGGGCTGTGCTGCCATTAGGGGTAAAGTTCTTCCAGTATTCGCTTGTTGATTCAAATTTCTTCTGCTCATATCTTGGTACGATTGTTGGAAAGGGGCGCCAGCCTTAGGTAGTTGCCTCTTTAAGGCAATCATATCATTAACCAACCTCTGCACTATAGGGTCTGTAGAAGATGAGGATTGGGCATTTGGCACCTGAACCTCCTTCTTCCATTTGCCGGCCATGATGAGATCATCCTCCAATCCGACTGCTAAGGCTTGTGTAGCTGGCAAGTCAGCGATTACACCTCTCCTGAGATGGAAGCTAATATCAGGAGGCATAGAATTAATAAAGAAACATTTTTGATTTTCACTAGACGGTCTTTTAGTAGCAGGGATTTTATTCACAATTCTATTAAACTTAGCCACAAACTCCCTCATAGGTTCATGAATCTCCTTTTTAAGTTGAGTCAGCTGTGCAAGGAGGTAATGTTCGTCCTCTGCACTCTTGAACCTATTTTCAAAGGCAGTCTTCATTTCATTCCAATTCGTAATTGAGGCATCAGTCAGGTGGTAGAACCATTGTGCAGCAGTGTCAGTCAAAGTCTGCACAAAAAGCCTTATGGCAACGTCCTGGTGTTGAACACCTAACACACTGCATGCTGCTGCAAAAGCACATAAATGTTCTTCTGGTGATGTTTTACTGTCTCCATTGAACCTGGGCAAATTCTCTCTTGCATTTTTAGGTAATGGATTTAGGTTGGCCCCTAGGTTCAGAGGCCCTATGGCAGCTCCCCAAGGTTGAGCCATGGGTAGAAAATTTATAGCTAAGGGGATAGCAGTGCCTGAAAGGGTTAAAGCTTGGCAGAGAGGGGAAGTAGCAGGTCTAGGAGGACTAGGGGGTCTACTTCTTGCTTTTCTTGCACGAGTAGGGATATAAGGAAAATTAAGGTTTTGCAATGTTTGAAAGGTAGGGTCTTCAACTCCCTCTCTTCTCGAAGACTTGGTGTATGGCCTGGAATCCAGCTTAGAATAATATTGGAACTAGGTAGGCAGTTATTGATTTCTTTGTACCTCAAGGGCTTGGTTTCTTGCAGCGTTTCTTGCCTGCCTTCTTCGTTGCCTGAGTAACAGTAATCTCAGGTTATCGGCCAATTCTTCTTCTTGTTCTAACACTCTGCTCGCTCTTTTGTAATCTTCACTATTCCGACGAGTACGCCAAGCAAGTGTATTCAACTGGCCAATGATATCTTCCTGTTCGTCTTGAAATCCAAGATTGGGTTGCAGAACAGGGATTATGTTTTCGTGTGGAAGCACCATTGTTGCTTCATATTCAGGCGATTAATCTTTAATTAATGATTTTGTCAAAGTTTCCCCAGCGGAGTCGCCAAAAACTGTTGGTTAACAGATTTGCCCTTATTCTGAAAATTACTTATTCTGACTCTATACCCTTCTTTCAAGAACAAATGAGTTAAACAACAAATGGGTGAACCTTTTGAATTAGTTCCCCTCTGAATTTAGGTACAGCTCCCTTTATGATTTTCAATGAATTTTAGCTTATTCAGCTAACTGAATGCATTTTTAACCAGAAAACACCTAAGGCTGACTAACATCCATACATAGCCATGTCATGAATGCGATAAATTCATACAGCAGCAGGATAGAATGCACGGATTCTATTTTAATACATTCGAATACATGAATATATTTATACAAACTTGCTGAACTAGTAAGGAAAATAACACATATGATGGGTTGTTCAAACAAAGAGCAATTACCAGGTAAAAGAAGATTTCTCACAGAAAATCAAATTTCACACATTTGGACGCACAGATCCAAATAAGCAGCAATCGTTCCTCTTCTCATTCACAGATGAAAATTTACTCAAACAATCATCATATAATGTAAAAAATAAACACAGTTTTTCTACAAATCCCTTCCTCCTTTCTTTCTCTAACTTCTATCTATGCTTTAAAAATTCTGAAAAACATATATATATGAAAGCCTTAACCATGTCCTCGAGCAAATTAAACCCAGAGTTAACATCACTCTGACCCATACGAGATTTAGTTTTAACAACTGATTATAAAAGATCAAAGTTGCCAGAAATAACATAAATTAAGGGACTGAAAAAGAAAGAGCTAATGAGGTTATGACTGGGGCAATGAATCAGCATCCTCTGATTTGCTGTCGAGAGCCTGGGAAGCATGCTGGGTTCTCCACTCCTGAAAGGCAGCCACGAACTCCTGAATTTTAGGAAAGTTTGGTATGCCTATATGCTTCATCCTCAATTTCCAGACCTCCTTTTCCCTTCGCATTTTCCCAAATTTTTCCTTGTGTTCAGGGAGTGCATCGATGTAGAGGTAGAGCAGGGATTCGACTTTAGAAACTCTGGAGAAATCCTCAATCAGAATATTATCATTTTCTTTAACAAAGTGGATTTTATCTCTGAAGGATTGGACTACTGCTTCAACATCTTCTACAGGCTTTCCATCATCCTTCAAGTATTTCACATCGATACATTGTAAATCATGTTGCAATGACTGAGTGAAGTCCGTTATCTCCTTAATTAGCTTTGAGACTTCAAAGCGTCCTTGTCGAGATATGGAGTTCCTCCATTCAATATTCTTTTTGTTTACATACAATAAATCCTCATCCACACCAGTCAGTTTCATCTCTGCCAAAAACTTCTCCAGCCCATATTTTTGAACTTCCTCTATTTGGTTCGTCACACTGGTCCACTTGCCTTCGTCCTTAGCCCAGACAGCAACCTGTGCTTTAAGATCTTCAATGGTAGTAGCAGTCAGGTCATATATGCCTTTGAGTTCATGAATATACTCAGTTCCTTTTTGCTCAATGCTGTCTAACCAGCTATCAAATGTTTTTGAGACCATTTTGCTCCTATGAACTTGATCTAACATTTTCTAGTTGACGGGTGACTTTGGGTCGAAAGACAAGGGAACTTGTGAGATTGGCTGTGGGTTAGGATTGTTAATGGCTTCACTATATTCTGCCATTGCACGCAGAGCTTGTTTTAACTCTCTTTTGTCCTTTTCATCTTTCATCATTCGATTGACCATTCTTTTAGTGGAAGCTTCGAGATGGTGTACATCTGCAGCTCTGGAGGCAGTATCGAGATCTATCTTCTCCACAGTGAAGTCATGCACTGTAGGATCTTGAACCTCTCCCTCGGTCACTGGCTTGGCTATTTCTGCACTCCAGTTACCAGTGCTTGGGTCAACATCTATCCTAGACACTGTTTTAAGTCTCTTGGACTTGGGGGTCTTCCCCAGACATTTACTTACCATGTCTTCCAGAGGGAGAACAAAAGGAATCACCTTCTTTTTGTCAGATATAGAGCTTTCCAGCCATTTCGGTGCAGGGTCCGAGACTGTCTTCCTGGGCTTCTCTCCGTCAGAAGGTTCATTTGAAATCATCAACACCTCAGGGACGTCTAGAAAGATCTCTGACTGTGAACCGGTGTCAGCTGTTTCTATTCTGTTCGGGCTTGGCTCTTTGTCCCCCATAGGGTCCTCTGCTTCTTCCTCTGAATTTAAGTCGACAATTATTGTTTCAGAAACTAGCTTCTTCCTTTTCCCTTTGGTTCTTAGCCTGGTGACACGAGAAGGCAGAATATCTGTGAGGACCCTTCTGGATTTCTTGGTGGCAGGGCTCTTCTCAGGTGATGGCTCGGAAGCACCTACACCACAGATAGCAAGAGGTTGATTAGAAGGATCCAGGGGAAGCGGTGATGCAACCACTGAAGATAATTGTTGAACATTTTTATTTTGAGACCCCTGTTGCCTCTTTTCTTTCAACCATTTTTCAGTCCTCCTTATCACCGGGAGGGTCTTAATTTCAATCCTGTCCTCCTCCCTCTTGCTCCAGTCCACCTCTGGAATGGGTAAGTGTTCCACCTTCTCAAATTGTGGATCAACCACTTCTTCATCATCAACAAGAATTCCAGAAATGTCCATGTCTAAATTAAAGGTAATTATTTGCCTTAAAGAAAATCTGCACCATAACCTTCTCCTAACTTCAAATTCATCTGGACAATCCATCCAATAATCCTCCAGCTTAGGAAGGTGTGAGTGCCCTGTTCCAGAATCTAAGTTATCTTTAACAAAACTTTTATTGTCGAATTTGGCCCTAGCAGTGAAGAATTGAAAATTGAACCTCTTGAGGTTCACCTCCAGATTTAAAGCATCAGAAGTTGATAGGCATGAATAATGCCCAAGTTCAACAGGAAAAGAAATACCACAACCCCTTTTTGATGGGAATTTTTTATCAACATGTGCCAATTGCCGACATACCTCCATTAGTACAAAACGATCAAATACATATCTGGGCAACTTCATTGGTTCACCATCGAATCCCCCAACTCTGATATAAGTGAACTTAGAGAATTGGATGAAAAAGCTACCGTAGATACTGATTAGCTGCATTGCTTCACTGGTCATTCTCTTACCTGGGTTGCTTGCCAATTCATAGGTCATCTTCCCGGTGAAGACATCATTGATCCTCTTGTAATTTTCATAACAATTTTTTCTTTGCAACAGTGAGTAATATTGATAAATTTTGCTGCTCTCATCTAAAGGCTCATGAGGCAGGTCAAACCAATCTCTTGTGGATGCTAAATAGTAAAACAGATAAGAAGACATAAAGAAATCCCTGTTGCCCAGATGATTATTTAAACTCTGATGCAGACAGTCAGCTTTTATCTCAGCCCAATCCAAGTATTGTTCACCCTGAAGGACGACTTGTATAAAAAAATACATCCAGTCTTCCCAGTAATAGGCATGTTGATTGCCTCTCAATCTGTTCAATAACACCACAATATCCCTTACTTCCTATATTAAATGATCTCTAGTAAGGGGTCTGGGCAGCCTTGAACCGCCTTTTTGAAATTTTAGCAGCCAATTTCTTGCTATCACACTTCTGTACGTTGGTCTCTTTTCTGAGAAATACCCATTGGAGGAAGTAATGTCAAGATTAGAATACGCCTCCTTAGGCAGTATCTTCATCACAGACATGAGGGTTTGTCTGTCAACGTGAAATAACACATCCCCGTTTGCTTTTCTGACACACCTGTGTTGGGGATCATATCTGTTTATACACTCTTGAACCAATTTGGGGCAGAATATAGCTTGAGGAAAGGCTGTGGCTTCAACTAAACCACTGTCCACAATTTTCTTCATGGAGGGGGTTTGGACAGGATTTCTAGTTCTTCCTATGAATTCCTCTAAGTCATATTGAACCAAAGCAGTATCCCCAAATTCTGAGTGAGAATAAATAAGACTGGGGCCGTGTTCATCCCCCAAACATGTAGAGTTCAAAGACATATTTGGAAGACTATGATATAGCAATTTGAAATTCAAAAATAACAGAAATTCCAGGGGCTCTTCTTTCCAGTATAAGAATTTAGAATAGTACAGGGGAAACATAACTCACCTTCAGGAAATTTGAATTCACTGCGAAAACTTGAAAAAAACGAGAGCCTTACACTTCCAGCGCTATTCTTCTCCGCGTCGCACAGTATGATTACTTGCTAAAATTGGTTTGTTCTTGGTTAATAATAGCACTTACCAGAATGAATGATTGTTGCTCGGAACAATACGTGCCAAAAATATTTGAAGAGACGTGAACTTTGATTTGTTCATTAATAGCAAGTAATGTTCACGCGCCATCATGAGGTACAATAATTATCCATAGCCTCTGTTAAATTAGAGCTCTCGCTTTTATGATGAGTTTCTGACAAAATCTCCTCCAACTTTCCCGCTAAATTTGGCTTGGAAAACCGCGGGAGCAAATGGGACCAAATTTATCAAATCCTCAAACCATTGAACCATTGAACCATTGAACCTTTGACTTTGAAAATGGTTCGGGTTCAATGGTTCAAAGCTTAAGTAACTTTGTTTACAAAGGCGACGCACAGGTAAAAATTGAAGGACCAAGAGCCGATTTACGGAACAAGGGTATGACCGGAAATATAGCATGATAAACCAGCTTTTGTTCAAGAAATATTACTGATACATAAATAAACAAGGGCGACTCAAAAGGTAACAGTAACAAACAACATTTCTTTGCATATTTGATTAATATCCTCTTGATCTGCATTTCTTACCTATATGTCCCATTCTATTGCATGCAAAGCATCTACCATTGAATGAATTGTTTATTTGCATATTTCTGCATTCATGAGATTTGTGACCATACCTTTTGTAGTTGAAACATTGTCTGGAGAAGGATAGATTAGTCTGATTCATTCTCCTTCTGCACTGAGTTGCTTTATGACCAAAATTATTGCAATTGAAGCAGTATACATTGAAGGATGGATATTTTTGAGCATTTGGTTGCCTTACCAGAGATCTTCTAGGCCTGTTTGTTTGATTTCCTAATCCAAAGTTCTTCTGACTGGATCCGGAGCTTTCACCTTTCTCATATCCCAAGACACGCTTATCATCTACCCTCTTTTGTCTTTCAAGAAGAACTTCAAGTTGGGTTGAGATTATCTTGAATTTCTCTTTGTATTCATTTGCTATTTGAAGGTTTTGTTTAAGAGTGTCTATCTGATTCTCAAGTTGTTCTTCATTATCTCTAGCTTCGTCAAGATCTGATTCAAGATGCCTGATTATATTCTATCCATTTTGTGGCAGTCCTTTATTTTCTCCTTAAGGGATTGTTTTAGATTATCTTCAATTTTCCTTTTTTCTTCAATTTCTTGGGTGAATCTCATAACCACTGATTCCATCTCATGCCTTACCTTAATGACCTCTTTTGACAGCTTCTCACATAGCTTGTTTTTCTCATCCAGATCTACATTAGTATCATTGGCTTCACTCTGATTTGCTAATTTTTGAAGTAGTTCCTTTCTCTTTTTCACAGAGATACTCAGTTTTTCTTTTATCTCATTTATGAAATCATCAGCTTGTTTGAGTCTTTCTCTCAAGTTATTGACTTCAGAGTGGGATTGTTCAAGATTATCTAGGGCAGACTGAAGTTGTTCCTTCATACCATATATATCCATTGAGATTCCTAGATCTTCCTCAAGCTGTTAGGATCTGTTTAGAGGAACTTAACTCTGATACCAATTGTTGGAAAGAAGGCAGATAACTGAGAGGGGGGTGAATCAGTTATCTCAAATATCTTTAACTTTCTTTTCTCCTTTAGTAATTAGTGCAGCATCAAAACATATAAGCATATATGATCATAAGAATAGAAATAAAATCAACACACATAACACAAGGATTTTTACATGGAAAACCCTATTAAGGGAAAAACCACGGGGTGACTAACCCAAGATTGTATTATCTGTTAAAGGAATAAAGTAGTACAAAATGGTACTTGCCAATTAGGGCTCACTGCCCGAGCACACTGCTCAGAAGAGGCACACTGCCTACAAGAGACTCACTATCTACAGAACTTACAGAAGGCAATCAGGTGTTTGAACTGATGAGAAGCATCTGCAAATGCAAGAGTTTAGTTATGGTTTAGGCTCAAAATACTGATTTGATGCACTTCATTCTTCCTCTGTTTTGATACTGTTGCTCTGTCACGTACCGGACTTGATTTGCTGCTTTCCCACTTGTCCCTGCTTTTCTTCGCACTTTATCTCATCATTTGTATATTCCACACACCTACACACTAGAATCCATCTGGTATATATATCCGCATCAAGGATTTCATCAACTTTCTAGTCGACAACAGGAGCACTCAAGATATTTACAAATTACTGATCTGTCGGCTGAATCCATGCTTGATTTGTGATGTGTATCAAAAGCATAGTCATAGAAGTCATTAATCATGTCAGCCAACAATGTATAATCCCCAAAAAGCTTGATCAACACCTTTTACTCATTTGGATTAAAGTCTGATGCTCTACCGGTTAGTTCTTTCTCTGTCTGCTCTACTTGTCTAGAACCCAACACTCAGATGCTCATATCTTTTTCATACTTTATCACCAGAGGTTAAATCTCTAGAATATAGTAGTCATGATACCCCTCTTGACTTTTCCAAGTCCGTAACTTTTTGAGTTACACCATCTAAGAGATCCAGACCTGATTGTCGGACCTTGTTGCATACTTCGTTCTTGTTCACCGGACCAAAACAATCTTCAATCTGACTTCCGGTATAGGCATATTATGTACTGCGGATGTGTGGGATAGACTTTGTTGCCATCAATGACAACACTCATGAAGCCACACAGTGTGTCTTTCCAACAAGATGTGTGCTTAGTAGTTGTTAGGGATGTGCCACAAGGATTGGCTCCCAAAATAGATCATGATCATGCCATTCAACTAGTACTAGGGCACTATCCACCATCATCACCTCTTCTTTGAGGGTACACCTAAAGGTTAGAGGAATAGAAAAACACATTTGGCACCACTGGGTGATAGTCTCTAGTCTTACGGAGAAAAATTCTATGACACAAACCATAATGAAGCAACAAGCTAACCACCTTCAAAGATGCACTAAGAGGCTACAAATGAGGATGATTATTGGGTATTGAATCAAGTGGAATAATCTATCCTATAAAGATGCACAACATGGGAACATGAAGTATTCTTGCATAAGCATTCGGGGATTGTCAACATTAAGGACAATGTTGTTTTTAAGGGGAGGGAAATGTTATGCCCTTAACCTATAATGGAAATGAGAATATGTATAGTTGACTTGTGGCTAGCATAACCCTTAAATAAGTTATATGATCATTTATAAAGCCATATATAGGTAGTTAGGTCAACCTAGGTGGCATCCTTGGCATACGTATGGTATGTATAAGAGGTATAGGTTTGTTATTATCATCATATTGTATATTGTGTTCTTATTGAAGACTATTGGAGGTAGCCCCCTTGAAGTGGCTTATTATTCTCAAATATTTCTAGCATATTTCCTATTATATTTTTCTCTTGTGGAAGTTATTTCATTAAATGCCAGTTTCTAATTAGTTATCAATTAACTAAGCAGATTTAGAAACCATTCATAATTTGTGGTTTTGTACACACATATATATTGAGTACTAGGGTTGGAGGTATTTGTTGGGATAAGTTTCCATTAACTTTGCAATCCTAACCAATTTGATGTGTCTCCAAAGTTCTTGGAATGTGTTCCCCAACACATAAGGACTTGAGAGATAAAATAATATTTAATTATATCACTTGGCATGTTGTAGTCAACTCCTAAGAGGTAGGACCAAACTTGGGTGCCCACTTAGGAAGTGGGGTCCATGAAGACTTGTGGCTAACTCCTTGATGTCTATCTTGACTTGTTGATACCTCCTAGGAAGTGTGAGTTAACTTGGGTGCTCACTTTGGAGATGTTTCAAATATAGACTAAGAGTTTGCTTTTTTGTATGCATGATTGGATATTGTTGGTACACTTTGCATGATTATGATGTGGGAGTTATTAGAAGTGTTAGAGATGCATGATATTAGAATATTGCTTGCATGAGTTCATAAAAGATTGCATGGACTTGCATATTTTTGCATGTGGTTGCATGAGTTCATAAAATCTTGAATGTGCTTGCATGTTGTTGCATGTCACTTTCATGTGCTTGCATGTTGTTGCACGTCGCTTATATGAACTTGCATGCTAGTTATATGGACTTGCATGTTGTTGCATGTTGCTTGTATGAACTTGCATGTAGTTGCATGATCTTGCATGTTCGTTATATGGACTTGCATGTTGTTGCATGTCAATTAGATGGTGTTGCATGTATCTTGCATGACACTCTAACTCAAGGTCAGATATCCCCATAAGAACATTTGTCCATGTGTATAATGGTATGGAAAGGCAAAAATGAATATAATGAGGTATTGTATACCCACTTCTTTTATTGGACACTATCACCAATTGCATAGACATGGTATATTAATCAAGAATAGAGGAAAGAAACTAGATACTGGGAAGAATTGCAAAAATACTATATTCATACTTTCTCATTTTTTGATCCAGACAAAACATACACACAACACTGTTAAGAATTAGGGGGATAACTTTTCAACAAAATGTGGAAGAGGAAGAATCCAAACTGGAACAGAGCTCATTACCAGAAAAAATGGAAGGCCTGACATGATAGAAACTTGAGGAACAAGCCATTCAAGGAAGGTGACTTAGTATTCCTGTATGACAACAAGTTTAAGAAGCAAGGAAAATTGAAGACAAGGTGGCTAGGACCATACTACATTAAAGAATTTGCAGATTCCGGAGTAGTCAGACTAAGGAACATGGAGGGTAAACGATCAGTCAGATATGTCAATGGTGCCAGACTCAAGAAATATTATCAATTGGAGAAAGACATGTCTTGAGGACAAGACATGATTTTGTGGGGGGATGATGTTAGTAGGATACTTGATAGAGAATAGAGCTGACCGAAGGAGATTGTACAATATACAGAGGTTGGGGGCTGACAAAATACACATCCCTATGTAATAGATATAGTATATGTAAAGATAGGATATAGTAGAATGTAAGTAAGTAAGCATGATAGGAGAATAAGAGTATCCTCTTATGTAAGCAATGACATAGAAGTCATGTATGAAACTATGTCGGAGGATGGACAATGGATGTACACCTTTTATTACTGCTAATATATATATATATATATGGAAGTTTGCCTGTACTGGGTAATTATGTGTGTTGTCTTATTTTTATGTATATGTGATTCTCTGTTTGGTTATTCTTTATGTTTTGTTGTCAATCTCTAGCTACCTGACCAGGTATAAACTAACTACAAAGACTTGATTGAGGATCGGATCTCTGGACCGGTATCTCCTCTACATTTCTTGCTAACAATAGCATAAAGTTTTTGTGAATTTTTTTTGAGAGTGGACATGGCAAAGGTGAACACGATGGAGTAGGAGCATGTGTGAAGCGTGCTCTTCGCAAATATGAACTTGCAGGTAACACCATATGGAATACAAATTTAAAATTGTTGAATAAGATTCTTATTACACATGTACTTCTTTGCTTGTGATGATTTATTGATACATGTAATATAATAGTTGGACGAATTCTTTTTTAAATTCTTACCTCTTAGGGGCACTTTGCCAACATGAACTTGTAGGTACCACCATACAGAATGCAAATGAAATTATTGAATGGTGTAAAAGTCATTTTCGTGCTCGTGACTCAATAGACAACAAACACTATTTTTGGGAAGTTAAAGGTACATTGAATATGTTATTAGAAAACTTTATAAATAAATTCAAGTACATGTGTTCAAATTGAATTTGTTCATACATGTAAGTCTTAATTGGATCCTTGAAATTCAATTTATTAAAGAAGTTTAGAATTTTAATCTTAATTGGATGGTTGAATTTGTTTGAATACACAGATATTGATCGATTGAGTCCTTATAATTGTCAAACAATTAATTGTATCAAAAGTTTGCATCAAGTCATGATTACAAGACATAGCAAGCCTCCTGCTATTCAAGTCAGAAAAATCATGTTTTTGTGTTGACTGCATTGAAAACAATGCAAATACTCTACAATATGAGAATATTAGAGATGGATATGTTTTTCAATGGGAAATGAAACAATTAGTGTCAACGCCTCCTTTTGAAGATAGTGGCATTGTAGATATCTATGAACCTCTATATTCAGTTGATTACGAACATGTATTTGATTTATTTGTTACAGGTAAATTTAAATTAAGATTTAGTAGAATTGATTTATATTCTACCTAAGTTAAGTGATTATAAATATTTTAACATGATTTGTTGAAACTCTAATGTAGACATGTACATGTTTAAAATTGTGGTGTGTATAGGAGATATTTGTGCTGTGGTGGCAGATCCTGACAATACAGAAGGTGTAGATTACTATCTACTAAGATGCATGCAACCAAAATGCAAATTTTTACAATCAATGATAGATGGTAATGAACAAGAGTATCCTAATGGATCAATCGTTGTTGAAGGCACATATTATCAACAAATAAAGATAGATAAAAATGGTATTATATTTATTGATTATATGCCAGGAAAAAAGTTTCTACATTATAGTCACTTAGTTATAGCAACAAGATTAAATTTGGAAACTTTAAAAAAAAAGAGGATGTGGCCAATAAAAGTGGAGGTTGTCTATTGAAGATCATGAAAAGATTTTAGAGATAATAAAAGATAAAGAGGATCCATATTATATGTACCAAGAGCTTTAAGTTACATAGATGTCATAAGTGTCCATATTAGATCTAGAGCTGATTATTGAATAGAACATTATGTATACATTATTGAAGAGTGAGCTAAACTAATCGATGTGGTATGAATGTATGAACACTAGATCTAAGTATATTAATTTTATTTTATTTTATGATTCAATAATTCTAAATCCTTTCAAATTTTGTGCAAGAGAGTACAAATGTTCAAAAGGATTTCAAGTTAAATTAAACTTCATGTTGTGGAGGTATGATCTCTAAACTATATATGACCATTAATTTCTAGGTGTCGTACATGTAGTCTCTAGTGTCTTAAAGGTCTAGACTAAGTTTCATAAGGTATAAAGTCTCTAGAGGCACGTCTTAGGTTTACTATATGTCAGCTAGATAGATATAAAGACTCCAATAAGGTATAAAGTCTAGGTGTAAAGTAGGTAGATAAGTTATGTCAACTAGGTCTGGACTACAATAAGGTACTTAAAATCTAGATCTATCTTAGGTCTAGCATGTGTACGTCTATAAAATCTAGGTATAGATATGTAGTTTGATAGGTGTCTTAGGTGTCTCTATCTACTAGAATAGGTGTCTTGTATGTCTATTCGAATAGGTGTCTAGATTAGGTAGATTAGGTGAGGCCACATGAGTTTCCACCTTCACATGGTTGACCTTGTGATGTAGGAGCATCCCTAGTTCAAGAGCAATCTTGCATCAACCAAAAACATTTGCATTTTAGTTTGTTTGTAGTTCAGTTTGTTTCTTTTCATTTCCTAGTTTAGTTTAGGTAGTTCAGTCAGTAGCGGTTTCTATACTTTGGTTCGCATTCTATCACAGTTGCATTTCAAATCTTGAAAAGCTGGACTTAGCATCTAGACTCATTCATCTACATCATATCTAGAATTTAGAGCATTTGGATTAAGTACCGGAAAGTTATTGCTATCAGAAGATCAACTATTTTTTTTAGAACATAGCATCCTCACAACCTCTGATAATCAGCTAAAGGAGAAAACTTGTGAAGCATTCCTTGACTTGTGGAGCCTAATTGCACATCATTCAATGTTGTTTGGTTCGTGGCCGACCTTCATCGAGAGCCGCACATCATTCCATGTATTTGCAGAAGTGTTCTATATGATTAGGTCCAACCTATCCGTGTTCACATGTTACAACTCTTCATTGGAGTTTTTGATCTTCCTTGGATGACGTGGAGGAATCTATTGTTCTAGAGATGATATATAAGGATGTAATAAATCCCTAGGAAAGTTGGTTAGAAATCGATTCCTAAGTTCATAGTTTGGATTTTCGTGAAGGAGCTTCAAAGCTATATCTTGTGCATATTCTGATATTCTATAATCAGGCCTATGAGTCCAAATTGTAAGCTCGCATGTTGCCAATCGATCTGTATTTGAATTCTTTGATATACTAAATGACTGAATCTGCATTTGTTTGAGTTGTTTCTGTTGTGTTTACTCTTGTTGCATGGCTTGGAAAATTCATTCTGTGAACCCTCCTACCGTGACTGCACCAAGTGGTATCAGAGTGAAAGTTCAAATCTTTGGGAGTGAATTGAGCAAAGTTGGCGAAGGAATTCCATAAGATCTTGCTGTGGATAGATCACTAAATTTAGGCAAGTTACTTGTGTCACAACCGATCACCGATTGTGAGGCAGTTGCCACCTTGTAGCCCGATTGCCGAACTTGACGTAGTTTACACTTGATCCTAGGAAGAATGCCACTGAGGAGAGTTGTTGCTATTAGAACAATGGCTGGTAGAATGGATGAGATGATGGAAATGATGAAAACAATGAGAATTCGATTGGATGTTGTTGACGAAGATAGGCGAAGAGGATTGACACTGAGACCTAATGTTGAAAGTGATGATAAAGAGGAATTTCAATCTATTGAACAAATTAGTGAAACCCTAGGAGGCAATGAAGAGGAAGAATTAGATCAAGTCAAGATGTTGCAAGCTATTTCAAAGATTGGAAAGAGACTTAGAGTTGATGTACCAAATTACATTGGCAATTTGAACCCTGAAGAGTTGATTGACTGGATAAATGACATGGAAGAATACTTTGAATATGAAGAAGTTGAAGATTCAGAGAAGGTGAAATTTGCAAAGACAAAGTTGAAAGGACATGCTGCTATATGGTAGAAAGAAGTTCAATTGGATAGAAATAGAAGAGGAAAAGAAAAGATTACAAAATGGGACAGGATGGTGATAAAATTAAAAAATCAGTTCATACCTGCTGATTATGAGTTGGAGTTGTTGAAAATATTGTAGAACCTGAGACAAAAGAAGAAATCTGTGAAGGCGTCTATTGAAAAATTTCATAAGATGATCATAAGGATAGGACATAGTGAAGCAAAAAAGGAGAAAGTGGCTAGATACATCAATGGACTGATATTGAACATTCAATAAGAATTATGTCTGGTGAGGATGACATCTTTTGAGGAAGCATACCAGTTTGCCCTAAAAGTTGAAGAAAAGATGAATAAGAGACATGATCAGAGACAAAGAGGTAGAGGAGGTAAATTTCAAAGAGGTAGAACATTTTCTGAGGGAGACATATCACATTCGGAATAGAACAAGTTTGACAACACATTCAAGAAGGAGGATAGAGATAATAGTGCATATCGGAGAGATGACATAAATTTTTACCAGAGAGGAAACCCTAGTGCATACGAAAATGAAGGATATAGAAGAGAAGGAAGAGGATTTGATAAGAGAACATTCAAAGGAACTTGTTTAAAGTTTGGAGGTGAAGGACATAGAACATTTGAATGTAATCAAGGGAGTACAAGCAAGAGAACAGAGAACAATGGAAGAGTAGCCTATGTTGAAGAAGAACCTATTTGATCACCCAGTTCAGTTGGTAAGCCAGAGAAAGGAGAATCACTGGTAATGAGGAGAGCATTATTTCAAATAGAGACAAATGAGGAACCACCGTAGAGGAAAAGTTTGTTCAGAACCAAATGCAAATCTGGAGGTAAATGTTGCAAAGTTGTAATTGATAGTGGTAGTTCAAGTAACCTAGTTTTAGAGGAGATGGTGACTAAGCTAAAGTTGGAAAGATTGATACAATCTAAGGCCTATCAGATAGCATGGATTTAGGATGATCATAAGGTACTGGTGAGTGAACAATGTTTGGTGAAATTTCATATTAGATCGTATCATGATGAAGTATTGTGTGATATTATGCCTATGGATGTTTGTCATATTTTGTTGGGTAGACCTTAGCAGTATGATAGGAAAGCTATACATGATGGGAGAAAGAATACATACACTATAACATCAAATGGGAAGAGAATTAACTTGATTCCTTTGGAAGATGATCCTAAGAGTGAAGTGTGGAAATGCTAGAATCTATTTGGTAGATGGAAGAAAATTTATGGGTGGTTTGAGACATGAGAATATGTGTTATGCTTTGATTCCTAAGAAGCCAGAAACATTGAAGGAGAATGAAGAATCACAACCGGAGGAGATAATTGAGTTGCTGATAGAGTATGAGGACATCATATCAGACAATGTGCCTGAAGGATTGCCACCTATAAGGAGTATCGGTTATCACATGGATCTTATACCAGGAGCTAGTTTGCCTAACAAAGTAGCACATAGAATGACACTGACAGAGAATGAAGAACTGAATAGACAGATACATGAATTGTTGAGAAAAGGTTTGATCAGAGAAAGCTTGAGCCCTTGTGCAGTATCTACAATGTTAGCACTGAAGAAGGATGGTGAGTGGAGAATGTGTGCTGACTCTAGAGAAATAAACAAGATCACAGTTAAGTATATATTTCACTTACCTAGAATGGATGATATTATGGATTGTTTGAGTGCAGCAAAATATTTCACAAAGATAGATTTGAAGAGTGTATACCATCAGATCAGAATGAGAAGGAGATGAATGGAAGACTACTTTTAAGACAAATGAGGGATTGTATGAGTGGTTAGTGATGCCTTTTGGATTGACAAATGCACCGAGTACTTTCATGAGGTTGATAAATGAAGTCTTAAAGAAATTCTTGCGTAAGTTTGTGATTGTATACTTGGATGATATTCTGATTTTTAGTAAGATAAAAGAAGAACATTTGTGGCATATTACATAAGTATTACAAAGGTTGAGAGAGGAGAAATTGTTGATAAACATCAAGAAATGTAGTTTCATGAAGGAAGAACTAGTGTATTTGGGATTTATGATTTCTGTGGAAGGATTGAAGATGGACACTAAGAAAGTAAGAGAAATTGTTGAATGGCCTACACCAGAGAGCATTGGAGAGTTTAGATCATTTCATGGACTGGCTAGTTTCTACCGGAAGTTAATCAGAAATTTTAGTTCAGTTTGTAACCCTATGATAGAGACAATGAGAGGTGACAGGAAAGATTGACATCGGGAGTAGATAAAAGCTTCGAGCTGTTGAAGCAGAAAGTGACAGAGCAACCTATTTTAAGATTACCAAATTTTAATAAGGTATTTCAAGTTGATTGTGATGCAAGTGGGAGTGCAACTGGAGCAGTGTTAAGTCAAGAAGGTAGACCTGTAGCATATTTCAGTGAGAAGTTGAATGATGCAAGGAGAAGATATTTAGTTTATGATCAAGAGTTCTATGCCATAAATCAAGCCTTGAAGAAGTGGAGACATTACTTGTTGCCTAAGGAGTTTGTGTTGTACACAGATCATCAAGCTTTGTAGTATTTGAAAAGTCAAGGTAAGTTGAGTTAGAGACATATGAGATGGGTAGAAATCATGCAACATTATACATTTGTGTTGAAGCATAGGAGTGGAAAATCAAACAAAGTTACAGATGCATTGAGTAGGAGAAGGAATTTGTTGACAGAGATGAGAATTGAAGTGATAGGATTCGATGAATTGAAGAACATGCATGAGGGAGACACTGATTTTGTAGAACCTTGGAAAGCATGTAAGGAACCTCTTGTGACAGATAGGAGTAAGTGGTTGGATTATTTCATTCAAGAAGATATGTTGTTTAGAGAAAATTAGTTATGCATACCTAGGAGTTCAATGAGAGATAATTTGATCAAGGAGAAATATAGTGGTGGATTAGCAGGACATTTTGGCATTGATAAGACAGTAGCTTTGGTGAGTGAAAATTACTTTTGGCATCAGATACATAAGGATGTTAAGAAATTTGTGCAGAGTTGTAGAGTTTGTCAAGTTGCAAAAGGAAGTAGTCAAAATATTGGATTGTATAAACCTTTGACAGTACCAGAGAGACCTTGGGAAGACATAAGCATAGATTTTGTGATGGGATTGCCTAAGACACAAAGAGGACATGATTCTATATTTGTAGTGGTGCACAAATTTTAAAGGATGGTTCATTTCATACCTTGTAAGAATACAACTGATGTAGTGCATGTAGATGACCTATTTTTCAAGGAGATTGTGAGATTGCATGGATTACCTAAGAGTATAATTTCAGAAAGAGACACCAGATTTCTTAGATACTTTTAGAAGACACTTTGGAAGAAGATGAAGATAGATTTGAAGTTTAGTTCAACATTTCATCCACAGACTGATGGACAAACATAGGTAGTGAATAGGAGTTTGGGAAACTCGTTAAGATGTTTGGTTGGAGAGAAGACAAAAAATTGGAATTTGATTCTCTCACAAGCAGAGTTTGCATACAATAATTCAGTAAATAGGAGTACTAGAAGAACACCTTTTGAGTTTGTTACCGGAGCAAACCCTAGAGGAGTGACAGAATTGAGAGATATCAGTTTGGAAGAAAAGAGAAGTGCAGAGGCAGAAGAATTTACAGATCACATGAAGATAGTGCATAATCTGGTGAAGAAGCATTTGGAAGACATGAAAAACAAATATAAGGAGCAAGCAGATGAGAAGAGAAGACACAAAAACTTTATAGTTGGAGATTAAGTGATGGTGTACTTGAGAAAAGAAAGATTTCTAGTTGGGACATATAACAAGTTGAAGATGAAGAAGTTTGGACCTTGTAGGATACTTAGAAAATTTGATTTAGGAAATGCATATGAACTAGAATTACAAGAGACATTGGACATATCACCTATTTTCAACATTGCAGGCCTATACTAGTATCACGAAGCAGAGTTCTGTGACAGCATGGCAGAGGACTTAAAGAAGCAGTTACTGCAACAAGCACCAGAGCAGATTGAAGACATTTTGGACAGCAGAGTTGGACGCAGCACTAGAAGAAGACAATACAAAGAGTACCTTGTGAAGTGGAAAGGCAGACTAGAAGAAGATTCATAATGAATTTCTTAGGTTAAGGTGGACTGTCTTGGTTTTCCCCTAGCAAAGTGAGGGACTCACTTTTTCAATAACCCTAGATGTCTGATGTAGGAACATCCCTGGTTCAAGAGCAATCTTGCATCAACCAAAAATATTTGCATTTCAGTTTGTTTGTAGTTCAGTTTGCTTATTTTTATTTTCCAGTTTAGTTCAGGCAGTTCATGTTGGCAAGAGACACTATGTGGCTTCATAAGTGTTGTCATTGATGGCAACAAAGTCTATCCCATACATCCGTAGTGCATAATATGCCTATACCGGAAGTTAGATTAAAGATTGTTTTGGTCCGGTGAACAAGAACAGAGTATGTAACAAGGTCCGATAATCAGGTCTGGATCTCTCAAATGGTGCAACTCAGTAAGTTGTGGATTTGAACAAGTCAAGGGGGTATCATGACTATCATATTCTAGAGATTTAGCCTCCAATGATAAAGCAAGAAAAATATATGAGTATTTGAGTGTTGGGTTCCAGTCAGGCAAAGCATACAAAGGAAGAATTGACCGACAGAGTATCAGACTTCAATCCAGATGTGTAAAAGGTGTTGATCAAGCAATCTGTGATATTATACATTGTTGGCTGAGAGGATTAATGACTTCTATGTCTAAGTTTTTGATGCGCATCACTAATCAAGCATGGATTCAGCCGACAAATCAACAACTTACAAATATCTCAGGTGTTCTTGTTGCCGACTAAGAAGCTGTTGGAAATCCTTGATGCGGATATATATACCCAATGGATTCAAGCTTGTAAGTGTGTATAAGTGAAAGTATGTATGGTCAAGTGTGAAGAAAAGCAGAGACAGGAGTGAAGGGAGTAATTCAAGCCTAGAATGTGACAGGAAAGTAATATTGAGCAGAGGAAGAATGAAATGTGCCAGATCAGGATACTGTACCTAACCAAAACTAAAATCTTGCATGCATAGATGCTGTTCATCAGTTCAAACACCTTGGTATCATCTGTAAATATTTGTAGACTGTAAGTCTCTTGTAGGCAGTGGGCCTTTTGTGAGCAGTGTGCTCGGGCAGTGAGCCCTAATTGGCAAGTGCCAAATTTGTAATCTTTATTCTTTTAACAGAGAATATAATCTTGGGTTAGTCATGTTGCAAGTATGGGCCTAACTGGTGTTGTCATTGATGTCAACATACTCCTGTTGCATTGATGTCAAGGATTGGATGAGTTGTGTGCTGAGGATATTGAGAAAATTAGTCCTTTCAGAAACAGAGAAGAACAGTGAAGATAGTGAAGCTCTATGAAGTAAAGATCCCAGCTAAGATGAAGATCAGAGGATGTGCATCAAAAGGTTTGTAGATATGTGTCTAAAGGTGATCTAGTAAAGATTTGAGAGGTTTGCATGAAGATTTGAAGAAGTTATGGTCACATGAGTAAAACCAGTTCTGGTCGAAGTTCAAAGGTGACAGAGTGACACAAATATGTCCGGTGAGATCTGAAAATGCAATATCTTGTTTGACGAATTTGATGGAGTGTTTAGGAAGTCAATATGAATTGACAACTCAATTGGTTCATGGTCTAGAAGTTTGCAAGTATCTATTCCAATATGACAGTGATGACAGACTGTGTTCTTGAGGTTTCAGATGAAGAAGAGAATGATTTCAGTAATCAGAAGTGGTGTGTATATTCTTGGTGTTTTAGACAAGCTTGTGGGGTTCTCTAGATTGTGTCTAGTTTGTGTTGGTGGTCCACATTGAAGATTGAGCTCGTAATTGAAGAATTACTTCCAGATGATGATCTTCTTCCTAAACTTGGCCGACCAGATGATTTACACATCTTGTGGATGATCTTGAAGATGTTCTGCGAAGCATGGCGTGTTCCTCAAAGAAGATTGAAGTCCCAAATCTATGTGGCCAACAGTGTGGTGATTCGCATGAAGTCTTTTGTAATTAGTCAAGTTGTATTTGTGTATTTGCTCTGTAAAGTATGCTGACTTTGATGATTATCCCAAAGTCGATGTCTTGTATAAATAAGAGTTGTGAAGTCATTTCAAAGGTATCTTGGCGAAGATGAGAGTGTGGTAGAGAGGAGAAGAGCGAAAGGCAGAGCAGAAGTATTAATCTTAAATGGAACTGACTCAAGCATGGTGAAGATGCTATTCTTCAGTTCAAGTATGTAATATTTATCATTCTATAGATAGTGTGTCTCCTATAGGCAGTGGGCCTCTTGTGAGCAGTGAGCCCTAATTGGCATGTGCCATTTTGTTCTTCTTATTCTTTTAACAGAGAATACAATCTTGGGTTAATCACCCTGTGGTTTTTCCGTTGACCGGGTTTTCCACATTAAAATCTTGGTGTCATATGTGTTAATGTGTTTCTGCTCTTGAATTGTTGCATTGTGTTTCTATGATTGATTTATTATTATGTTGTTGAATTACAAGAAGGATTTAAGTGGTTAATAAAAGGAAAGTTTTGGGACAACTGATTCACCCCCCCTCTCAGTTGTCTATCTTGAAACTAACAATTGGTATAAGAGCTAAATTCCTCTAAAAGGAGCTTAACCACTTGAGGAGATCCAGGATGTCTTCCTACAAGAAGGATAGTCTGAGGTTTGATGGAACCAATTACACTCTTTGGAAAATCCGCATGGAATGCCACTTGCAATGTATGGGAATGCAATATTGGATCATGGCTTCAAAGAACTATGTTCCTCCAAAGAATGGTCCGACAACTATAGATGAAATCAAAGATGCTAAAGACAATCTTTAGGCTAAAGAAGCTTTATTAAGTTCCTTATCTGATTCAAAGCTGACAATTGTTATAGATTTAAAAACTGCATATGAGATTTGGGAAAAACTACAACTTCTACATGAAGGAGACAAATATGTTAAATGTGCCAAGCTACAGAGTTTGAAAGGAAAATTCAAAAACCTGAAGATGAATGAAGATGAGAATATCACTACATTTATACCAAAAGTAAATGAGCTTGTTTGTGGCATTAGGTGTGCCGATGGAATCTTGGATGAAGATGAGATTGTTGCCAAAGTTCTCAAATCCCTACCTCCTGCTTACAAATACAAGGTTGCTGCTATTGAAGAATTCAGATCTTTTTCAAATATCACAAGAGATCAATTGGTTGGAAAATTAGCTGCATTTGAATTGGCCGAGTTTGGAGATGCACCCCCAAGACTAAATCTGCATTCAAAGCTAGTGCCTCTGTAAAAGGCAAACAAAAGTTTAATCCAGGAGAGAACTCCTCAAAGAAACTTTCATGGTATGAAAAAGCAAGAAAAGATCTGGAAGAAGATGAAGTAGAAGCTGCTCAACTTGAAGCTCTTATTGCAAAAAGACTGCCAAGAGGATCTGGTAAGTATGAAGGAAAATTGCCCTTCAAATGTTTCAACTGCAACAAGATTGGTCATTTTGCCTCAAGGTGTCTGGAAAGATTTTCAAGGGCAAATCCAAACAGATCAAGATTCCAAAAGAAATGTTACTATGTTCAAGAAGATGATGATGATGAAGGAGTAACAGATGATGAATCAGAGACAGGAAACAAATCCAGAAGTGACTAGGTGTTTATTTATATCAAGGAAGAAGATCCAATGCCTCTGAATCTGTCAATCATAAAATGATAGAAAGAGCTCTGGCTTCCCAAGTAGAAGAAAAGGATGATTGGGTCATTGATAGTGGATGCTCCCACCTTATGACAGGTGACAAAAATAAGTTCATAGATTTGGAATGATATGAAGGAGGAGTTGTAAAATTTGGTGATAATTCTGCTGGCAGAATCAAAGGTAGAGGAACAATTTCTTTTGATGGAAAGAACAAAACTAGTAATGTACTGTATGTTGAAGGTTTAAAGCACAATCTTCTTAGTGTTAGATAGTTGTTGGACAAAGGCTATGATCTCTGATTCAAAAATGGAAAATGCAAAATCTTTGAAAGTTCTAGAACAGAGATTGCATCCGGTACTCAAACAAAAGGTAACATCTTCCACTTGGTTGGTACTGGTAAAAGTTGTTTATTTGTTCAAATTGATCAAAGTTGGTTGTGGCATAGGAGAATGTGTCATGTGAATTTTGATAATATCATCAAGATAAGCAACACTCAGGCTGTAAGAGATCTTCTAAGACTGGTGAAACCTACTAATAGTTTGTGTAAAGAATGTTAGTTGGGCAAGCAGAGCAGAGTCACATTCAAAAGTAAGGAACAATCTTCTACCAGATTGTTGGACTTAGTACATATCGATCTATGTGGACCGACAAGAATCAGGAGTTTGCAAGGTGATAGATACTTCATGTTGTTAATTGATGACCATTCCCAGATGATGTGGGTGACTTTTCTGAAAGAAAACTTTGAGGCTCTTGAGAAATTCAAAATATTCAAGGCTATGGTAGAGAATGAAACCGGATTAAACATACAATGTCTCAGGTTTGATAGAGGTGGATAATTCACATCTAGAGAGTTCATAGAATTCTGTGAGAAACATGGGATAAAAAGATAGTTATTTGCTCCAAGGACTCCACAGTAGAATGGAGTAGTGGAGAGAAAGAACTGGACCATCCAGGAAGCATCTAGAACCATGATGATGGAAACAAATGTTCCTCATATCTACTAGAGAGAAGTTGTAAGCACTGCTATCTATACTCTTAATCGAGTACAAATCAAAAGCAATACTGGTAAGACCCCTTATGAACTCTGGTTTGGCATCACTCCCACTGTGAAGTATTTTAGAGTCTTTGGTAGAAAATGTTACATTAAAAGAGATGAAGACCTTGGCAAATTTGATGCTAGAAGTGATGAAGGAATATTCTTGGGTTAGTCTACTCAAAGCAAAGCATACTGGTGTTATAACAAGAGATTGAGAAAGATTATAGAAAGTACAAATGTGAAGGTTGATGAAGGTATTGAAAAAATCTCAAGGTTTTATGAATATGAAGAAGATGATCAGAATGATGCTTTGGTCTAAGAAGTCCAAGCCCCTTTTGAAATTCAGATCCAGACTGATCTAGAGAATCAGGAAGAAGAGATAAGTTTGAATGAACCTATTCAAGAAATAGAAGTGCAAGAAATTCCCAAAACTCCCAGGTATGTAAGACTGAATCACTCTAAAAATCAAGTCATAGGTGATAAAAGTAAAGGTGTTCAAACAAGACGAAAGATTTCTCAAGACTCAGAAAAGTATTGTCTAATTTCAAAGATTGAACCAAAAACAATGAGTGAAGCATGCAACGATGAAAGCTGGACTAAAGCAATGAAGGAAGAGCTGATGCAAATTGAGAAAAATCACACTTGGGATCTTGTTCCCAGACCTAGAAACAAAAATGTGATTGGAATCAAATGGGTCTTCTAGAATAAAATGAATGAAGATGGTGAAGTAGTCAGAAACAAAGCCAGATTGGTCTACAAGGGTTATTCTCAAGTAGAAGGAGTTGATTTTGAAGAAACTTTTGCTCCGGTGGCAATAATTGAAGCAGTCAGAATATTTCTTGCCTTTTCTACTTTCAAGGATTTCAAAGTATATCAAATGGATGTCAAGTCTGCCTTCCTGAATGGTGACTTGGAAGAAGTATACATTGAGCAACTAGATGGATTTCAATTGTTTGATCATGGTGATATGGTTTGCAAGTTGAATAAAGCACTATATGGACTCAAACAAGCCCCAAGAGCTTGGTATGAAAGACAGGATAAGCATCTTTTGAAGATTGGTTTCAACAAAGGTACTGCTGATAGTAACTTGTACTTCAAAATTGATCATGAAAATATCTTGATTGTTGAAGTATTTGTTGACGATATCATTTTTGGACGAAGAGATAGTATGTGCAAAACTTTTGCAAATCAAATGAAAAGTGAATTTGAGATGTCCATGTTTGGGGAAATTAATTTCTTCTTGGGTCTGTAAATCATTCAAACAAAGATAGGAATCTTCATTTCACAGACCAAATATGTGAAAGAATTGTTGAAGAAATTTGGTATGGAAGACTCAAAACCAATGAATACTCCCATGGAAACCAGATGTAAACTGAGCAAAGATGATGAATCTCCTAAGGCTGATAAAAAAAAGTCAGGTCAATGATTGGAGGACTACTGTATGTTACTCAAACTAGACCTGACATTATGAATGTTGTTGGTTTTGTTGCTAGATTCCAAGATGATCCTAGAGAATCTCATGTCATAGCAATCAAGAGGATTCTCGGATATCTAAAAGGAACAATTGAGTATGGTTTATGGTATCCTAGAGATCATGATTTCTCTATTCATGCATATACAAATGCAGATTGGGTAGGAGATGTGGATGACCGGAAGAGTACCAGTGGTGGAGCATTCTTTTTAAGGAAAATATTGTTTTATTGGCTGAGCAAGAAATAAGAGGCAATATCTTTGTCCACTGCAGAAGCATAATATATTGTAGCAGCAGGTAGTTGCACTCAAGTATTGTGGATGAAGCAAATGCTAAAAGACATCAGAGTGGAGTATGAGGAACCTATCACAATTTTTTGTGATAATTCAAGTGCATTAAATATATCAAAAAATCTAGTGTTGCACTCAAAGACAAAACATATATCCATCAAGTTTCACTTTTTGAGAGAGCAAGTGAACAAAAATGAAGTCAGATTGGAGTTTGTGCCCTCCAAGGATCTGATTGCAGATATTTTTACTAAACCTCTACCTACGGACTCTTTTGAGTATCTCAGGGAGAAGTTAGGGGTTATTACCCCTCCGGTTTTTAATTAAGGTGCATTGATGTGCATCAGTCCAGTGGATCTCATAGTCGTATCTTGTGGTCCAGATTGATGAGGGGAAGCTGCTACTCAGGGGGAGCAGTCTATATGATTCTGAGATGCAAGTATGTGCCCTTTGCCATTGATGTCAAAGGGGGAGAGAAGATATGTGAAAAACAAAAAGTGGTTACTGATCAAAGGGGGAGCAGTAAAAGAAGAGAAGACTTGTGAATGGTTGTTGTTGATAGGGGGAGTTATGTTAGTCAGTGAGGAGAAGTAGTTGTCTTGATGGTTAAAACAATTTCTCACATCATATGTTGCCATCAATGACAAAGGGGGAGATTGTTACAAGTATGGGCCTAACCAGTGTTTTCATTGATGTCAACATACTCGTGTTGCATTGATGTCAAGGATTGGATGAGTTGTGTGTTGAGGATATTGAGAAAATTAGTCCTTTCAAAAACAGAGAAGAACAGTGAAGATAGTGAAGCTCTATGAAGTAAAGATCCCAGCTAAGATGAAGATCAGAGGATGCACATCAAACGGTTTGTAGATATGTGTCTAAAGATGATCCAGTAAAGATTTGAGAGGTCTGCATGAAGATTTGAAGACGTTATTGCCACATGAGTAAAACCAGTTCTGGTAGAAGTTCAGAGGTGACAGAGTGACACAAATAGGTCTGGTGAGATCTGGAAATGCAATATCTTGTTCTACGGATTTGGTGGAGTGTTTAGGAAGTCAATGTGAATTGACAACTCAATTGGTTCATGGTCTAGAGGTTTGCAAGCATCTATTCTAATATGACAATGATGACAGACTATGTTCTTGAGGTTTTAGATGAAGAAGAGAATGATTTCAGTAATCAGAAGTGGTGTGGATATTCTTGGTGTTTAAGGCAAGCTTATGGGAGTCTCTAGATTGTGTCCAATTTGTGTTGGTGGTCCGCATTGAAGATTGATCTCGTAATTGAAGAATTACTTCCGGACGATGATATTCTTCCTAAACTTGGCCAACCAGATGATTTACACATCTTACGGATGATCTTGAAGTTGTTCTGCGAAGCATGGCATGTTCCTCAAAGAAGATTGAAGTCCCAAATCTGTATGGCCGACAGTGTGGTGATTTGCATGAAGTCTTTTGTAATTAGTCAAGTTGTATTTGTGTATTTACTCTGTAAAGTATGCTAACTTTGATGATTATCCCAAAGTCGATGTCTTGTATAAATAAGAGTTGTGAAGTCATTTCAAAGGTATCTTGACAAAGATGAGAGTGTGGTAGAGAGGAGAAGAGTGAAAGGCAGAGCAGAAGTATTGAGCTTAAATGGAACTGACTCAAGTATGGTGAAGATGCTATTCTTCAGTTCAAGTATGTAATATTTATCATTCTGTAGACAGTGTGTCTCCTGTAGGCAGTGGGCCTCTTGTGAGCAGTGTGCTCGAGTAGTGAGCCCTAATTGGCATGTGCCATTTTGTTCTTCTTATTCTTTTAATAGAGAATACAATTTTGGGTTAGTCACCCCGTGGTTTTTCCCTTGACTGGGTTTTCCACATTAAAATCTTGGTGTCATATGTGTTATTGTGTTTCTACTCTTGAATTGTTGCATTGTGTTTCTATGATTGATTTATTATTATGCTGCTAAACTACAAGAAGATTTAAGTGGTTAATAAAAGGAAAGTTTTGGGACAACTGATTCATCCCCCCCTCTCAGTTGTCTATCTTGAAACTAACAAGTCACCCCATGGTTTTTCCCTTAACAGGGTTTCCACGTAAAAACCTTGTGTTATGTGTTAATTTCATTTTTATCTCTTATGATTGCCTTGCTTTGGTATAACATTAAATGATAAGTTAAGAAAAGAAAAGAAAAATAGAAAAGTTATAAGATAACTGATTCACCCCCCCTCTCAGTTATCTACATTGTTTGCAACAATTGGTATTAGAGCTAAGTTCCTCTTAACAAAGCCTAACAGCTTGTGGAAGATCTAGGAATCTCAATGGATGCATATGGTATGAAGGAACAACTTCAGTCTGCCCTAGATGATCTTGAACAATCCCACTCTGAAGTCAATAATTTGAGAGAAAGACTCAAACAAGCTGATGATTTCATAAATGAGCTAAAAGAAAAACTTAGTATTTTTGTGAAAAAGAGAAAAGGACTACTCCAAAAATTAGCCAATTAGAGTGAAGTCAATGATATTGATGAAGATCTGAATGAGAAAAATAAGCTATGTGAGAAGTTGTCAAAAGAAGTCATTATGGTAAGGCATGAAATGGAATTAGGGGTGATGAGATTCACCCAAGAAATTGAAGAAAAGAGAAAGATTGAAGATAATCTAAAACAATCCCTCAAGGAGAAAATAGAGGATTGCCACAAAATGGACAGAATAATTAGGCATCTTGAATCTGATCTTGAAGAAGCTAGAGACAATGAAGAACAACTTGAGAATCAAATAGACACTCTTAAACAAGATCTTCAAACTACAAATGAATACAAAGAAAAGTTCAAGATAAGCTCAGCCCAACTTGAAGTTCTTCTTGAAAGCCAAAAGAGGGTAGAGGATAAGTGTGGCTTGGGATATGAGAAAGGTGAAGCTCTGGATATGGTAAGAAGAAATCTGAATCAGGAAATCAAAGAAACAGGCCTAGAAGACCTCCGGTAAGGCAACCAAATGCTCAAAGATTCCATCCTTCAATGGATACTGCTTCAATTACAACAAGTTCAATCACAAAGCAATCTAGTGTAGAAATAGAATGAATCAATTCAATCCATCATTCTCCGGTCAATGTTTCAGTTGCAAAAGGTATGGTCACAAATCTCATGAATGCAGAAATATGCAAATGAACAATTCTTTCAATGGTAAATGCTTTACATGTAATAGAATTGGACATATGGCTAATGAGTATAGATCAAGAGGATATCATTCAAATAAGCAAAGAAATGTTGTGTGTTACAATTGCAATAGATCCAGTCATATTGCCAAATTTTGTAGAAGCAGAAATCAGGATAGAAAAGGTCCAGTGGAACATGATCAGAAACAAGATAAAGGCAAAGGTAAAGTAAATGTAGATGAAGTTCAAAAGGAGATGAGTAAGATTTGGGTAAAAAGGAGTATAATGAATATTAGGGATGGCTTTGCACTGGAATCCGGTGCTGATATTCCTTTCGGAAACTAAAAAGTAAGCTCCGGCTCAGGGGGAGCTACAGAGAAGATCCCTTTTCCCCAACCAACCAGTGAGTTCCTGAATTCCGCACTTTGAGTCAAAATAAGAGGTTGCAGTTTAAAGGGTTTGACGAGACTCACTTGAAGGTCATCCAGTCAAAATTTGACAAATTCACATGCAGATTTGAACTAGTTATGAGGAGATCTTGTATCGGCAGCCATTCGGTAAAGCAAAATTTCACAGACAGATCCGATATGATCTAGAATTGAAATATTTTAATCTGTGGACCAATGGCATGTTTGAAAAAGGTGAATATATGTTGTCAACCCTCATAAACAATGATTTGAAGATCCGCAAGACAATCCAAGAAAAGCTCATTTGAGAAGCAAGGTAACCAGATGACTTAAAAACTTGTGCATTTATTACAAAAGGAAATTAGGGTTTACGCAAGGATAAAAGGGTTTTTTCACTCATTATTTACACACTTGCACTCACGAAGAAGAAAAGAAGAGCTCTGCGAAGAAGATCCTACAATTCACTCAAGTTCAACTAATGATCCAATTCAACCAGAGAATCGCTCCGATTTCTACTTCAAACCCTAAAGCATGGAAAGGTACTTCCCTTCTGAAAACTCTCTCCAAATCTCTTGCAAAAATGGCTACTCCAATGGTTGTCAATATTTCTGATAGGCCAAGAGCAAAATTCAAGAAACACCCTTACAAATCTCTAGAAGTTGATCCCTTGGGTGCGTTTTCTAGTATTCCGCATGAAGTCTTGCATGTAGAAGATGTTAGGGTTTATATCCATGCAAACAATGAAGATTTTGGAGACTCAAATTTAATCAACATTTATCACAAATAGTTAATAGATGAGAATTTTGAACTCAAACCTGAATTCAAGACCCTCTGGGACAAACACTTCGGACATTGCATAGATTTTCCATGTTTTGCAGAAGACAATTGGGTCCGATATGTTCTAAGTAGGATGCATGATAATTTTATGTGGCTAATGAGGCCATTCAAGATAACTAAAGATGCAATCAAGGTAGTGACCAGACTGCATTCATCTGGTGGGGTACCCGTACTTAAATCTGTGAAGAATCAAATGGTAACTGAAGCCACCAGATCAAAATTTGAGAAAAGAGCAATGACTATAGATGACATCACGGATCTGGATGTCAAGTTTACTTCAATGATAATTGGCTACAAAATCTACCATTCGAGCAGGTTGAATTCTATGTCTGGTACATCAATCTATGCTGCATATCAGATGTTAAGGGAAGATGCAGATTATGATCTGTGTGAGATTCTTCTAAATCAGTTGATGGATAACTTGTAGAAGATCAAAAAGTATAAGAAAAACTCCTTCAAATATGGTAGTCTAATACTGTGTCTATTTTTCTATTATATGAATGAGCTGCCTAGATCAAATGGTTGGGTATGGCAAAATGATAAACCCATTGCAATTTAGATCAGAGATTACATGTATGGACTTGGTGATGCTCAAGCCCAAAACACAGCCCTCTAGGGTTACTTTAAGAATTTCCAAAGCATGATGCACGCCAGAGAAAGAATACCACAAATAATAGTTGACAAATACAAAGATAGAGTCTCTGCTTCATGGTTGACACTGATCAATGCCTAATGGAGGCAGTTGAGCCAAGAACTGTATGGATAATGCCTATGGGTTATGAGGTCAATGAAAAAATCTTGGAGCTACATATTCAACACCTGCTGAGCCAGCCTAAGGATACTGAAGTAGAAAGGTTTGGCACCTTTGAAGAGATAATCATAAAAATACATGTTGAGTTAAGACAACCAGAGATGAAGTGAAAAGTAAGAAAGGAAGTTGAAGAAATTGCCAAAAGATTTGGCATAGCAAAGGAGGCTATAGATACTAATAGAGAGAAAATGGAGAAGGCAGAGAAAGAAAGACAAGAAGCAAAGAAAAAAAGTGCTCCTGTACAAACCTCCTCTCAGACTAGATCCTCCAAGAGCTCTACTCCTGTCACTTCCAAAAGCTCAAAGTCTACCAAACTGGAAGTCAAGACATCTAGAAAAGGAGAAAAGAGGATGAAGACCAAAGCCACAAGGACATATACAAGCCATAAAGATGATGAAGAAATAGAATCAAATGAGGAAATCAGGAAAATAAAGAAGAAGAGAACATTCGGGAAGTTCTCTGCTAGCAGAAATGAGGAAGAGAAGGTGAAGGAATTTGTTGAAAAGCACACTCTTTACATTGATGACATCATCAAGGAAGTTACTGTGGATGGGAACCTGCAGTCGGTCATAGAGTTCTATGATGAATACAATGATGCTAACAAGAGAATTCTAGAGGAAGCTACTATAAGGTATTTGAATATCTATAACAAAGCATTTATTGAAATAATTTCATTAATTCCAAAAAGCCTAGAAGAAGTATTGGAACAAAGAAAAGTAAATGCAAAGGCTAAAGACTTGGAGATTCATGAGCAAATAATGATACAACTATGCCCCTCTATCACTTCAAAACAAATGGACATGGTTTTCATGGAGTGTAAAGATGATTTCTAGAGCAAATCCAGAATGAACAAACTCATGCTTGAAGAAACTGACCAAATAGCAGATGAAACAAAAGAAATTCTCTAGAATGCCTTGAAGAGATTCAATCTTCCCATTGTAGAGGAAACAAATGGAGAGCCTTCTAACATGGATATTGAAGGATTAAAGAAAAATGATGAAGAATCATCAAAGGCATTAGATTCCTCTGTTCTGAAAGAAGAAGGGCAAAAAGAAGAAACATTTTCTAACAAGGATGTCGAAGGATTAAAGAAAAATGATAAAGAGCCATCTGAGGCATTAGACTCCTCTATTCAAGAAAAGGAAGGACTGGTAGAAGAAACAAAGATCAATAAGCAAGTCAGTTCGGATGTCCCCAAAAGGAAGGAAGTAGAGTCTTCAAGAGACACTGCAGAGACAGTACAAAATTTCCTGGACAAAGAAATAATGGAGCTGGATGAACCTGAGCTAATTCAAGGGCCACTAAACTTTGACTCTCCATCTCCTGTTTAGATAATGAGGGTAGCATCTTTTACTCAGGCCAAAGCAAAAGAGAAACTTCTAAAATCTCACATGTAGGATTGTGAGTTGTTGGAGATTGCATCTGGGATGTTGGAGAAGATTATGCCAACCTATCAAAAGGATCCTTCTGCCTCTCCCTCAAGTAATCTAAAAAACTTAGTCAGTTTTGTTAAAACTCATTTTGAATCCTTAGAGAAATCGGCAGAAACTAAGGTCCGGAAAGAGTTCTTGGGAAAGAGGTTCAGTGAAGTACAAGGGCTAATTACTAATGGTAGAAGAACCTTAGGTATTGGTATAAAGATCCTTGGAAATGCTTTTAAAGATGGTGGGGACATATACAAATTTTGTTTAACTTGGCCCAAAATGACAGAGGACATTGAGAAGAAAGTGAAAGAACAAGAAGGAAAACTGTCAAGTTTATCTTAGAATTTTGATCCCCTTACTACCTCTCTGGTGAATCATGAATGTTAAGCTATTGCTATAATAAATGAAATTAAAGAACTGGTTAAGGAGAAAAAGAACATAATGGATAGAATTGGTGAGCTAAGAGGGATAATCATCCCTAAGTTAGAGGCAATGCATGATGCCTTGACAGAGGCACAAAACACAATCCAGACCAGTGATCCAACAGACTTAAAGAGGGCAGAAGCATATGCGTTTTTGTTAAGTGGACACATCTCCATTTTGGACAGAATGAAGAGGAGTTGGGCCACAGAAATCATCTAGTTGAAGACAACCTTTGCGAATATACTTAAGTATATGTATGTATAACATATGATTTGTATATACTTACGCCCATGTATAGAATAATTTTTGTAAAATTTTGGTATGCGCATTCCACCCTTTGCCATTGATGTCAAAGGGGGAGTAAAGAGTACTGAAAAATGTGGGATCCAGCAAAGGGGGAGCTCTGCTAAAATAGTGTAAGAGACAGAGCACAAGCTAAGGGGGAGTTATTGTGACACTTAGCCATTTTTCACTAAGTGTTGCCATCAATGCCAAAGGGGGAGATTGTTGGCAAGAGACACTGTGTGGCTTCATAAGTATTGTCATTGATGGCAACAAAGTTTATCCCATACACCCACAGTGCATAATATGCCTATACCGGAAGTCAAATTGAAGATTGTTTTGGTCCGGTGAACAAGAACAGAGTATGTAACAAGGTCTGACAATCAGGTCCGGATCTCTCAAATGGTGTAACTCAGTACGTTGCAGATTTGAACAAGTCAAGAGGGGTATCATGACTATCATATTCCAGAGATTTAGCCTCCAGTGATAAAGGAAGAAAAAGATATGAGCATCTGAGTGTTGGGTTCCAGTTAGGCAAAGCAGACAAAGGAAGAACTGACCGGCAGAGTATCAGACTTCAATCCAGATGTGTAAAAGGTGTTGATCAAGAAATCTGTGATATTATACATTGTTGGATGACATGATTAGTGACTTCTATGTCTAATTTTTTTGATGCGCATCACTAATCAAGCATGGATTCAGCTGACAGATCAACAACTTGCAAATATCTCAGGTGTTCTTGTTACCGACTAAGAAGCTGTTGGAAATCCTTGATGCGGATATATATACCTGATGGATTCAAGCTTATGTGTATAAGTGAAAGTATGTATGGTTAATTGTGAAGAAAAGTAGAGACAAAAGTGAAGGGAGTAATTCAAGCCTAGAATGTGACAGGAAAGTAATATTGAGTAGAGGAAGAATGAAATGTGCCAGATCAGTATATTGTACCTAACCAGAATTGAAATCCTACATGCATAGATGTTGTTCATTAGTTCAAACACCTTGGTATCATTTGTAAGCATTTGTAGACTGTAAGTCTCTTGTAGGTAGTGGGCCTTTTGTGAGAAGTGTGCTCAGGCAGTGAGTCCTAATTGGCAAGTGTCAAATTTGTACTCTTTATTCTTTTAACAGAGAATACAATCTTTGGGTTAGTCACCCCATGTTTTTTCCCTTAACAGGGTTTCCACGTAAAAATCCTTGCGTTATGTGTTAATTTCTTTTTCAGCTCTTATGATTGCCTTGCTTTGGTATAACATTAAATGATAAGTTAAGAAAAGAAAAGAAAAATAGAAAATTTATAAGATAACTGATTCACCCCCCCTCTCAGTTATCTGCATTGTTTCCAATAGTTTAGTCATTAGTAGTTTCTGTACTTTGGTCTGCATTCTACCGTAGTTGCATTTTAGATCTTGTGGAGCTCTACTTAGCATCTTGACTCATTCATCCACATTATATCCAAAATTCAGAGCATTTGGATTAAGTATCAGAAAGTTATCACTATCAGAAGATCAACTATTTTTTTAGAACAAAGCATCCTGGCAACCTCTGATAATTAGCTAAAGGAGAAGACTTACGTAGCATTCCTCGACTTGTGGAGCGTAATTGCACATCATTTAATGTTTTTTGGTTCATGGCCAACCTTTCCTGAGATCTGCACATCATTCCATGCATTTGCAAAGATGTTCTACATGATTAGGTCTGAACTAAGCTCTTCATTGGAGTTTGTGATCTTCCTTGGTTGACGCGGAGGAATCTATTGTTTTAGAGATGATATATAAGGATGTAATAAATCCATAGGAAAGTTAGAAATTGATTCATAAGTTCATAGTTTGGATTTTCATGAAGGAGCTTCAAAGCTATACTTGTGCATATTCTGATATTTTGTAATCAGGCCAGTTGGTGTAGGAGCACCCAATCCACAGTGGCCTCCATAAGGCATTAACTATTTATAGTTCATTTGGATGTTTCCAATAATGTCCTAAGCTAACCATTTGATGTAATAAGGTCTGTTTGACCAATGCATGTTAATTTAGGTTGTATCTAGGTTTGTGTTGTAAGTCCCAAGGACACTTGTCGAGCTGTAATCTCAAAGGTTGTTAGGCAGTTAGAGGTTGTTAGTCGGTTGTGATCTCCCTTCCGTTTGGAGGTTGTCTACCAGCCACTTGGAGTTGGGTGGTACTACTCAGGTGAGTAGATAAATAGAGGAGATCATCGAATGTAATCAGTAGAGAGTAGTAGTTATAGTTGAGTTTAGTTCAGTTGAGATAAGAGATCGGTGTGATTGTAATCGAGAAACAGAGCATCTGTATGCACATTTCTGAAAGGCATAAATAACAATTCATGTTGTATATCTTCCTGTCTTTCAGATTCCTTAGGTTTTCTCTATATAAATAGAATTGCTATTTTGTGGTCAGGATGGATCCTTAATCCATTCCACCGGTTGGATTTCTTCGAAATCGGTGGAATGGATGTACAGTGTTTTCATTTTGTTTTTCTATTTGTTCAATTTCATGCTTGCAGGATCGGGTACAGGATGCATTGACAGATCCTAGCATTGTCATGTGCTAGGTTGGCAGGGTACAAAGATCTGTATGATTTCAGGAGAAATAGATCTATGTAATCACAGGGTTTACAGCGGATCAAATCGGTGAAGTTCTACATTGTTTCACTAAGTATGCATTTTGTGTGTATATCACAGTTGTATGTTGGATATACATCCTATGTGTATATTGCACTTGTCTGTTCGTGAGTATCTCGCAGATGTCTATCGTGGTTGTATGTGGCAAATGTACATCGTAAATGTACATCAGGTTTATATACAAAGGAGTCAACGGTCAAATGTACATTCTGCAAATGTATCTTTCGGTTGTATGTTGAGGACATACATTGGGTTAAGGTGTTGGTTGAATGCATGTTTTGAATGCATATTCTAAATGCATGTTCTAAATGCATATTTGGGTTGTATGTTTCGAATGTATATTGAGCATATACATTGCGTAGATACATTGTATTGGATGCAAAGTGCGATTGATAGTGACGGTGGAGGAGATCGGTGTTCATAGGTCATGATATGCATGTATAAGGTAGTAAGATCGGATTGATCATTTGTAAGGTGGCTGATGAGAATGGTCTTGCCGATAGGTGAGAGGTGCAAGTATATACATCGAAGAATGTATGTTAAGTAAAGTGTAGATGTACAAGGGGAAATGCAGGTCAGGGTGTTTGGCTCTACATCATAGTGGTATCAGAGCCTAAAAAAGATTTGGGTGGAAAATCGAATTGAGGATTTGCAGGAGTGTTAGTGTTTGGGTGTTGTCTGTGAATGTTTATGTCAGACAAGGAAAGTGAGACAGAGGCAGAGAGGATGCCTCCCAAAAGTATGTCATAGGACGCCATCAAGAAGTTGATTAACAAGATACTTGCATCCAAGTTGGGAGAGTTCAAGCAGTCCAAAGGCAAAGAGAAGGAAGTTGAAAGTGATAGTGATGAAGGCGATGCAAAAATTGCCGAAACCAGTAAAAAGACAGAGGAGATACTAGCAGACTAGAGGGCATTTTTAAATGCATTAAAGTCAGTCAATAGGGACACCATAGATGGGTTACCTATGTATAGTGGAGGTATGGAAGCTGAAGAGGTGATTGATTGGATTGAGGCATTGAACAATCATTTTGAATACAAAGAAATCCCTGATGATAAGAGGGTTAAGTTGGCAAAAGCAAGACTGAAGGGATCCGCTCTTGCATGGTGGAATTATGAACAAGGAGAGAGAGTCAAGGAGGGGAAGAATATGATAACCTCTTGGGAAAGGATGAAGACCAAACTCAAGGCATAGTTCTTACCCCTAGACTATGATGTGCAGATGTATAAAAAGTTGCAGAACCTCAGACAAAGAGACCTTGATGTGAATGCATACACACAAGAGTTTCATAAACTTAGTCTCTGATCAAAGAGAGAAGAGGAAGAGTCAGAGAAAGTGGCCAGGTACTTGAATGGCCTAAGGATGAACATCCAAGATGAGATCAGCATTTTAGCACCAGAAATAGTGAATAAGTGTTTCCAAATGGCCTTAAGAGTTGAAGAGAAGCTAAAGAGAAAAGGTGAGTAGAACAATAGAGGAAGAGGTGACAGAAATTTTAGAGGTAATTTTGGAGGAAGAAGTCCTAACCAGAGGCCTAGTGGTGAGTCTAACCAGGAAGAAACTAGTAAAGGACAAGAGCAGTCTAATTTTAGAGGTGGATGGAAAGGAACAAGAGATAGATTTGGAGGTGGTAGATGTTCTAATGTTTTCACTGGAAGATGTTATCATTGTAATGAAATTGGTCATACAACATTCAAATGTCCAGGAAGGCAAGGTTCATCATCAAGAGATGATAGGAAGAATGACAAGAGGGTTCAATTTGTACAAGAAGAGAAGGTAGATGAAAGTGTTAACTCTCCAATGGGAAGTGTAGCCCTAGCTGAAGATGGAGAATCATTGATGCTAAGGAGAACAATTTTGAAGACATCCAAGGACATGATACAAAGGAGAGCTCTTTTCAGGACCAAATGCAAAACTAAAGGTAAACTATGCAAGGTAGTAATAGATTCTGGTTCTACAGATAATATGGTATCTTAGGAAATGGCAGATAAGTTGAAACTGAATAGGATTCCTCATCAAAATCCTTATAAAGCATCTTGGGTCAGTGATAGTCAATCACTTTTGGTATATGAACAAGCATATGTTGATTTTCAGATTGGAGAATATCAGGATAGGGTTTTGTGTGACATATTGCCCATGGAATGTTGTCACCTACTTTTGGGTAGGCCATGGAAATTTGATAGGAGAGCATTGTATGATGGATATGCTAACACATACACCATCAAGAAGGATGGGAGGACTTTTGTAATGACACCATTGCAGGAGGATTTTGCAGCACAGAAGGCAGCCAAGGTTATTTTAGTGGGAAAGAAAGAATTTGTGCAGATCAATGAAATAGAGTCAAAGACAGTAGAGGATATCTCAAGGAGTGGAGATCACCGTTTTAAGAAGGTTTTATTTCTAAATGATGGAGATCAGATGGATCAATAGAAGGTCCAGGAGCAGGTTTGTAAGTAGCTACAAGTTGATTGGAAAGACAAGGATGCTATCATAGTAGGGACAATTGTTTGTCCTCTAGAACCACAAAGAGTTGAAAGGCGAACATATTCTGCCATAGAAGCAGTACAAGAAGCACTTACTAAGGTTTCTAATGCAGGTGTTCAGACAGATATGATAGTAAGAAAGAATGGCAAGCAAAGGGTAGGTATGAGAAGAGCCTACAATGCAGTCCAGAGATCATGGGGAAGACGTGAGACAATAGAGTATATAGCTGGAGCAAGATAAAGACCTAACTCATGTGGCATGAGTTCTTTTCGCGGTGGGGTGTATGGTGCAGGAGCACCCAATCCACAGTGGCCTCCATAAGGCATTAACTATTTACAGTTCATTTTAATGTTTCCAATAAGGTCCTAAGCTAACCATTCGATGTAATAAGGTCTGTTTGACCAATGCATGTTAATTTAGGTTGTATCTAGGTTTGTGTTGTAAGTCCCAAGGACACTTGTCGAGATGTAATCTCGAAGGTTGTTAGGCAGTTAGAGGTTGTTAGTTGGTTGTAATCTCCTAGTCACTTGGAGTCAGGTGGTACTACTCAGGCGAGTAGATAAATAGAGGAGATCATCGAATGTAATTAGTAGAGAGTAGTAGTTGTAGTTGCATTCAATTGAGATCAAATATCAGTGTGATTGTAATCGAGAAACAGAGCATCTGTATGCACATTTCTGAAAGGCATAAATAACAATTCCTGTTGTATATCTTCCTATCTTTCAGATTCCTTAGGTTTTCTCTGTATAAATCAAATTACTATTTTGTGGTTGAGATGGATCCTTAATCCATTCCATCGCTAGATTTCTTCAAAATTGGTGGAATGGCTGTATAGTGTTTTCATTTTGTTTTTCTATTTGTTTGATTTCATGCTTGCAGGATCAGGTACGGGATGCATTGACAGATCCTAGCATTGCCATGTGCTAGGTTGGCAGGGTGCAAAGATCTATATGATTGTAGGAGAAACAAATCTGTGTAATCGCAGGGTTTGTAGTGGATCAAATCAGCGAAGTTTCGCGTTGTTTCACTAAGTATGTATTTTGCGTGTATATCGCAGTTGTATGTTGGATATACATCCTGTGTGTATATCGTAGTTGTCTATTCATGAGTATCTCGTAGATGTCTATCGTGGTTGTATGTGGCGAATGTACATCACAAATGTACATCAGGTTTATATACAAAGGAGTCAATGGTCAAATGTACATTCTGAAATGTATCTTTCAGTTGTATGTTGAGGACATACATTGAGTTAAGGCATTGGTCGAATGCATGTTTTGAATGCATCTTTTGAATGCATGTTCCGAATGGATATTTGGGTTGTATGTTTCGAATGTATATTGATCATATACATTGCGCAGATACATTGTATTAGATGCAAAGCGCGACTGGCAGTGACGGTGGAGGAGATCGGTGTTCACAGGTCATGATATGCATGTATAAGGTAGTAAGATCAGATTGATTGTTTGTAAGGTGGCCGATGAGAATGGTCTTGCTGATAGGAGAGAGGTGCAAGTATATACATCAAAGAATGTATGTTAAGTAAAGTGTAGACATACAAAGGGAAATGCAAGTCAGGGTGTTTGGCTCTGCATCACCAGTGAGCCCAAATTGTAAGCCCGCATGTTGCCGACTGATCTATATTTGAATTCTTTGATATACTGAATAACTGAATATGCATTTGTTTGAGTTGTTTCCGTTGTGTTTACTCTTGCTGCATGGTTTGGACAGTTCATTTTGTGAACCCTCCTACCATGATTGCACCACCTTGTTAGTAAAAAATAAATTTATTTTTTGAAGCTAAGGGAAGCTTAAGTTTTCTTACATACATAGAGAGGTTATGAAAAAAAATAATTAATAAATCAAAAAAATTGAACAGATCAAAGGAAGACCAAGGAATTCAACCTAGACAAGGACCCACAAGGCTCTCTCCTTAGAGATGACAAATTCCTAGGTAGACCCCATGAGAGACCTAGGCCTTGTTGACCCATTATTTAAGCATGCTTTCAAAGGAAATCCTACTAACAAAATAACCAACTAATGTAAAAATTTAAGCCATTTTACAGGCATTATTAAATTTTGGGATAGGCAACATAATATTAGCTAGGGATTCAAATGACATACCTTATGGAATACTTTTAGAATGAATAAGTTCAAGGATGCTTTGGGGGAGCCAATACCCTATGCTTTCAAACTAGTAGCAACTATTACCATGCTAGAGTTTGAGGCCATTCAAAGGCTACACTCACCCGAAGGTAAGAAAAACAAAAAAACCCACAATAAATATAGCAGGCTATACCAACTCCTAATTTAAGAAAATATTTTGAAGGGTGTCGAATAGAAAACGCATGCAAACTAACCAAAAATCTAATAGAGCTCTTCGCTATACCATACTTTTTCCTCGTTTGAAATCTTTCATATTTAGTCTTTTAAATTAAATACATGAAAATTTAAAAACACATTAGTGTACAACTTTTAATCCTAAACCAAATAGAAATTTAAGTTTTTTAATGAAGAATATATATTCTCAACCTATTATAATATTTAAAAATAGCAATTTCTAACAAGTGGTTCCTTCTTATAATATTATATATAATTTATGATAAAGAAAAAATGGAGGAGAGGAGTGAAAGGCGTGAAAAAGTAGTAGATGGCGAAGGGTAGAAGAACGCGGAGGCTATAGATTGGCTTGAACGAGCAGCAGACAAACCAATAGATGGAAAGCAGGGGTTTGGATCATCCTTCTGGGTGGAAGACATAGAAAGTGATTCCTTTGGAGAAGATACAAGATCGGGCTCACAAAGAGGCTTGGTGTAAGCAAGCGGACCGGTTCAGACCCAAAGATCAAGGATTCTTCAATGGGCTTGGCAGGGTTTTAGATGCTCTCGACCTCAAGACCAAAATAAGCGTTGGCATCAAAATAATGAACCTTACTTTGGAAACAATCAGTTGCCTCCTCACCGATTGAAAAATCCCAGGGCTGTTGGAAGGGGTGCTATCAGTAAGAAGACCTTTGCTGAGCAAGGAACTAACTTAGGTCAAGGAAATAAGATGCCAATGGTCTTGGATTCCAAATTGCTGGGTCCTTCGATAAAACAGATGGAAAAACTTGGGTTGATTGCAAGATGGTTTGGTGTAAATTTAAATTGGGATGGTTTGGTCTGTTGGTGGCAGGAGCGATGGGGATCAGATTTAAGCCTTAAATCTTTGACTAATGGTTATTTGCCCTTTGTAAAAAATTAGAGCATAAATTTTGGATGGGATCTGGTTGTTGGATGGGTTTGGTTTTTACATCCATAAGTGGGAAGTAGCATTTGATCCTCTTTGCCATCAGATGGAATATGTGCAGGATTGGTACAAATTATCCAATTTACCTTTGGATTTATGGCAACTAGCTATTTTGGTGGAAATAAGGAACTATCTAGGTAAGTATTATTTGTGTGGAAGAATGGTCTGAAAGCGATGGCATAGGATGTTATGTTAGACTTTGTGTGGAAAATAAGCCTTCTAACCTGCATTGGAGGGAAATTGAAATTTTCATAGATTGGGGCATTCTGAAGCAATCATTGGTCTTTGAGCCTAGATCAGGTGGGTGTTTGTTGGAAACCATGGGGTGGCATTCTTGGGTTCTAATCCCAAATCAGAAAGGTAAGGAGTACAGGGATCCTATGCCCCAAGACCTTGGTGGAGATGGATTGAAGGATAATGTTGAACCTAGCAAGATAGGGTCAAGGCAAAAGTCAGACAAAACTGGAGAGCTCGACCCTTCCAAGGCCATTCTAGATGGAAGTCTACTCAAGTCTCCCTAGAGAAGGTGTTTGAGGTGGATCAAGAGAAGACTTCTAAGGGGAGACCTTCTTGGGACCAAATGGAAAGCTTGAATAAGAAAATTTCAGCAGCAATAGATATGTTGCATCCTAATGTGCAAGAAGAAGATCTCAATTCTTTAATTGAAGTAGGGAAGGAGTTGGTGGAATTGGCTGAGGCTGCTAAGAATGGCCTCTTCAATATAGAAGATGAGGGCTTGGAAGAAAATTAGATGGGTGATGTAGATTTGGAAAACCTGGACTTTGATTCTGAGGAAGAGGTTACTTCTCCTAAACAAATGGATCTCTAAATTTTACTAGTCGGTGCACTGACTGGAGGGCTTTTGGATTTGGCCACTTTGGGAATTTGTCAGAAAGAGACCTCCAAACTTTCTCCTAACTATGGTGAGAATAAGACCAGAGGTCATATCCCAAATAAGGAAAAGCTAAAATGGGATGGTGAAGCCAATGACGAACTTAAGATCAATGAAATGTTGAAAGTAGGGAAGGGTGGAACCGTTCCTGAACAACAATGAAAATCACTTCTTGGAATGTTAGGGGTTTAAACACCCCTAACAAGAGATGCATTTTTAGGCATCAAATGGAATCTTTTCAAATAGACATTTATTTAATACAGGAAACAAAGTTGGGACAACAAGAGAGAGACTATCTTTGCAAGAGTCTGAAGATGTGGAAAATCTCAGGGGTCAACACCAATGGTGCTTCTAGTGGCCTCATCACCTTGTGGTATCCACAACACGTGTTGTTTGAAGAAGTTGCTTCAAGCAAATCCTAGATTGTGAGTAAGGTAAGAAGTTTGTCATCCAATCTGTGTTTTCTATTGATTAATGTATATGGTCCCAATTGTTGTATTCAAAAAAAGGAAATTTGGAGAGAGTTAGATGCTATTTGCAGCAACCCTACTTTTGAATTTTGCCATTTGGGAGGTGACTTTAATGCTATTTTAAGAGTAGAGGATAAAAGAGGGGGAGTAGGCAGGTGTTGGTACCTGAATATGTATATGTAAGCCCCTTCCCAAAAATCCAAAAAATCCCAACACTTTCGGCCTCTGCAGTTGTAAAAAATGCAAAAAATTAGTTAGATGCATTTCTGAATGCATATCAGGATTAGAATGTGCATATACAAAGGGGGAATCTTTCACAGATTCCTGGGAATATTCCCACTTTGTATATCGGGTTGCATGCAAGCGAATATGCAAAGAAAAATGTACAAGGGTGAATGTATCTCTGATATACGAGTCTATATGCAAGTGGCACATACAAGAGGGAATATATTTCGCATATTCCAGGACAGATTCCCTGTTTGCATGCGAAGGTAAATGTATATTTGGTGATATACATTGATAATGTACAAGGGCAGAGATACATTTGATGGGGCCTGCCACTTGTATAAAGTGATTGCATGTTCAAACATACAATGAAGGTGCATTCCAAAGATGCAAGGCAAACCTGAAATTGTTTTCAATTTGTTCTATAGCAGTGTGGGGTCTGCCTTGTATGATAAACAATTGTATGCGTATGAGAAGGGGTTGATACGCAATGGCTGGGACTCGCCATTTGTATATTTAGGTTTGTATATGCAAATATACATTCCTGAAGTGCAGGCCAGATTCCAGGATGTTTCAAGTTTGCCTTATGATGTGGCGAGATCCGTGGTTTGCATGTATGTTGGGTTTGTATATACAACATACAACCCGATATACAAAGAGGTGACATACAACCCGGATGCGATGGAGGAATGAAATGCAGTGAATGAAATTTGAGATCTGACTTGTATACAAGGTGCTTGTATATGCTTTTGCATGTACAAAGCGATAAGTGCAAAATGGACATGCAAGCCGAACCCGATTAGAATTCTAATTTGCTCTATAACAGTTTGGGGTCTGCCTTGTATGATGGACAGTTGTATATGCATTTGAGCATGCATATACAAGGGTGAAAAAGGCAAAATCGAAGGGAGAAAGGCCAGCGATAGAAACATGAGGTGCCTACATGGCGCAATTTCATTGGCTGACAATTTTTCAACATTTTTTGGGTGCCATTGATCGCAGCGATGGGAGGATGATCGATGGTCTTGTTTTGAACCTACAGCGAAGGATTTTTTTTCCTGAGCATGTGTGGCTATTTTTGAGTGGGAAACTTCAAGAGGCACATTGTTGTTGCGTCTTCGGAGGCTGCGGGTAGCTGAGGCATTGATGGCGGAATTGCAGAGGCATGAGCGATGGAATGACATACCAACCACCATTTTCAATGGGAAAATCTCCGGTCGGCTGCACAAATCCCCATTTTACCTAGTCCTTCTCCTGTTTCTCACTGCTGCATTAATTGTTTTGAGTGCCAATCTGAAGATGCATTATATCTGGTGAATTTCTGATTTGCCGTGTAAATTTTCTGGGTACACAGTTTTGCTATAAAAGGCAAATTGTGTTACTCATTTGGGGGTGTTGAAGACTTGGGCAATTTTGGGGGAAAAATAATGAAATACAGAGCATTTTCCTGGCTGTTGTATCTTTGTGGAGTTTATGTGTTGCATTTGAGTTGTATCTTGCACATATGTTCAGTTTCAATGTTAATGTTATATGAAAAATGCTTCTTGCATGTGTTTTGCTGTTTGTCTCCACTTGTTGTATGCATTTCTTCTTCTGAATTTGGTTGCTAAGGGTTTCTCAAATTCTAGAATATAGATTTATGTATTGCATGCCTGATCTCTAACTTCCATTCAAGGAGTTGATTAAATCATTTTAGGTTGAGTGTGGAGGAGATTGTATGTCAGCTGGGATATCCATAAGTAGAGACAGTTAAATACCCATTCTTGGGTGATGTTTGTAAGGCAAGCATCAATCTAACCCCTTGAAACTCAAATGCTAGTTGCAAGCCACTCTCATGTATACATCTATGTGACTCCTTGCCTCGAGATAGGCACCGGTCTGCCCTTGTGAAGTAGTTATGATCCAAAACCCTTGTCTTGCATCTAAACCATCAAATTCAAACCATTCCATAATTTCAACCTGTTAGTTGTAGGAGTAGGATTAGGAACCCCCTGCATACTCTCATCCATAACCAGACACACATGTCCAAGAGTGTTGCTAAACTTGTGATTTGTCATTCAAATCTTGGTCCATACATGAGAGTATTCTGCCTATTATCACAAAGTTAAATCTTCAGGTCATTGGGTGAGTCAAAATGTTAAATCTTTAGCTATAGGGATACCCACCTTGGTGCGGTAGAACCAGAAGTGAAGGGGAGGCAACTCACACAACCTCCTGTATTCGTTGGCCGAATCTGCCTGTGCATTGGAACTGGCAAACCCTCTGCTAATTTGGAAATAAATACCAACAGCAGGAAATTGCTATCATAGATAGATTTTGAAGAATTTGTAGAAAGGAATCTATTGTTGGAAATCCCCATGGGCAATGGAGTCTTCACATGGACAAATAGGAGGCAAGGATTTAGTAATATTGCCAAAAAGTTAGACAGGTACCTGTTTAAAGGTGATTTGAGCTGATTCCCTTTTAGTTTGGAAAGTAAGATATTGCCATTATCAGGCTTAGATCATTATCCTATTTTCTTGGAGATAGTTGGGGAAAGGAAACCAGCTAGGTGCCCTTTCAAGTTCAAGAAAATGTGGTTTAAAAATCCAAATTTCATAGATCTGATCAAGCAATGGTGGACTAAGTGTATTCCAGGGGGATCCAAATTTTTCAATATCATCACCAAGCTACAAAATTTGAAGCTTTGGAACAAGGAGTGCTTTAAGAACATTTTCAAAGAAAAAAGAAAATTAGAAGAAGAATTACATATTCTAAATGAAAAATCTTAAAGGAAGGAATGGATACTAATAGCTACAATCAAGAAAGGGAAATGATGAGTAGATTGGGGGACATTATATCCAAGGAAGAAATCTTTTGGTGTCAAAAATCTAGGGAAACTTGGTTGTGGGTAGGAGATAAGAACACCAAGTTCTTCCACAACTCAACAAAAGTCAGGAGGGATATCAACAAAATCACCTCTATCAAATCCACAGATGGGATATTGATAGATGAAATAGAGGAAATAAGATATGTCACAGTAGATTTCTTTCAAAACTTACTTAATGATTGGGATGGGACAAATGTGGAGTCTCAACAACATTTCTTGAATAGTATCCCTAGGCTTATCTCTGAGGCTCAGAATAAAATGCTGACTAGTAGTTTCTCTGAAGCTGAAATAAAGGAGGCTCTTTTTGATTTACATCTAGACAAAGCACCTAGACCTGATGGGTTCCCAGTGGCTTTGTTTCAAAAATACTGGGAGTTTTTGGGTAAGGAGGTAACAGAGGTGATCGAAGACTCAAGAAGTACAGGTAAGGTTCTCCGAGAAGTCAATAACACTTTCATCGCCCTCATTCCAAAAAAAAGAGAAACCAGAGTCTCTAGAGGAATATCGGCCTATTGCTTTGTGCAACACCCTTTACAAAATTCTTGCCAAGGTAGTGGCAAATAGAATTAAGAAAATCTTTCCAAACATAATTGCAAAAGAGCAAACTAGATTTGTTCCAGGGGGATCGATTTTGGATGGTGTGATAATTGCTCAAGAAGCCATTCACTTAGTTCAGAAAACCAAAAAACCAACAATGTTCATAAAACTCGATATCAAGAAAGCCTATGATAAAGTCAATTGGAGATTTATTTTTAAGGTTATGGAAGCATTTGGCTTTGATAAAGATTGGCTTCATTATATTTTCAAGTGGGTTGCCTATCCTAGATTTTTGGTCCTCATAAACAACTCCTCAGAAGGTTTTTTCAGTACTTCTCGAGGTCTCAGACATGGAGACCCAATGTCCCCCCTTCCTTTTCATTATAATGGTGGAAGCACTTGGGAGATCTTGTTTCAAGGCCTAGCAGGATGGGCGGATTGAAGGGATCCAGATCACTCATGGAATCCATGAGGTTACACACCAATAGTTCGCTGATGACACTATATTTTTTGGGGTGGCCAAAGAAAGAGAAGTGTAGACACCTAAAATTGGACTGCTCTACAAACCAATTTTCCATACCTCTGCACTAATCCATTCCCCCAATCTGCATATCCCTGGTGATCAATTAATTCACCTAATAATCCATTTAACCTTACAACCCTATCCTATTAATTGAATGAATATTCATAATATTCATTTAGTTGATTTATCCATTTCCCTAATCCCTGTTAATTAGATAAATCCTACTTATCTGATTAACCTAGACTTAAGTTAATTAAGAAAACACTTAATTAACCTTGTCTCCCAGTCATCCACTAAACTGAATTTAAAATTCAGATGTCTCCCACTATCCTCCACTAAACTAAATTTAAAATTCAGTTGTCCCCCACAATCCTCCACTCTTCCCAATCACTAAATTTAAAATTCAGTTGTCTCCCACTCACCTCCACTCAGTGAATTTAAAATTCAGTTGTCCCCCATTATCCTCCACTCTTCCCAAAATGAGAATTTTTAATTCTCACACCAGGAATAAAAGATTCACTTTTATTCCTAGCCCTTGATCTGATCAAATGAATCCTCACCCTCCATCCTCATCTCTAAAATCCTATAAATAGGACCCCTCTCTAGGCCATTTAAAAAAAGATCACTTCATGCATCAGGACTCTGCCAAAATTACTCCACAATCTCCTAATCCTATCAAACCTCTGTCAAAATCTGGTCTCAATCCCATCCAATCCATCATCTAATCTCATTCACCTTGTGTTGAGCACTTGAGCAATCCACATACATTTTAGTTATCACGGGAACAATCTGACGAGACTCTTGGGTGCATCTCCTTCCTGCATGGATTCGCGAGTCAGAAGGAAGGTATAATCGTGTTATTTTGCATTAGATTAGTTATTATCTTCATTTTGATTTCACATATCACATTTGGCATGCCCGGTCTCGAATCTAGTCGTCACATTTTGAAGGTTTTTATTGTTAGAATCTTCGTTTTCTAACCCTCTTTGAGGAAGTTTTTGTCAAGTTTTGGTGATACATTGTTATAGGTTTCATTTTGAGCAAAAACGGACATCATTTTTGTGCTCCGGACGCTATTTCTGTGAATTTTGACAGTAAACACACCTAGGTTCTGAGAAATTTTTTTTGAAAAAAATTGAAATTTTTTAGGGTACAGTCTGTACCGTACGGATCCGTACCATATGGATCCGTACAGTACGGAACCGTACCCCCTTGCTGTGTTAAGTGGTGCATTTGCTATTTTCTGCCATCATTTGTGTGCAGGGTAATACCATTTGTTTGTAGGGTAACTATGTTTGTTTGCAGGTTTTAAAACATAGGGTTTTTTTCTGCCTGGTCAAACCGGTCGAAACCCCCCCACTAGGTCGAAAACCCCTGTCTGCCACCAGTCGAAACCCTTATCTCTCCATCACCGCTTGCGTAGCACCGGTCGAAAAACCTTGTCGCTATGGTTGCCGCCCCGTTGCCACCTGTTTATCACCGCAGCCTTGCCCGAGCCCCGCTTCCACCTCGCAGAGCCCCCCTCCCGCAACCCTTATACCTCCTGCCACCGTTTCACCCCCAACTCAACCGCCCAAACACCACCTAACCCCTGCTTCACCACTTGTCCCCCTGCTGCGGCCACCATCTCCTGCGCCGCCGTCCACCTCCCCGCAGCATCCAACTCCATCCTCCCACCACATTGCCGCCCCGACCCTGTGGACCTCCCTTTGCCACCACTCCCTCCCTCTCCCCTCATCCCTGCCTGCACCAACACCCCACACACCTTCCCTCCCACCTCCAGTGCCGCTTCTAGCATTCCCGCCTCCCATCTGCCCTCCCTCGCCTCCCCTGGAACCCTAACCATGGGCATAAACCAAAAACACATGTCAAATAGCCAAAAAAAAAAACAAGAAAACAAACACTGTGGTTTTTTTATTTTTGGCGGCCCCCTTTAGGGCTTTGTTTCACTTTTTTTTTTATCCCTAGACAGCCCACGGTCATATGGAAGACCATGGGCTCATTTAGACCTAAACCGCTAGTCTAAACCTTAACCACCAGAAACCCTACATGTGACCAGATTTTCGCCAAACAGCTAATGGTCAACTAAACTGCCAGAGTATCATTGTGCTTCCCTATGCCCTAATAGGGGCATTTTTTTTCTTTTTATCACAACTTGGTCAAATGGAGATGAAATTTTGTAAACAAATAGTCATCAGAAAGAGGACTCCGAGCACTACACAGTTGTGAGGTTTTCATCAGGTGATGGTACATTTTTCCTACCTATTTTATCAGTCAAAGTCCAACTTGCTTAAAATCTTCAAATCATCATAACTTGTGCATTTTTGATCGAATTTTCATGAATTTTTTTTTCAAATCGTATAGAATTTCCTAAATTTTCTGTTCATGCAATCTGTTTTCCTGTATTAGTTATTTTTCATCAAATTTTCTTAGATTATCAATTTTTGCATCACAATCTATTTGGCTAGTCTACTTGCTTCGTTGTCATTTTTTTTTGACTTGTACGTGATCATTCAGGGCTGGAACAATAGTAGGAGCAGCAAACACATCAATTTGGATAGTAATTTAATCAAGTGCATTCATTTTCATCCTTTATCTCTCAATCATTGCTTGCAAACACACTTCAGTTTGGGGCATAAAACAAACATTGTTTGATCATCACACATTGAAATCAGGCCTAAAATCAACTAGTGTCTTCAATCACACCTTGAAATTGGGCTAAAAAGAACCATTGTTTGATGTGTTTTTCATCACATTTCACTTTCTAAGGGTCAATTAATCAAACTGTGAGTGTGAATCAAGTGGGTGTGTGTATGCTTTCTCCTCGCACCGCAAGGTGATCTTGGAGATCAAAAACACCTCACTTGATTTGCTTTTGTCAATCCTTTTCCTAGGAGGCCTGCTAGGGGATTTCATCACCCCTAGGGATGACCTCATCTGAGGCTAAATCGAAAGACACCCTCTTTGAAATCAGAATCTTGTCACTCTTGGCTAAGCCCCAAAGAACTTTCTACCTTTGGGAAGTGAAGGTGAAGGGTGGGTTACCCCCTTCTCCCAGCTGTGTGACAAGATTTTGCTTTCAAATTCCTAGTCAACCTCGTCTAAACATTGACCAAACCTAACTGGCCATACCCCATAAAACTAGACATTAGGGCCTGTTGATTTGTCTTACACATGTGCTTGTTAATCATTATCATATTCTTCAAATTCAAAATTCAAATTTGCTTGTCTTGTGTGAGTGATTCTTGTTTGTACATGTGATCATTTGCTAAACATTGCCAAATCAAACTAAACATCAAACACATAAACAAATCAATCTAAACATTCATCCTAGTCACCTTCATCCTAATCAACTTGATCCAAACAATCCACATCATCATCAAATCATAACCAAGCAATTGCCAAACATGGCTTAAGACTTAAACACTTGTGTGACATCATGTCAATCTTAGAGAACCTTCAAAAACTCCTTCATATGCTTCACCACATGCATGCAAACCAATCACCTTTAGACCAACAAACCTTTCAAATCATTCAAGGACTGATTCCAATATGTCGAACAAGCCAATCCTCACACATACAATACCTCTCAGAAGAAATCCAACACCTCTTGGCCACTTGCAAAGTCCAACAACCATCATATCTAGCACCTATCCCATCACATCCATCTACACATCAAACCAATTCTGCATCAACTTATCCCACTTCATATCAACCAAATTCATCCACATGTCATATCAACCCGTTATCAACTTATCACAACCCCTATCTATATCAATCCATATCACAACAATCATTATCCTATGCAACCCCTCCATCATCATCACATCAACACATTTACCACCATCAACAACAAATCATATCACAACAAGAAGTCCAAACACCATCCCAACCTCAACAAATTCCACAACAACCTTACATGTTATCATCTTCAACTTCATACCAACCTAATTCATCCACCTATCATGTCAATGCCACATCAACAAATCCACCTTCACCCCAACATTATCCAATTTCTCATTCTAACATTCCAACATACCACCAAGCCCATCTACGAGGCAACCAAGACTATCAATGACCTCCCCAACAAGCACTAGTGAGCCCAAATCCACCTTTGCAACAAGAAGCAGATGCAAGTCCAAGTGGTCCCTTGTCCATAAGTCAAATGAGTCCAAGTTATCCTAGGCAAGATCTAATCACCTTTGACAAGGGAGATACCAATCTAGAGTGCCCTCCAACACCACCATCTAATCCCACACCTATCTTTGAACCCATCTATGAACCATCACAACCTAATCCCATCACCCACATATCCAATCCCAATCCTAATTCTACACCATCCACCATCATTATCCATCCATTATATTGTTCTTCCACCCATACACTCATGAAGGATGTCATCCATTGGCTATTAGCAAGGAATCAAACACCCTCATGCAATCCAACACCCACCAAATCTCTTGAACAACGCCCTATCATAACTCAAGAACCATCATGTAGCCATGTTCAAGAACACATAAGTCAAACACCTATCACATCCATCCAAACACCTATCACATCCATCCAAGCACCCACCACATCTATCCAAGTCAATCCCACTTCTACCCAACCACATGAGCTATGCAAAGAATCAAATCCAAAGCATGTTGAAACCTCAACCCCTTCTCCTAATCAAGATCTAATCATCCCATCTAATCCCACCCCTGATCCCCTACCATCTATGGATCACCTTATTGATCCCCCATCAACTTCTACCACCCCTTTACCATCCCCCATTAATCCTTCACCTCCATCTACCAATCCCATCCCAAATCCATCCCCTTATCCACTTGGAAAAAGCATCTTCATCCGTGGTAAACCCCTCGTAGGAGGTGAACAACTTCCATCTATCACCTATCTATCTCTAATAAATAATGGACTTGCGTCTTGTTTCCGAAGCACCAAACATCCCATTGCATGTCGCATACTCCAACACATGAATTATCGAGGCAAAGGCTTAGGCCTTCATGAACAAGGCATCTTGGAGCCCATCCACACCACATTCCATCCATCCTCGCATGGCCTTGGCTATACATCTCAAGGAAAACAACCTACACATATCGATACCATCCACCCACCTTCCAAACTCTATTCATCCAATCCCAAACATGGTGCATCTCATCGCACTCCCAAAACATATGTCACCATCCCTCCTCCATCATCCTACCATTTGCAAAAGCATGTGACCATCCATCTTCCTCCATCCAATTTACCTCCACTACTTCCAACTCCAAAGATCCCCAACAAATCCACTTTACCTCCTATCCTACCAACTCCAAACATCCCCATCCTCAAATCCCCTTATCCATTTATCCATAAATCCACTTTTTACCCCTCCATCCATAAAACCATTAAAAGTCCCAATCAAGACCAACAAAAGCACACATCTTTCAAACATGAAGCTTCCCCCAAATCCATGGGATTCAAAAATTTGAATGCCTCAACTCATAAAGCACAAAAGCCTAAGGATATTATCCCTTCCAATCAAAATGAACAATCAAAAAGGCTATCCAATCCCACACCATCACAAGAAAAAGCAAAAACAAAAATGGTGTGGGTCCCTAAATGAAAAGCACCAAACTCTAATGAGGCATCCACATCCCAATCCACCCCAAAATCCTAAACACTCCACTCCCCATCTAAAAATCTCCCAAAGTCTAAGTCTATTTGGGTCCCTAAAACCCCAAATCGACCATCCAAATATCCCCCATCCCAATCCCCATTACTCCCAACTCCACATCCAACATACAAGCTTCCAAATACATCACGATGTGTGCCATTGGTCTTGGTTCCCCTCCACCACTTGCAATTCCCTCATACCCCCGTTTCTCCATCTTTCATCCACTATCCTACATATCTTCCCCATCACATTCCTATGGTCCATGCTTTTGCATAATCCACATTATACACACCATAATCCATTCCATTGCCGCCTATCTACCAACATCCATGCAATCATCATCCATAATGCTATCCAACATGGGACTGTCTTCTTCTCGCTATGGAAACATATGCTAGAGTCCCGCTTCCATCAAAAAAGTCAAAAAATCAAGAAAAGCAAAAAAATAAAAAAATCAAGAAAATAGTAAAGAAAAAAAAATTCTGTCCAATGGTGAAAACCACTCCTTGTGGCACCTTGGGCAAGTACCATGATGAAAACCCCTTGTGGGTGTCATGCGTAATCCCTTCTCCATCCTTTTTGTATCCCTACACTTGGGGGCAAAACCGTATCCTTCATCCACATCCATAACATCCTTTTGCACATTCCTATCCACTATCCCCTATTTATCCTATCATATTCCTATCTACCATCCCCTATTCATCCTATCATCCCCCATCCATTCTTATCCACTATATCTCCCACCTTAGATCTTGATAAAGACAAGGGGCAAAATATCAACATGCTTTGGAGACCTCTTGGCATACTCCTTTTGTCAGCATATCCCCCATCCACCTACTACAAAATCCATCCATTCAAACATGAGCCCATCATGAAAAATTATTTAGGCATTGGGGCATATGATTCCTTGCAACCTAGCCCTTAGAGAAAATCCTTCTCCCCATCTCCCATCCATCTATCTTGCAATTCATTAATCATGAATCTCCTCTCTATCACCTTCTGCTAACAAATCCCTCCACCTACTTATCATGTATCCCTACTAGATCCTTCATCTCCCAACCTACCCATTATCTGCATGTCCCTACCTATTTATCAAAGTCTCCTATCCACTATCCTTTCACTGCCAATCCCCCTATCCAACCCCATCACCTTCACCTCTAGAATTGGTGTTCCCTTGTCATTGGTATTTAGCACAAAGGTTATCCACATGAAATCACAAAATCCAAAAACATCACAAAATCACAAAATTCATAAACATCAAAAAATCCAAAATCCAAAAACATCACAAAATAAAAAAATCCCAAAACATCAGAAAATCAGAAAATCCAAAAACATCACAAAATTAGAAAATCCAAAAACATCACAAAAAATCAAAAATCCAAAAAAATACAAAAATCAAAAATCCAAAAACATCACAAATATCAAAAAATACAAAAACAATAGAAAACACACAAAATTCCAAAAATAATCTATCCATCACACAAATAAAACTTACTCCATCACACTCTCATCATCATCACATTTATCATCATCCCGCATCATCATCACATCTATCATCAATAAGCTTACACTAGATCCAAGCATCACATCACCTATCAAAGCATTGTCCCTTAATCAAAATCATCAACTATCAAATCAGTATCAATCACAACTTGTCACCATCATATCTTGAGCCAATCTTACATCAACAAAACATGATCCAATCATCAATCGATTCTTGCCTTAGGATATGTCGTTCCTACGATAGGCAGAATCTATCCAATCATCACAACATCATCAAATCATCTATCAATCCCTGCCTTAGGATATATCTTTCCTACGATAGGTAGCATCTATCACATCATCATCCATTTTGGCAAAAGATACAATGGTTACTTGTTTGGTTCATTGGTCTTTTGGTTTTTGATTTTTATCTTTTGTCCTATTCAAAGATCACATCAAAGCTACCTTAATCTTACTATATCATGGTATGTGGTGAAAACATCTAGAATGGGGCATAGTCTTGCTTTTGTATGCTGTGTTTGTGGGTTGGTCTCATTACTCCAAGCTAGTATTCATATCTTGATTGATCATAGGGTCGGTTCTAGCATATTGATCTCATTATGCATCTAAGGTTCATCATACCTTTTTTGTACTAAGGGCTTATGCTATGAGTCCCCTTCCCTCGTCAAGGCAAGGTTGTACTATCTTGGGCATGCATGAGATCATCCCTTTGTCTGCGTGTCTAGTCCATGCAAATGTTGGAGAAACATCATCACCCTGGTCTTCTATATCTTGGTGAACATATCCACTTTGCTATATCAAACCTAGGATTGCTCAAATTCAGTTTGAGCACAATGATCATCCACCAATCATCTCCGAACATCATCATCCTTTCATCCCACCACTTATCCTCCAATCACTTCTACCAATAAGTCCATCCATTTCAAGAGCACAACCGTGTTCTCGCAACCCACCTATCCTCTTGAGGGGGCATCACCCTTACCAATTATCCCCAAACCTTACCCTATTCTTCCAAACCAAATTTTTTTTTTCAATCCATCTCTATGTTTTAACTTCTTTGAAATGATGTTGCTTAGCCGCAACACCATCTCAAAGAGGGGCAAATGTAGACACCTAAAATTGGACTGCTCTGCAAACCAATTTTCCGTACCTCTGCACTAATCCATTCCCCCAATCTGCATATCCCTGGTGATCAATTAATTCACCTAATAATCCATTTAACCTTACAACCCTATCCTATTAATTGAATGAATATTCATAATATTCATTTAGTTGATTTATCCATTTCCCTAATCCCTGTTAATTAGATAAATCCTACTTATCTAATTAACCTAGACTTAAGTTAATTAAGAAAACACTTAATTAACCTTGTCTCCCAGTCATCCACTAAACTGAATTTAAAATTCAGATGTCTCCCACTATCCTCCACTAAACTGAATTTAAAATTCAGTTGTCCCCCACAATCCTCCACTCTTCCCAATCACTGAATTTAAAATTCAGTTGTCTCCCACTCACCTCCACTCAGTGAATTTAAAATTTACTTGTCCCCCATTATCCTCCACTCTTCCCAAAATGAGAATTTTTAATTCTCGCACTAGGAATAAAAGATTCACTTTTATTCCTAGCCCTTGATCTGATCAAATGAATCCTCACCCTCCATCCTCATCTCCAAAATCCTATAAATAGGACCCCTCTCTAGGCCATTTAAAAAAAGACCACTTCATGCATCAGAACTCTGCCAAAATTACTCCACAATCTCCTAATCCTATCAAACCTCTGTCAAAATCTGGTCTCAATCCCATCCAATCCATCATCTAATCTCATTCACCTTGTGTTGAGCACTTGAGCAATCCACATACATTTCAGTTATCACGGGAACAATCTGAGGAGACTCTTGGGTGCATCTCCTTCCCACATGGATTCATGAGTCAGAAGGAAGGTATAATTGTGTTATTTTGCATTAGATTAGTTATTATCTTCATTTTGATTTCACGTATCACAAGAAGCAAGAAATTTCAAATATATTTTGGATCAATATTCGACTACTTGAGGATAGGAAGTCATCCAAGCAAAGTCTGAGGTTTTCTTTTTCAGCATAAATAGTGGAAAAGAGATTCAGATTCTAGGGATTCTAAATTTCAGAAAGGGAGTGCTACCTTGCAAATACTTGGGATTACCTCTAGCTAAAGGGATTCATCTAGGAAAGCTTTGGGAATCTTTAATTGAAAGGGTAAAAAATAGATTGGCCTCTTGGAAAAGCAAATGGCTCTCTTGGGCAGGCCACCTAACTATGCTCAAGGTAGTAATAGCTGCCATTTTGACCTACATGGTGTCATGTCTTCCCTTATTAAGTGTTGCAAGTAGAAAGCTTAACCAAAAAATGAGGACCCTTTTCTAGCAAGGTAACTCTGAGCAACATAAATATCCACTGATAAATTAGAATCAGGTATGTGAACATAAGGAGGCAAACGGAGCTGGGTTAAAAAACCTACTCTCATAGAATAAGGAGCTAGGGGCAAAGTTGGTTTAGTCTATTCACTCTAAGAAGGATCGGGTTAAGATTCTCAAAGCAAAGTATTTGGATGAGGATGAAAACAACATCTTCACCTCTCGATCTCTACTGAAGGGGTCTAGGATTTGGAATTTCATCAAAAGCTACAGAGATTTGATTTTAAGTCACCTGACCTAAGAAATCAGAGATGGCAGTAAAGCTATTTTTTGGGAGGACTCATGGGAAGGTTATGCAAAATTGGTAGAGAGGGAATAATTGGTACAAGTCAAAACCATCACAAAACAAAATTACGGGGACAAAATTAAGGATTATATGATTCCTACCCCGTCAATTAATGGCTCGACTCTCATGTGGAAAAGTGTCAAGGATCTCAGTTTGGATGACAAGTTAGTAGATGCATATGAGAATGCTTTGAGCAATTGAATGGTAGGTTCCAGATTGGGGCCCAATGTTCTTAGATGGAATGGCTCCCCTTCGGGCCAATACAATGTAAAGAATGACTGTAGAGTATTGAGAGGAAACATTGGGGTGGAAACCAGGCTCTCGACCAAGCTTTGCTAGAATAAAAATAGTCTACCAAAGGCTAGAATTTTTACTTGGGTAGCCTCCCAAGGTAGAGTACTCATAGCTGATAGATTTAGCAGAATGGGTTATGCTGGTCCCTCTAGATGTGTGCTGTGCAAACAGGCTGAAGAAATGCGAGACCATATTTTTCTCAACCATGTCTTTTCAAGGAGTTGTTGGCAATGGCTTTGTGCCAAACTCTAATGGATATCAACTTTCCTGGTTAAACTTCTAGAGTTACTTAATTCTTGGCCTTTTTTGTAGAAGGATGCCATTTATGGGGGCTTATGGATTTCAAGTCCTACGATGCTAATCTGGGAACTTTGGAAGGAGAGAAACAGGAGGATTTTCCAAGTTAAAGAAATGCCTTTATAATCCTTTTTAAACAAGGTTGAGGTGAACATCATTGAGGTAGTAAACTCGAGGTTAGAAGACTGTGGTCACAAGAATAGTAGGTTTACAACTTGGGATGCTGAGATGTGAAGGAACTGGCATGGTCTGACTATCCCAACAATAGATAGGGTTGGTCGGGGCAATACACAGGAAGCTAGGAAGATAGTTCACTAGACTCCTCCAGAGGTTGGGTGGCTTAAGTTGAATTTAGATGGTACTAAAAAGGGAATCTAGGTAAGCCAAGAGCGAGTTGCATTATTCAGGATTGGGAAGGGAAGACGGTGGGAAGGTTCGCTGAACATCTCCTACCAGGAACTAACAATGTAGCAGAGATGCAAGCATTGATTCTGGGTCTCAAGTTTTGCCAGGAACTGAGTGTGAATAAATTAGTACTTGAAGGGGACTCCTTGTTGACCATAAATGGGTTAAGAACTAAAAGGATGGTAAACTAGAAGTTGAGCAATGTTAGAGCAGGCTCTAAATCTACTAGAAGGATTTGATTTGTTCACGATAAATCACATTCTTAGGGAAGGAAAATCAGAGGTAGATGTGCCTTCTAACCTTGGAGCATATGGTAGGTGCTTGAAAGAAATTTTTGACATGGATGAATAGGCCCCAGAAAACATCGAATAAAGATTAAGTGGGTTGAAGGGCAAGCTAATTTCCACACATAAGGGTGTGGAAAGTCTGGGGTTAGCTGTATCAGATAATAGAAGCATTGAATGACATGGTGGAAGGCCACTTCATAGGTCTTAGGCTTCATGGAGATCGTAGTGGATCAAGCAATGTCAGATGTGTCAAATCAAATTGATTTTTCAATCTTGGGTGATAGCAAGACATGCATGAGTTTAAGTTCAGAGTTGGAAAGTCACTTCACGACATACAGGCAATCATGTTTGGATACAATGGTGTAAGGAAAATGACCTACAATCAAGAAACAACCTGGCATTTGATGGGGCACAATCTGTACAAATATGGGTTTCATTATTCACTGGCTCTCATTCGCATAATCATAGGTGAAGAAGAACATTTCTTATCTCTGCTAATTGGTTTTCAATGGTGGGAGCCTCTAGGTTTGTGTTTTCAGTTACAATAGTAGGGCTTGTGAATTTAGGGGTGGACACATCCATGCAACTGGAAAGCTCTATGAGGCAAATGGATTTTAAAGGAAGGGTCACAGACTAGAAGTTGAAACAAGTTTTGTGCATCAACAATAGTTTAACCATGGCCGCGGTGAATGTTGTGTTGCAAATATGTGCCTAATTGGTGTTGTCATTGATGTCAACATATCCTTGTTGCCATTGGTGTCAAATGTATTCCAATTTGTTGCTTGTTTAGAAGACTAGAATGTTGAGGATATTGAGAAAATTAATCAAGCTCAATGTATGCTGACCATATGGCTACGAAGAGGATTGTCTGAAGTAGCTCCAATCAATATTTGAGAGGTCCTCATGTCAATTTGAAGAAGCTATGGCCATCTAAGTAGAACCAGGTTTTGCTATGTTTAGAAGAGACAAAGTGATAGTAAACTAGTCTAGATTGCTTCGCATTGAAATATTATGATCTGCAGATCTAGAGGCATGTTTGGGAAGTCAGTGTGTATCATCAACTCAAGTGGTTAGTGGTTTGGAGGTCCACAAACAATCTTTCTTATGTTGCAGTCATGGCATACATTGTTCTTGAGGTTCCAGATGAAGATGCAAGTGATTTTGATAATTTAGAGGAGTGTGGATGTTTTTGTTGAATTTAATGTGCTTGTGGAGATCTCTGGATCATGTGACTACTATGTTGGAGGTCCGCATTAAAGTTTGAGCTTGTTGGTGAAGATTTCCTTCTTGGTGTTGCTGTTCTTCCCAGTCTTGGCTGATCGGATGATTCAAGAGTGTTGCGGATGATCTAAGAGCAATTCGATGGAGCATGGCATGTTGATCAAGGAAGATTTGAGTCCTAGTTATGTTTGGCCGATAGCTTAGTGATTCACATTAAGTCAAATGCTTGTAGTGCCGACCTTGATGTTTATTCCAAGGTTGACGAAGCATATAAAGGCATGTAGTTGAGTTGTTGAAAATCATCCTTGTGCGAAATCATAAAATCCCAAGAAAAGATCAGAGACAGAGCAAAGAAGAGGAGGAGCATATGAGCAAGAATAGTAAAGGATGAAGTGAGAGTGAAGAAGTATTTGAGAGAAGAGCATAAGTTTTATGAGCACTCAATGAGATTAAACCAAGCATGAAGAAGATGCTATTTCTCAGTTAATTCTTTCTGTACTAAAAATAAATTCTGTAGGTAGTGAGCCTCTCTTTAAGCAGTGAGCTCTAGGCAGTGAGCCCGAAGGCAAGTACCTTCCCCTTTTTAAGTACTTTTAATAGGGTACAAATCTTGTGGGTTAACCCCCACCATGGTTTTTCCCTTAACCAGGTTTCCACATCAAAAATCTTGGTGTCAAATGTGTTGATTGTGTTTCTGTTCATGTGTTATTGTTCCATGCTTTAATTTTTGCATCATTAATTTGTTTGTAAGTTGTGAAAGAAGATTAAAAAGAAGAAAAAGTTAAAATTGTGTGACAACTAATTCACCCCCCCTCTCAGTTGTCTGTCCTAATTCCAACAATTGGTATCATAGCCAGATCCCCTGAAAGAAGCTTGACTGCTTGAGGAGATCCAAGATGTTGACTTATAAGAAGGAAAGCCTGAGATTTGATGGAACAAATTACTCCCTTTGGAAGGTACGCATGCAGTGTCATTTGGAATGTATAGGTGATGCCTTTTGGTCGATAACTGAGAAAGAGTATAAAATTCCAAAGAATGGACCTACAACTCTAGACAAACTCAGGGAAGTTGAATTTAATATTTGAGCTAAAGAAGCATTATTGAGTGCCCTGACTGATACAGAATTGGCAAATGTGTTGGAATTGAAAACTGCCCATGAAATCTAGAAAAAATTGGAAAATATGTATGAGGGTGACCAATATGTCAAATGTGCCAAACTATAGAGCCTGAAGGGTAAATACGAAAGATTGATGATGAGTGAAGATGAAAACATTACTTCCTACATGCAGAAAGTGAATGAATTTGTGACTGGTATCAAGAATGCTGGTGGAGTATTGGATGAATCAAAAATTATTTCCAAAGTACTCAGATCCTTACCTACAACATACAAGCATAAAGTTGTTGTCATTGAAGAAATCAGGACTGTGACAACTGTTACAAGGGATCAGTTAGTTGGTAAGCTTTCAACATTTGAAATGAGTGAGTTTGGTGATTCTCTTCCCAAGTTTGAATCTGCATTTAAAGCCATTGTGTATGGAAAACAAAGTTATGATCTGGGTGAAAGTTCTTCAGGAGGATCAAACAGATTTGTGAAGGCAAGAAATGATCTTGAAGATGATGAAATTGAGACTGCAGATCTTGAAGCTCTTATTGCCAAAAGAATGCCAAGAGGATCCGGTAAGTATGAAGAAAAGTTGCCATTCAAATGTTTTGCTTGTAATAAGATCAGTCATTTTGCCTCAAGATGTCTGGAGAGTGTTTCAAAGCCAAACCCTAACAGATATAAAGGTCAGAAGAAATGCTACTATGTCAAATAAGCTGGAGAAGGAGTCATAGATGATGAATTTGATCATGGAGGTTCCACTGAAAGTGATTGGGTGTTCATTGCTATCAAAGAAGAAGATCCAGTGTCTACTGAATTTGCTAGCTGTGCAAATGTGGAAACTACCTTGGCTGCTCAAGTTGTTGAAAAGGATGAATGAGTGATTGATAGTGGATATTCTCATCATATGACTAGTGATAAAAGTAAGTTTGTAAGCTTTGAAAAATATGGTGGAAATGTGAAATTTGGAGACAACTCAGCTAGTAGAATCTGTGGCAGAGGATCCATCTCTTTTGATGGTAAGAATAAAACCAATGATGTTCTGTATGTGGAAGGACTGAAGCATAATCTTCTTAGTGTTGGACATTTGGTTGACAAGGGTTATGATCTCTGATTCAAGGATGGAAAATGTAGAATCTTGGAAAGCTTCGGAAATGAAATTGCATCTAGTACTCAAACTAGAGGTAACATCTTTCATTTAAGTAGTTCTAGAAAAAGTTGTTTGATTGCTCAGACAGATCAAAGTTGGTTATGGCATAGGAGAATGTGTCATGTGAATTTTGATAATATTGTCAAGATAAGTTCTACTCAGGCTGTGAGAGATCTTCCAAAACTTGTGAAACCTGATAGCATGTGTAGAGAATGTCAATTGGGTAAACAAAACAAAACTTCATTTAAAAGTAAAGAACATTTTTCAAGTGGACGGTTGGAACTTGTGCATACCAATCTATGTGGTCCTGCTAGAATTAGGAGTGTGCAAAGAGACAGATATTTCATGTTTTTGATTGAGTAAATTGATGAAAAGAAAAATTAGAAGCTCTTGACAAATTCAAGGTGTTCAAAGTTATGGTGGAAAATAAGATTGGTGTGAAGATAAAGTGTTTGAGATCCAAAAGAGGTGGAGAATTTACCTCCGATGAGTTTGATACATTTTGTGAAAAGCATGGAATAAAAAGACAATTATCTGCTCCTAGAACTCCTCAACAAAATGGAGTTGTGGAAAGAAAGAACTAGACCATTCAAGAAGTGAAAGGAAGCTAGGTGTGCGGAAAACACTTCCTACACTAATCTAATGATGGGAGGAGAGTGCAAATTCAATTTATCCTTACTATTACAGCAATGTTAAACCCACTAACAGAGATATTGCAACAAACACATAAACAAGAAAGTGAGATAGAAGAAGAGAGACACAAGAAATAAAAAAAACCCCACACTCCAAAACTTGCACAATGTATTAACAATAACTAAAATGGTTTACAATACACTTGTAATGCAACCTCTCAAGAGTCTTTGACACTCATATCTGGAGACAAACTAGTAGCATAACAGTACATGTCAAACCTGTAGTACATCTCCTCTCAAAAGCACCTGTTTATATAGAATATACAAGGCAGAAATGGCTCCACATAGGGATGGGTGTCCAACATGGCCTCATGGCCCAAAACCCACACCTATGGACACTTGTCCAACGGTGTAGGATGTTCCTAACACTTGTCAAGTCACCCATCACAAGGAGGTCACCTATTTCCAAGATGGGCTATGACAGATGCTCTTACGACTCTTACAACTGTCATAAAATCTGTCATCACTGTCATAACTTACAACTGTAAGAGAATCTGTCATACATAGGCTATAAATAGAATATTCTCTTACAACATGTCATAGTCCACCTTGGGGCACCCAAAGATGCCTTTTTCAAAGATGCTCTTCGACACATGTCATCACCTATCATAGAATCTCCTATTTCTGACTCTTACATGTCATAACTTTGTTATAGGTATCTATCATGCCCGTTATAGTCAATATTCCCTTAAACAACATCCAAGATGCCGACACATGGCAAAATATTCCTACCACTAAGTGGGAAGCCTATCTCCTCATGTGAGGACAAAATTACATGTGGTCATATGCCATGTAGGATGATACTTCATCGTGCCAACTCCCACTATATGACAACATAGGATTTGCGTCCAATTAATACAATAGGCAATTAATAAATAAATATAATGTAAAAATACAAGGAATTACCAAGGTTGAGACACCTTAATTCCCAACATTCTCCCACTTGTCAAACACCTTGTAAGAGCCAATAGAATTAACAAGATTTAACTACTATAGGCTGAGAGGCCCATAGTCTCCGAACACCATCTGAACTTCTTTGTGCCCACTGGTTTCGTCAATGCATCTACAACATTCTTCAAAGTATCTATCTTCTCCAAATTTATCTTCCCATCCTCTACCATGTCTCGCACGAAGTGAAACTGTACGTCAATATGCTTTGTTCTGGCATGGAAAGTTGGATTCTTCGCAAGGCAAATCGCACTCTGACTGTCACAACTAATTGTAATCTGATCTGCATCAACACCAATATCTAAACACAATCTCTTGAGCCAAATGGATTCCTTGCAAGCATGAGTTGCAGCCATATACTCAGCTTCAATAGTGGACAAAGCAACCACAGGTTATCACTTACTCATCCAACTAATTGCACCACCAAACATCATGAACACATAAGCAATGGTGGATCTCCTATTGCAATGTCACCTGCCCAATCAGAATCTACAAATCCATGAATACAAACTAAATACGAAGGTCCTGTAGCATTACCATTATCATATATGGAATACTCAAAAGTACCCCTCAAATATCGAAACACTCGCTTAACTGCATCCTAATGTACCCGTCCAGGATTAGCCATGAATTGACTAAGGACTCCCATTGCTTGGGCAATGTATGGTCTTGTGCAGACCATAGCATATATCAAACTACCAACAGTACTAGCATAAGGTACTCTACTCATGTCCTCTACCTCACTAGGAGATTTTGGACAATCATTAACATACAACTTTGTCCCCAATGAAACAGGAACACACAACGGTCTACAATCTGCCATGCTAAACTGGTCCAACACAGTCTTCACATACTTACTCTAGCTTAACCAAAGTTTTCTATTTGCTCTGTCTCTTCTAATTTCCATTCCTAGAATGTACCTGGCTGCCCTGAGATTTTTCATCTCAAACTGTACTGACAATTGAGACTTCAAATCAAAAATCATATTCTTACCATTCCCAATCAACAACATATTATCAACATACAATGCAATAATGAGAATGCGATCATTGTCAAATTTGTAATACACACAATGATTTGATTTCAATCTCAGATATCCAATCGACAACACAAAGGCATCAAACTTTAAGTACCACATCCTAGGAGACTGCTTCAAACCATACAAAGACTTCTTTAACTTGCAAACCAAATTTTATTTACCTTTCTCTATGTAATGCTCTGGCTGCGACATGTAGATTTCTTCCTCCAAATCACCATGAAGGAAAGCTATCTTCACATCCATCTATTCTACCTTTAAATCATAAGCAACTGCAAGAGATAATAGAAATTGAATGGATGCCAGCTTTGCAACCGGAGAGAAAATTTCACCATAGTCAATTCCCTCCACTTGTGAGTACCCCTTTGCAACCAATCTAGCCTTGTACTTTCCAACACTACCATCTGCACTGAATTTCTTCTTGAACACCCATTTGTAATCAACAGGTTTCCATCCATCAGGCAAAGGCACCAAGTCCCATGTTTTGTTCTTTTCCAAAGAAGCCATCTCATCCTCCATGGCCTCCTAGGAACTTGCATCTTTCATGCCCATAGCCTCTTTCACAGTTCTAGGCTCATCAGTGTTAGTAAGTAAAGCAAAAGCACAACTAGAATCAAGTAATGAATAAGCAAACCTATCAGGTTGCTTTCTCATTTGTGTAGACCTCTTCAATGGCTAAGGTTGAGGTTCTACTTCTTCTTCTGAGCTTTTAGAGCTGCTAGAGCTCTCCTCATCATCAGGTCTCACAGGGTCTGTCTGTTCAGGCTTCTCAGGGGTAGAAGGAAATTGAACTACATCTTCTTTCTTTTTTGTCTGTTTTGGTTGTAGAACAACATAAAAAGGTGTTAGCTCTTTGAAGATAACACTTCTGCTATTTAAAACTTTTTTAGCCATAGGATCTCAAAGCTTCTATCCTTTCACACTGACACCATACCCAATGAAAATACATTTAACATCCTTGTTCTCTAATTTAGACTATTTCTCCCTAGGCACATGTGCATATGCCTCACAACCAAAAACATGAAGATGTCTAACTGAAGGCTTCTTACCAGACCACACCTCCATAGGTGTCTTACCAGGAAGAGATGATGTAGAAGATCTATTTACCAGATAGAAAGTAGTGGCAACAACTTTAGCCCAAAACTTTTGTTCAAGGCTTGCTCCACTAAGCATACTCCTAGCCTTCTCCATCAGTGTCCTATTCATCCTCTCTGCAACTCCATTTTGCTATGGGGTATAAGGAGTTGTCTTTAGCCTTTCAATCCCTTGCTCTTTACAGAACTTATCGAATTCTGTCAAACAAAACTCACCACTGTTGTCAGTTCTCAAACACTTAATCTTTTTACTAGTATGATTTTCAGCAAAGGGTTTAAACTCCTTAAACCAACTAAAGACTTCAGTCTTGCTTCTGATAAAATAAACCCATGTCCTTCTACTATAATCATCTATGAAAGATACAAAATATATAGATTTTGAAATTGAAGGAACATTAACAGGACCAAACACATCAGAATGAATAAGATTCAATACACTAGAAGACTTGTGAGAACTAGAGTAAAACTGTACATGGTTTTGCTTTCCATAAATGCAATGTTGGCAAAAGTTGAACTTGAGATTACAATCATTTAACCCTTCAATGAGGTTTTTATTTTTCAGGGTACATAGACCCTTCTCACCAATGTGGCCATATCTCAAATGCCATAACATAGTCTTTTTAGTAGGAAGCTTAGCTTCCATAGCATGTGCACTACCGTCGGAACTAGTTACAATAGATTTCTTCACTTCTCATTCAGATGGTGGGGATGAAGTGACTGTAGCTCGTTTCTTTGAGTCAAAAGAACTATTGCACTATGAAGTACATGCCTCCAGCTGAAACAGACTACCTCTCTGAGTACCCTTCACAAGCACCATAGATACTGTTAGGACAGGAAAATTTAAAAATTTCCTGTATTGTCACTTCTTCATATTTGACCAAATCATGAAACATTTCCCCCAAAAAATCCTGATAAAATTGATACATCCAATGTAAATGGCTTAAGTTTCATAGCATCGACAAGACTTTATGTTGCTTATGCCGATCCATGAGAAACCAATAGAAATAACTATCAGTGTGAGAACAAGGATCAGAGAGAAAATTACAAAAGTCACCGATGGAGGAAATCATCCCGGTGTCCTTTTTATCGGTAAGAAAATCTATTAGTCACACCGATTGGTATGACTAAGGGCTATCGGGTAATATTTGAAGATTATCCTGATGGTACATATCATATCGATGAAGCATTTCGGTGAAACTCTCACTAAGCATCCTATCGAATTGAAGGAAATAATAGCCATCGGCAGGAAATGGACGTCGGAGTAAAAAATTAATGAGTCTCCGATACTCCGGTGTCTTGGTGAAACAACAAAAGGTGCTTTTGGTATGAGTCATACTGATATACTTATCCATCAGCATAGCTAGACAGGTCAAAACAAAACTTATATGTCTTACCGACTCACAAGTCATAACGATAAAAGTGTCGGTGACACTTCGGCGAGTTCTCGCCGATGAAGAGTATAAAATGGCCATCGGAGAGATAACCATAATTAGGTGACTTGAGAAAGATTACCTTGATGACATATCTCACTCTGATAGAAGTAAGGATTACACTCACTAATCGGTAACATATTTTGGAAGTCTTTCCGATCCGGGATATAAAGGGCTATCGGGAAGATGATGATGATCGGGTAAACATAAATATGTTATCCCGATGGCATTTATCACTCTGATAGCAATTGTTGTCACACATGTCAATGAGACTCTCACCGATAGTTATATCAGTAACACTTGATATGTCAGAAGGAAATATAAATCGCACAACGATGAAAGAGGTCATGCCGATGGTAGTTGTGCACAGTTTCACATTGGACAAGGTATAGACATCTCCTGCCGATATGACTTAATGTAGCATCGAACAGACAATTGAAGGGTTACAGCGATTGATCGTTCACACCATAAGAAGATATTAAAATTGCCCAGACATTATGAAAATCATGCCAATGGAAGGAGTTATGATGATGTGACATTTCACAATGATGAAGGATATTGAATTGCTCGAACAATTATATGCAAATGGCGATGAAATATTCCAAGATCATTGTAATTAAAATCAACAAAGGTGTTTGAGAAGAGATTACAGGAGAAACTTGAAGCGCAGACAAAGGAATTCAATCACAGCCACCAACGATAGGTACATATATATGAACCTCTGTGTTGTAACCTACAATTTGATTTTCTATTGAGAATTGAAAATGGAGACTCTTGGAAAGGGAAAAGGCAGAAAATCACAAGGGGATACAAGCAAACCTAAGAAACAGAAAGTCGATAAAACCCTTGCGGAAAAAATAAAGGATAGAAAGCTCAATCAAGATCTGATTGACCAATTGCCAGGGTCAACTCCCAAAGCCAGAAGAGCTGCTCAACTTAGGGAAAAAGTAGAAAAATTAGAGGACAAATGTAAACATCTAGGGAACATTTGGGCCCCAATCAGAGGGTATGAACTTTTCAAATTCCACCACAACAGAAGATTTAGAAATTCTCTAGTATCAAACCCATGGCATCTGAACTTGGGTAAATTAGTTGTGCTTGATGTGTTCTTGAATATTGAACTCCTCCAACTTCTTGCTAAACAATATAACCCAAGTCTGAAGGCTATATGCAACCCATAAGGGGAACCTATTATACATTTGTCAAAAAATGCCATCTATGAAGTATTCGACTTGGATGATTTATGCATTGTCCCCATTATTTATGAGGATTTAGAAAAAGAATACTGGAGAATGGATACAACTTACAACGGATGAAGGTTGCCTATTCATAGGCTTAGAGCTGAGGGAGAATTGGTGCTGCTCAATGAGGATGATGGTCCTCCTTTTTATGTATCAATATTTGAACCCTATACAACATAACTATTATTCTGTTGGCCAGGTCCTAGGAGCAGAGGTTCCTGAATTCATGACAATTCCTTTGATGGTCATAGCCACGGACATTCAATGCCACAATGCAAGGCAATTTGATTATGCTGCCTATGTTGTTAATAGAATTGACTCTGGCCTGACTGCAATAAAAAATAATGCCCCAATTGTTTCTTTTGAGCATTACTCCCTTCTTATGCACATAGTGCTATATTATGGCTAGGAAGTGGGGTTATGGCCAACCGAATTTAAGGTTGTTCCAACAGACCAGAAGGGGCAGAGGTTACCAATACAGATATGGACCAAGGTTTGGGATAGCAGATATGTCCATTCTAGCTATGTACAATTTGAAGAGTATTTTGTAAAAATACTGTATAGATATTTCAGTCACCCTTGTGAATATTTGATCTCAAATGAGATAAAGAATTTTCTTAGACCAAAAGATTTTGGTGGTCCTCCCACTATTATTCATAATTGGGGAGATTGGTATTGCTTTGAAGATGCCACCATGGTTAGAGTGTATGGTTTTGAGGACACTCCATTCATCTTACCTAAAACTGTCCCTGACATAATTGCTTACTTAGAAATAGTTAGACAAATGCATTGTTCAAATGTAATGCATCTGAGCTCCCATGATAAGCAATCTTTCATGCCCAGCACTTTATGTTTTGGAGACTTCACTGTGGTGTCTAAAGAAGGTTACAGTCTCATCCTAGATAAATTGATGCATTACAATATGAGGTGTGCTGAGGTGAGAAAAGGATTTGATCTTGAGGGTTTTATTGACTCTGCTCAGAGAAGGCAAAACCTCAGTGGCTACATACATATCCCCTATCCACACAATGATGTCATCAAAAAACTTGAAGAGGCTAAGGTGGAATTGGTGGTGGAACAATACAATAGGGACCTGGATGAGAAAAGAAAATAGCTAACAGAAATTGAGGTAGTATCTTCTGGAGATGAAGAACCAGCAGGGCAAGAGGAGCCACAAGACAAAGCAAGAAATATGTCCAAAAGAAAAATGCAACAATATTAGCCTCCTATCATAATACATGATGAGGAGGGGTCTGCTGATGAAGACCCACGTCAAATAGCTTATGATTCTTTTATTTCTGATGACAAATTCATTCATTTAAAAGAGTTTAAATCATTTTTGTATAAATGCAAAGGGAAGGAAATCAGAGAGTCAGTGGATGACGTCTCTGCTAACAATGAGAGACAATTACTTGATATGCTAAAAACAACAGTGGATAATGAGCTGCAGGATATGACCCCTAGCAAGGGTAGACAGTTACTCAAAGATGCAGGGGTAATGATCTTTCCTGGCCTTGATTTAAATTCTGCTCTAGTCCTTGATAGTTTTTTGAATAATACAGATGATAAATATAAGCTCACTCTAGAGGGTGTCAATGAAGTATACATGGGCACTAAATATAATAATGATGAAAATTCATTAATGATATGGGCCCTGTATCCTCCCCATAAAAAGATAGTTATTATAGACATTGAGAAAACTTTTGGCCATGTCATGACTCTGAAGGTAGGGGAGACTGATCCTTTGATAACTACAGACATTGGCATCAATGTTGCAAAGCTAAATAAAGCATAGGCTCAGATGTTGATTAAGGAAAGAGATGCATATAAACTGAGCTGTGAAAGGTTGACAAAAGAAAATGATTATTTAAAAGATGTTGTTAAGAGTGCCTTCGAAGGATCAATAAAGAGGTTAACCCAAGGTGAAAGTTCGCAGAGCACCCCAGCATTATCCACAGATCAAGTAGCACAAATTCAGATGGATGCACTTGTTACAATGCTCCAGAGTAGGCATGCCAACATGGTGCATTGGTTGAATCAATTTTGGGATAATTTTTCTCAAAATTTTAAAGCAATTCAAGAACATGAAAGGCTTCAACAAAGATTGCAGGAGAAGCTAAATGAGAAGCAAGGTACGAATACTTCTGACATTGCAAGTGCCTCCAATGTAACAGAGTTGATCGAGCAACATCAAAAATACTATGATCAACTTAAAACTAATGCCAAGGAATGTGCTGAAGCTTCAAAAACATGAGTGCCCTCGTTATTCAAAAGTGATAAAGAACTAAAAAGCAAAGAAGAGTGGAGCAGTGACTATCAAGCTATATTACATGAAGCTTTGGGAGCTCTTAAAGACAAAGATTCTGCATCCGGGGACACCTGCAAACATTTGGAGAAGATGGTCACGATGGATGTGATTACAAGGAATGCAATTGAATTTACTGATTCCCATCGTAGCCAGGAGTACATAGATCATGTTGCTAAACTTTACCTATGGTTGAATAGAGCCTAATCATGGTTATGTTATGATTTTTAATCTTGTTAATTTCCGAAAAAACTTCTTGAAGAGTTATGCCTCTTCACAAGAATACCTATATAAGTTCAAACAATTGGTGTTGAAAAATCATCAGCAGTAGAATATAATAGATACAGTTTACAATGTTCTCAAAACACTATGTTGCATGTATACTATTGAAGAAGTAAAATTGGAGTCCTTTGATCTTGTGGTTCTATTCTGGCATCAATTCTTTGTTAAAGTTATTCAATTGTGTGGTTTTCTCCATTTCTGCATTTTCTTTGTTATTCAGGTTAACATATCAAGTATATATTTAATCTGTCGATACACATTTGCTGTAGTTGTGTGGTTTGATTAATTGGTTTCCATAAAGGGATTAAAATCCTCCTAATCAGTCACAGTAACTTGGAAGTGTTAGTTTGGATTACTAAGAAGAGCCATATAATTAGGATTGCCATTCTGTCTCCACATTGATATTATCTGTCATCTCTTGTGTATTCCACTCAATTGGTTCCTTCAAGAAAGGATTAAATTACCTTCTGGTGAATAACAAGAAGTTGGATCATATTGGTTGGATCATGAAGAAGAGTTTGTCAATCATCTCCTTGCATGTTTATACAAGTTATAAACTAAAATTGTGCCAAACAGTTCGAATTACTATCCACTATAAGCCACTAATCTTAGTCCTTCAATTGACTCTATTTACCCAACAAGGCACTAGTCTTAGTTCAATTTATTATTTAAATCCTTTTATTTGCACAATCATAAAACTCACTTTGATATTGCTTATACCAACCATTCATTAGATAGTAGAATTAGTTAGAAAGCTTTCATCTATCCTACACTATTTGCCACTGTAGGTAGATCCATTTTCTTAGTCAAAATAGTTGCATTCAATCTGCTTTAAATTCCAAGGTTCACCCATATAGGTGTAGCAGGACCTGAAGTGTAGGAAATCATCAAACCCTAAAGGTTGATTTTGTTAAGTTAGTTCAAAAACGTTGCGAATCAAAGCATAGAGCCTGGCATCCTCTTAAGATTAGCAACCTGCATTTTTGAGACCTAACAGATCCTCTAGTCATCTTGCATCCATTCTTTAAAAAGACAACCTGCACACCTACATCATTCAACATACTTACAGAAAGAAGGTTCCATGCAAGGCCTGGAATGTGCATAACTCCAGTGATCCCCTTAACTCATCCATCAAGGAATCAGATTGAGACTCTTCCATGATCAACAATTTTCAGATGAGAGTCGTCACCCAAGTACACTCTTCCACCATCAAACTCTTCATATTTCATGAACCAGCTTAAATGCGAGGTCATGTGGAATGATGCACCAGAATCAATCAACCACACATCATCAGATGCATGGGTGGCCAGGGCTGTGATGAAGGCATCACCATCATCTTGTGACTTGTTAGAATCTGAATCAGGAGCTTTCTTCTTCTTTTTCTTCTCCTCTTTGCATTCCTTTTAGAAATGCCTGGTTTTTACACAGTTCCAATAGAGAGCCTTGGACTTTCCAGGAGATTTGGATCTCCCACGGGATTTGGATCTGCCCTTCTCATCTTTCTTGTCTTTCTTCTTCCCTTCTCCTTGGGTCTTCCACGAACCACAAGAGCTTCTTTGGCTTCCTCAGAAGACTTTCTCTGCATCTCTTCAGATAAAAATGAAGATACCACTTCATCCATTGTGAATGTGGATGTGGTGCTTCCAATAGCCATAACAAGATGATCCCACAAGTCTGGCAAAGAACAAAGCAGGGTCATGCAATGATCCTCCTCCACCATTTTTACACCCACAGATGTCAACTGTGCAATGATCATGTTGAAAGTATTCATGTGGTCTGCAACAGATCCTCCATCTTCCATCTTTAGAGAGAACAACTTCTTTTTCAAGAAAAGTTTGTTTACCAAGGACTTGGCCTGACAAACATCACCCAACTTCTTCCAAAGATCTTTCGTGCTCTTCCCCTCATGGACATTCAACAGGACAGAGTCAGCTAAATAGAGTCTTATGAGACCCTTAGCCTTCTAATCTTTGAGGTCCCAATTAGCTTGTGACATTGTTGTAGGTTTCACATCGGATATAGTTTCCCATAGGTAACAATCAACAAGTAGGTCCTCCATCTTGAGTTTCCAGAACTCAAAATTAGTGCCATTGAATTTCTCAACCTTTAACCTTCCAAATGTGGTTGCCATCTCCTTGGTACAACAAGATACAAAATACTCTACACAACACTCCCACTCAACCTAAGATCAGATTAAAAAACCCCTACCCAACAGCTAAGACCAAAATTGGCCAGGCTCTGATACCAACTGAAAGGAAACTAGGTATGCGGAAAACACTTCCTACACTAATCTAATGAGGGGAGGAGAGTGCAAATTCAATTTATCCTTACTATTACAGAAATGTTAAACCCACTAACAAAGATATTGCAATAAACACAAAAACAAGAAAGTGAGACAGAAGAAGAGAGACACAAGACATACGTGGGGAAAACCCTTATCGGGTTAAAAAACCCCACTCCAAAACTAGCACAATGTATTAACAAAACTGAAATGGTTTACAATACACTTGCAATGCAAGCTCTCAGGAGTCTTTGACACTCATATTTGGAGACAAACTGACAACATAATAGTACCTATCAAACCTCTAGTACATCTCCTCTCAAAAGCACCTGTTTATATAGAATATACAAGACAGAAATGGCTCCACATAGGGATGGGCATCCAACATGGCCTCATGGCCCAAAACCCATGCCTATGGACACTTGTCCAACTTTGTAGGATACTCCTAACACTTTTCAAGTCACCCCATCCCAAGGAGGTCACCTATTTCCAAAATGGGCTATGACATATGCTCTTACGACTCTTACAACCATCATAGAATCTATCATAGTTGTCATAACTTAGAGCTGTAAGAGAATCTGTCATACATAGGCTATAAATAGCATATTCTCTTACAACATGTCATAGTCCATCTTGGGGCATCCAAAGATACCTTTTTCAAAGATGCTCTTCGACAAATGTCATCACCTGTCATAGAATCTCCTATTTCTTACTCTTACATGTCATAACTTCATCATAGGAATCTGTCATGACCGTTATGGTCAATATTCCCTTACACGACATCCAAGATGCCGACACATGGGAAAATATTCATGTAATGTCAGAAATTGTCCTCCTGTATGGAATGGTACAATTTCCCTTGGTTTATCTCCACACTCTTGCTGAGCTCTCAACCTTTTCATTTATGGCTTTCCCGAAACCCTGATTGGCTAGGTCTAGGAGCAGTCTATTCACTTTTTGAGGTAACTTATTGATAAACCCTGGAAAGAGATTTGAAACTTGGGTCCCTAGGACCCCTAAAAATGTAGATCTAAGTTGAAATTGGGGGCTAGGACTTGGGCACCCACGCCCTAGTCCTCCCCCATTTCACGAGATTTTGAATTTTGGCGGGGTGTCGGTTCTCGCCGAGTGCCATGATCAGGAGAAGGGTTGAAGCCTCCAACAACAAGCTTGGATATCCTCTGCAGACATTGCTGATTCGCCTTCTTGTTCATGCAAGTCTTCATTTATCTCATCTCCTTGAGGTGAAGTTGTATGTGTTTATTGATGCAAAGCAAGTTGTTGATCTTCCCTTGATTGAGACATCTAGGGTTTGATTTTATGCATACCACATTGTTAGGTTTGCACACACTTCTGTAAATCTTTATCTTTGGCTATTGTTGAGGTAGAAATACCAAAGACGGGGCTTGATTGAGGCAAGCTCCTATATAGCCGCAACATCTTCCTTCTTTTGTATGTGCAGATTGTGTTTTGCAGGTTTCAGAGAAAAGAAGCTACAGGAGGAAGGATATTACGGGTACAATCATGACAGACTTTTAGATTTTTGGATTCTGAGACTTGCAGGACATTGGAGTGGGCACCCTAGTCCAACCAGGGGTTTATTCTGGGATTTTGAAGCCTTTTGGCAATCTCAGACACCCTATGTAGAAGATTTTCTAGTTCGGGAACTTTCAAGACATTGGAGCGGGTGCCCTAGTCCATACAGCCCTCAAAATCTAGGTACACTATCTCTAGAACTATATCTCTGCACTTCTATGATCAGTTTTTCCAATTGCTTCATCAGTTTCTATATATTGCTGATTTAAGGCATAATTAAGGTTTTACTTGGTTGAAAGGAAAACACTTGATAAAATCTTGATTAGGGCCTTAGGTTTCATAGCCGCGTGAGTGTAAGGGATAGACAAAGTGATTAGAAGCTTGTTCACAAGCTTGACCTTTGTCCTCCCAATGCTTAGCAGTGGAAATGGTAGTATTTAACCTAGTTGAACAAACTATCAATTTTCATCCTAAACATTTTGGTGAACTCGAGCTTTAAAGAATTTGCATCCTTGTTAAACTTCAGATTTGATATAATTTGTTGTTCTAGAGCATAATTGGATTGAAAAACCTCTTTAATGAATTTGTATATGTTAAATTGTGGATTATATTCTTTATCTTTTCACTAAAAGGGTTGGAAATTAGCATTTATTGTTGAAAGTTGTATTTCATTTACAAAGGCCATCATTGTGCATTTAAATCTTGGTTTAAATAGAGCATGTTAGAATGTCGGATTATTTTTTTCAAGATTTTCATGCTTATGATGAGCCGTTTAGTCATGATGACTTCGATATGTTAGATGAAGCCCTTGAGGAATTTATCTCGATTGAACATTCCACTACGACATCTAAGCTGTCACTATTTCAAAGATTTGTAAATGCAATTTATGTTCCTAAATCTAAAGAAGAGATTGAAAAATTGAAAATTGTGGTCACTCTATGTGCAAATGTGGTTCAACCATCCTCTAAACCTGTGCTTGTGGTTAAAGGTCTTTCATCCTCTTCTCAATCTCCTGACCACATTTATGATTGTGCAAAACAAATTGTGAAACAAAACTTACAACAAACTAATCATAATGTGGTTGCTCATGCATATGACACTCGAAATAACAAACAAAGTACACAACAAACGAATGTTCTGATATCTTTACCAACTTCTCAACCTATGCTTCCTTAATCACCTCGTTTAACATATAAAGGTGGTAAAGACTACGATCTTGTAGAGCAGCTTTGCGCTGCTCCTACAAAGATATCTCTTTGGGAACTTATACAAACTTCACCTACTTACCACGAAATACTATAAGAAGCTTTACAAAAGGTGATTTTTCCTCCTGCTGTTAAACCAAATGATGTTGCCGCTTTACTAGATTGTATGCACGCAACGAAAACAAACATTTTATTTCAACAACATGAGTTACCATCTCTCGAGGTTTAGAAGCAGTATGATCCTTTGGTTATCTTTATTACAATCAACAAAACATTGGTTAAGAGAGTTATGATTGATAATGGGTCAGCCCTTAACATTTGTGGTATTGATTTATTGCATAAGGTTAAAGTTGATGTATCTTCTATCAAACCAGAGTTGTTAAGTATCCGTGGCTTTGATAATGTTGGACGACAATCTATGGGCACCATAACTCTACCTATACAAGTTAGACCTGTGATGGTATCTACCTTGATTTATGTCATGCCTTGTTCTCTATCTTATAACATGATTCTGGGTAGACCTTGGATACATGCATTAGGAGCAGTTCCTTCTACTTTACACCATTCCATTAAGTTTATATTTAAAGCTAAACTGCATACTATCCATTTGGATCCTAAACTTGATAATTGTTTACAATTGGAAGTGCATAAGCATGTTGTTGGTCCTAAGAGTATAAACAATCTAAAAGTTGAATGGTCAGCTCCTCTTGCCTCTAGAAATGTTATACAAGAGCCCAAGCAATCGAATGCATTTGTTGGTGATGACTAGGGTTCGTTAGATTTTACATCTTCCTCCACAGGAGAATATAAACTTAAAAACCCCATCCCCAAAACATCAAATATTGCATCGATCACGTCACATGCTTCAAATGATAAAAATAAGACTTCTTTGGTGACAAATAAGGATAATACTCTGAGTTATACTACTAATTGTAAGACTTATGAAGCTCCGCCTTCGTCTAAAGAAATAGTCTCTCTCTATGGAAGAGGATTCTGAATCCTTTACAAAAATTGTGACTATGTAGGTAATGGTCGTGGCATAAATCAACAAGGAATCAAAGTCCCTATAGAATCCGCTTCACAACATTACTCAAGTGGCATTGGATACAATCCTTTTAAGGAATCCAAAGCCCGCAAATGCCCTACTCTAAATGTGAATACAATATCAGCACTTAGTTTGATATTCCCTGAGATGATTGACACCAATTGTTCTCTAGGATCACTTCCATTAGATATGTTTATGGAAGATGAAGCGATAATGGACTTCTTAGGTGCTTATAATGGTATTCCTCGTTATCACCATAAACGTGGCCTACCTTATTCTTTAAACAATGATGCATATTTTGGAAAGACTACTAGCACAATAACTACTACAATAGAGCTAAATGAAGAACTTGAAGAACAATTACAATCCTACAATCCCCCTGACCATAGTACTCTCCTTAATGGAAAGAATATCAATGTTGTTATGGATAAGGATAATCCTGAGAAAGTTATCCCTATTGGTGATTGTTTAGATGTGGAAGAAAAAGAAGAAATGACTAAATTATTGAATGAATTCTCAAAATTGTTCTCTTGGAATTATTCAAACATGCTTGGTATAGATCCTCAGATTGTAACACATAATATTGTGTTGAAACTAGATGTTAAGCCATTCAAACAAAAGATTCGCAAGATGAATTCTAAGATCGCTTTGCTTGTCAAAATTGAAATAGAAAAACTCTTACAAGATGGTTTTATTCGACCTATTGATTACTCTCTGTGGATCTCAAAGATTGTTGCCATCGCTAAACCTAATGGTCGTATAAGAATGTGCACAGATTTCTAAGATTTAAATTTGGCATCTTTGAAAGATGACTTTCCCCTCCCTAATATCGATATGATCATTGATTCCATAGTCAGAGATGAGTTGCTATCGTTTATGGATGGATTTTTAGGATATAATCAAATCCTTATAAATCCTCTTGATCAATATAAAATAACCTTTATAACGCCTTAGGGTACATTTTGTTGGGTCATGCCATTTGGACTTAAGAATGCAGGAGCTACTTACCAACATGCAATGACTCTTAAATTTCATAACTATATGCACAATATTTTAGAAGATTATGTTAATGACATCCTAGCAAAATCTATCCATCGTAAGGATCATGTGACAAATCTTTGACAGATATTTGAGCGTATACAAAAATATAATATGCGATTGAATCCCCGTAAGTGTGTTTTCGACGTAGATAGTGGAAAGTTACTTGGGTTTATTATTTCAAATAGAGGTATAGAAGTTGATACGAAGAAGATAGATGTGATTGTTAATATGACAATACCTAAGAACATATCTCAACTTCGTAGTTTGCATGGAAAGATACAGGCCATTCTTCGATTTGTTTCACAACTCGTAGATAGGACTCGCCCCTTTACACAACTACTAAAGAAAGATTCTCATTTTTAATGGAATTCTGAATGTCAAAAAGCTTTCGATGATTTAAAGGATTACTTAGCTAATCTGCTTGTTTTGCAACCTGCTGTTTCTGATAAACCATTTCTGTTATACATTTCAGCATCTAACAATGCCCTAGCAGCATTGTTAGCCCAGCATAATGATGCAGGCAAAGAATGCGCTATCTATTACATCAGTCGTACTCTACTCGATTATGAAGTGTGATACACAATCATAGAGAAGCATTGCTTAGCTTTAGTTTTTTCCATGCAGAAGCTTAGACATTATCTCTTAAATGCTAAAGTGCATGTAATGGTAAAATTTGACTCGTTGAAACATCTCTTCACAAAAATAGATTTATTAGGTCGCCTTGCTAAATGGGTTATGTTGTTAACAGAATTTGATCTCAAATTTATTTCACAAAAAGAGATTAAAGGCAAAGTGATAGCTGATCAGTTAGCTAAAGCTCCATCACCCTTTTCTATACAAAATGTTGATGCTTTTTCTGATGAACAGATTTTAACAATCTCTGCGGATGAAAAATGGGAGTTATACTTTGACGGATCAAAATGTTGAACTGGCTCCGGGGCTGGTGTTATATTGATACCCCCCATTGGTAAGCCGATTCCCTTATCTTACCGCTTAGATTTCTTATGCACAAACAATATAGCTGAATATGAAGCTCTTATCACTGGACTTCATGCAGCCTTGGCTCTGAATATCCAGAATATTAAAATATATGGTGATTCTCAGTTAATTGTTAAATAGATAATGGGATCGTATCAAACTAAGCACGATAAGTTATCTTAGTATCATTAGTTTGCATTATCTCTCTTAAAACAATTCAAATAATATAGGATCGATGCCATTCCTAGGAAAGATAACCGGCATGCGGATGCAATGGCAAGCACAACTTCCCTTATATCCCTTGATGATTCTCCTGAGGAATTTACCTTCATGGTTCATAATCTTAAGACACCAATAATTGAAAGCCCTATAGTTGCGAATTCAGAACTCTGTGATAATACATACACTGATGAATGGTTCTCCTACATATTCAATTATTTACATGATGGAACCAATCCGGACTCGACATCTAAGAATGCCTGACTCTGTTTACGCAAACTAGCAGCACGATACATTATATTATCTAATGTCTTGTATGAATGAAGTTATAATGGTGTTTTACTCTGGTGTTTAAGTAGTTCAGAGATTCTGATAGCTTTAGAAGAAGCTCACTCTGGTGCTTGTGGAGGGCATTTCGGTGGAAAATTACTGTTGCAAAAATTGTTACGTATGGGGTACTATTGGTAGCATATGGAACAAGATTCCTTTGCTTATGTCAAGAGATGCCCGCAATGTCAACAACATAAACACCTCATCCATGCTCCTGCTCAAGAGCTTCGTGCCCAGGTGTCACCATGGTCATTTTCTATCTGGGGCTTGGATCTTGTAGGTAAAATTTCCCCGCCCTCCTCTCAAGGACATACGTTTATAATCACTGCTACTGATTATTTTACAAAATGAGTCGAAGCGGTCCCTTTGCGATCCATGACCATCGATGTAATCTATCGATTCATACAAGATAACATAATTTCTTGATTTGGAATACCTTCCTCCTTGGTTTCAGACAATGGCACACCATTTAAGAACAAGGATGTGAAAAAGTTCCTTGAAAAATATTATATACAACATCGCTTCTCTATGCCTTATTACCCTCAATCAAACGGCCAATCAGAAGCTTCAAACAAGGTTATTGGATAGATTTTAAGGAAAACTATTAATAAACATAAAAAAGATTGGCATACACAATTATCCTATGCACTATTGGCTTATAGAACAAGTATTTGAACAGCTATCGGTAGCACACCGTATAATCTTGTCTATGGTGTAGACGCGATAATGCCCTTGGAGTTAGAAATTCCTTCTCTGTGAATCTCCCTAAGAGATATCATGGATGATGACATAGCATGAGAGAAAAGATCACAGGAACTTGAGATGCTTGATGAAAGACGTATTAACACTCTTGAACATCTCAAGGCTTATAAAAAAGGAATACAACGAGCCTATAATGCGCAAGTCATACAACATTCATTTAATGTTGGGGACTTCGTTCTATATGAAAATCAATGCAATGTAAATGTACCACCTAATGAAAAAGGTAAGTTCAGCCCTAATTGGCTTGGACCATACATAATCACTGAAACCTTTGGATCCAGAGTGTATAAATTAGCCGATGAGCAAGGTATGCCACTTAAAGAACCTATTAATGCCGGACACCTCAAAAGATTTTATGCTTAAAGATTTAATGTTAAATGTTTATAAGCTAATTTAGTACATAGATTAGCTTCAATTTTGACAAGATAGTACTATTTTTGTCTTAATTCATTTGGCATTATATCTTTGTTCAGTTGATCATTGTTGCATCGTGTTTAAGTAATGATTGCTTAGATCACTTTTGTATTAACTGAATATACCATGAAAGTTAAAAAGTTGTGTAAGATAATTAATCATTGTATGGGTTACTACATGTTCTTTTTAGAATTGTTAGTATATCACAATAACATTAATTATAGCATTTAGACATCATCACTAGTTGCATTTTTACAAAAATCACATGTGATAGATCAAAAGCCATTACACATAAATCAAGAAGAAATAATCATATATATATATATATCTCAGTTTTATGTATACATCCAAGTTGACTATCCATAAAAACAAAATGGAATGTCGTAGTGCCTAAAGTCTATGTATCACATAGCTGAGCCTCGATCACTAGTACCCTCAGGTCCTCGTGGTGTGCGAGTGATAGAAGCCTGACCATGTGTGGCTATGGATCGTGAATGACTCCTAGAGAAACTTCATGATTGTAACCCCCTGATCTCGCCTCTCATCTCTATCATCTACCCATGTGCCTCTTGGTACATCCTCTGGTACTGGTCTCTCTCGGCCTGAACCCTGTCTCTATCAGCTCTTGCCTATTGGACTTCCCGCAGTAAGAACTCACCGATAGCTGGCTCTCCCTCTGATGTAGGAACAGCTACTATCTACTCTCACTGTGCCCTGAGCTCAACCTCAGTGCGCTCAACTCTCTGTCAAAACTCCTCTCTCTCTCTCTCTCATGTAGACTACTCTAGCATGGCCTCTGTGGCAGTCCTATATCTGACGAAAGGCATAAAAATCTCAGCATGCCACCCAGTAGATGATCGTGGCAAATCACCTGCCCACACCTACTACTTAGAGGCATCTGTCGGTATGATGTCTCCTATGACGTGACTCACAAAGTCTCACCATGCGTCTGTCCCAACTGCAAAATAGAGGATGAGATAGATGTTAGACTCCTATATAAATCACAAATAATAAAATATACAACACATAAAATAATAAATCCAACCTTACTTGGATCTCCATCTCGCCAGGATGGGTCTTGGATCACCGATGGTGTGATAAGTTGCACTGTCTGATCTACAGCTAGGGGCATAGGCCTACTATTCTCCCCTCACTCTCTCTGACTAGGTCTCACCTCGTCTGCAGGAGTAGGACCACGAGCCTTGGACCGCGGTCTCGACTCGGTCTCCTCATCAATGTCTGCCTCCTACTGGCTCTGTCGTGATCTCGCTTTGAAGACGTATTGTGATGGGACCTCCTTAGACTCATCCTCATCCTCCTCCATACCCTCCTCAAGATCATAGTATCTCGTGAAGTCACTAACATCGTCCTCCACCCCTGTGTCACTTGCATGACCAGCCCAAGGTCGGGCATCTCTTATAGGATGCCCGGGGGGGAAGATAGGTGCAGGCCGTGCTGTGTGACACCAGGTTTGATATGCTTGGGTACACTTGACATCATCTGTGCTTGATACCAGCTCTGCATCCTCACGACCCTCATTGTTGCTAAGTGGTATGCCTTCTATAGTCAGTCGTCAGATAGTATTGGCTCTGACTGCACTCTGAGCTACACGTACGTAGCTCGAACAAACTGTAGGAACATCTTGTACCTATCTGAACTGTCGTACCACCCTAGAAAAATAGAACCAAGATACAACATGATTGAGGTGACCGTCCATCAGTCGATCCCTCTGCATCTGAGCTAACTATCTCAGCTCGCTAGGCCATCTAATGTAGCCCTGATACAGTCTCCAGATGATCTCATAGGCTGTAATCTATCAAATACTACTCTCCAGTATAACAAGTTGTTGTGCCTCCAACACTTAACAAGTGGATAGGCATAGACATGCAGATGGGTGAAGACTGCCTCTATGGGATAACCCACTGGTTGTGTGCACTTGATGTGCTCAAAGGCCCAAACCTATAGTAGTGTGCAGAGCATCAGACTCTGCATCTCGTAGTGGACATATCACCCTAAGTCATGATATAGGTGTGCAAGCATACTGCACCCCCATGCATAGATAGTCTAATGCTCCTCCATCACTCTGATAGTGTGAACAAGAGCCCCGTGAAGGTGAGTGCCTCATCCATCTGGTATGATGGCTAGTGCGACTGTGACAATCATGATCCTTAAAACTAAGGGAATGTCTCTGCATCACTGCTCTAGTAAATGGAGCTGAATGTGTCCTCACTCTACCTGTGAAATAGTGTGACCCAAGCAATATAACTGACTTTCACAAGTATACTCTGCTGAGTGATGTCCAACAATCCTCATTGTCTCTCCTCGGATCGGCAGTCAAAGGATCCTAAATACATCCTCTAGTGTAATGGTAATCTCGCCTATCGGTAAATAGAATGTGGATGTATCTGCATCCCATCTCTCCATTAGTGCCATAAGGATCATGCAGTGGAATCTGATTATGGGCATCTCAAACACCCACCATAGGCCCACAATCTGTAAATGCTCTCTCTCTGCGGCAATCAAAGGGCTAGCACGCTCTCGCAGAAGTGCCATCAGATAACTGCCTGTGTGCTCACACATCTTAGGGACATCCTGTAGATCGAAAAGAAAGTAAGAGTATCAGAATCCTCGCTAGAAACCAAAATAATCTAACACGAACTAAGTAGAATGCCTATGCCTAGGCCCAGTGTCCTCTGTGGACCAGGGCGCCCTAGGAAGACTAGGGTGCCCCAAAGGGACACTGGCGCTCTTGTGGGACTGGGACGCCCTAGAGAGACTCTGGTGCCCTAGGTGGACCCGGGCGCCCCTATTTGGGAACCCTGTCCACCTTCCTCTCTTGGCACAAACATTGATAAATGTGAAAATGAAAGGCAACAGAAGGATGAAATCAGGCCCCTACTTCAACCTCGAAGCATCTCTCCGCTACTTAGGCTCAGAGCATCTCCAATCATGGTGGATGGTATGGACGTTGACTCGGCACGGTTGTTCTCCTCTTGTCCTTCTCTCTCTCTCTACAAGGATAAGAAACAAGAATGAGTTAAGTGATAAGTGATAACTCCCTTTTACACAAATTAAGTGAGAAATCCTATCCCTAACTAGGTGCAAAAGTGTGCTCTTTCAATCATGAGCCCTTTTTGAGCCGTTGAACTCTGATTTCAATGTCGTTTGTTGTGTTGGAACCTGGGTTCCACTCTCTTTCTTCTGCAATGTGGCGTTTGAGCGTTGTATGACCCTCACAACACATTTCCCTTGAAATCAACGCATGGATATCTCCTTGTTTCTACTCTCGGACTAAGCAAGCAGAAACAAAGGGTGCATATATCTCCCTTGATTTCCTCCCTACCACATCACTCAACCCCCTTAGTGTTTTTTCTGATACTAACTCATTGGTGGTGGTTGCAGGTTGATTTGATTTTGATTTCTCTAAGTGTTCCTTTGCAGGATGCAGTTCCTAACTTTGTGGTCTTTCAGGATTGCAGACTTGGGGGCTTCTTCCTCCCCTATGACAACTCTTCGGCTTCCTCTACAGTATCCTTTTGGGTATCCTTTTCATGATTGATGCATTTTACTTTCCTTTAGTTGCATATGCACATAGTGTCATATGGCCACTAAAGTGGGGGCTAAATGTAACATCAAAAATTGTCCTCCTATATGGAATGGTACAATTTCCCTTGATTTAGCTCCTCACTCTTGGTGACCTCTCAACCTTTTCTTTTTCAGCCTTCCTAAAACCCTGATTGACTAGGTCTAGGAACAGTCTATTCACTTTTTGAGGTAACTTATTGATAAAACCCGGAAAGAGATTTGAAACTTGGGTCCCTATGACACCCAAAAATGCAGATCTAAGTTGAAATTGGGGGCTAGGACTTGGGCACCCATGCCCTAGTCCTCCCCCATTTCATGGGATTTTGAATTTTAGTGGGGTGTCGGTTCCTGTCGAGTGCCTCGGGATTCCATTTTTAAATTCTTAGTTTTCGCGCGATATTGAGACGTTATTTCAAAATTTGAATTCCCTAAAGCTATATATAAAAAGACATTTGCAAACCATTTTATCACACACAATTCTTATGCAAGCTTGATGCCAAAACTTTGCTGCAATTGTCATTGAAGATCGGTGACTTGTTGAAGCTCTTCGAAGTATTCTTTATTTTCTATCTTGGAGACAATGGATGAAGATTAGGAATCAAGATCTTGAGTCTATCTTGCTCTTCCTAGGGTTTGTACACCCTTTACATGATCGAGAGAAGGGTTAAAGCCTCCAACAACAAGCTTGAAGATCCTCCGTGGACATTGCTGATTCGCCTTCTTGTTCATGCAAGTCTTCATTTATCTCATCTCCTTGAGGTGAAGTTGTATGTGTTTATTGATGCAAAGAAAGTTGTTGATCTTCCCTTGATTGAGACATCTAGGGTTTGATTTTATGCATAACACATTGTTAGGTTTGCACACACTTCTATAAATCTTTATCTCTAGCTATTATTGAGGTAGAAATACCAAAGATGGGGCTTGACTGAGGCAAGCTCCTAGATAGCCACAACATCAACCTTCTTTTGTATGTGCAAATCATGTTTTGTAGGTTCCGGTGAAAAGAAGCTATAGGAGGAAGGATATTGCGGGTACAGTCGCGACATACTTTCAAATTTTTAGATTCTTAGACTTACGGGACATTGGAGTGGGTGCCCTAGTCGAACCAGGGGTTTATTCCAGGATCTGGAAGCCTTTCAACAGTCTCAGACACCCTGTGTAGAAGATTTTCCAGTTCGGGAACTTTCAGGACACTGGAGTAGGTGCCCTAGTCTATGCAGTCCTCAAAATCTAGGTACACTATCTCTGGAACTCTATATCTGCACTTCTATGATCAGTTTTGCCAGTTGCTTCATCAGTTTATGTATATTACTGATTTAAGGCATAATTAGGGTTTTACTTGGTTGAAAGAAAAACACTGAATAAAAACTTGATTAGGGCCTTAGGTTTCATAACCGTGCAAGCATAAGGGAAAGACAAAGTGATTAGAATCTTGTTCACAAGCTTGACCTTTGTCCTTCCAATGCTTAGCGGTGGAAATGGTAGTATTTAACCTAGTTGAACAAACTATCAATTTTCACCCTAAACAATTCCTACCACTAAGTGGGATGCCTATCTCCTCATGTGAGGACAAAATTACATGTGGTCATATGCCATGTAGGATGACACTTCATTGTGCCAACTCCCACTATATGACAACATAGGATTTGCATCCAATTAATACAATAGGCAATTAATATATAAATACAATGTAAAAATACAAGGAATTACCAAGGTTGAGACACTTTAATTCCCAACAAGAAGCTACCAAGACCATGATGATGGAAACAAATATTCCTCAAGTTTATTGGAGAGAAGTTGTGAGTACTGCTGTCTACACTCTTAATCGGGTGCAGATCAAAGGAAATTCTGGTAAGACACCTTATGAACTATGGTTTGGTCATTCTTTTTACTGTGAGATATTTCAGAGTTTTTGGTAGTAAATGCTATATCAAAAGAGATGAGGATCTAAGCAAGTTTGATACAAGAAGTGATGAAGGAATATTTTTGGGTTACTCTACTCAAAGAAAGGCATACTGATGCTTTAACAAGAGATTGAAAAATATTGTTGAAAGTGTAAATGTTAAAGTGGATGAAAGCAAAGGACATTCCAGGTCTTGCAGATATGAATTAGATGATCAAGATGAAAGTCAAAGTCAAGAAAGGCAAGTTCAAACCCATATCTAGATCCAGATTGATCTAGAAAATCCAGTGACTCAAGAGGACAGAGCAGAAGTTGAGGAATAAGCTCAAGAAATAGAAGTTCAAGCAAATCCCAAAACTCCCAGGTATGTAAGGATGAATCATCCAAAAAATCAGATCATAAGAGATAGAAATAAAGGTGTTCTAACTAGAAGAAGAATTGCTAAAGATCAAGAAGAGATTTGTTTGATTTCAAAGATTGAACCAAAATCAGTAAGTGAAGCCTACAATGATGAAAATTGGATAAAAGTAATGGAAGAAGAATTAATGCAAATTGAAAAGAATCACACTTGGGATCTTGTTTCTAGACCAGAGGACAAAAGTGTGATTGGAACTAAATGGGTCTTCCGAAATAAACTAAATGAAGATGGTGAAGTTGTAAGAGACAAAGCAAGGTTGGTATGCAAAGGATATTCTCAAGTTGAAGGAATTGATTTTGAAAAACTTTTTCTCCAGTAGAAAGAATAGAAGCAGTCAGATTATTTCTTGCATTTGCTACCTTCAAAGATTTCAAGGTATACTAGATGGATGTCAAGTCAGCATTTTTGAATGAAGAGCTAGAAGAAGTCTACAATGAGCAATGGAAAGGATTCCAGTTGACTGATCAAGAAGATATGGTCTGGAGACTGAGAAAAGCATTGTATGGACTTAAACAAGCCCCAAGAGCCTGGTATGCAAGATTAGATAAGTATCTGCTAAAGCTAGGTTATAGCAAAGGCACTGCTGACAGTAATCTTTACTTCAAGATTGATCATGAGAATATTCTGATTGTTGAGGTATTTGTTGATGATGTCATTTTTGGTGGAAGAGAGAGTATGTGCAAGACATTCGCTAATCAGATGCAAAGTGAAATTGAGATGTCCATGTTTGCTGAAATGAATTTCTTCCCAAGTCTGCAAATTACTCAATCAGATAAAGGTATCTTCATATCTAAGTCTAAGTATGTGAGAGAATTGTTGAAAATTTTTGGAATGGAGGAATAAAAACTAGTAAGTACTCCTATGGTAACTAGATGCAAGTTAAGTAAAGATGATGATTCACCTAAGGTAGATCAGAAAAGGTATAGATCAATGATTAGAGGACTGCTTTATCTGACTCAGACTAGACTTGATATCATGAATGTAGTTGGACTTGTTGCTAGATTTCAAGCTGATCTTAGAGAATCCCATGTTGTAGCAGTCAAGAGAATTTTTAGATATCTCAAAGGGACACTTGATTATGGCTTATAGTATCCAAAGGATAATGAATTTACTCTTCATGCATATACAGATGCTGATTGGGTAGGAGATGTGGATGATAGAAAAAGCACTAGTGGTGGTGCATTCTTCTTGCTAAGGAGATTGGTTTCTTGGTTGAACAAAAAGCAGGAGGCAATATCTCTATCTACTGCAGAGGCAGAGTATATAGCAGCAACAAGCAATTGTACTCAAGTCTTGTGGATGAAGCAAATGCTGAAAGATATCAGAATTGTGTTTGAAGAACCTATTACAATCTTCTGTGATAATTCAAGTGCAATAAACATCTCAAAGAATCTGGTGTTGCATTCAAAAACAAAACACATATCCATCAAATTTCATTTCTTGATAGAAAAAGTAAGTGAGAATGAAGTCAAAATGGAGTTTGTTTCTTCAAAGGATCAGATTGCGGATATATTCACCAAGCCTCTGCCTAAGGATACTTTTGAGTATCTCAGAGAGAAGTTAGGGGTTATTACCCCTCCAGTTCTAAACTAAGATGCACTAAGGTGCATCCATCCGGTGGAATGCACAAATTATATCTTGTGATCCAGATTGATATTAAGGAGATACTACTCGGGAGAAGTAGTCAGTATGCAAATTTTGGAGATCAATCTAAAACAAAAAGGGGAGAAAAGATTGCAAATATGTGCCCTTTGCCATTGATGTCAAAGGGGGAGAGAAGTCATGTGAAAAACTAGTTGTTGATGAAATGGGGAGCAGTGAAGAAAGTAGTTGCAGAAATAATAAGAGAAAGGGGGAGAAGTTCTTGTCTTGATGGTTAAATCAATTTTTCACATCATATGTTGCCATCAATGACAAAGGGGGAGATTGTTGCAAATATGTACCTAATCGGTGTTGTCATTGATGTCAACATATCCTTGTTGTCATTGGTGTCAACTGTATTCTCTTTTATTACCTATTTAGAAGACTAGAATGTTGAGGATATTGAGAAAATTAATGAAGCTCAATGTATGTGGACCATATGGCTGTGTAGAGGATTGTCTAAAGTAGATCCAGTCAAGATTTGAGAGGTTTGCATGTCGATTTGAAGAAGCTATGGTGATCTGAGTAGAACCGGGTTTTGCTATGTTCAGAAGAGACAAAGTGACAGTAAACTAGTCTTGATTCCTCCGCATTGAAATATTACAATCTGCAGATCTAGAGGCATGTTTGGGAAGTTAGTGTGTATCATCAACTCAAGTGGTTAGTGGTTTGGAGATCCACAAGCAATCTTTCTTATGTAGCAGTCATGGCAGACAGTGTTCTTGAGGTTTCGGATGAAGATGCAAGTGATTCTAATAATTTGGAGGAGTACGGATGTCTTTGTTGAATTCAATGTGCTTGTGGAGATCTCTGGATCGTGTGACTGCTATGTTGGAGGTCTGCATTGAAGTTTGAGCTCGTTGGTGAAGATTTCCTTCTTGGTGTTGCTGTTCTTCCCAGTCTTGTTCGACTGGATGATTCAAGAGTGTTGCAGATGATCTAAGAGAAATTTGATGGAGCATGGCGTGTTGATCAAGGAAGATTTGAGTCCCAGTTATGTTTGGCTGACAACTTAGTGATTCACATTAAGTCAAATGCTTGTAGTGCCGACCTTGATGTTTATTCCAAGGTTGATGAAGCATATAAAGGCATGTAGTTGAGTTGTTGAAAATCATTTTTGTGTGAAATCATAAAATACCAAGAAAGGATCAGAGGCAGAGCAGAGAAGAGGAGGAGCATATGAGCAAGAATAGTAAAGGATGAAGTGAAAGTGAAGAAGTATTTGAGAGAAGAGTAGAGGTTATATGAGCACTCAATGAGATTGAACCAGGCATGAAGAAGATGCTATTTCTCAGTTAATTCTTTCTGTACTAAAAATAAATTCTGTAGGTAGTGAGCCTCTCTTTGAGCAGTGATCTCTGGGCAGTGAGCCCGAAGGCAAGTACCTTCCCCTATTTAAGTACTTTTAACAGGGTACGAATCTTGTGGGTTAACCCCCACCATGGTTTTTCCCTTAACCGGGTTTCCACGTCAAAAATCTTGGTGTCAAATGTGTTAATTGTGTTTCTGCTCATGTGTTATTGTTCCATGCTTTAATGTTTGCATCATTAATTTGTTTGTAAGTTGTGAAAGACGATTAAAAAGAAGAAAAAGTTAAAATTGTGGGACAACTGATTCACCCACCCTCTCAGTTGTCTATCCTAATTCCAATAGGTTGTTCTAGGTAGAGGATTCTCGGAGGAAGGCAAATTCTACAGGGTCAATTCTAGCATTGTGTCATACTTCTTGGCCACGGTTCTAGACATTGGCACTCCCAAGGACGTCTCTGAGTTACTGGTAAGTAATCTTTTTAAAGTAGATTTGATAATTGGTTTGCAGGATTTTATCAGTGCAATAACGCCTGGGCTGGGTGTTCCTCGGCTAAGATATTTCCCTCTTCTGTAGGATCCTGATGAGGTTATAAAGATATATCCCTTCTAGCTTGATCTCAAAGGATTGGCTCTATTAGAGCATAGAGAGTAGGTAGAGGCTAGTGTGAGATTCCTAAAGAAGCTGTTGAAAATGGAGCCAGTGGGTGGACATTTCAACTAGGTTCCTAAATTTCAAGCATTTTCTCATAATCTAGGCTTCATGTAGAACTAGTTTGCTATGGTCTCATTATTTGTTTCCTATTCTCTTAGTTATCAAGGTTTATGTCTTCTGGTGTTAATTAACAATGTATAGATCAGAATTTTGTCTTCCTTTTTCAGTATGGGTTGAAGGGATTAAATCCCATTTTGTTTAGCTTCAGGGTAGGGTTTGGGAAGGCCTTGCGTAGCTGGATTGTCATCTTTTTGGACCCTGCATGGTCTTCTTTGGAAAGGTTTTGGGATAGGGATGTAAGCTTGGTCTGTAGGGTATGCTTGACTGGCACTCACTCATGTATTAATATAAATATTAATCCTTACGGAACAAAAAAACCAAGTGATTCCTTCTCTTTTAATTTATGTACAATTGATACCCTTTTTGTGATTCCTTCTCTTACAATTAATGTACAAGTATTTTATATTTTCTCTCTTATTTCTATTTAACTACTATAACATTTTTTAACTTGTAATCAAATCAAAAAAATACTACTAGTATAATATTTTCATGATAATCTTTCAACCATCTTAAGTCCATTTTATATCATGTTAAAAATTTGAGATATCACTTAATGTCATTAAGAGATAAACCCTCTATATTGAAATTAAATAGAGTTCTAACATTTAGTTTTAATTCTAATAATGATATATGATTAGGAAAATCTATATGATAAATGGTTGTCAATGTCCAATCTAAGATTAAAAATCTCCAACAAAGATGCATTATACAAAAAAATAATTAAAAAAATCTTTAGTTATTATTTATACTGAGAAACATGGCTTTTGATGTGCATTGAACATAGCTAAGAAATACTTGTTGATGCACTACTGGTGGTTGAAAATTAAGGTGCATATTATTTCAAAGTTTGAGTTATTCAAAATTCTAGGCACCACCTAATTTGAGGCATTGCCACCATCCCATATTAAGTTTAAATTCCATTAAAATAGGTGAGGGAATTTAGAGCTGATGAGCTTATGGAATACTATAAGTCAGACATGAAATTAAAGAAGTTTCTACATATCATTGAGAGCTCTTCTATATTTCTAGTGATTTATGATATAAATATGACATTATTATCTTTGCGTCCCATAATTAATGGTGCTCATTCTACTATTTCTTTGAAAATGAAGAATGTATTCATTAAATGCACAACAACTGACCTAACAAAAGCAAAAATTATTCTGAATATAATGGTGAAAATGTTTTCAATATATTGTATTCCTCATAATCATCTATAATCTACTATGCCTTGAAGGTCTTACACAAGTACTACACATATTTATTAGCAAATAAAAAGTCCCTAACTATAAAGTGATGGATATATTAGTCGATTCTATGCCAAAAATACATGTCAATCCAGAGACATCGTTGATATTTGTTGTTTGTTCTGTATTGAGGAATATCACATTTGATGAAGCTAGGTATTTAACAACTTTATTGATTTTCAAGACATGCTCCATTAGAATCTTTGCAGGAAGAGAACCTTTGACATTCATGTTGTACAATGTTTTGACATAAATATATATGAAAATCAAGCATGTTATGTTAATTATTCACAAGATGCCTGTAATCAAAAAAGGCATTGCACATGGATGTGAGATCATTATTCTAAATTCTAAAGAATGCCTTCTCCCAAGGAAAGAATAGTAGTAGCATAGACAAGGCACATGACCTATTGGACATAATGCCTCAAAGACCTGTTATTGTCACCTACAATGTTTGATAGACTCAATATATGAGTTTTTCATTTTAGTTGTGATTTAATGTTGTTTGCAGAGTTGTAGATCGCATATTGGAAGTACATATTGAATTGGTCACTACAATAGTTGATGTGATTTTAGAGCCTAGTGCCTAGGGTATATCAGTAGATGATGGTGTTAAGCTTCCTACTTCACATGCCTTCTTCTACCATAGACAACAACCATTGTTAATGACTTTGATGAAACCCCTTTCATATGACAATCTTTTGACAATAGTTGATACTTTGGAAGACATGCAATCTTTACAATTATCTGATCCTTATTACTCTAGAGCACACACTCTACCAAGTATTCCCACTTTTGTTAGGCTTTGACAAATTTTTTAGGGTTTTTTAGCTAACCCTGTAGTTCTAGCACATGTGGAAGACATACCAGGAGATTAAGCACTAAAACTCCATGAGAGTGAGTCATCCTAAAGATCTCTAACAATCCCAAATAGGGTCTATCAAACTTCTAAAGGCTTTGTCAAATATCAAAGAACTTGTAGGAGCATTGAGGAGTTTTCAAGAAGTGTATTATGTAATCAGATATGTGATCATTGGGAATATGGAGTTAAACTAAGAGCCACAAACTAGTATAAGTTCTCCAAGCCAAGATAAGTATGTAAAGAGGTCTGTATCTTCATTGTGAACCTTATCAAGGCATTGGGGAACTTTGTTGAACTACACATGACAACTGAGAGGGGGGGTGAATCAGTTGTCACAAAAACTTAACTTCATAAACCATCAACTACTTAATTACTGATAATAAGATTTAACCATGAAAGCATGAAACCATAGACTTAATCATAATCACACATTCAACACACTAGACGCCAGATTTTTATGTGGAAAACCCTATAAGGGAAAAACCACGGTGGGTGTTAGCCCACAGAAAATATATGAGTTATAACAATACCAAAAAATAGAGGCTCACTACGTACAGGGCTCATTGCCCAAATTGCTCACTGCAAAGAACGGTTCACTGCCAAAGGGTGGCTCACTACCAAGGGTGGATCACTGCCAAGGGGGGGCTCACTACCAAATATGGTGAACTAATTAAATAGAATCTACTCCATGTCTGGGTTCAGTTCCATTGAAGCACAGTATAACTTCTATGCTCTGCTCTTTCACACCTTCACACTTATCTCTTCATATTTGCACACTCATACACTTTTTTGCAATTACATTACAAGTATTTACACAAGTCATCAACCTTAGAATGTACATCAAGTTTGGCAATACATTCATCAATCGTTGTGTTGGGTGAATATTTTGTCTTCAACTAACTGAAGGCAAAATGGTTATATTGACCATAGTGTAATGAGATAAATCTCTCCTCTCATCAAGGGGAGGTTCCCTATCACTTATCACAAAATACTTTAAAATAAATACTAATTCAGGGGTGAGACCATATCATCCATTTCTCTTTTTTCAGAAATGATGTTTATAAAATAAATGAGCGCTTTCTTGATACAAACTGAATAACCAAGAAACTCAAGAGAGCACAAAGTCTATCGTTGCTTCTTTCACCAATGGAAAATAAAATGATTTGGAGTAGAGTATAGCCCAAAGTCTTCACTATACGCCAAGATGAGATAAATAGATTAAAGATAACAACTTGCAGCACAAAGTCTTCAAGCTATTTCTCATTCACGAACACAACACAATTCTCACAAATGATTTTATAGCTCAAAGTCTATTAAAATTAGATTTAGAATACTCCTTAATCCCTTGAAATAAACTCTCACACTTCAATTACTTATCAAAGATAATATGATAGCAAAGACATAAGAACAATTCTATCATAGAACAAATCACTCCAAGACAAAGATTGGAATTTAACTTGCTCTCTTGTATTGATAAATATTTGAAAATTGATTTACACAAATAAGCACAAGTCTCAACTTGCTTCTCAATTTGGCAAAGTTTTGTTACAATAGATAAAAGATAATATTTACAATAGAGGCCCTCTTTATTTATAGGGAGGCGCCTAGAGAAAAAATAGGAAATTTACAACTACTTTGACTTATTCAACAAAAGAGTCATATTTGACTTGGGACTTCCTTTGTCTCACATGTAATTACATTTTGGAAAATTACATGTGGATATGTCCACAACAAAATTCAAATTACATATCACACACAAGAAAAATAAACTAAGGCACTAGTTTCCTCCGTCATTCTTCTTTAGAAAATTCTGGTACATAGCTTGTATGGCTGCCATCTCGCACGCATCTGGTTTTGCTGTGTTTTCTGAAATGGTGTGGGCCCGAAGAATTGCATCCTTTATCACCTTTATTGCCTTTTCATGCTTGTCCAATTGTCCTTCAAGTTTTCTAAAGTTGAATGTTGATCATATAGATTATCCATGGAAAGCACTGAGGGCACCTCCTCTTCGAATTTCCTCTAGACCATCTCTTCAAAGGAACTTACCATCTCCTCTGCTGAGAGGAACTTGTGATCTTCACCTGTTAGGGTGCATGGAAGTTCTTCTAGCCGATGTAGAAGTGTGACATTACTATCTTCACTAGCTTCTCGAGATTGACATAGATCTTCAAGTAAACCATTTATTATGTGGACACGATGAGCTAGAGTCTCCTTGGTCTTCAGATATGATTCTCTGGTTGCAATGACCCTGATGGTGATCAGGTTCTTTATCTTAATCTTTTTCATATCTATCCACTCCTCCAAGCTCTCTTCTTGATCTTGCAACTCCTGTGAGAGTAAATCAACCAGATTGTCCAGCTCAGCTTTAGCTTTGTCCATCTTCTCTTTCCTTTCCACAGTGGTTTTTAGTAGAACTTGTCCTTGAGCTAACAACCGCTCCACAATATCACCTACCACCCTTCCTCTAGCTTGTGCTTTTTCAACCTTCTGGATCAAGGGATCTTCTACAGTCATTGCCATAGGTTCTACAATTTCTGATGACTTTACTATCTTTTGAAGAACAACAGCAAGTTGTTCTACTTTGGCCTTATACTATTCTTTTTCTTTTTTGACATCATCATACTTTTCAAGTAAAGTGCTGGCAGTAGTTTGAAAATCTGCTTTTATACCCTCGTGAGTTAGCTTGCCCAACTCAACCCTTGAAATGACATAATCACTCATGTCAAAAGTGTCAATGGTGGCATCGTCAGGTGGTTTAGCAATTTCGGCGTATCTGATTCCTTTCTCATTGACAAGCCTAGAAATAGTCTTGGGCTTCTTCTTTTGAGTCTTTGCTTTTATAGGTAACAACTTTTCAATATCAATCTCATCAGGTGAAATAGTTTATTTCTTCCTCTTTGGAGTATATGTAGATAACCATGGGGGAAGAACAGAAGTGCCAACAACCAGAGATGAGCCTACCACTTGTTTTGCCAGATCCATGTTCATACTTATGATAGTCACAATAGGACTGGTGTTGGTAAAAACCACACTTGTATCAACAACCTTTCCTGAAGCATCTAGAAGATTCTCTAAAATAGATTGTTCACCAATGTCAAAAGATGGAGAAGATAAACTTGGAATGGAACCAGAAGAATAAAAAATGGTCCCAAAACTAGTTTTCACAGAAGTAGGGGTATTATCAGAAGAAACAACAAAGATAGGTGAAATAGGAACATTTGAAATCACTGGGAAACTACTAGAAACTGGAACATGAGGAGGAGGTGTAGAAACTTGTGTTCCTGTGGGAAGATCTTTCTCAGGAGATTGAGGTGGATCACCAAGTTGTTCCTTTTCTGCATCCTCATCTTCGCCTTGTTTAGTTTCATCTTCTTCATCACATTTATCAGATACTATTGCCTATTGAGCATCCTTAGACTTTTGAATATTTTGTTCTTCAGCCTCAACATCTTCAATCTCCATTTGATCAACATTAGTATCTTCAACATTTGATTCAGTGACATTGGAAGTTTTTGCAACTTCCTTCTTCTTCCCTCCTTTGGACACAAACTTAACCTTTGGTTTGCGTATCTTAGAAGAAGAAGGAAGATCACTCTTATTTTTGGTTCTATTCTCTACCTTCTTGCTTGTCTGCTCCTGTGTTTCAGTTTCTGACCCTGTGAGGAACTCCTTGAATTTAACCCCTTTACTATCCAACCATACATTTGTGTTGGCCAGTATTGGTTGAAATCTTTTCCTTATGGATGTTTCTTCTTTGACTGACCATTTTACCTCTAGAAGAGGCAAGGCTTCAACATTCTTAGTATTATATCTGGGATCTAGAACATCCCCATCATCCTCCATTCCATCTGGAATATCAGCGACGCCCAGCTCTTCAATCTGACTTAGTTGAAGTCTATAGTAGTCTAGCTTTCTGATCTCATTTTGTGTCCTGAGATCAGCCCAGATATCTTCAACCATTGGTATATGGAAGGTTGACTTCCTTTTGAACTTATCTTGAACTCTTCTGAAGTCAAAATGATCTCTTTTCTTGTAGGTTCTCATAGTGACCAGCTGTAATTCAGAATCAACTATTTTTACTTTATTGGCTGATTGAACTGAATACCTTCTAATCTCAACAAGGAACTTTATCCCTGACTTCTTCAATTCCATCTGTTTATTGTGCACCATAATCAACTATCTTCATAGCTCCATAAGAACAATACGCTCACTAGGATACCATGGAAGAATATAAGGGTAACCAGGATAATACCCTACCTAAAGATATGTGAAAGTAGGGAATTGCAGGAACAAGCAACCAAAAGAATTCACAATCTGCCAAGCTTCATCTGAGACCCTTTTCTGAACAAGTTCACTATCCCATAAGCACATGAATACTAAAAAGAATGCATCATTGACCCTTCAGAAATGATGAATTGATCCCTTCAGAGTTATTTGAGGGTAATACTCATATACAGGAGTCAATCTCCTGTCTCCAACCTAAGTCAAACCTGGGAAGCTCCTCATGCTAGCAGTAGCATAGAAAAGATACGAGGTCATATAGAATTTGAATGTGGTATTGACCCTCACCAGTTGCTCATGCAATGCATTACTGATCTATTCTCCCTAGAATATTTTCTATGTACCTCAAAGAATCACCTTGATGTAAGTGTACATCCATTCTTGGAACTTGGAAGTAGAAGGGAGTCCTCTGATGCGACTCAAAAGAGTGATCAAATCACAAACTTCTTCAACGAAGTCACTCCTAGGAAGATCCTTTGGCCATCTGGTCAAGTTACTTCTAGAGATTTTCAACCATTTGTTGTTGATATACCTTCTAGCAGCTTCCACATCTTTATCATAATCTTGTTGCCCCTGAGCAAAGTCAATCTGTCCAATGTTTTCAATAGGTGGACACATGAAGATTTTGTCAAGGAATTCTGCATCCAGTCTCATGATTACATTGCCCTGAGAATCTGTCACAACTCTAATGTCTTTGTTGTAATGGCTGGCTACCTAGAGAACAAACTCAGGATTGTGTACAGAAACTAGAAATGATGCAACCAAATAAATATTGTTGTCAATGATCTTTTGCATAGGCCTAGAGGGATTTGTCTGTTTTGTCCTTTCCACAAATTCTGCCATGTCCACGTGTCCAATTTATGTATCCCTAATTTTGTCAATATTTGACTGTACTGCCGTCACTGAAAAGACACCTTGGTACTTGTACTTCATGATTTTTGCCTTGGACAGAGATGGCTCTGACATCAGCTCCGAAGAGAACTCTAAATTTTATATCTACCACGAACACTGGTTGAGAACTGCAAAAGGCCATGATCTCGCAGTTAGAGGAAAAATGGATAAACTGGGATAACCGCGATTCGATGATCATGGACAGGAAAGCATGCGTTGAAGGGCTTGAGTGTGCGCAAATCAAGGCAAAGGTGAAAGCGGGCTAATAGATCTTGAAAGGTGAATTTTCCCAGTGTTGGGAAAAATTTAGGAAAATATGCATGAGCGGTCAAAATGACCGCTCCTGCATGAGGAAGTATTAGCACGTGTAAAAGCGGTAATTTCAACCGCTTGTGCATGTGTTTGGGAAGTTCATTAATTATCATGTAAAGTTGGTGAAAAACACTGCTACTGCATGTGATCACTTGGAAAGTGTTTTACATGTAGGGGTAGTCAAAATGACCACCCTTACATGTGGGTGTTCCGCCAACTTTTAAGGCGCATGCATGGTCGGCAATTTTGACCGCTTCTACAGGTAGGTTGCATTGTATGATGTTTTAGCGGCAAAAAATACTGATACTGCATGTAAGGGGGAGTTATAAGTGTTAGAGCGGGGTTTCCAACTGACTGCAAGCTGGCATCTCAATCTTTTGTGTAAGAGCGGTAGATTTTGCTGCCCATACAGCCTGTATTTGATAAACCTTGGAAGGCTTTAAGCAACAAAAATGTCGACTTCACATCTGCTTGCTCATAACAGGAAACTTGGTAAAGCGGCTAATACAGCTGATACCGCATGTATACATACAAAGGTTTATGCATTAAGGTGATTTTGGTGTTTGATTGGGATAAACCACCGACAACACAAGGGTAAAACAACAAACAAGATGACATAAAACCAGCGAATGTGTAACCACCGAAGGAAATACGTATAAAGCATGGGAGATGGGTTTAACGATCATCGTCATTTGTTCTAAAACTTAAAGCAAGGAAAGAAAATGAAAAACGTATAGACAAAACCCTAAATAGAAAAACAACAAGGAAAGAAGACATACCTTGTCGTAAGGTTGACGCAAAACCTAAACTTATGCACAATCCGTAGAGCACAAACAAATCTGTCAATTGTATACCTTCAACTGATCTTAAAGAGGATTGACGTCTGAATGAATAGTTTGAATAGAGAGGTAAACAAACAAAATGGATTTAAAATAGTTTAAAAAGGCCTTAAACCAGATGCATTAATGCCAACATGAGTGGAATTAATGCCACTGATTCGGAAAGATTATGCTTGGGCGGCGGAAAAGACCGACCCTTCATGTATTAACCAATATGCAAAGACAGATAAAAAGGCCACTCCAGCATGTTAAAACAAAGGTCAAACATGTGCAAGTGGTTGAAAAGACCGACCTTGCATGTCAAATAAGAAAATCTAGTAAAATATGTGAAAGCGGCAGAAATAGCCGACTATGCATATAAAGACTCAAAATTTCACTAACACCCCAAAAATGACCAAAACTGATATTTTGGTCAATTTACAACCTAATCGATTCATACAAATTTCGAGGAATTGATTTGAGGGAGTGTTGTAAACTAGTTCAGGATGCCATATGACTTTGCACGAGACCATAAGAATCTTGTCTCTATTTGCGAACTTAGAGTGTAGATTACGAAACGGACAAGTTTCGTAGGGGGTTGTCTACAAAAACAAGCGTAGCTGATTTTGAGAACAACACGTTGGAACAATCTCCACGGTCGGCATTACAAAAACATACATAAAATTAGGTCTGGACCTAATATAGAAATTAGCTAAGGGAAAGATGTAAAGATGTATGCCAATCACGCCATGCTGTAGCTGGGACTCAACCATAATTCTTCACACCACGACACACTTCCACAAACTTCAAGGCATCTCCGCAATTAGTGAAATCAACCAAGTCAGCCAAGACTGGTGAGAACACTAGGTCTGCTAAGAACATTCTTCATCCACGATCCAATTAGCTCTTTGCAGACCAATTCAAAGGTAGGAACATGATCAGGAGACATCCACAAACACATTGTAATCACCAAGAACAACCACATGATCTCTAACCACTCTGTCAAGAAGATTCTTTAAACTAGAGCACAAGAACAACACTTTTAGCCACTGTCTTAAAGAAAGGATAGCTTGCAGACTGCCAAATCATGAACCATTGTAGTTGAGAGCACTTATCATCATTCCAAACTTAACTCTAGAATCATAGACCAAAATACTTCAATGTAGAGGAATGCGGAGCATAACACTTTCTCCCTGTCATCATCAAACATACAGGAAAAGTAGTTTTTACTCTGGTGAACATAACTTACTCAAATATTCACATTATAGGCTCAATCTTGGAATATAACATCTTTAGACAGACTTATAAATAACTTCCAATTCACAAACAAAGATATTTATTCTATAGGAAATGTGGAGCAATCTTCTAGACTGTTCTTTTGTATGCAATACACTATTTCCACTGCAACTCACTGTTTCTACCGAAGGAGCTAATTTTCTCAATATCCTGAAGATCAAGATCACTTCCATAAGTAAATACAAAGCATCTCACTTATTACAAGCAAGCAACAGAGTAAGAGCACAATTGACACCAATGACAACACATATATGTTGACATCAATGACAACACTGATGGCACATACTTGCAACAAACTTATCAATTCCTTGAATATTCATTAAAAACCTGTAGAGAGTTCTAAGGGGTCTATCAAGCATTGCAAACTAAGTATTATGATATTGTAAGGACTCCAATAGGATAGAAAAAGACCATGTGTAGAGAATGAGTCCTTGAACAAAGTTGTTTCCTAGTGTAGAGATCTTTGCATACCTATATAGAGTTTGCAAATCAAAGTAAAGTTTAAGCAGTGATGATTGTCAAAGAGTTAAAGAGATTATGAGATATTGAAGAACCTGTACATAGATTGTGGGTCATGGTTTGCATATCCTTTAAAGGACACTATCAAAAATAAAAATCTCTGTCAAACAACTAATGGGCCTATACAAATGTATCAAGTGAAAGTAGAGTACGCACAATAATGTGAGGCCTTGTTAGAAGTTTTGAAAAGCATTTAGGGGTCTATATAATTATATTTCTTGTGAAGATTTATACACGACTATTATACTTTAAATAAGAGTTTGTGAAGCATGAAGGTATTTGCAAGTTTATAAGTTCTTTATAAGTCCTATGAAGAGGTCTACATATGTTATAGGTGTGTTTCTAAGATCCACAGACCTGCACTATCATTAGAAAGTTTGCATATGCATGGGAAGGTCTATCAAACTTTTGTATAATCCCTAAATAAACCCACATAGTCTTGAGTAAAATTTATTAAATCCTAAAAGCCTTATCCAAATGCTGAAAACCCTGTTTGGTATTAGAGGGTCTATCCAAGTTTTGAAATCATTTTTAGACACTTATGAAATCACCATTATGATTGTAAAGAAATGTCAAGATCCTTGTGAAGTTCCAAAGTATCATGTATAGGTCTAAGAAGATTTCTACAAATCTGTGAAGGTGTTTGGAGGCCTCTGAGAAGATAGATATCAATAATGTTCATCACCCTAACAAGAAGATGAAAGAGAAGTTTAGAGAAGAGCACTAATGGGTTTTGAGAAAAGAATTTAAAGAGACAAAATAGTCTAAAGAGCATGCACAAGTGTGTCTTGAATCTGTCTAATAACCTAAAGGTCTGCATGAACATTTAAGACTTATACATGGATTTAAGAAGATCTATAAAGTGTTTGAAGGCATTTTTTAGAGTTGTCAAGGCATATTAAAGGTATGAGAATAGAAAGTAGAAGGATATGAAAGTAGGTATGTTGCAAGTATGGGCCTAACCGGTATTGTCATTGATGTCAACATACTCCTGTTGCATTGATGATAAAGATCCTAGCTAAGATGAAGATCAAAGGATGCGGTTCAAAGGGTTTTTAGATATGTGTCTTAAGATGATCCAATAAAGATTTCAGAGGTCCGCATGGAGATCTGAAGAAGTTATGACTACTTAAGTAAAACTGGTTCCAACAGGTGTTCAGAGGTGACAGAGTGACACAGATAGGTCCGGTGAGATCCGGAAATGCAATATCCCATTCTGTGGACTTGGTGGAGTGTTTAGGGAGTCAATGTGAAGTAACAACTCAATTGGTTCATGGTCTGGAGGTCCGCAAGCATCTATTCCATTATGATAGTGATGACATACTGTGTTCTTGAGGTTCTAGATGAACGAGAGAATGATTTCAGTAAATAGATGTAGTATGGATGTTCTTGATGATTCAGGCAAGCCTGTGGATGTCTTTGGATTGTGTCCTATTTGTGTTAAGGGGTCTGCATTAAAGTTTGAGCTCGTGATTGAAGAATAACCTCTGGATGATGGTGTTCTTTTCAACACAGGTCGATTGGATGAGTTACACATCCTGCAGATGATCTTGAAGATGTTATGTGATGATTGGTGTGTTCCTAGAAGGAGATTGAAGTCTCAGATCTATGTGGCTGACAGTGTGTTGATCCACATGAAGTCTTTTGTAATAAGTCATGTACTTTCTTTGTAATGTATGCCGACTTGGATGATAATTCCTAAGTCAATGTCTTGTATAAATAAGGAGTTGTTAAGTCATTCCAAAGTGTATCTTGAGATGATGAGTGTGTGGTAAAGAGCAGAGGAGTGAAAGGCAAAGCTGAAGTATTGGGCTTAAATGGAACTGATTCAAGCATGGTAAAGATGCTATTCTCCAGTTCAAGTATGTGATACTTATTATTTTGTAGATAGTGTGTCTCTTGTAGGTAGTGGGCCTCTTGTGAGTAGTGTGCTCAGGCAGTGAGCCCTAATTGGCATGTGCCATTTTGTTCTTTCTATTCTTCTAACAGAGAATACAATCTTGGGTTAATCACCCCATGGTTTTTCCCTTAACTGGGTTTTCCACGTCAAAATCTTGGTGTCTTATGTGTTGATGTGTTTCTGCTCTTGAGTTAATGCATTATGTTTCCATGATTGATTTACTATTATGCTGTTGAATTACAAAGTGGATTTAAGTGTTTAATAAAAAGAAGGTTTTGGACAACTGATTCACCCCCCCTCTCAGTTGTCTATCCTGAAGCTAACAAGGTAAACCCTGTAAAATCTATTGGAAAGTCTATCAAGTCTTATACATGTATATTGCAGGTCTCCTTAATACTATTTTATACCCATTCCAAATCTATGTTAGATCACCAGGACACTGTATCACCAATGTGCATGACTATTTGGAGGTTGTAGGATGTTATGAGGATTCTATAACAAGAGGTACAAATTTTCAAGCCCTCACAGGTCAAAGAAGCTAAAAAGAAATTCTATAAGCCTTGTATAGGTTTGGTCAAGTACATAGGTTTTATACTACTCATGAAGGGTTTATGTAGAGCATAAACAGACCTATTAATAACCTATAAAGGAATTGAAGACTATAATTAAGAGGAGGAGAAGGTCTTAACTATTAAACCAAATAGAAGTCTAGTGTTAGAATACAACCCATCTGAATGCTCCTTGTTGAGTGAAACAACTCACAAAGGAAACTAAGAATCACTTTTATAACTTGCAATAGATAGTGCGATCTTCCAACAATGCCCAGTAGTTGAAGTGAAGTTATTTCCAAGTGTTGATGGAACCATGAAATGTTGTATCAGAATAATGCAACCAACAAATACCATAAAGGTGGCCAAGGTGGGACAAATTATCAAAATAGACTATTTTTGATCTGACTAGACTGAGTGTTGATATATGGGACTTTCCTTATATATATCTTTGCAACTGGATTTTGGTTGATGTTGAGTTTGCTAAACTGCTATAGTCTATCATTCTAAATATTTCTGAGTAGTAACCCTGCTATTAAAGATGCAATTCTTCCTTATAACCCCTCAAACAACCTTGGCACATCCCCTAATTCAATGAAACTTGTTCCTAGGCACTATGACCGGAGGGTAGGGTTCCTAAAACCTTGGTTTTGGGTAGCACCTAATACTCAACATTCACATGCCTTGCTATACCTGCACGACCTACACTAGAGTTTTATCAGCAAAAAATGGAATGAAAATTTTCTTTAATCACCTCCAACAGTCATCACTTCTTTACAAACCCTAGTGTTCCTAAACACATTGAAATACTAAACACATTGCATTTAACAATGGAATTGCTACATTTTGAATATCTCTAGATATAAAACATAAGTGTATGTCTAGAAATGTAAATATAAAACACATGACTCATAATCTAGACAACTCATGTAAACGTCTACACATGTCTATGAATGGATTGAGCCTCACTTTGTCTCAAGCCCTATCCTGATCCCTAACCTGAGCCTTGTCCTGATCCCTGACTCAATCCTTGTCCTAGTCCTTGACCCGATCCCTATCCTAAGTACATGAAAGTACATAAAATTTGAAAAATCTATCTATGAAATGTACATGTCTATATGTATGTACATATATAATGTTTAATATTAAATAATTTAATACTTGACATTTAAATTACCTGAAATCCACGGTCTAGATCATGTAGAGGATGAGTATGCATAGGAATTTGAATAGAAGCATGACCTGATCTTGGAACCTATATATGACATGTACATGCATATATGCATGTGTAAAGTTAGAAAACTTGTACTTGATATGTGTATGTAAAAAGTTAGATATATGTGCACTTAAATTGTATGTATGTGATAGGTGGTTTTTAAATACCTCATGATGATGTCTAGGATCACCAACATACTACAAATCTCCATATCTAGGTGGGAAAACATCAGCATGTGTCTAATATGTTGCAAGGTGTGCGCCCTTGGTCTCCTTGTACTGTACAGCATAGCGCTTGGGTTCATGACAAGGCTTAATCACCTCCTGTGGATTCATTTACTTTGGTGGTTGTATCGGGCATGAACAGGTTGATCTTTTGGTGCAATGACAACCGTCTTCCTAACAATTCGTATTAGAGCCTGGGTCATAGGTTCAAACCCCTTGCTTGCGTTGGGGGGATTGTTGCAAGGTGTGTGCCCTTGGTCTCCTTGTGTTGTGCAGCGTAATGCTTGGCTTCATGACAAGGCTTAACCACCTCCTGTGGATTCATTAACTCTGGCAGTTGTATTAGGCATTAACAGGTTGATATTTTGGTGCAATTGCAACCATCTTGCTAACATAATACACATGATTTCAATCAAGAGTTAGAGCTTAAACATGCGATTTAATTTATAAAATTAAATTTTATATATATATATATATATATATATATATGAATTTAGATTGTAATTTAAATAAATTACCTCAACTACACCATTGAGGACCCTCCCAATCCCACTGAGGTTAGAAGGATGGAGGGAGAATAAGAGACGTGTAGATGGTACAGTCTTAGTGCCAAAAAGAAGCCTACTATACTCACCTCCTATAATATCAGTTGTAGTAACCTCAACCTAATCTAGAACATGCTAAGAGGTGGAGCCTATAGGATGATCTAGAATAGGTTGAGGGGTTGAGCCTATAGGACCTATTGGAACATCTTGATGTCCCCCCAACCCTGTGAATCTACTTCACCATGGAGCATTGTTATCATACTTTTTAACTTCATCTGCACTTGTGGGAATAGAAGCAGGAACTTTGTAACTAGTCTTGACAGATTCCCAATACCACACCCTAGAGAGGTGACATAGACTTCCATCCTTAGCTTCCAAAAAGCATAATTGGTTCCATCAAACCTAGGTATCTTGCTGGATCCATTTTGTGCCATCCTGGACATTCCTCAAGTAGTTAAGCTTCCCTCAGAGGAACTTGGCCAATTGTTGAACACACTAAGATACTGAGAGGGGGGGTGAATCAGTATCAAAATAATCTTCAACTGTAACAACTTCAACTTATCCAGAGTAGATTAGAACTTTAAGCATCACACTATTAACATGAACATGAAAGATTAACACAATGCACATCAACACATAACATCAAATATACATGGAAAACCCTAGAAGGGAAAAAACACTGCGAGGATTAACTCACAATATATGAAGCTCAAATAACAACTTTGTTTTAGGGCTACAACCCAATGAAGCTACTACTCCATGAAAATTTTGATTTAGGGTCACTCTCAAGGAAGATACTACTCCCTAAAGACTTTGTTTTAGGGTCACTTCCAAGGAAGCTACTACTCCATGTATTGAGAACACACTTATAAAAGATTATAGTATGACATTCCTTCTACTATTTGAAAACTGACATTGAAATCCACACCTTTGATGATTGCAATTCTGCCTCTTCGCACTTTCTTCTAATGATCAGATCAATTAGGCATACTCTACACTTGATCACTATCACAAATATGTCTTCAAGATGAACCAGAACAACATCTACAACTTTCGCTATTTCTCCTTCAGTTGCACATCAAAATGCATTCATTCTACTCCTTATCTTGCTTATGAACCTTATCAATAAACTTGCAATCATGTCTCACCTCATTCAAATTGATTTACAATTTATACAAGATATTACATTGATTACATTGCTTTTCGGCTAGATTTAACATTAAAAATGTATTTACAGGTCGGCCAAACAACACACAACATGAAATGTGTAGAAGATAGGTCCTAAGTAAAACCACACGTTACACCAGCAGAAGACCCATGCCTTACAGACACCAACACAAGCTTAATCAGGTCCAAAACATCCTTCACAGCTTCAAACACCAAGGAATTACATCCACACACTCCGGTCATTTGAAAATAGGACAACTTTAAGCAAAAACACATGAACCATGAAGCATAACAGCCACATCAACTTGAAAACCTTGTGCGGTACAGCAAACAAGAAAGATCTTCATGAAAACTCTTCCAAATGAGTCCACATGACTCATACAGCATCTCCAAACACTCCTTTGCCACCACACATCAAAGAATTATGCCACACAACTTCAATCATGAACTCTAAGAATAATCTGTCATCCGAAACACATTGCAATATGCTGTCATTTGAAAAACTAAGTTGCGGACCACCAAAGACCTTGAAACTGCAAGGAAGCATGTAATACACATCCATAAACATGTCCTCAAAACCTCAAGGGAAATCATTCATTTTCAGAGGAATGCGGAGCATTCCAACAGGCCTTCAACACTAGCTTACTCTTCAAACACTAGGAAGAAGGATAAGTTCTTCAAAAGGAAGCTCAAAGAATCTATTTTCATCAGGTATAATTCCACCAACCTGAACCAAGATGAGGGTTGGAATTTGAGCCACACTTGGAACCCTTTATTAAATTCCCTCCATGGTTATCTTCCTTTCCTTAAACCACCTTGATCTTGCTCCGTGTCTCTCTCATAGTTCTTTCTATACCCCTTCCTTCCTATCTTTATGATCTTCTTCTCCCTCCCTTGCACTCGCTCTCTTCTTCTAACCTTTCCCCTTACCATCCCATCTTAATCTTTCCTCGCTCCCTATCTCCCCTCTTCCCCCTCCTCGTTCCCCTCGTCATTGCCATCCTCTCCCACCTTGGTCCCTCTACCTCTAATGCCTCCTAATTCCCCTGTCCATCGTCTTTCTCTTGTCAGATCTTCTTGGTTAAGTGGGTTCTTCCTCTAGCCTTAGGTCCTCTTTTTGTTTCTTTTCTCTCCTGCTTCTTTATTTATTATTTTATTTTTAATTTTGACTTCATCACTTTCTTTCTTTCTCCTTCTATTTTTATTGTTTCAATTCTAGCTCCTTTGTTTTTATTTATTTCTATTTCTTATTTTTATCTCTCAATTTTTTCTTTCATTTTCTTTATACTTCTTTCATTCTCCTCTAGCACTATTATTTCTTCTACTCTTACTCCTTGTCCTTCTATTTTATTTTTGTTTTTTTCTTCTTTTCAATTTAATTTTCTTTACCTTTTTTCCTTTTTGGATTTTTGTTTTATTTTATTTTATTCTTTATTAATTACATCTTTTAACTTCCCTTGTCTTGACTTTTTCCTTTACTTCCTATTTCTTCTCTCTCCTTTATTCTGGTTTTTATCTTGCTTTTTAATCCTTTTATTTTTTGGTAGTTTTTTACTCTCTTATCTTGTAACCCGTGTCAACTTCTTTCCTCTCTCTTTTTATAGAACTTGATCTGTAGTTTACTTCAGTTCATTCTCTTTTTCTCATCCTAATGATGGACCACATAGTGTGATCTGAAACGTCTTTTGATGTAAAAAAAGCTACACATAGTTTTAACCAGAAGCTTTTCAATTCATGTCATGGATTGTGGAAAGACCATGTCTTCAACCACTAGCTTACTCTGTTAGAACACATGCTGGTACTCTATCATGCATAACTTTCACAGTGGAAAGGAAAAATGATCTAAAAACTTGGAATTATCACCTTTGCTGCATCCTAAACACAGTTCTAGAACCACATGGTTATATTTGTAAATGCAGAGGAATGGAGAGCATTCTGTTGTCCTACACATAACACCTTCACAAAGATAATACTGTCTTCAACCTGTCAACAACAAAACACTCTTCCGGTAATCCAATCATCATAGAACTTGGAACATACATGCTTCAGGCCATCAATAACATCAACAATACATTTGATCATCTTTGTGCTTCTAATTCCCATATTAATATGAACTACATGTTCTCTCTTCTCTTGTTGGATGAAACATGACATCTGGGTAAGTGCAAGAAGATGGGGGGCCAAAAAGGGGTCTTAAGTGGCCACTTTTTTTTTTCTTCTGAAATCAGGAAATACTAGCCTTGGATGAGAAATTGAGCATAGTTACACTCAAAATTTGGAGATTCAACCAAAACAATGTTTGTAGTGCTCCGAGTCTACTTTCTAAACTACTATTTTTTTTTGAAAATGGCATAGATTAAGGGGTTCAAAAGAGGGAGCCACAGAAATTGGTGTTGTTTCTGTCAAAAAAACATAACATGGCATGTTTTGTGGCTCCCTCAAAAGGTCAACTTTTTTTTGGTATTTTTAAAATCGCTTCAGTGAGAAATTAGCTAATAGCATGTAGTTTATGTCCAATTTTTTTGATAATTTTTTGATGAATATTTGATTTTGTACTAATTTTCAAAGTGGACACATCCTAAAAAATAGAATTTTGGCCGTGCTACCCCTATAAATTTTGAAAACTAATTGAAAAACATTTTTTTTTATTTTTAATATTTGTAGAATGGAGTCCAGTTTCTAAATATGTAATTTTTTTGAAATTTCAATGAATAGTTAATTTTCAATGAAAAAAAGACCAAATAATGGTTTTTGCCCAAAAACGGACACACAAACAAAACAAATTAAAGATGAAAGGTTTAACATTGTTAAAATGTGAAAAAAATAATATCGTTAAATAGCTAAGAGAAAGCCTAACATTACCCAGGTGTTTGATTTGTTCAACGTTGAAACACGTGCAAATTTGAGGGTTAGCACGAATGAAATTATTGGAAATATTGAAGAATCTGGAAAAACACGTCTGTGATTGTTCAAAAGGCACTCCAAGCCTTTGGGTTGGAAATCCAAAGAAAATCCCAAGCCCAAGGCTTGGGATTCCCAAAGCAAGACATAACGCGAGCGTGTTATAACGCGCTTGCGTTATGTTTTGCTTTACATTTTTCCTTTTTCGCAAGTTTGTTGTGTCATGTTTGACATAACGCGAGCACGTTATAACGCACTCGCGTTATGTTCCCCTTAATTTTTTTTATGTTCAAGGCTATTAATCATGTATGTATGTATGTATGCCTATATGTATGTATGCATGTATCTATGTATGCCTATATGTATGTATGTATGTATCTATGTATGCCAATATGTATGTATGTATGTATCTATGTATGCCTATATGTATGTATGTATGTATCTATGTATGCCAATATGTATGTATGTATGTATCTATGTATGCCAATATGTATGTATGTATGTATCTATGTATGCCTATATGTATGTATGTATGTATCTATGTATGCCTATATGTATGTATGTATAGTGTTGAGGGTAGAGGAGGGTAGAATGGGAGTGACCCAGATAGGGGAGAAGAGGGGTGGATAAGGATTGAGTGATTAAGGTTTAAGGTTGAGAGTTGAGCATTTAGGGATAGGATTTAGAGTTTAGGTATAAGAGATTAGAGTTTAGGACCTTGAGGGATTAGGGTTTAGGGTTGAGGCTTTAGGGATAGCGTTTAGGGTTAAGGGTCGAGGGATTAGGTTTAAGGTAGAGTGTTGAGGGTAGAGGGATTAGGGATTAGGGTTTAGGGTTGAGGCTTTAGGGATAGCATTTAGGGTTAAGGGTCGAGGGATTAGGTTTAAGGTAGAGTGTCGAGGGTAGAGGGATTAGGGATAGGGTTTAGGGTTGAAGGTTTAATGATTTAGGGTTGAGGCTTTAGGGATGAGGGTTAAGGGATTAGGGTTTAAGATATAGTATCGAGTGTTGAGTGTGTAGGGATAGGTTTTAGGGTTCAACTTTTAAGGGTTAAGGGTCGAGGGATCAGAGTTAAGGGTTGAGGGATTAGGATTTGATGTTGAGGGTTGAGTACATTGAGGTTCAAGGGTTAAGGGTTTCGGTGAGGGTCGAGGGATTAGGGTTAAGGGATAGGGTTGGAGGGTTTAGGGATAAGGGATTAGGGTTTAAGGTATAGTATCGAACCCATTGAGGGTCTAGGAATAGGGATAGTGTTTAGGGTTTAGGGATGAGGGATTAGAGTTAAGGGATGACAGATGACAAATTACGGATGAGGGATTAGGGTTTAGGGTTAGGGTTGAGGGATTAGGGTTTAAGGTATAGTGTTGAGGGTTTAGGGATAGGGTTTAGGGTTGAGGGATTAGAGTGAAGGGTTGAGGGATTAGGATTTGACGTTGAGGGTTGAGGGTATAGGGTTTAGGGTTTAGGGATAGGGTTGAGGGTCGAGGGATCAGAGTTAAGGGTTGAGGGATTAGGGTTTGACGTTTAGGGTTGAGGGTTGAGGTTCGAGGGTCAAGGGTTTAGGGATAGGGTTGAGGGTCAAGGGATTAGGGATAGGGTTGGAGGGTTTAGGGATAAGGAATTAGGGTTTAAGGTATAGTATTGAGTCTGTTGAGGGTTTAGGAATAGGGATAGCATTTAGGGTTTAGGGATGAGGGATTAGAGTTGAGGGATGATGGACTAGGGTTGAGGGATTAGGGTTTAGGGATAAGGTTTAGGGTTGAGGGTTGAGGGATTAGGGTTTAAGGTATAGTGTTGAGCGTTGAGGGTTTAGGGTTCACAGATTAGCATTTAATGTCGAGGTTAGGGTTAGAGTGTCAAGGGTAGAGGGATTAGGGATAGGGTTTAGGGTTGAAGGTTTAAGGATTGAGGGTTGAGGCTTTAGGGATGAGGGTTTAAGGCTTAAGATATAGTGTCAAGTGTTGAGGGTATAGGGATAGGGTTTAAGTTTTAAGGGTTAAGGGTTGAGGGATAGGGATTAGGGTTTAAGGTATAGTGCTGGGGTGTGTGCAAGAAGTTGTGTCCACTTATTGGCCAAAAAGTGGAAGTGTTTTCCCTGATTTTTAGAATTTGTCACATTTGACCTAAAAATTTGAAGCACTTAAAGGTGGAATCTTGGAAAAAATCACTAAATATGAAAATGTAGTACTCGGAGTCTAGTTTCCAAATATGTAATTGTTTTCAATACCTAGATGATAGAAATTGATTTTGAATAGGTGTTTCTAAAAACCACTGTTTAAAAGTCACTTTTTTTTACTATACCATGTACGTGTACGTCATCCATATTTTGACCTAAATAATCATATTTTTCAAAATCCTTTTGGGGAAAGATTTGTAACTCATTGAAGCACGTTTTGCATATTTTTTTGTAATTTTTTATTGAATATTTTTTTTATTAATTTTTTATTGGCCATTTTTGGTCTTTTAAAAAATCATCGTGTAAGTCACACATAAGATGACCTAAACTTAACATTTTTTGAATTTTTTTTAAATTGAAAATAATTGTCTAAAGTATGTTTTCCTACAATTTTTTTTACAAAAAAATATGTTAATAAAAAGTTATTAAAATACTAAAAAGCCCTAATAATTCAAGTTTATAGACCTATTTCATCAGAAATTGATTAAAAAATAGAAAAATTAATCAAATTGTAAAAAATATTACATATTTGGAATCTACACTATCTCATCTATAATGGGTTTTAATTTTGTTAAAATATTCTACAAAATAGACCTTCAGATATATGCTCAAAGTCACTATTTTGTTGTGACATTGACAGGACCTTCAAGGACCTTCAAGTTGTAGGTCAAACTAGGTCTAGACGTCAGGTTCAGGTCCCCAAAGCATTTCCTAAACCAGGTTACAAAGCAAAACCCAAGCTTAAAATTCAAATTTTAAATAACGGGATCCCGTTTCATAAAAGGTTAATATTTTAACCTTTATGAAACGAGATCCCGTTTCATAAAAGGTTAAAATATTAACCTTTTATAAAACTCAAAATGGGATCCCGTTTCTTCAAAACGAAATCCTGCTTTTGGCTTGGGATCCCGAAGCAAAATGGGATCCCGTTTCATAAAAAGCGGGATCCCGTTTTGGTTAACCTGATTTCAGATTTTTTTCTAACTCTGAAACTTCCACCTTAAGTGGACACAACTTCTTGCATTTACCCGTTGACAGTTGATGGTTTAGGGATAGGGTTTAGGTTTGAGGGATTAGGGTTTAGGGTTGATGAATTAGGGTTTAATGTTGAGAGATGAGGGTTAAGGGTTGAGGGTTGAAGGTTGAGGGTTGAGGTTGAGGGATAGGGTTAATGGTCAAGGGATTAGAGTTAAATAAGAGTGTCGAGAGTAAAGGGATCAGGGTTTAAGGTATAGTATCGAGCTCGTTGAGGGTCTAGGAATAGGGATAGCATTTAGGGTTTAGGGATGAGGGATTAGAGTTGAGGGATTAGGGTTTAGGGATGAGGGATTAGAGTGAAGGGTTGACGGATTAGGATTTGACGTTGAGGGTTGAGGGTTTAGGGTTTAGGGTTTAGAGATAGGTTGTGGGTCGAGGGATTAGAGTTAAGAGTTGAGGGATTAGGGTTTGACGTTGAGGGTTGAGGGTTGAGGTTTGAGGGTCAAGGGTTTAGGGATAGGGTTGAGGGTCGAGGGATTAGGGTTAAAGTAGAGTGTGGAGGGTATAAGGATTAGGGATAGGGTTGGAGGGTTTAGGGATAAGGGATTAGGGTTTAAGGTATAGTATCGATTCTGTTGAGGGTTTAGGAATAGGGATAGTATTTAGGGTTTAGGGATGAGGGATTAGAGTTGAGGGATTATGGATTAGGGTTGAGAGTTGAGGGATTAGGGTTTAGGGTTGAGGGTTGAGGGATTAGGGTTTAAGGTATAGTGTTGAGGGTTTAGGGATTGGGTTCAGGGTTGAGTGATTAGAGTGAAGGGTTGAGGTATTAGGATTTGACATTGAGGGTTGAGGGTTTAGGGTTTAGGGTTTAGGGATAGGGTTGAGGGTCGAGGGATTAGAGTTAAGGGTTGAGGGATTAGGGTTTGACATTGAGGGTTGAGGGTTGAGGTTCGAGGGTCAAGGGTTTAGGGATAGCGTTGAGGGTCGAGGGATTAGGGTTAAAGTAGAGTGTGGAGGGTATAACGATTAGGGATAGGGTTAGAGGGTTTAGGGATAAGAGATTAGTGTTTAAGGTATAGTATCGAGTTTGTTGAGGGTTTAGGAATAGGGATAGCATTTAGGGTTTAGGGATGAGGGATTAGAGTTGAGGGATGACGGATTAGGGTTGAGGGTTGAGGGATTAGGATTTAGGGATAAGGTTTAGGGTTGAGGGTTGAGGGATTAGGGTTTAAGGTATAGTGTTGAGGGTTAGGGATTAGGTTTAGGGTTGAGGGATTAGAGTGAAGGGTTGAGGGATTACGATTTGACGTTGAGGGTTGAGGGTTTAGCGTTTAGGGTTTAGGGATAGGGTTGAGGGTCGAGGGATTAGAGTTAAGGGTTGAGGGATTAGGGTTTGACATTGAGGGTTGAGGGTTGAGGTTCGAGGGTCAAGGGTTTAGGGATAGGGTTGAGGGTTGAGGGATTAGGGTTAAAGTAGAGTGTTGAGGGTATAAGGATTAGGGATAGGGTTGGAGGGTTTAGGGATAAGGGATTACGGTTTAAGGTATAGTATCGAGTCTATTGAGGGTTTAGGAATAGGGATAGCATTTAGGGTTTAGGGATGAGGGATTAGAGTTGAGGGATGACGGATTAGGGTTGAGGGTTGAGGGATTAGGGTTTAGGGATAAGGTTTAGGGTTGAGGGTTGAGGGATTAGGGTTTAAGGTATAGTGTTGAGGGTTTAGGGATCGGGTTTAGGGTTGAGGGATTAGAGTGAAGGGTTGAGGGATTAGGATTTGATGTTGAGGGTTGAGGGTTTAGGGTTTAGGGTTTAGGGATAGGGTTGAGGGTCGAGGGATTAGAGTTCTGGGTTGAGGGATTAGGGTTTGACGTTGAGGGTTGAGGGTTGAGGTTCGAGGGTCAAGGGTTTAGGGATAGGGTTGAGGGTCGAGGGATTAGGGTTAAAGTAGAGTGTGGAGGGTATAAGAATTAGGGATAGGGTTGGAGGGTTTAGGGTATAGTGTTGATGGTTGATAGTTTAGGGATAGGGTTTAGGTTTGAGGGATTAGGGTTTAGGGCTAATGAATTAGGGTTTAATGTTGAGAGTTGAGGGTTAAGGCTTGAGGCTTGAGGGTTTAGGTTGAGGGATAGGGTTAATGGTCAAGGGATTAGGGTTAAATAGGAGTGTCGAGGGTAGAGGGATGAGGGTTTAAGGTATAGTATCGAGTCTGATCAGAGTGGTTTAGGAATAGGGATAGCATTTAGGGTTTAGGGATGAGGGATTAGAGTTGAGGGATGACGGATTAGGGTTTAGGGTTGAGGGATTACGGTTTAGGGATAAGGTTTAGGGTTGAGGGATTAGGGTTTAAGGTATAATGTTGAGGGTTTCTTTTGTCAAATTTAGATTTATGGGTTTGATTATATTGATTACCTCTCTAGTTTTGGGGTGTGAATGTTTTGGAATCAATCAGGAAGTCTTCAAGAGACTTTGTGCAAGTGGATTGGAAATCACTTGACAGAACCCCTGCTATTTATGCTTGCATAAGGATTTATCACAAACTAGAACTTCTGCTTCCAAAGAAGATCTGTCTTTCTTCCTTGATGGGCATTTTCTATCAAGAACTTGATTATGAGGGCTTGCCCCTTCATTGTTATGCCTATCATATGGTGGAGCATCTGGCAAGCTCTTGTAGCAAACAGGAAAAGTTCTCCCTCAAAAACCTTGTGGTCATTCAAGTCTAAAGGGGAAGGTTTGGAAAGAGATGTGATCAATGCAAAGGATGTGATCAATCTATAGCAGAACAAAACACGAGCGCGTTATAACGTGCTCGCATTTTGTCTTGCTATTGAAATGGTAAAAAAGTGTTGACCCCCGTGATCCAGGTCCACATGCTCTATTTTTTTACTGATTCTATGCGTGCTCCGACAAAAAAGAAGTGCTTTCATGCTGTTGGGAAGTTCACATGCACATTTGACACATTGTACCATCTTTGCATGATCTTTCCACCACCTTTTCTACTTTTCCAACTTGAGTAGGAGGAAATAACATAGTTTTCACACCAAGTTTGATATATATCTATTCAAATTTCAATTTTTGTAGTGTTGCAATGTTAATTGTGATTCAATTTTAGGAATTTAACATTATAGATTGGTTAATAGTATTGTTGTTGGTAATTATATTTGAGTGTTATTCAATTTAACATTGAAAAGGAAGTAAGTGGTGAAAAACTCAAATTGTTGAGGAGTTTGATGCAAGAAGAAAAAAATACTACATAATTGGGTACTCTCTCCATTCGAATCTTCATTTTTTAGGTATGTCAAGTTTTTACATGCATGTTCTTTACATTTTCCTTATTTCGGATTGAATTACTTTATCATGCTTTATCATACATGTTTAAAATAGACACATTCCCAATCAAGAAAGCAACCTAGAATCTCACATGATGCCATGTATATTTTCTACACTTGGGCTCTTTAATAATTATGTGTAATAAACAGACCTTAACATACCATGATGTCAAACTATACAAGAATAAATCCTTACAACATAATAAAAATACAATCCCACTATTATCTTGTATTCATTTCTTAGGAACTAATATTGGTCTCTTTATCATGCTACAGACAAATTCTCCGTCATGCCGAGGAAATGATCAAGAATTAAACCAACACAGGAAGAGATAGAAGCTAAGAATGCAAAGAAAGCAGTGGCTATGAGGGAACTTCATGAGAAGAGGAAATTGGACACGATAAATGAAGACATACCAATTGAAGAGGAACCACAACCATCACAGAGAGTATTGGTGGCACAAAGAGAACGAATGTAAAAACTTTGCGGTATGAGAGATTTGACTACCATAGTTGGAGACACGTCCTCTACCACAAGTCAACATGTAGGGACACCATCTACCACATCTCAAGTTGAGAGTACATCATCACTCACATGTGATGAAGGAGGTACGCCATCATTCCCACCTCAACCTCAAGGTATGTCATCTATTCCATCTTCAATCGAACGTATGCCATCTAACCCATCTCATTTAAATATTGATGAAATTCCTAATGTTGAGATGAATTTACCTAACTTAACACCACCTAGAATTTTGCATAGAAAGCCAAATTATTTGATTGATATTGATGAGAATATTTTGCAGCCAATGGAAGGTAAGATTCTAAAACACACTTGTAGAAGATATGCTAATAAGATTTGGAGATTGTTCTTTGAAAAGTTAAATGAGACTGCAAGATGTCAACTATTTGTTAAAATGATGCGAAGTATAAAGTATAGGTCTATCATGAAGATTCTTGGGTTGAGAACATCAGAGGCTTCAAGTGAAAAATCTATTGTTAAGAATCTAATGAGTGCATATGAGAGTGTGGGTAACACCTCACGCACAAAAGATAGTAATGCAACACGGTGTGTGATTACATCGACTATATTAAGTAGTCAAACAAGGAAAGCTCGTCTCATTAGAAAGATGAGTCAACAATTGAGAATTAATAGGAAAACTTTATCAAGAGCCGTTGGAAGACGCTAAAGAATTAAGGACACTAATGCCAATGAATTATGGGCGTTCTTGGGGAGACTACCACGAAAAGATAAACTAATTGTTGAAGCATTGAGATCACTAATTGAAGACTTTTGGAAGAATTACACAAGGGTATCTCCAAATCAAAGGGATGTGGTAAGAAGGAGAATTGGTAGTCAGAACCGTGAGCCACATCCAAAGTATTTTTTGGATGAGACTCAAACACAGTTTTATGGTAAATTTCTAGAGTAGTATCCTCAAATTAAAATTTGTCAAAGGTATTTTAAAATGCTAAAACCTTTCTATGTTAAGATAAATCACACACGCACTACTTGTTGTTGTAGATTACATATTGAATTTTCTAACCATTTTGATGCTTATAGGTCTATATGTTTAGATATGCATACTAACAATGATTTGCAGGGTTGTGCCATATGTGCCCCACCAACATCTTCAAGAGACTTCATATCAAGAATTTTATGTGAAAGAGAGGAAGGTCAAATATTCTACAAGAAATTATGCTTGGATGGCACATGTCATCGTTGCGGTGGCTTGCAACATTTGCCAATATGTGAACATATGGAAAGAACACATGCGGTTGGAAACGAACTAGTAGAGTTTGGCAAGTATAAAACAGTGGCATACAATACAAAAGATGGTAAAGAAGCAAAGAGGTGTGAATTGGTTATTGAAAAGATTCTAGTGTATTAGTTTATGCCTATATTTTGTGACAGCGTACTGTATGAGTATGCAAGACATGCCCATAGAGCTCGATGGTTAGACTTGCAATTAAAGTTATGCAAGGACACATTTCCAGTTGGTAGCATTGTTTCAGTCGTCGACTTTGTAGAGAACTACAGTCTACAGCCACAGCGTGAGGTGTAATCACAATATTACAACTCCACATAGGTTTCTATATTTGTGCACATCGCATTCATTCATGCGAATGAAAGTACATAGGATGACAGGAAGATCATAAGGGAGTATAATTTATTTATTAGTGATGATCGCACACATTCTATGGAGTTCGTGCAAGGTTGCTTTCAGGTGTTCTACAATGATTTGGCTAGAAGGGGCATATCGTTTAGTCAGCATATCATATGGTTAGATAACTGTGCATCACAATTCAAGAACTCGTAGAATTTCTATTGGCTGAGTAGGAGGCATAATTTTACAGGTATTCAGCATATGTGGAACTTTTGTGAGGCCGGGCATGGAAAGGGGGAGCATGATGGTGCAAGAGCATGTATCAAAAGAGCCATAGCACGAGAAGAGTTAAAGTATAAAGACAATGCAAAGTTGATAGATACAAAATCAATTATCAAGTGGTGTAATGCTTCCATGGGTCCAGGTAATGAAGGTAAGTCTTCAGTTCGTAGATTTTTTTGGTTGATAGATGATACTAACATTGCACCATATAAGGATTATTGTACACTGACAGGATCAAATGAGATGCACTCTTTCAGAAACTCAATTGCAGGTTCATGGAGTATCCATACACAAAAGATGTCATGCTTTTGTTCTTCCTATACAATTCAAGTCTGGGATGAGTGCAAGTAAAAGGAGTGGGTTGATGAATGGAATTTAAGTTATCTTAGCCCACTTGACACGTATCGACCCCCGACGGCACTGGAACTAACACAGATGGAATCATCAATTGACTTTGACCACATATCAGATTTAGTTCAACCAGGTAATATAGGGCACGTATATGCATCTAATTTCATCTAGTTCAACCAGGTAATGTCATCTTACTTTGTAGTGTTTTTGTAATGTTGACTAATTTCATCTAATTTGCTACACATATCAATGTAGGGCACGTATATGCAATTATTGCAGATGAAGATAATGAAGAGGGAATAGATTATTACTTATGTCATTATGTTGAGGCCAAAAAGAAATTGGAGGCCCCAGTTACGGATGGAGAAAACATCGAATACCCTACAGGCTCAGTGGTTATTACTAGAACATGGCTTAGAAGGTACCCACATAAGAGTGATAATATTTGGCTATTTCAGGACTTTGACACACATCGGAAGATTCTTCATTACTCGAACCTTGTCGTGGCATCCAATGTTCATTTGATAAAGTATCGGGGTAGACCTTTGAACAAAATCTTGTGGAAGGTGCGTGAGTCTGACCATGAAGCAATACTTGACACAATAAAGAGTAGAGTAGACCCGAATGGTTCATTGGATTCATTTGTAAGTATTCACATTGATTTTGTAAAGTCATGTTACATTGAGTTGTAAGTATGCACATTAATTTGTATGCACATATACACATTTTTAGATCATGTTATGCATTTTTGGTGTCCTGCTCCTGATGCGACCAAACTCATAACTCACCCTACTTCCTCTAGACACCATTTGATGATCTCTCCAACACTCTGGATCCAGGGCGTCCAATCATGATGATGACCTATATACCATTCTCCCAAGGTGCTCATAATGAATGAAAAGAAAACCAAGGGCACCCAAGCTTAATAGACTTATTTCTTTCAATTTTGATGATCCAAACTCTTACAAAATGACATCCACTTTCATGCCTTTAGATCTTCCTTCACATGCAGGGCACCAAATCAGTTGAAAAATCTACATAAGGGCACGAAAATGGATGAAAGGAGACATGAAATGCACCTTAGGACTCCATGCTAAGGTTTGAGCCATTAAAGTCTCTTGATATTAGGCGCTCATGATGATGAAACTTAGAGCTTTTTCCTTTTGTATGCACTCATCTAAGATGTTTGAATGATAAGGAGAGCCTTGACCTCTATAATGTACATTGGCCACCAAAATCAAGGTGATTTTAAGTCACTTTGAGTCATTTGGGGTTAGTTTGAGTCTTTGAGTCATGTTGCAAAAATGTGTCAATGTTGTCAAGTTGCACAAAGCAACTTTTGCATTTTTGGTGTCCTACTCGTGATGCAACCAAACTGACTATTCCAACGCATCTAGGTGGGTACATTTACGCTAGGCATGGTCCTATTTTTCACCCAAACATGTCGAAACAGTCCGAGCTACATTGTACCGACGATATCCCTGAAGAGTCCAAAGTGCAAAAAGGCAACAATCTTTGACGAGATGTTACTCAAAAAATGTGTCACTTAGAAACATTCCGTCTAAGGGAACACGATCATGTAGAGTGTCTCTATAATAACCTCTCTCAATTTTTTTATCTCTGAGGCATTTGCTTGTGGTGAAAGGTTTTCTGCTGCCCCAAAAATTGTCAGAAGGAGGCAGTGTAAAGTTACAAAGGGGTGTAACTTTCGTCCTGCTCCTGATGCGACCAAACTGACTATTCCAATGAGTCCAGGTGGGTACAGTTATGCTAGGCATGGTCCTATTTTTCACCCAAACATGTCGAAATAGTCTGAGCTACATTGTACCCACAATATCCCTAAAGAGTCCAAAGTGCAAAAAGGTAGCAATCTTTGACGAGATGTTACTCGAAAACTATGTCACTTAGAAACATTCCATCTGAGGCAATGTGATCACGTAGAGTACCTCTACAATAACCTCTCTCAATTTTTATATCTCTGAGATATTTGCCTGTGGTGAAAGGTTTTTTGCTGCCCCAAAAATCGTTAGGAGGCAGTGTAAAGTTGCAAAGGGGTGTAACTTTCATCCTGGTCCTGATGTGACCAAACTGACTATTCCAACGTGTCCAGATGGGCACATTTACGCTAAGCATGGTCCTGTTTTTCACCCAAACATGTCGAAATAGTCCAAGCTACATTGTACCCACGATATCCCTAAAGAGTCCAAAGTGCAAAAAGGTAGCAATCTTTGACGAGATGTTACTTGAAAACTATCACTTAGAAATATTTTGTCTGAGGTAATGTGATCACGTACAGTGCCTCTACAATAACCTGTCTCAGTTTTTTATATCTCTGAGATATTTGCCCGTGGTGAAAGGTTTTCTGCTGCCCCAAAAATTGTCAGAAGGAGGCAGTGTAAAGTTGCAAAGGGGTGTAACTTTTGTCCTGCTCCTGATGCAACCAAACTGACTATTCCAACACGTCCTAATGGGTTCATTTACGCTAGACATGGTCCTATTTTTCACCCAAACATGTCGAAATAGTTTGAGCTACATTGTACCGACGATATCCCTTAAGAGTCCAAAGTGTAAAAAGGTAGTAATCTTTGACGAGATGTTACTCAAAAACCGTGTCACTTAGAAATATTTTGTTTGAGGCAACACGATCACGTAGAGTGCCTCTACAATAACCTCTCTTAGTTTTTTATATCTCTGAGACATTTGCCCGTGGTGAAAGGTTTTTGCTGCCCCAAAAATCGTCAGAAGGAGGCAGTGTATTAAGTCAGGATGAAAGCCTATTCACTCTAGGCGCCAATCTCAAGTTGCACAATCATGAATGGGTGCCTAGAGCAATAAGGCGCTACATCATGGTTCCAGGACCTTCAAATGGCGCCCAAACATGTAGGAGGAATTTTCAAGGAGCCAGAATGTTTTTGAAACTCTAAGGAACTAGTCCAAAGACTCTATGGCACCATCTTAATGAGCGCCTAAGTTTGAATTGATCTTGTGATTGAAAGTTTGGTGATGTATTGGTGCGAGATGATCTTCAGTTGAAGCAATCTAAGTTCCAGGAAGGGTTTAGAAGTTATCAACCTCTTCACTAAGTTAGGCACACTTTACAAGCTTTCTTACCCAAGAGTTGCACCTCATTAAGACAAGGCGCATCTTAACCTCTGGGACTTTTCCAAAGAAGCGCTTCAGTTTATTAGCACCTTTGGACCTTGTTTTGCATTCTGAAAGAGAAGGCGCACTTTGGAGGCATTTCTAACCCAGATTGACGCCTAGGTATAGTCATCTCTCTGGAGCATTACAATGTGTTTTAAAATGAAGGAGGACATTTCATAAGTTGGGGAATTGATCACTGAAGACCTTGGAGTGTTTGAATTACTCTAAGCAAGAAGGTGCATTTCCATGGAGTAGCATACTCTAGATAGCGCCTAATTCCATCAAGGTGTAATTCCACCCTCACTTTGGTGCCTATCATCAAGAAGGGGCATTGGGCATTCCTTGAACAGTTCTAAGCATTTAAATTTCATGAAATCACCAAGGAATGTTGGGCGCCATGTGTATCCTCAACAAACTTGAGTTTGTGCCTAGACAAGTTGGCGCTTATTCATGTTTTAACTTCCCTCTTGAAGCGCCTAACTTGGGAAAAAGTTATCTTGTTGTTAGTCAAGTGTTTGATGTGTTTTGGAGACTCCAAAAGACTTCCTCTTGCTAGGCGCTCTTCTTGGCAACTACAACCTTCAACTAGCGCCTAGATTCTGAAGAAAACACTTAGACTTCAATTTTCATGCACTTAGACTTCAACGCGCCAAAACTAGTAGGAAAATATTTGGGGAGAAACCACGCTGATAAAAGTTGGGTAAATTTAACCTTCGAGTCTGATTAGGCTCCATATAACAATAATATTTATATCATGTTGCAAGTATGAGGTGAGCCATTGTTGTCATTGATGTCAACATACTCATACTGCATTGACAAGAAGGATTTGATGAGCTTTGTGCTGAGGATATTGAGAAAATTAGCCTCAGTCAGGAACAGTGAAGAACAGTGATGAGAAGAAGGTAAATATACTGTATAGGATGAGAACCGGAGGATGCGGATTAAAGGGTTAGTAGATATGAGTCTTGAGATGCTACAGTTAAGATTTCAGAGGTCCGCATGAAGATCTGAAGGAGTTATGGCTGCCGGTATAGAACCGGGTCCGGCAAGTATCCGGAGGTGACAGAGGATCACAAAAAGGTCCGGTGAGGTCCGGAATTGTATTATCATAATCTGCGGATTGGAAGGAGTGTTTTAGATGTCCTTGTGATGTGTCATCCTGATTTGTGTGTGATTTGGAGGTCCGGAAGTACCTCCTGCATTATGACAGTGGCGACAGACTGTGTTCTTGAAGTTCCGGATGAGGAAGACAAGAGATTCCAGTAAGCAGAGGAAGTGCGGATGTATCCGGACATTCAGACAGACTTGTGAAGGCTCTTGAATCATGTTTAGGTTGTGTTGTTGGTCCGCATTGATGGTAGAGCCCGGAATTGAAGTTATTCTTCCGGATGAAGTTATTGCTCTGTTTAGCCGACCGGATGAGTTGTTCATCCTGCGAATGTTCTTGTGATAGCCGACCGGATGTGTTATTCATCTTGCGGATACTCCTATGGTTGTTTGCCGACTTAGATGCTTGTTCCTAAGTCGATGTCTTGTATAAATAATGATTTGTGAATTCATTTCAGTGAGGAAGTATGTGGATGAGTATGGTGTAGCGAAGAAAGGTGCGAAAGGCAGAGCAGAGATTGTTGGGCTTAATTGGAACTGATCCGGACATGGTAGAGATGTCATTCTCCAGTTCAAGACTGTGATTTTTATCACTCTGTAGACAGTGTGTCTCCTTGTAGGCAGTGGGCCTCTTTGTGAGCAGTGTGCTCGGGCAGTGAGCCCTTATTGGCATGTGCCATTCATTTTTCCTTATTCTTCTAACAGAGAATAATTCTTGGGTTAATCACCCCGTGGTTTTTCCCTTAACCAGGTTTTCCACGTCAAAATCTTGGTGTTCAATGTGTTGATGCTTATCTGCTCTTGTGTTTATGTATTGTGCTTCCATGAATGATTATTTGATATGCTGCTAACTAACAACAGAGAATTAAGTGTTTGAAAGAGAACAAGTTCTATACAACTGATTCACCCCCCCCCCCTCTCAGTTGTATGCCCTAGATCCAACAATTGGTATCAGAGCCAAGTTCCTCTGATAGGAGCTTAACCGCTTGAGGTGATCCAGGATGTCGTCATACAAGAAGGATAGTCCGAAGTTCGATGGAACCAACTTCACTCTCTGGAAAGGTCGCATGAAGTGTCATCTGGAATGTATGGGAAAAGCATACTTGGCTATGATTTCAAAACCATATATACCCCCACAAGGTGGTCCGACAACTCCTGATGAAACCACAGAAGCTGAAAATAATCTGCGGACCAAGGAAGCTCTTCTAAGCGCATTGAATGACTCAGATCTCTCGAATGTCATTGACCTACCAACTGCATATGAGATCCTAACTAAACTGGAACTTCTGTATGAAGGAGATGAGTTTGTCAAAAGTGCAAGGTTGCAAAGTCTGAAAGGGAAATTTGAAAGATTGAAAATGAGAGATGATGAAAACATTACTACCTTTATGCCAAGAGTAAATGAGCTGGTATGTGGAATCAGAAATGCTGGTGGAACTCTAGATGAAAATGAGATTGTCTGCAAAATCCTAAGATCCCTTCCTGCTGCCTACAAAATCAAAGTTGCTGCCATTGATGAATTCAGAGCCCACACAACAGTCACAAGAGAACAACTAGCTGGCAAACTAGCTGCATTTGAAATGACCGAGTTTGGAGATGATCCTCCCAAGACTGAATCTGCTTTCAAAGCCAGTGCCTATGTGAAAGGCAAACAGAGATTTGATCCGGGTGAAAACTCATCAAGGAAAATGTCATGGTATGATCAAGCAAGAAGAGACATGGAAGAAGAAGAAGCAGAAACAGCTCAACTTGAAGCCCTCATTGCAAAGAGACTGCCAAGAGGATCCGGTAAGTATGAAGGAAAACTACCCTTTAAGTGTTTTAACTGCAATAAGATTGGTCATTTTGCCTCAAGATGTCCGGAGAGATCTGCAAGATCTAATACTCACAGACAAAGGTTTCAAAAGAATTGCTATTATGTTCATGAAGAAGATGACAATGAAGGAGTAACAGATGATGAATCAGATCCAGGAAGCAAATCCGGAAATGAGTGGGTGTTTATAGCCATCAAGGAAGAAGATTCCTTGCTCTCTGAATCTGTCAATCACAAAGTTGTTGAAAAAGCCTTGGCTGCTCAAGTGGAAGAAAAGGATGATTGGGTTATTGACAGTGGATGCTCTCACCATATGACTGGTGACAAGAATAAGTTCTTAGACTTGGAAAGATATGAAGGAGGAATGGTAAAGTTTGGTGACAATTCTGCTGGCAGAATCAGAGGTAGGGGAACTATTTCCTTTGATGGTAAGAGCAAAACAGGTAATGTACTATATGTTGAAGGATTGAAGCACAATCTTCTCAGTGTTGGTCAGTTAGTGGACAAAGGCTATGATCTCCGGTTCAAGAATGGAAAATACAGAATCTTTACAAGCTCCGGAACTGAAATTGCATCCGGTACTCAGACAAGAGGTAACATCTTTCATCTGGTTGGTTCAAATAAAAGTTGTTTGTTTGTTCAAATTGATCAGAGTTGGTTATGGCATAGAAGAATGTGTCATGTAAATTTTGATAACATCATCAAAATAAGCAATACTCAGGCTGTGAGAGATCTTCCAAAGTTAATAAAACCTACAAACAGTGTGTGTAAAGAATGTCAGTTAGGCAAACAAAGCAGAGTCTCTTTTAAAAGCAAAGATCAGTCTTCTACCGGATTGTTGGAATTAGTACATACTGATCTATGTGGTCCGACAAGAATCAAGAGTCTGCAAGGTGATAGATATTTCATGTTGTTAATTGATGATCATTCCCGGATGATGTGGGTTACCTTTCTAAAAGAAAAATCAGAAGCTTTTGAGAAGTTCAAAATCTTCAAAGCTATGGTGGAGAATCAAACCGGATTGAAACTAAAGTGTCTAAGGTCTGATAGAGGTGGTGAATTTACATCTGGTGAATTCATTGACTTTTGTGAGAAACAGGGTATAAGGAGACAGTTGTCTGCTCCTAAGACTCCACAGCAGAATGGAGTAGTTGAGAGAAAGAACCGGACCATCCAGGAAGCTGCTAGGACAATGATGTTGGAAGCAAATGTTCCTCAAATGTTTTGGAAAGAAGCTATCAGCACTGCAGTCTACACTCTCAATCGAGTTCAAATCAGAAACAACACCGGTAAGACCCCCTATGAACTTTGGTTTGGCATCACTCCTACTGTGAAATATTTCAGGGTATTTGGTAGCAAGTGTTATATTAAAAGAGATGAAGATCTAGGAAAGTTTGATGCTAGAAGTGATGAAGGAATTTTCTTGGGCTACTCCACTCAAAGCAAAGCATATCGGTGTTACAATAAGAGATTGAGGAAGATGATAGAAAGTACCAATGTAAAGGTTGATGAAGGAATTGAGAAACCTTCAAGATTTTATGAATTTGATGAAGATGACCAAGATAGTGTTCAAGGAACTCAATCCTCTCCGGTGAAACAGAGTCAGCCTGATCCGGTAAATCAGGAAGAAGAGTTAGGTTTAAATGAGCCTGATCAAGAAACAGTAGTACTGGATACTCCCAAAATTCCAAGGTATGTAAAACTAAATCACTCTGAAGATCAGATCATAGGTGACAGAAGCAAAGGTGTACAAACTAGAAGGAATATTGCTCAAGATCAGAATGAATGTTGTCTGATTTCAAGGATTGAACCTAAAACAATAAATGAAGCCTGCAATGATGAAAATTGGACCAAAGCAATGGAAGATGAACTGATGCAAATTGAGAAAAATCATACTTGGGATCTTGTTCCCAGACCTAGAGACAGGAATGTAATTGGAACCAAGTGGGTCTTCCGGAACAAACTAAATGAAGCTTGTGAAGTAATCAGAAACAAAGCTAGATTGGTCTGCAAAGGCTACTCTCAAATAGAAGGAATTGACTTTGAAGAGACTTTTGCTCCGGTAGCAAGAATTGAAGCAGTCAGATTACTTCTTGCATTTGCTGCCTTCAAAGATTTCAAGGTATATCAGATGGATGTCAAGTCTGCCTTCCTAAATGGTGATCTGGAAGAAGAAGTCTACATTGAACAACCGGATGGATTTCAATTGTCTGATAATAATGATATGGTCTGCAAGTTGAAGAAAGCTTTGTATGGATTGAAGCAAGCCCCAAGAGCATGGTATGAAAGGTTGGATAAGCATCTTGTGCAGATTGGATTCAACAAAGGTACTGCTGACAGCAACTTATATTTCAAAATTGATCATGAAAACATTCTGATTGTTGAAGTGTTTGTGGATGACATCATTTTTGGAGGAAGAGATAGTATGTGTAAAACTTTTGCAAATCAGATGAAAAGTGAGTTTGAAATGTCTATGCTTGGTGAAATGAATTTCTTCTTGGGTCTGCAAATTACTCAAACAAAAGAAGGGATCTTCATTTCTCAGACCAAATATGTGAAAGAATTGTTAAAGAAATTTGGTATGGAAGACTCAAAGCCTATGAACACTCCTATGGCAACCGGATGTAAGTTAAGCAAAGATGATGATTCTCCAAAGGCAGATCAGACAAAGTATAGATCAATGATTGGTGGATTGTTGTATCTCACTCAAACTAGACCAGATATAATGCAAGCTGTTGGTCTTGTGGCAAGATTCCAGGCTGATCCTAGAGAATCTCATGTTATGGCAATCAAAAGAATTTTTAGATACTTGAAAGGGACAGTTGAGTATGGTCTATGGTATCCTAGAGATCCGGATTTTTCTCTTCATGCTTACACAGATGCAGATTGGGCAGGAGATGTGGATGACCGGAAGAGCACTAGTGGTGGAGCATTCTTTTTGGGGAAGAGATTGGTTTCTTGGCTAAGCAAGAAACAAGATGCAATATCTCTGTCTACAACTGAAGCAGAATACATTGCAGCAGCAGGTAGTTGCACTCAAATCTTGTGGATGAAGCAGATGCTAAGAGACATCAAAGTTGAATATGAGGAGCCTATCACAATTTTCTGTGATAATTCAAGTGCAATTAATATTTCCAAGAATCCGGTATTGCATTCTAAGACTAAGCACATATCTATCAAATTTCACTTTTTGAGAGAACAAGTAAACAAGGAAGAAGTCAGATTGGAGTATGTTCCCTCCAAGGATCAGATTGCAGATATCTTTACAAAACCTCTTCCCAAGGACTCTTTTGAATATCTCCGGGAGAAGTTAGGGGTCATGGCCCCTCCGGTGATGAACTAAGATGCACTGATGTGCATCAGTCCGGTGGCTATCACAGTCATATCTTGTGATCCGGACTAATGGGGAGCTGCAACTAAGGGGGAGCAGCTGGTATTATTCTGATGCATGAGAGTTGCAAGTATGAGCCCTTTGCCATTGATGTCAAAGGGGGAGAGAAGACATGTGAAAAACAAGTGGTTGTTGATAGGGGGAGCTGTGACAGAAAAGAGAAGTTCTTGTCTTGATGGTTTTTCACATCATATGTTGCCATCAATGACAAAGGGGGAGATTGTTGCAAGTATGAGGTGAGCCATTGTTGTCATTGATGTCAACATACTCATACTGCATTGACAAGAAGGATTTGATGAGCTTTGTGCTGAGGATATTGAGAAAATTAGCCTCAGTCAGGAACAGTGAAGAACAGTGATGAGAAGAAGGTAAATATACTGTATAGGATGAGAACCGGAGGATGCGGATTAAAGGGTTAGTAGATATGAGTCTTGAGATGCTACAGTTAAGATTTCAGAGGTCCGCATGAAGATCTGAAGGAGTTATGGCTGCCGGTATAGAACCGGGTCCGGCAAGTATCCGGAGGTGACAGAGGATCACAAAAAGGTCCGGTGAGGTCCGGAATTGTATTATCATAATCTGCGGATTGGAAGGAGTGTTTTAGATGTCCTTATGATGTGTCATCCTGATTTGTGTGTGATTTGGAGGTCCGGAAGTACCTCCTGCATTATGACAGTGGCGACAGACTGTGTTCTTGAAGTTCCGGATGAGGAAGACAAGAGATTCCAGTAAGCAGAGGAAGTGCGGATGTATCCGGACATTCAGACAGACTTGTGAAGGCTCTTGAATCATGTTTAGGTTGTGTTGTTGGTCCGCATTGATGGTAGAGCCCGGAATTGAAGTTATTCTTCCGGATGAAGTTATTGCTCTGTTTAGCCGACCGGATGAGTTGTTCATCCTGCGAATGTTCTTGTGATAGCCGACCGGATGTGTTATTCATCTTGCGGATACTCCTATGGTTGTTTGCCGACTTAGATGCTTGTTCCTAAGTCGATGTCTTGTATAAATAATGATTTGTGAATTCATTTCAGTGAGGAAGTATGTGGATGAGTATGGTGTAGCGAAGAAAGGTGCGAAAGGCAGAGCAGAGATTGTTGGGCTTAATTGGAACTGATCCGGACATGGTAGAGATGTCATTCTCCAGTTCAAGACTGTGATTTTTATCACTCTGTAGACAGTGTGTCTCCTTGTAGGCAGTGGGCCTCTTTGTGAGCAGTGTGCTCGGGCAGTGAGCCCTTATTGGCATGTGCCATTCATTTTTCCTTATTCTTCTAACAGAGAATAATTCTTGGGTTAATCACCCCGTGGTTTTTCCCTTAACCGGGTTTTCCACGTCAAAATCTTGGTGTTCAATGTGTTGATGCTTATCTGCTCTTGTGTTTATGTATTGTGCTTCCATGAATGATTATTTGATATGCTGCTAACTAACAACAGAGAATTAAGTGTTTGAAAGAGAACAAGTTCTATACAACTGATTCACCCCCCCCCCTCTCAGTTGTATGCCCTAGATCCAACATATCATGTCCCTTTGCTTTATGAAACAAGTAATATGTGCTAAGTCGTAGGGATAACACTTTAATCCTTAAAAATTTCTCTGCGACTTTTGATAAGATTATCTACTATTATGTGGATGCTTGATAGTATTATCCTGATCCATTGGACTAGTGTGGCTATGAGGTTGGAAAGTGTTGCAACCTCCATTCTTTAAACTTCTCCACCTTGTTAGGGGTTGTTTTGAGTATTTTCACTTGCTTTCTCTTCGAAAATATTTTCTAATGATACATGATGTGTCATAGATCATTCAACTTGATAAACAACATGGAGGGATTCTCATGCCTCATATACTTCTTGCAAGTTTCTTTATAGATAGCTCACATCATTGTCCATCTAGGTGGTCATTTCCCTAAATATTATGATAAGATAATCCTGTTAATGAACTTTGGATTGAATGAGAATCAACATGCTTTGTCTTGACTAGAATAGTTGGGATGGACAAAAATCTATTGATTCTAGGTTGGGTTGTTAAAGGTCAAGAAGTTTTGGTGTCTAATGCCCTCTAAATCTAAATATTCAAAATTATAGTGGTTCAATAAGTTACAACAAACAGTCAGGTAGACAATAGACTATAAGGAACAAGGACTACACATGAATCCAAAACAAGACCAGTCAATAAGGACATCACAAGTAACTCAACATTACTTCCAGAGGCGTTCACAAAAACAAAGGGGAGAACACAACTAGAGAATGCTAGACTGTAGTAGGGATGAGTGTCTGATCCAGAGCACACAGTGGAAGCATAGAATTATCAAACTTTGAACCTTCAAACTCACTATTGGTAAGACAACATACCATTGGCGAGCTTAAAATTTCATCGTCTGATAGGCCGATGCCACCATGACTCCATTTGATTTCACTTTTGACAAACATCCCATCATTGACTCTTATCGGTCAGACAGACCGCTATCGGTGACTTTATATCCTTTCACACTGATGTCTTTGTCACTCCGATATGAGACTCTAAGTCCCTCGCCTATCGGTAGGACTTAATACCATCGGCACACTCAAAAACTCTTCTGCCGACACACTGATCTCACCAATGACAACCTTCAGACCACACCCATTGGTGAGACTCCAAACATCGGTGAACTCTAATCTCGTTGCGCTGATACACCGATGGATTTCAACTGTCGATGTGACCCCCTTCATTGGCGAATCTCTCAACTGCTCTTCTGATGCCCCGATGGGATTATCTTCCGATACACCAATGTCTTCGACTTCAAACCACACTCGTCCGCAAGACAGACCACTATCGGCAAAGCCTAACCAAGGTCTGCCGATATGACCAACTCTTGACGTTGATACAAGGTTCTTTTGAAGGCAAAGGGTGCCTAGGCTTATGGGGCTCAATTTGATGTATTTATTGAAAGCTCAAAGTAAATTGATGCTTATTGAAAATGCCACTTAGTCCTTCATTTGCATTCTAGGTGCCATTTCCTATTGACTTATATACTCCTCCTCATGCTAGGGTGCCATAATGAAGTGGTTTAGACAATAGGTGCGCTTCACTTACTAGAGGCTTGTTCTCCTTCCACCTTAGGTGCACTTTTATGGTGGAACAGGTGTCAATGGGTGCCTTGTCTTAAATGAATGCTCTCTCTAAGTTGGGCGCCCTTTTGAGGCTTTATGAGTTGCAAATTGTGCCTTAACCCTTCATGCTTGTTGCTCAATGTTTGAATGTTTAAGAAAGTCTCCTTTAGGCACTCATCTTAATGACTTTTTCTCAAGGCACAATCATTCTAATGACTTGGATATTCATCCTAGTGTTTCAGGATATCAAGCTACTAGACTTAGTCATTTTTAGGATCTCAAACATAAAGAATAACATGATGATTCATTTTTTGTATTGCATATAGTTGACATTCTATGCTACTCATAAAGAATATTAATATTTTCTATTCAACATGATGATTGATTTTTTTTTAAAATACAACTTTTATCTTTTAGTTCCAAAATGAGGTTTAGGTGATACTTGAATAACAATAGCTTGCTTATTGGATCAACAAATATCCTATGTAATACAATTGGACTTTAAATATTTGAAGTAGCCATCTACAAATATCCATTCAAATGTGGATTTATAATGCAAGTATGGACGCCATCAATAAAAAAGATTTGTATTAACCAAATATCCATATAGGCATACATTAATATCTGCCGATATAAGTATAACATATATACAAAATAGCCATATAGGCTTACAAGAATGCCATATAGGTATACAATGTCAACTATATACAATACAAAATATATGTCCACAAATGCCATATAGGCATACAACAAAAGAACACAATAAAAAGTCATTCCCCTCTGGCTGGTGAAGAGAATAGATCACGAGCAGCCTTTGATCTTCTAGGGGATGGAGATGCGCGTGTGGGTGGTCTACTACGAACCTGAGGGCTACTCCTCCTATTTAGTTCTTCCTGCATCTTTAGCTGTTACAATAAAAAGTATAGACATTAATATATAGAAACTACATGTTATAAAAAATAAAACATTTAACAAAATAATCACTTATTGCTAACATAAAATCTGTCTCGTCACTTGCCTCAGTAGCAGGAATAGGCCCTGGTGATGTCATGTCCTATAGAAACCATCCAGATAAAAATTAAACTTCAAATCAATAATCTTTTGATTTTTCAAAAATAGACAGCTATAACAATGAATGTAAATTGAAATTTAATAATCTGCCTCATACCCCTGTCAATGCCATGGAGCTATGAATCGTAGAGGCCACACCTTGCTCCATTGCCCTATGAACATGGGGAGGTGTCTCCGCAGCCTGCATCATCTGGAAATACACAATAAAGCACACAAGTCACATACAAAAATCTAGTAAGTACAATTCATTCATTAAACTATTTATTTTATTACCTCCGTAAAGCTTTGAAGTCCACCACCACTGGCAGGTGTTGCCGTGAAATCTACAGTATTAACCTATTCAACATCCAAAATCAGATATTAGAATACCATTCATATAACGATGCTATTCACATGTAATATTTATAATTGGTTACATACCCCGACAGTAGATGTTCTAGTGTAAAATGCAGGTGGAGAACCACTGAAAAGTGCATCGACGCTATGACCCTGATATTTCATTAAAATCATCAATTTAAATTAGTTAATCTTGCATTTCAAAAATAAAATTTAATAAATTAAATTCAATAAACTTTCTAATATTTACCTAAGTATCAAGGCTGAAAGTCTCACTCAGGAGGGTATCTGTCATCACCATCTGCTCAGCTGCAGATGTACCCTGTGCACCTACGTCCTGACTATCCATGGGGTCATAACCACAGGCTGACCCACAAGCCTAACAAGCATGGGGTGGGACCCTACTCCTCGCACTATCTCCCAACCCACTCTGTGCTGCAAGACCGGCATGCTCTATGATGCTCTGGGTCAAGGCACTAATGGATTGTAGTGTATCGACCTCAACACTCTCCTTCACAATGGAAGGGATAGAAACATGCTCATGGGCTGGTCTATTGATTACTCATCTCACTACCCGCTGTAGTTCAAGACGTGCCCCTGGTCTATCTTGTGCTAACCCCCCACCTCTACCCTGGAAGTCCCGCATATCAAAATAGTTTGGCACTTTATTGAGGACAAACTCGCAGTAGAGTTTCCTTAAAAATTATTGCGGGACCTCATTATTATTGCATGGAGGATGGTCAAAAACCATCCACCACCTCTGCCCAAAATTGTCCGTTATCGCTTGGTTGTTGCACCAATGGATAGGGAACCTCTTGCATGTAATGGGTGGAGGTTGATTTGTTTGTGGGTTTGTGAAAATCGAACACAAGTCTAATTTTGTAATTTGTAATTTTTTCACATCTTGGTATGACAACTTGTCTGCATAGTAATCTCTAAACTCTCTCTTCTTATCCGTCCAACTAGTTATTTGCTTGTTAATTGAATCTACATTTGATAACATAGACTCAAGAGATTCGGTAAGCATGGACCTATGCAAGGTTGAAGTGGAAGGATCTTTCAACCTTGCAATTATATCTTCAATTTCTTTTTTGTTGTTTTCAATTTGCCCCATTATATTTTCTTGTGTTCCAGGGGCATGTTGAGGAATGGATGGAGGAGGTTATTGTTTTGCAGGTATTTCCTCCAGGATTTTGTGGATTTTGAGGAGGAGGAGGAGGTGCATTAACATTTCCTAACAATTAACGAAATATACATCAAAAATCAACTCAAACCTACCTATTTAGAAACAAATTTAAACAAAAAAACAAATAAATTCACTCCTTTGGCGTGCTCAACATTGTGGAAGCATTTTGGCGATGAATCGATAAGAATTTTGTATTGAATTGAGGAATCCAAAATGCGAGCGCACTTTCTAGGGTTTGTAGACCACGGGAGTTATGGAGAAAAAGAAATAAAATGAGACGCAAACCTTTTTTTTAATTTATAGTACTTCATAACGCGCTCACGTTATAACGTAAGCGCGTTATGTATTGTTTTTTTTTTTAACCATTTGGCCACTTTTTGGCCCCCCATCTTTTTGCACTTACCCATCCAACAATGAACTATACCTTCTCTACACTTGACATCCAACCATGAACACCATGACATCATCATGATAGTGTTGACGACCTAGTTGTTGCAAGGTGTGGCCCTTGGTCTCCTTATTCAACGTTGCGCTACGGTGGTTTGCGACAAGGGCTTAACCGCCTCCCGTGCTTGTTAAGTCAAGTGGTTGTATCGAGCATTAATAGGTCAATCTTTTGGTGCAATGACAACTAACAATTGGTATCAGAGCCAAGGTCACGGGTTCAAACCCCACGCTTGCGCTGGGGGGTTGTTGCAAGGTGTGGCCCTTGGTCTCCTTGTTCAGTGTTGTGCTGCAGTGGTTTGCGACAAGGGCTTAATCGCCTCCCATGCTTGTTAAGTCAAGTGGTTGTATCAGGCATTAATAGGTTGATCTTTTGGTGCAACGACAACTAACACTAGTGACATTGTTGAACAATCTAGTGACAGTGTTGACATCAATGACAACCCTAGGAACCATATTTGTAACACATGGATCATCTTTAGCATCCAGTGTCAAGCATCTACCACCACTACAGGAGGCATTTTGAGGAGAGGTTGCATGGTTTCTCTTCTCATCTTAGTTTTGGGAGGGAGCATATCCTGGCATGGAGTTTTTTCCTTCTCATTTTTTTGGGGGTCATATAGACCTTCTCTCTTTCCTCTCCTATGGGGGAGCATCTATTGTACATTTGTGATTGAAGTAGTCCTTGGTAGGTCATGATGAGTCTGTAGGAATACACAACACTGAGAGGGGGGGGTGAATCAGTGTTGTTAACAATTTTAACACTTTTTACACCTTTTGATTAATTTAATTTCACAGTTATAGATATCTTTAGATAGAACAAAAAATTATGCAGAGTATCAACACACAAATTTGACACAAGAAATTTCCCGAGTGGAAAACCCTCCTAGGGTAAAACCACTCAACTGCCTCACTGGCTTAACAAAAATTTTAGATTACAACTGTCTCACTGACATTACAATTTTGCCTCACTGGCATATTGTACTTCTCTGCATGTCTCACTGACATTACAACATCAAAAATTTCAAAAAAAAAAACTCAGGGGGTTTCCCTGTTTCAATAAAACAACACCTTATTTCTCCTTTTCAAAAACCAAACAAAAACATATTCTCTGCAATCAAATCAAACTTCAACTATCATCATCATATCATCTAAGATTGAACATATCTCCCTGTCCAAGAAAAATGTCTCTTCATGTCTCAAACATACCTGCAATACAAAAATACATTTCTCTGCAAGCTAATGTATTGAATTGACATCATCTTCAAATCACTTATTTAATCTGGACTTCAAACACTTTTCATGCCTCTGCAACACACCAAAAACTTCATTTCAATTTTACCAATAAATAAACCTTCTTTACAATTCTAACATCATGTATCTCTGCAACAAAACTGATGTGCCGTCTTTTCTGCAAAACAAAACTAACATAAACCTCTTCACAAAATTCCTCTAGTCCAATTCACAGCCCATTGATCTCTCCTCTATCAAAAACTCTTCCACATTTTTCATGCTCAACAACAAAGAACAACTCTCATTTCTTTTCAACAAAAAAGTTTTCAAAAATAATTTTACCCTTGATTATTTTTCCTCCTCAAATCCATTAAAAATTTGTCAATTTTCTTCAACAAAAATATCTCTGATCAAAAAATAAACTTTGAGATCATCATAATCTCTTCATAAAAAAAAACTGACATGATCCTTCATCACAAATCCCAATATCAATCTCTCTCCATAAAAATCTCACTCCTCACTAAAAAAAATCACTCAAAAAAAGAACTACATATATATTCCCGTTCATAACAAAAATTTCCATTGTTTTTTAACAAGTCGGTTCACATGCCAAGTCCAATTAACTCTTCTTAAGAAACTTTCCATCTTCAAAAACTTTCCATCTTCTAACTTTTTGATCTTCGCTGTAAAAAAAAATAGAAACAAACATGACTTTTCTGATTATTTCAATGCACAGTGAACGTCAATTTTAAAATGATGCCAACTGTTGCTCTTTTGCTCTTTTTAAACTTTAACCATCCGATTGAATGAGCCCGCCATCGGTCCTTTAAACTACAGCCATCGATAGGCTTTTTCCCGCCTATCATTTTGAGCCTCCACCGACTAACCGGACACCTAACGAAGGGGCCGGTCAACAGCAATGTTATTACACCCTTTACATTGTCACTTAAGTGACTGTTACCCTTTCTACCGGTCAACAGAAAGTTAAAACAAAAGTGAAATGACGGGTAGGAGAGAATATTGGAAGGGTGACACAAATTTAGTTTAGGACTTTTAAAAGATAAGTCTTAATTTTTAGGTTTTAGACAATGCACAACATTAGATATGATGAAGACATAGACTTAGTGGAATTTGTCATTTGTATCAATAGATATCTCAAGAGTCAAGAACATGAAATATGACAATGAGTAAATCATGACTTTAAGACAAAGAAATGACCAAGACAAGAAGACACTATTGATGACATTAAAAAGACATGGAGACATGAGAAACACGAAAACATGAAGACATGACTTGAAAGCCACTATATGTCTCTGCATATATCACAACTAACAAATGAGAATCGACTGCAACTGATATCAAATGAAGTTCATCTCATACCACAAGAATGCATATTATGTCATCTGTATCAACCTGATCAAATAAGACCTCTGATGATAATGACCCACTTCAAACAAAGATTAGTTTATTGCACTGTCTTGACAAGCATTCACACTGACCAAGCTCTTGAAAGGTGACCTAATATCAACCCAAGAACAACTGACAAGTATCTTGAATAACAACTCATGAAAACTTTGAACTATGATATCCAAAACAACAACACATGTTATCAAGATAATGGTAATGATCACTCCATGACCTACAGTTTTGATGAGACCTTGTGAACTTACTTTCAACCAACCTTGCATCATGATAAACATATCAACTTCTAAGGCACCAAGAAGCCCAAACATGTGAAGACCAATAGTATAAGTCCATTCTCTGCATCTGCAAGACACACATGATGTGGTCATCACAAGACATTAAGGATTTCAAACAACCAATACATTGTCTCTGCATTAAATCTCTCCCACTTGAAGCACTTCTTGAGAGTGAGTTGATTTACTGATGTTCTTGTTCAAACTTCATGGAGATAAGTATGTATCACTTAAATGAATCAAGACCAAGACACCCTAAGATTGAGATCAATATATATAATGCAAGCATCTCTGTTCAACACTTCAATTAGCATACCACATCATATTCAACCTGTCAACAATGTCAACCTTAACATGCTTGGAGATATACTGATTGAGACCACATCTCCTGCAAGACCTTTTTGACATCAATGACAATCTAACACCATCAAAGTCCCCCTTCTTCTTCACTTGTACATTTAATTCATGCATCTTTTCTCTTTTAGAGAGGATTTTTATTTCCCATTGGGTTCTCTCCTTTACTCCATTTATGAGAAATTTGTTTGTACATGGGTACCTAACATGGCCTTGTAGCTGAGACCCATCTTCATCATTATCATCATTGCATCTATTCTCCCTAAGTTGTACTTAAGGGGGATGTTAAGGTAAATAGGGCCATTAAATATCTACTTAGCAAAACACTCTTTCTAGGTTGACCCATTCACACTTAGCTTCAGTTTACTTAGAGTTTATTCTCTCATTTATCTCACATCATGTAGACTTGACACATGCCCTCACACTTGTCTCAAGTGAGCTAACATATGTTTCACATTTGGAGGGGTAGTCAGACATTTAGTCCTACCTTTGTACCTCCTCTTCCTTGCCTTTATATGCAAGGGTCCTCATTGTAATTTTAATTCACTTTTGATAATAGTTATTTGAATTTTGTGCTTTCATTTTGTTAATGGAAGTTATCTTGGTATTTACATTCTAATCAAGATGGCAATTGCAATAATGTTTAGCTAACTCGTAGCTAGATTATTAACCTTTAATTAAGCTATATGATTATTTCTATAGATTTATATAAGTAGTAGGATTAGCCTAAGTGGTCTCCATGGCATTAGTAGAGTATAGATAGGAGGTAGTGGTTAGTTTATTATCATCATATTTTAATTTATGTTCTTGTGAAGACTTTTGGAGGTTACCCCCTAAAAGTAGCTTATTATTATCAAAGTATTTGCAAGTAATTTTTTTCTATAATATTTTTAAGTATTTTCTATTATATTATTCTCTTGTGCAAATTATTTCATTACATAATTATAAGGAATAAAGCACCATATAAATATTTATGTCTAATAAATAATTAAAATTAATTAAATATAATTTATATATAAAGAACTTTGATGTAACCAAAAGTGTAGAGAAAAACACAAAACAATATTTAATTAGAAATGCAAAGAGAAAAAGAACAATTTAATAAGATTTCACCACAAAATACCCAATTCCTTCTCATTCCTCCTCCTCCCAAATACGAAAATGTCTCCAGTTTTAAATACAATTACCACTCCTCCACATTCTAGAATGTTCTTGGTCTTCCACTAAAGCCTAATAAATGCTCCCACTAAAAATCAAATCAAAGAAAACACCTTAAAGTAATTGAAAAATCTAATTTTGAAAGACTATTATTTTAGTAATTTTACATTTAAGTATGCACGGGCCTTAAAATTATCCTGGAGAGTGACTTACAACCCAAGATCATCTCAAACACTAAATTATTAAGTCTAAAAACTTTTTTTAAAAAAATTACAAAATTTGGGTGAATTTAGCCTTGAAAAAATGTTGAAATAAGCTATAATGGGCTAGGGCTAGTTATGGTGACATGGAGCTATATGAGATCTTCAATTTGAAAGAAAAGAGGCTCAAATGACTTTCTAGATCAAAAGTTATGGTCTCTGCAAGTTTTGACTCCCACATCAACTAAACTAATTAAGACTATAATTAGACATGTGATGAAAATGTAAATGAGGTGGATTAACGATGTGTACCTTGAAATTAGTGAAAGGTGGAATTTGATTGATGTGACATTGTGATAGAGAGAAAACATCTAGAATTTAATATTGGATCTAAGGTCAAAGAATTGAGATGAATAAACTATGAAAAGCCAAGTGTTTGGGACACAATTGTACCTACGATCCTATCTAGGTGGCACAATTATGTCCAAATGATGTAATTTTGACTTAATAAAATTCAACCTTTAATACTTACAAAAAAATGTTTGCCCTTTGTATATTTAAAATAAGAAAAACTTGATAATACTAAAAGCATTGTTAAATTTTACTATACAAATTTTAAAATTCTAAACTTCCTAATACCTTATCAAACCATAAAACTAAATTAACAATAATAAAGAGTGTGCAATAGTAAATTAATAAAATAGTCTCTACTTACAACCTATTTTTATATTATTAAGAAAAAGACACATATTTCAGTTATGAAAGGTTTTGTATATAGTTAGGTATGATCTACTCATATTTTGTAGTGTGGCTTTCGTATACTTCTAACCTTCCACTATGCTCAGCCTTTTGTAACTATATTCTATATTATAATTTTCAGCTTTGTTCCATTGAAAGAAAAAAAACTTGAACCCTAATGAGGTAAGACATAGTATTGAAAAGAAGCCTTAGACTAGAAGATGCCATGGCCGGTTTCCACTGACAAAAAGACGCAAAGTCCGCCTAAAATTATGCTTTGGGTCATATTCTCTACAACTAACCTTCGGTCATATTCTCTACACTTTTGTTAGTTAAAGAATTTTGCTTTAAAGAAGTCGGCTTGAAAGAAAAGTTGGGCTGCGCAAGGAGAAGTTCTTGTAAAGTTCAAAAGCTGCAGACTCTATTGACGACTCTCTGCAACGGTCCGGTGGGCCCCAAAGCACCAAATAACCGTCTAGCGTTCGTTAGTTAGTGGGCCTTTACCTGCCCTCCCTTGGTCCTCGCTACTATTATAATTTATTCCTACTGCCGCACTTTACCCACAAATTTGTATATAATATATCCCATTTGGATGTATGTTTCTACTCTGCACTAAGAGAAGAGTATTTCCATATCCGGTCCGTTTTTGCATTGTCTGCGTTTTCTGTTGTTTGTCCCTTTCTAGTGCAGGAAATGGCGCTGGTAGTGTTAGGGCTTGCTATGGTGTTGGGCGTTTTCAGTAGGGCTCAGGTTGTTTATGGTTCGGGGTGGACTAACGCCCACGCTACCTTTTATGGAGGCAGCGACGCATCAGGAACCATGGGTCAGTACTATTTCCCTAGTTTCCTTGGAATGTAAACTGTCTCAGCTTCAGGATTTCTTAACAACGTAAGATTTGACATTTGTTTTTCAATGCAGGTGGGGCGTGTGGGTATGGAAATCTGTACAGCCAAGGATATGGCACCAACACGGCAGCTCTGAGCAGTGCGCTGTTCAACAATGGACTGAGCTGCGGAGGGTGCTACGAGATTAAATGCAACGACGACCCACAATGGTGCCTCCCCTCCACAATCGTCGTCACCGCCACCAATTTCTGCCCGCCTAACAATGCGCTTCCTAACAACAACGGCGGGTGGTGCAATCCTCCTCTTGAGCACTTTGACCTGTCGCAACCCATTTTCGAGAACATTGCCAAGTACAGAGCCGGAATTGTGCCCGTCATGTACAGGAGGCAAGTTTTCTTCGAAGCATTACATTCCTTTTTGTTTTTTATGCTGTGACCGACTAAGGCTTAACATATTTTTGTTGTTTATTGCAGGGTGCCCTGCCAGCGAAAGGGAGGAATTCGATTCAGCATAAACGGGCATTCGTACTTCAATCTGGTGCTGATCACGAACGTTGGAGGAGCAGGGGACGTGCATGCGGTGGCAATAAAGGGGTCAAAGAGTGGGTGGCAGGCAATGTCGCGGAACTGGGGCCAAAACTGGCAGAGCAACACTTTCTTGGATGGGCAGAGTCTCTCCTTCAAGGTCACCACCAGCGACGGAAAAACCGTGACTTCCTACAACGTGGCTCCCAGTGGCTGGCAATTTGGTCAAACTTTTAGCGGATCTCAGATACGGTAGATTCTCCCAATTTGTAAGCAGAGGTATTGGGTATGGGGCTAAGATTCAAGTTTTAGTATGTCTTAGCCCGCAACTAGTTATTTTGGTATTTTCGTCTTCTGATGTATTGTCGGGATGCCGTGGTGGTTAAGAAATGCCACCCGTTCCCTTTACGAATGGTAATTGGTTGGAGTTGATGGGTGGGCAAGTGTCTCCCACAGTCCCCACCGCCCTTTCCACGATGTACAACTCTTCTGACAATCCTCGATTATAAGAAAATAATTTTGAGCTTAGTTTTGTAATCTTCGAAACTTTTCCATTTGAATTTGTGTATTTTAGAGGGTTCAAAAATCGCTAAAACTTTTTCTTGATAGGTACACAAGAATTCTTAAATCGAGGTAAAGGCATGTGTAATAAGTGTGAAATAAGTGATTAAAGTTTGTGTTAATTAATTGTTTGTGATTTGATTGGTTGAGAGTGATGATATACTTTTTTATTATACCATTTATTAATGTTTAAATTTCTGGGAAGTGCAATAAATAAAGGATAAAGTTGGTATTGTACTCTAAACAAATTTGGTGGAATGAAAACCCTTTAATTCTTAACTTCAAATGGAAAAAAATCAATTATTCTTATAATATTAAATTACAAAAAAACCTAAAATTATTATAAAACTTCTTTAAAAAATCCTATTAGCTTTCTTTGACAAGTGAATTAGTGAATTTGTAAGAACACATGTTATGTTGAAGTGATGAATTTGATTAGTCGGGTTAAGAACACATGTTATGTTGAAGTGAAGTGAATTAGTGAATTTAAGAACACATGTTATGTTGAAGTGATGAATTTGATTAGTCGGGTTAAGAACACATGTTATGTTGAAGTGAAGTGAATTAGTGAATTTGTAAGAACACATGTTATGTTGAAGTGAAGTGAATTAGTGAATTTGTAAGAACACATGTTATGTTGAAGTGATGAATTTGATTAGTCGGGTTAAGAACACATGTTATGTTGAAGTCAAGTGAATTAGTGAATTTGTAAGAACGCATGTTATGTTGAAGTGAAGTGAATTAGTGAATTTGTAAGAACACATTTTATGTTGAAGTGATGAATTTGATTAGTCGGGTTAAGAGCACATGTTATGTTGAAGTCAAGTGAATTAGTGAATTTGTAAGAACACATGTTATGTTGAAGTGATGAATTGGATTAGTCGGGTTAAGAACACATGTTATGTTTGAAGTGAATTTGATTAGTCGGGTTAAGAACACATGTTATGTTTGAAGTGAATTTGATTAGTCGGGTTAAGAACACATGTTATGTTTGAAGTGAATTTGATTAGTCAGGTTAAGAACACATGTTATGTTTAGTACCGATGTGAATACATGGTGAAGGCATCTCAAGGTTCAACATAATGTTTTTGGTAATGTTTTTGGTGTGGATGTATGTCACATGGATTCCACATGATGTCCATTTAGGGAAACTTCCAAGGTAGGGGCATTAGGATGTGTCACCATCTTGGATGCCTCATTTACGCGAAAGGGTTTTCTCCACATAAATATTGTGTTGTGTTGATCTCTTTTATTCTCTATTTCTTCTTGTTGCAGTTATTTACATTATTACAATATTCATTTAGCTATCTAGTGGTTAATTTCATATTTGCAATTGAATTCTAGATTTCCATTTTATAGTTGTTTACCTTCATTTCTAACAATGATCCCTACTTGAGGGGTATAATTTTAGATAGGTTCCTACATTCTATTTTTCATTCCTCTAATATGGCCTCCTTAAGTTTGGTTAAGCATGTTTTGCATCCCTTTGGGCTTAGAGCTTCTAGATTTCCTTGCTTAGAGGCCTCTATTAGGGAGTAGTTTGTTAGTAAGCTCATTACTATGGTGTCATGAGTTGGCTTGTATGCATCTTTTTGCTTGATCCTTTTGATCCTATTGAGTTGGTCCCAATTGAGGTGGATAAAGGTAAAAGGTTGAAGGATGGAGTGTAGGAGTTGACTTCCTTAGGTGACATTACCATGGACATGAAAGATGTTCTATTAGGATTTGAGGTTGGTGGTTAATAACTTGATGGTTACTCACTCTAAGGGATATCTATAATTGTCTAGTTTGATTTGACACAACCATAGTGGGATGGTTACAAGTTGGTTTAGGGGTATTGATGGGAGGAGATTTTTATGGTGTAAAATTCCTTGTCTTAGACATGCCACTAGGTGGAGCCTCATCCATGTCTATGAAATTGAAACGACAATAGGTGTTATGTTGGTGTTGATCTTGATATTGGTGTTTGGGAGTAGGGGTGTTTGATTCAACCATTGGTTTTTCTTTGCCTTGAGGTTTTTGTCTATCTATTTTTGAAGACCTAGGGTAATGGAATGGAGATAAACTTTTGTTGTTTTATTTTTTTAAATCTATATTTCTTGTTTGTTGGTTGGTCATTTAAAAATTGTGTTCACACCATGCTCATAACTATCATTTAGGTTTCCTAGGTGAGGCCCCTATAGACCCCCATCAAATTATAAAAAATATAAAAGATAAAATTTTATGACTTCTTTAATATTGTAAAATAAAAACTTTATTTTTTCATTTTTATAAAGATTTTACAATTAAAATTTTTTGAAAACAAAGTGACCATCAATTTATGTTAATCTTTCTTATGGATGTCCATCATATAATAAATCATCTTTATGTGACCTACTAGTTCATCACCTCTAGATGCTATTTAATATATATAAGAATATAAAGATCCTTCTTATTATGTTACCTATCAACACAATAGGTAATCCCACATTGAAATCAACATTTTAAAGTAAACTTTCACTTTTTGACACCTATAGCAACTAAATCATTAAGAATTCAAAGATGATGCGAACTAGTGATGTTTAAGATTTCATGTGTAGATTCTAAATATATTTGTTTCAAAATTTAAAAAATAATTTGTGATTTTTTATGTAACGTTTAATAAGTTTTTTTTATAGTTAATAGTATTTTTAAAAAGTGACTTGTATACCATATAGTATAACTTTTTTTTAATAGAAAAGATAAAATTCTAAAATTCTAAATATAGATTCATAACACCAATGTCTAGTGCATAGATATTTTTCATAAATTTTTTATGTATATTTTTTAAATTAATTTTTGAAGTGAGCTTATTATAATTTAGACGTAGGTTTATACCACATAGCGTAACTTTTTCTATATGTATCCAAATTCACTTTTTCTTGTTGTAAAAAGGACATCAATAGCTATTGCGCGAATATTTTTCAGATTTTTTTCACAATTTTATTGTTTTTCCATATGTGTAGAACATAAAACTTGATATTCAGTGAAAACCCCATGTTTAGTAAAAAATAGAAAATAAATATAACAATCAAATTAAATACATTCAAAATTATACTTGTTGGAAAGCTCATTTCGAGGGCTTCAATCCTACAAATTATCTTGTCAAGTTCATTCCATTTGGAGGTCCAACCCAAGGTTTTAAACTAGAAATTCTGAGGAAATCTTGAGGCCTAGAGTGGGAGAGGCCATTCGAGGACCTTTGTTCAAAGGTACCTTCAAACAAAGGTACCTTTGCACAAAGGTAGCACCTTTGTTCGAAGAGACCTTTGCACAAAAGTACCCTTGTTCGAAGGTACTTTCATCTGCCTAAAATAATAAAAAAAATTCATAACTGTCCATCTTCGAACAAAGGTCACTAAGTAAAAATAAACAAAAACACATAACAAAAGACCTTCGAACGCAAGTTGTCAAGCCGACTATCTTTCTAAAAAAATTATATGCAAACTACATATAAATAAAAGACGAAATATATTTGTAAAAATAAAAAATATATGTCCTAATTTATTCATATTTTTCAATTTTGGGAGTTTTTTAAGGACAAAATATTTGGTGAAGGAGTTTTCGACTGATATTTTTTGAAGGAGGGAATGGGAAATAAAAGAACAAGACAAAAGAAGGCTATGCGATCATATTCCACATAAAAGGAACAAAAATTATTTGAAGAAAGGATGGAAAGATATTTTAAAAAAAAGGTATGTATTTTTTAATTTGTATAAAAATGTTTCAAAAATATTAGATTTGTATTTATCCCTACTTCCTCAACTCTAATTTACAAATTTAGATTTGCATTTATCCCTAATTTAGTTTATAATTTTAGATTTATTTTAATAAAAATTATATTCTTACATGTTCTACATTCATCTAAATTTCAAATTATACATAGATTCCAAATAAATTATGTAGATGTTAAATTCACTAGTTCCTCTCCTAGATAGTTTTTATTTCTTTCCCCTCCTTCCTCAACTCTAGGGTTTCAATATAGTTTGTAGTTTTAGATTTAATTTTAAGTAGATTCCTACATGTTCTACATTCATCTAAATTGTCTAGGTTAAATTCACTAGATTCCCTAGTTTCTCTCTAGGGTTTGTATCACTTTTCACTACTTCCTCAAATCTAGGGTTTGAGTATAGTATCTAATTTTTATACAAATTATATTCCTACATGTTCTACATTCATCTAAATTTATAAACTTAGAAACCACCACAAATAGATATCCATGCACATTTTTTTGTCATAGGTAAATCACCTACAAAATCTCACTATATTTTCTCATGTGATAGTGTTTGGATTTGAAGTGGTTGATATAAAGTCCTAGTTTCCAATTACTCAAGCATTAATAACATCTCACCTCAAGTACAATGTCAAACATAATTAGCATTATCAGGTCTAATTAATGTAATACTACAAATTAGATATGGTTTAGTGTCCCCAAAGTCCCCATCCACCTTAGGGGTACATGCACCTCAATAAGACTAATCTCTTCACTTTTAGAATTCACAAAAAACCAAACTTGAAGAGAAAACCATTCTTCACATGAAAATTAGTGTTATGAATAAATTCATCTTTCAAGTACCTTCTTCAATCTTCTAATGCGACTCTCCAAAATCCTCTTTATAGACATAATCTCTCACATAAATAATTTCATGACTAAGTGGAATTGTTCAAGAAACAATTCCCCCTTGTAAAACATGTGATGTGCTTTCTCAACCTTATATTGATCTTGTAAGCATTGTAATGGTCAATGGTCCTGGTGGTGTTCACCTAGGGTTAGGGTTATGAATTTGAGTTCCCAGGTTCCTGTGTTTTTTTCCTTCAAACCCTCAGTGCCTTAGTTTAAATTTTCCTCGGCCCCCATGTATTGTTTTACTTCTTTTTCCTGACGCACTTGAGAAGAATGTTAAGTCCCTGTATGTGCAATTGCAAATGTATGTTGGCGTGCTTGAGAAATTTCAATTAGCCTTTGAAAAATCGTGAAAAAAGGAGTTATATGCATTTCTGAGTGCATATCAAGTTTGCATGTACAAGTGGGAATCTTTCACAGATTCCTGGGAATATTTTGCAGTTGTATGCATTTCTGAAGGCATATCGGGCTAAGGAATGTGCATATACAAAGTGGGAATCAGTGCAGATTCCTAAAATATTCCCGGTTTGTTTATCGGGTCTGCATGTATTTTTGGTTTGTATGTTCAGACATACAATGGTTAGATACAATGGCAACATGCAGGAAAAATATACAAGGGGCCAATATGCATTTGGTGGGGCCCGCGGACATACAAAGGTGAATGTGTGTGAATTATACATTCACGATATACAAGAGGAACATACATTGTCAAGATGCAAGAGAGAATCTATATCGCATATTCCAGGAAGATTCCTTGTTTATATGTAAAGGGGTTTGTATGTTCGCGTTTGTATATTCGGCATACAAAGGAAATGAACAAGGTAAAACATGCAGGCGGGTCAACAACGGTCAACGTCAGTTATGGGGCCCACCAGTTGTATGTTTGGGATTGTATATTTCAAATATACAATTGAATGTGCAAGCAAATATACAAAGAAAAATGTACAAGCCCTGGAGGTGGAAGGTTAGTATGTTGCAATGAATGAAATTTGAGGTCCATGTGTTGTATAAAAGCGCTTGTAAATGCCAATATACAAGTCGATGTGCAATGAAAGGATACAAGCCAGACTTCAGAAAGAGGTACATTCTGATGCATAATGATTTGAAATCCGCGGCTTATATGTGTGTGTGTGTTGTATATCGCGAATATACAAAGGAAAGAGATGCAAGCTGGACCCGAGTAGTTTTCCAATTTATTCTAAACTGGCATGGGGTCCGCTTTGTATATTAAGCTATTGCATGTATATGCATTTTGCATATACAAAGGATTTCGAAAGGGGAATAGTGGCGATTATATATACATCTGTTCTTACATATACAAGAGTGAAATGGCAAAATAGAGAAGGTGAAAAGTCAGCGATAGGAACATGGACTGCCTACGTGGCACGTAATCATTGGCTCTTTGGCTTTTCTGCAGGTTTTTGGGCCGTTAGATCTCAACGATGGAGTCATGATCGACGACTGTGTTTTGAACCTTCTGTGTGAAATTTTTCTTATGCGTGTGTAGCGGTTTTGAGCGGGAAAACTTCAGATGTGTTCGTTGTTGCATCTCACGGGTAGCTGAATCATTGATGGTAGATTTGTAGGGGCATGATGGATGAAATGACGGATGAACTACCAGGTTTGTGAAAGAAGATCTTTAGGTGGCAGTGCAGATCCCGAACCTACCTGCTCCTTCCTCTTTGTCCCTCTGTTGCATTGATTATTTTAAGCGCCAATCTGAATAATGCATTGTATCTAGCAAATTTTTGATTTGCCTTGTAATTAATGCTGAGTACACTTTCTTGTTGTATAAGCAGACTGTGTTACTCATTTGTGGTTGTTGAAAACTAAACAAATTTTGGTGCTATTATCAGACACAATCTCATTGGTGGCTTTGTTCTGGATATTTTGTGAGTTTATGAGTTGTATGTTGAATGTCTTATGCATAGAATTCATCAGTTTCATGTTGATTCAAATGAGTAATGCTTTATAGCATGTATTTTGTTATTTGTCTCCAAACTGAATGTGTTCTTCTTCTGAATCTAAACAGCTAAGGGGTGTTTGGGATTCTAGAATATGGGTTTACTATATTGAATGCTTAATCTTTTACTTCTGCTCAAGGAGTAGATTAAATGTTTTGGGTTAAGAGTTGGGAAAAATACATTGCAGTAAGGATGTTTGTAAGCAAAAATAACTAAATACTTTATCTTGGGTGTTGTCTATAAGGCAGACATTACATATCCCCCTTGAAATCTGATTGTTGTTTTAGGTCCGTGATAAACATTCACATATATATGTCTATTGACTCCGTGCCCTGGATAGGCACCAATCTAGTCTTGTATTTAGGTTGCAACCCAAAGTCTTAGTTTTGCATCCAGACATAAAATCAAACTCAAACTTTTAATACAAACCTTTAGGACATTAGGAGTAGTTTAGGACTGAAATCCTCCATCTCACAACTAAACATAGGCCCAAAGCTAGCCCCTTTGCACTTATCTCACAGTTTTGGTCTGCATAAGAGAGGATTTATCTGCTTTGTGTCAACATCCTAGCTAACTTGTAGGTGCATTTCATAGATGTTGAATAGGGAATACCCCCTTGGTTCTGCAGAGCCTAAAGAAATAGAGGAGATATTTATAGAGTCTATCTCCTGTACTGTTGGCCCCTGGCCCAGGAATCCTATTGATCAATGATAGCTACTTTGTAGGGATAATTGGGAACAAGCATCTAGTCTGGGAAAATAACCAACAAATTTGGCGATTCCGCTGGGGAACTCTTTGTGAAAGAACCTTGATTTTAAAAGAAAACAATTCCTAGTTATAGGTGGTGACTCTGAACAAATCTCCCAACGGGTAAATAAAAAATTTGTATGCTAGGGAGAAGATCCCTGCGTAATTCTCTGTCTGAAGAATTACCCAGAAGAATGATGTACAGGAAAAAAGGGACTGTTGAAGCTAGTCAAGAGGGTTCTCCCGGAAGTAATGTTAATATTCAGGACAATCTAGGATCTTCAGAGCAAACAATACCTTATTTCTCAAACACTGAGGCTGAAGTCCAGAACGTATATGAAAGACAGTAGGGTAGTGGATTGAGAATGAGGTCAGAGGTGTTTCAGGAACGCCCTTTCCTTGACTCCCCTGATAGATTTGAAGAAGTTGAATCCCCAAGGGATGATAATGATGAGCAGAATATAATGAAACTATCCTCTTCTATGCCTAGAGAGGAGGAATTATCCAAAGAAATCAAGAGTTTGACAGCAAAATTAGAATATTTGCAAGCAGTAAAAATCAGAGATGACATGAGACAGAAAGTGTAGGTTCTTAGAACTGCTCAGAATGATTCAGTTCCCACCCTTGAGAATATAAATGTGCTAAGGAACCAGCGCAGAAATGAAGTTCAGGATCAGCACAATGTTCAAAGACAGAATGCAAACAATGCTAGAGTGTCATTGAATAATATGAGGAATCAGAATGCAAATAGAAATGTAATTGCAAATCAGTTTGATAGACAACCTATGCAGCTGGATAGATTCAGACAACTAGTTTTTGATGGCATTCTTGGGTACCCCAATCCTATTGACAAACATGTGAGGCCGCAAGTGCCAAAATTTTTAGGAAATTATGTTGTATCAGGTGAAGACCACTTGAAAGCTTTTCAGAATGTCATGGACAACTTTGAGGTTGAGCATGAGGATGTTTTTATGAAATTATTTATGCAATCCTTAGTTGATGAGGCCAGAGAATGGTACAAGGGTCTGCCTGACAGGAGTATTTCATCATGGGAGGACTTCAGAAGAATTTTCAAAGAACAATATGGTGACAAAACTGATCCAAGTTTCTTCATCAATGAATTCACTGGCATTACCAAAGGATCAAATGAACAAGTTGCTAATTTCAATGCTAAATTCCCTAAGGTGTTGAACAAACTACCACATCACCTGAGGCCTAATGAACCTATGTGCATAGTGTTATACATAAACACTTTTGATGCCAAAACAACTTATGGGTTAAGGGATAAAGGTCCTGCTAGCCTTAGAGATGCTTTGCCTCAGAGATGCTTTCAAAATAGCAACAAATATTGAAAATAACAGAAAAGCATCTGGTAAGACAAACACAAGAGATGATGTAAAAATTCTATAAAATCCAAATACTAAATCTCAAAGTGTTCAAGGCAATGCATCTACTTCTGAAGATAAATTAGATAAATTGACAACTATTGTCAAGGACTTGAGCTATAGAATGGCTAAAAATGAAAAGGGGGTAGGTCCTGACATACAAGTTTACCAAAGGCAAGAAAGAAGACCATCATTACATGATATGCCATATAATACCAATTGGCATAATGGTAAACCCATTCTCCCAAACAACAACCCAAGTCAGAGGACTCAAAATGTTAAGGAAACACCTGACCCTTTGAAGAAAGCTGTTAATAGTGTTAATGACACCCCATGGTGCATAATATGTCAGATGCCTCAATCACAATCACAATGTATGATTGCCCAGTCTCTATATAGTAATGTTGTTGCCTGTGATGAATGCAATGAACTGCATTGCATAGAGGATGACAATGTCAATCTGCTGTCTACAAACAGGGAGTATCCTTCTCATGATGTTGATGCAAGCACAAATAATGAGATTCAAGTCTACCAGCAGTTTCCCTGTGATGAAGATGATGAGGATAATTATGCTTATGCTAAGGATTCACACATCTTCTTGAATAACTTGAGGAGACCTTCTGATGAAGAGATTAGAGCCCTCACAGCTGCAGCAGTGGCTCAAGTCAAAAGCAATTACAATCTCAGGGGTAAAGCCTAGGTAAGTAATTCACACCAACCAGAGAGTACTTTTGTGAACCAACCAGTGCACAGTCATAAAGGGACTGAACCACAAAAGAAGCAATGGAGCAATAATAAACAAAATTTTAAGCAAAAAATAGGCCATGATTCTCAAGGACCAGAAGATAGAGTTCCTCAGGTTGAGGACAAGAACAAAAATTTTTAGATCAAAGATGATAGTCAGAGAGCCACAAGAATTAAAGCTGGATCATACCAAGATAAAAATAAAACTGTAGATCAGGCTACAACTGTTATACAAAATTATGCTCTGTTTGACATAACTCAGGTCTTGTCCCACATAAAGGTTTTTGTTCCATTGATGGAACTGATGAAGGTAGAAGAATTCAGAAATAAAACATTGTCCCTGATTTCAGGAGTACCCTGTCAAGCTGATTAGAATATTGAGACTCAGGGTAAGAAACAAGCCATGTGTATTGATGAGGATGAGACTCCTGAAGTATATTTGGGGATGACCATGACCAAATGCCCTTCACAGGTTGAACCATTTTATGTCTCTCTTGTCATAAATGGAAAAGTGGTTAGGAATTGTATGCTTGACTCAGGAGCATCAACAAATATCATGCCTTTGGCTATTATGCAGCAAGCTGGGTTAAAGATAGATAAGGCATGTGGAAAATGCTATGCCATGGATGCTAGAGAAGTACCAGTCATTGGAATCATGAAAGATGTGGATTTCAGACTGGCAACATATCTTGAAAAGACCTACAAAATGAATATAACAGTTGGTTATATCAAGCCACAATATGGCATGTTGTTGTCAAGAAGATGGGCAGCGTTGATTGGTGGAAGTATGCAACTAGACCTATCATATGCTATGATCCCTATGAATGGCAAGGATGTCAAATTGATTAGAGAAGAAAGGTCACTAGACATAGTTGAGGATCAAGAATCAGAGGAGCATATATGTTTTGTGGATACTGACTGTGATAATTTCAGAGTTGTCTCAGATGATCAAGGGGGTAAAGGGAGAGATGTTTGTATTCAAGAGCTTGACCAACAGGGTCTTTGGACCATGTATTTTGATGGAGCTTGTTCAAAGGAAGGCTCTGGTGCTAGAATTGTATTTTTGTCTCCAGCTGGTAAGCTTCTAAATTTCTCTTTCTTGCTGAAGTTTTCTTGTACAAATAATATTGTAGAGTATGAAGCTCTATGATTAGGATTGAATGTTGCTTTGAAGCATGGGATCAAGATGCTCAAAGTATTTGGGGATTCAAAGTTAGTTGTTTCCCAAGTTAGAGACAAGTATGCATAAAAAAATAAGAGGTTAAAACAGTATAAGCATGCGGTTTGGGATACAATTGAATTGTTTGACGCTTTTTCAATAAACTGGATTAAGAGATCAAAAAATGTCAGGGCATATTTTCTAGCTAACGTAGCCATAAGGCTAGATGATATCACTCTATCAGATGTCACAAATGTTGAAGTCAAACTTAGACCTACAGTACCAGATAATGTATGCAGATGGTAGGTGTTTGATGATGACAAAGATTTACTGAGATTTCTACATTGTATTGATGAATATGAGAACCAGGAAGTGGATTTTCAAAACTTTGTAGAAGTTGTGGATGGGAAAGAAACTCTCTTAGGGAAGGAGGTAATTCAACTCAAGACAAATAAAATCCCTAGAGGGCTAGTTGCTTTAGAGAGAGCATTTGACAATAGGGACCAATTAGTTACAAAGGCATCTCCAACAAACAAGAATGATTTAGAAGAGATAAACTTGGGGACATCTCATGCCCCCAAAAAGGTATACATTGGAAAACAACTCAAGCCACACATCATAGCTATGATGATTGCATTACTAAAAAAATATAAGCATGTCTTTGCCTGGTCATATGAGGACCTGAAAGCTTATAGAGAGGATTTATTTTGGCATGAAATCCCTTTGAAGCCTGGAGCTAAACCATTTAGACAAAAACAAAGACCTATTAATTCTACTCTAGCTCCAAAAATGCAAGAAGAGCTTATGAAGCTTAGGGAGGCTGGAATAATTATGCCCATCAGACACTCAACTTGGGTGTCCAACCTTGTTCTGGTTAGAAAGAAGAATGGTGACATAAGGCTTTGTGTGGACTTTAGGAATCTCAATGTATCTTCTTTGAAGGACAATTATCCATTGCCAAACATGGAAGCCATATTACAGAAGGTGACTGGTTGTGAACTCTTATCCATGATGGATGGATTTTTAGGGTACAATCAAGTGAAGGTAAAAGAATTAGAACAATTCAAGACCGCTTTCACCACTCCATGGGGAACCTATGTATATGTGAGAATGCCATTTGGACTAACAAATGCAGGTGCTACATTTCAGAGAGCTATGGATGTTGCTTTTGCAGGATTGATTGACTCAGTCTTGGCAGTGTATCAAGATGATTTAACTACCTTTTCAAAAAAGGAGGAGCAGCACTGTATGCACCTAGAGTAGATTTTATTAGAGCATTGGGATATGGCATCTCACTCAACCCAAAAAAATATGCTTTTGGGGTAGTGGAAGGAAAATTGCTTGGGCACATTGTTTCCAAGGATGGAGTCAGGATTGATCCTGAAAGGGTGGCTGCAATTGACAAAATTCAGATCCCTAGAATAGTGAAAGGTGTTTAGTCCTTCTTTGGACAAATTAATTTTGTTAGGAGATTTGTTCCTAACTTTGCAGAGACCACAAAATATATCTCTAAAATGTTGAAGAAAGGTACCATTGTCAAATGGGAAGATGAAGCAACTAAGTTATTTTAGAACATCAAAGAAGCTATAAAGATGGCTCTTGTGTTAAAATCTCCTGATTTTTCTAAGCCATTTTAGTTATTCTCATTTGCTTCTTTCCATACTATTGCTGCATGTCTACTACAGAAGAATGAAGAGGGTTTTGAACAACCTATTGCTTTCTTTAGTATGTCATTGAAGGCTGCTGAATTAAAGTATGACATCATGGAAAAGCAGGCATATGCACTGGTTAGAGCAGTCAAAAGTTTTAGGCCATATTTGGTAGGCTCTCGGATAGTTGCATATGTGCCTCATGCAGTAGTCAAAGATATCTTTACTCAGCAGGAGGTAACTGGAAGAAGATGCAGATGGATAAACAAATTGCAAGAGTTCAATATTGAAATGCAAATCACAAAACTAGTAAGAGGACAAGGTTTGGCAAAATTGATGACACAGTCAAATTTGGAGGCATGCCAAGTGAATGTAGTGCATAATGAAGTTGTAAATATGTCAGAATCTAAATGGTATAAGGACATAGTACATTATTTGCAGAATTTGAACTGTCCTTCCCATCTCAATGATAATCAAAAGAGGACCTTGAAGCTACATGTTGTTAAATACATCATTGTTCAAGGAGAGTTATATTGGAAAAATCTTGATGGTGTATTACTTAGGTGTGTGGATGAAAATTAGGCTAGGGATATTCTAAGTGACATGCACAATAGAGAGTGTGGTGGACGTTATACTGCCTAGACAATAGCCAACAAAATTCTCAGAGCAGGGTACTGGTGGCCAACTCTCTTCTTAGATGCACAAAGAACGGTAAGAAAATGTGATCCTTGCCAAAGGTTCTCAAGAAAGCTAAAATATGAAGGTGCATTGCCCCTTAGGACTATAACTGTAGAAGCTCCATTTCAGCAATGGAGGATTGATTTTATAGGGGAAATCTTAGAAAAATCGAGTGGAGGACATAGTTGGATTTTGGTTGCTATTGATTACTTCACTAAATGGATTGAGGCCATTCCGACTAAAAAAGATACAAGCAAAGTGGTGATGGATTTTATTCTAGAAAATATTATTATCAGATTTGGAGTACCAATAAAAGTAGTCACGGATAATGCAATGTGCTTTAGGTCTGGTGAATTTATTGATTTTTGCAATACTTATGGAATTAATTTGTTACATGCATCACCATATCATCCACATGGAAATGGTAAAGTAGAGTCAAGCAACAAAAGCCTCATGAAAATTGTCAAAAGGATGGTAGATAAAAACAAGAGGGCTTGGGATTCAAAGCTGAAGTTGACATTATGGGCTGATAGGGTGACAGTGAAGAAAGCAACTGGAAGGTCACCTTTTGAACTGGTGTATGGTGCAGTAGCTAAATTGCCTATGAACAACCTCCTACCAGTTTATAAATTCATATAAGAAAATGATGAAGAGGTTGAGGACTCAATGACTGAAAGAATAAATCAGCTAGTCGCTCTAGATGAAATAAGGAGGGAGACCCAGAAAATAAACATCAAGAGATAGCAAAAGGTAAAATATCTGTTTGATAAAAGAACTACAGAAAGAAAATTTCAAATACATGACTTGGTCCTTGTTTGGAATGCAAAAAACTAGGATAAGGGCAAACATGGTAAGTTTGAGCCCTTATGGATGGGCTCGTACCAAATCTGCAACACTCATGGAGAGGATTCCTATTTTCTCTAGGCCCTAAGTGGTGAGATACTAGAATTGCCTGTGCATGGTCAGTTCCTTAAAGCTTTTTTCTCATAGATGAATGTCTTCTGTGCACGCCGTAAACTAGATGTAAATATTTTGTACATGCCTTGTATAGTCGGTCGTGTTTTGAGTTTTGTGTTTTGACTGGTCTACCCTGGAGTAGCTTGGTTCTCGCTGCAGTCTTGCATCTGTAAATCCCTAGTCAGAGCCACTAGTGGTGTTCACCTAGGGTTAGGGTTCTGAATTTGAGTTTACAGGTTCCTGTGTTTTTTTTCCTTCAAACCCTCAGTTCCTTAGTTTAAATTTTCCTCAGCCCCCATGTATTGTTTTACTGCTTTTTCCTGACACACTTGAGAAGAATGTTAAGTTCTTGTATGTGCAATTGCAAATGTATGTTGGCGTGCTTGAGAAATTTCAATCAGCCTTTGAAAAATCATGAAAAAAGGAGTTATATGCATTTCTAAGTGCATATCAAGTTTACATGTACAAGTGCGAATCTTTCGTAGATTCCTGAGAATATTCTGTAGTTGTATGCATTTCTGAATGCATATCGGGCTAAGGAATGTGCATATACAAAGTGGGAATCATTGCAAATTCCTAGAATATTCCCGGTTTGTTTATCGGGTCTGCATGTATTTTTGGTTTGTATGTTCAGACATACAATGGTTAGATACAATGGCAACATGCAGGAAAAATATACAAGGGGCCGATATGCATTTGGTGGGGCCTGCGGACATACAAAGGTGAATGTGTGAATTATACATTCGCGATATACAAGAGGAACATACATTGTCAAGATGCAAGAGAGAATGTATATCACATATTCCAGGAAGATTCCTTGTTTGTATGTAAAGGGGTTTGTATGTTTGCGTTTGTATATTCGGCATACAAAGGAAATGGACAAGGTAAAACATGTAGGCGGGTCAACAGTGTTCAACATCAGTTATGGGGCCCACCGGTTGTATGTTTGGGATTGTATATTTCAAATATACAATCGAATGTGCAAGCAAATATACAAAGAAAAGTGTACAAGGCCCAGACGCCGAAGGTTAGTATGTTGCAGTGAATGAAATTTGAGGTCCGTGGGTTGTATAAAAGCACTTGTATATGTTGATATACAAGCCGATATGCAATGAAAGGATACAAGCCGGACTTCAGAAGGAGGTACATTCTGATGCATAATGATTTGAAGTCTGCGGCTTGTATGTATGTGTGTGTTGTATATAGTGAATATACAAAGGAAAGAGATGCAAGCCGGACCCGAGTAGTTTTCTAATTTATTCTAAACTGGCATGGGGTCCGCTTTGTATATTAAGCTGTTGCATGTATATGCATTTTGCATATACAAGGGATTTCGAAAGGGGAACGGTGGCGATTGTATATGCATGCATTCTTACATATACAAGGGCGAAATGGCAAAATAGAGAAGGCGAAAAGTCAACGATAGGAACATGGAGTGCCTATGTGGCACGTAATCATTCTCTCTTTGGCTTTTCTATAGGTATTTGGGCCATTAGATCTCAGCGATGGAGTCATGATCGACGACTATGTTCTAAACCTTCTGTGTGAAATTTTTCCTATGCGTGTGCAGCGGTTTTGAGCGGGAAAACTTCAGATGTGTTCGTTGCTGCATCCTGGGTGTAGCTAAATCATTGATGGCGGATTTGCAGGGGCACGATGGATGAAATGACGGATGAACTACCGGGTTTGTGAAAGAAGATCTTTAGTCGGCAGTGCAGATCCTGAACCTACCTACTCCTTCCTCTTTGTCCCTCTGTTGCATTGATTATTTTAAGCGCCAATCTGAATAATGCATTGTATTTGGCAAATTTTTGATTTGCCTTGTAATTAATGCTGAGTACACTTTCTTTCTATATAAGCATACTGTGTTACTCATTTGTGATTGTTGAAAACTGAACAAATTTTGGTGCTGTAATCAGACACAATCTCATTGGTGGCTCTGTTCTGGGTATTTTGTGAGTTTATCAGTTGTATGTTGAATGTCTTATGCATAGAATTCATCAATTTCATGTTTATTCAAATGAGTAATGCTTTATAGCATGTATTTTGTTATTTGTCTCCAAACTGAATGTGTTCTTCTTCCGAATCTAAACAACTAAGGGGTGTTTGGGATTCTAGAATATGGGTTTACTATATTGAATGCTTAATCTTTTACTTCTCAAGGAGTAGATTAAATGTTTTGGGTTAAGTGTTGGGAAAAATACATTGCAGTAAGGATGTTTGTAAGCAGAAATAACTAAATACTTTATCTTGGGTGTTGTTTGTAAGGCAGAAATTACATAACCCCCTTGAAATCTGATTGTTGTTTTAGGTTTGTGATAAACATTCACATATATATGTCTATTGACTCCAAGCCCTGGATAGGCACCAATCTGGTCTTGTATTTAGGTTGCAACCCAAAGTCTCAGTTTTGCATCCAGACATAAAATCAAACTCAAACTTTTAATACAAACCTTTAGGACATTAGGAGTAGTTTAGGACCGAAATCCTCTGTCTCACAACTAAACATAGGCCCAAAGCTAGCCCCTTTTCACTTTTCTCACAGTTTTGGTCTGCATAAGAGAGGATTTATCTACTTTGTGTCAACATCCTAGCTAACTTGTAGGTGCATTTCATAGATGTTGAATAGGGAATACCCCCCTTGGTTCTATAGAGCCTAAAGAAGAAGAGGAGATATTTATAGAGTCTATCTCCTGTACTATTGGCCCCTAGCCCGGGAATCCTGTTGATCAATGATGGCTACTTTGTAGGGATAACTGGGAACAAGCATCTAGTCTGGGAAAATAACCAACAGGTCCATTTAAGCAATGGTCTCTTTAAGGTCAACAAATAGTGCTTCCAATTTTTCACCAATTGCACCAAAGCATAAATCTCTTTGTTAGAGGTGAAATACCAAAGGACAATACCATGAAACATTTCTAAATTACCTACCTTGATTCTCTTTCCATGAATAAATTTTATTGCATGTAACTTGGTGTAGCTATAATTTAGAAAATACTTAACAATTTTCTTTAACTATTAAGTCACACATACAAACCTTCTTATTTTGATGATGCTTTTAGTCCATTAGGCCAATTCATTTGGCTTCTACTTTTGATGGCTTTAAATTATATATGAACCAATCCATTCCAAACAACATTAGTTCAAGACTAACCATTGAACTTTTTTCAGAGAATTCACATTTTTAACCATTCAAATGAAGTTTGATCTTCTTTGAAATCAATATAATACCTTATCTAAGTGTTCGACAATTTCCTCATGTATTTTTAGCTAAAAATGAGAATATCGTCCAAGTATTAAAGACCTATCACATACTCTTTAAGCATTCAAGTGTGTACAAAGTTTGACTGACAATGGGCATGGAATGGATTCTAGTTGTTTTTATGTATTAAACAAGCTTGAATTAATGTTATTCAAATAAATTCTTTGTTCACAATTCATGGTCATTTAAATGGATATTGCAAAGGCAATCATTCTTTCTAATGTTTTGGTATTCCAATGTAGTGTTATTATGTTCATGGTGTTTTAAATGGTTCATGTTACTTGATTAGATATTTGACTTAGAGGCTAATTCATGATTTTAGTGTAATAGTATTTGTTTTTTATTAGTTTAGCTAGAAAAGAGGGTCCAGAACCCTTTACAAAGCTGCCCCTAGGGCAAAACCAGGCCTTAAATGAGCCATAAATAGAACATTAACAACACAACAACAACAACAAAAAATGAGCACTAATAAAAACAACAAAAAGGGAACCAACAGACCAACTAAGGATTATCAGAAATCCTATACTTAGACAGGAAATTAACCATTTGCTTGTAGTCACCTAGGCTGTCCACCCCAATACTTTGACCTTATCATTGAACTCTTTAACAATAGAGAACACTGAAGCCACATAATGAAGAGCCTTTGCTACAAATTCGACCATCACTCACCATTTCTTATGGAGTTTGTCAATCCTAGTTTTAAGCTCAACCATCTCCTTCACAGTCTTGCTACACAAAGAACAACCACTCTTCTTTCTCTGCCCCTGAGCCTCTTCGGTTTCCTCCTCTTCATCCTCATTGCCTGGCCAGTTCAATTTAATAAAGTGGCTGGCTCCTTCATCCTCCTGGACCGACTCAATGGGTGTTTCATCTTCTCCCTCCCCTAAGGTGTCCTCCACGAACTCAGATTCCCTGGAAATGTCCATTCCATGTGGATTGGTGGATGGGATACCAACAATATGGTTGGACCTACGAACCCCATGAGGAACATTCTTACCAGCAGCACCCAAGTTCCCACTCTCTGCTTATTTAGGTCTAGAGTCAAGGTCAATGACTTTTGAAGGCCCCTCATCCCTCCTAAAATCCACTCTCTCAGTCTTAGCCTTCTTGGGCCGCGGATTACCATCATCCTCTTCAGCCACCTAGTCCCTTTTAGTATACGCCACAGTTCCCTTCTCAATCTTTAGGTTTGGAGAGTCAACTTTCATGCTAGTTTTCTTGGGGGTTTTAGACTTAGACTCTAGAGAAGGGGTCCCCCGGGGGGGGTATTACCTTGAATTTCCACAATTTTGGGTCCCCCTTGGGGCTTTTAGGAGAGATTTTGGGGGACCCAACAGCTTTTTTGCCTTTACTCTTAACAATAGGGGTCGGGGCTGACAAAATATCCTCCAGCAGACTAACTTTGATTTGCTTTGGTATACACAGTGCCAAATGAAAATGATACAGCCTAACGATGAGCCCTTGGTGAAGAGGGATGACTGCCTGGTTAGGGTTCTTATCCTGGAATTCCTTAGCAGACTAAATGGAATTCTCAAGGGATGAAAGCAGAAAGAAGGGAAAGCTAAGCTCCACCCTATTCCTGAAATGGTTGAGCAAAGCAAAATGGTAATGATAAAATACCTTGAAGCGACCCTCCAATGTAAAATACTTCATGATCATTAGGCAGACTTGCCCCCATGGAGCTGGTAACTTCTCTCTCTCAAAACCACCATGAAGTTTAATAGCTACTTCCCCCTCTCTGAAGATAACCCCATATTTTTGATCTCTAGCACGTTGCTTGTACAGATGTGCTTCTTACCCTTGATAGGCAACCCCATGGATTTCATGATAATTTCTTCAGATACCTCAAAACCAATACCCTCCACACGGACTTGCCTATTGTCATGGTCCCATGACTCAGCAAATTGTCGAGACAAATTCTCATCGTGGCCGATCATGGCTTCTAGAAAGGAGGCCACTTTGCCTTCCTGTATGATGTGCCACACTGTAGGATCCTACCTTAACTCCTTGGGTGAGGTTGGCTTGATTTTAACAATGTCACCACCCATTCTGAACCCCTAAAAACTAAGCAGCCAGAATGAGCAAAACTTGTGAAGGCAAATATTACGATAATGCCTTGTAGAATACACATAGGAATAAATAATTATGATTGTGCAAGTCCATCACTTCAAAGGGCATGAATTCCCCCAATTAAATTTGGAGTAATTATTTGAAAGATACACAGAGCCCTTGCCACCCTGGTTCTCTTCCTCGAAAAAGACCCACACCTGCCACCACGTGCGAAAGTAAACATCACTGGAGACGGGCGTGGAAGAAAAATAATTACTCCAGTGCCAGCCTATCGTCCACTCACCTCTCCAAGAGATCTCATGCCACCTTAGCATCCTTTTAAGCCTCCCAGTCAGGCCCCTCTGATCCACCTCAATACTCCCACTTTGAAAAATTTGAATGACTCCACCATTATTCCTGCCACTATGGGTTTGAAAACCAACGAATTCAAACTCGTTTAAAGTCTTGCCACCCCTCCACATAATAAAATAATCCCAACTACACTTCCAAAATGTGCAGAGGATGAGGAGACCAACATACTTGTCTTTGCCTAACTTAATTGTGATTGCATCAATCTTTATTAATAATGATTTGAATTCTATGGGGCAGACTTGAAGAAAGTCTCCAGCACCACCATCTATTGCTATTAATCCCAAGGTTTTCCATGGAATCCACCATGACATTACCTTCCCTGTAGGTATGAGAAACCTTGTACTCTTCTAGGGCATTAAGGAGTAGACAAATATCACCCATTATATCTGCCAGATTCCAACCAATATTAGCTGACCCCAAGGCAGCATTGACAAGCAGCTGTGATCCCCTTCCACATGCAGATGCCTAATGTTCATAGAAAGAGCAAGCTTGATACCCACAACATAGCTAAAGCCTCGGCCTAGTTATTACTCTTAATACCTAACCCCCTAGTGTAAGCAGCCACAAACATGCCCAAGTCAGATCTAATAATGCCCCCTCCACTGGCCTCCCTAGGATTTCCTTTGGCCGCCCCATCAAAATTAAGTTTGAAGCAACCTTTTTGAGGCAGAGTGCAGCAGGTTCTAGCCCTAGAAATCTTCTTTGAAGTATCAATAAAGCAAATACTCAGATTGACAACCCATTGTTGTAGCAAACTTCGCTCTTCTTTCCCTGGGGGGGTCTTTGCCACTTTAAAGTTACAAGAATTGATGTTTTCAGCAAGCAATTTAGAAAAAGCCTGAAAGACCTCCAAGGGAGTTCTAATTTTCTCCTTGAAGATTCTATTATTGCGTTGGGTATGTGTAGGATCATGATGGGCCAAACTATACCTCTAAGTGGCAATGAAAATACAAAAAAACAGACTTAATCAAGTTCATGTGAAAATTTGAATGGATTATCTACACAATTTGAAAAAAATGTAAGAATGAAATTTGTAGAGAATTGAATCTATTTTATGAGCTACTATTTAAAAAAAAAAACTAAATTTACTTAGTGAAAAATGAATATTTCAATGAACAACTATTAAATTTTTCAGAAAAAAATAAAAAGTGGGTGTCATTCTAGCCAACCTAACTATGAGCAATTTTTTTTTTTGAAACTTTCAAAATAAGTAGACTCATGCCCGGATGTGACGCATATTTTTTTGAAATCTTTTTCCAATAAAATAATTAGTTATGATTTTTTTACTTTGACGTTTTTTAAAAACTAAAAAGTAATTTTCCAGCCAACCTAACTCGATAAAAAAACTAGAATTCAAAATTTTTTTAACCTAGAGCTAGAAAAGCATAGAGTGTGACACAGCTTTTAGATCTCAAAAAGGTGAAATAGTTTGAAAGTTATTGATGTTTTTCGATCAATGTGTCTATCAAGATTTCAGACACACACTATATAGAAAATTATTAATAATTATTTAATAAAATGATAACCAAAGAAATCTTATCTTTTTAGAAAGCTGACAATTTCTTCTATAAACCCTTTTCATTTTATCAATTTTGCATTAAAAAAAAATCATCAGCACGAAGGGTGAAGTTATGAGAAGAGAGTGAAACCTGCAAAAAATGTTAGAATTGAGGGATGCCATAATCAAATCAGGTGCATGAGCAATAGATGAGGATGATGACGATCCAGAACCATGTGTAGGACAATGTAGAGCATGAATATCCAAAGTAGATAATGTTGATGTAGCATCATTGAAACTATCATCGAAGAGAAGACTGATGTCCTTAATGTGTGCTTCCATGTCAACAATGCAAGACTATATAAACAGACAAGTGATGTTAGGTAGAAATATGCCCCAATCAGCAATGCTAGGAAGATTGATTTCCTATTGCAAAGAAGTACTAGAAGCTTTTGACTAAGCAACCTTGGAATCTGATGAAGCAATAGTAGGAGTGATGACTTCTTCTATGTTATTGGAACTTTTTTTTTCTGTATCATGATTAGGGATGTGAGTTGTGATCAAAGCAGGATCATGTGGGAATGGAGAAACATTCAAGTCTCCACATATCTCCCAAATTCTGATCCATAATGCATGTGGAAAATTAATATCTATGATGGCATACAATGCGGCTTCTGGAATATGTAAACTGATTAATCCAACAATGTGATCACGATGATTAAACCACTTAGCCTTCTGAGATTGTTTACTAAGTTCAGGGACAAGTCCATACAAATGGGGTATGAGATTATGGATCCTGAGATGTTTTAGGATGCCTTCACACTAGGACTTATAGTTTCCTTTGTTTAGGTTGATTACAGAAGAGTGAGTTTCATATTCCACGATTAGAACAAGTTAGTTCGACTAGACAATAGAAATCAACATAATTAGGCAACCCAGATTAGTTAGATTCCTAATTAAACTTTGTGTAAAGTGGCACTTTATAAGTTGAGTGCGTGATTTTGCTTAATTCCTCCCTTAAAGTGACACTTTATAAAGTTAGTGCATTATGAAAAATGAGGACACAACAATATCCCCCGTTGATTATGTATTTTCCCCCCAAATTTGGCACTTTATAGAACGAGTGCTTTAGGTCACCAAAAAAATATAAACATGCACTTTATAATTTCAGTGTGATTTTAGGCTAGTTAGATCGGCAACAGAAAAACATCCACTTTTACAAAAAAAACACTTGATTTCGAGTTGATTTGCAAAAGTTATAGGACTTGCAATTTTTGCATTTACAAACAAAATTCCTTCTATGGGCAAAAAAAATTTTAGATTTTGAGAAAATTATTTTTTATGCAAAATTTGTGAGAGAAAAATAAAAAAGAGGAGAAAAATTAAGCCCCCTTGGGCTGTGCATGACCAGGGGCTAAAACTCCATGTGACTAAGGGCTTAAGTTTGGAATTGGTCTCCCCTCCCCTGCTTACATCACCCCCCCGAGTTTCTTATGTCATCTTTTTTGACATTTTCAAACATGAATAGTGCCTGACTCTGCTCTAAATAATTTGACACCCATTGTGGCAAAAGAAGAGCCTCCAAGGCTGTTTGAAAGGCTGACCTTACTATTGCGAGAGGGTGCTTTGGGTGCAGGTGATCAAGCACGTCTGTCGAGCCCGTGTATGGGCATTTGGAAGCCGTAGAAGGGGCAAAATTGCCATAGTGAGGGAGCTTTAAAGGCCGCACCTATGAAGAGGTGGGCACCTCTGTGTATGAGGGCCGAAACAAGGGCCGACTGATAGAGAGAAGATGCCTTTTCAGGCGTCGATGCTAGAGAGAAGGCGGTCGTTGTCAAAGGCGTGTGGAGGCAACGAGGCGTAGGAGTAGGTGACAAGGTGTAGGTGAAGGCACCTTCTTTGGCATCACTATGGAGCTTGACCAAGACTATGGATTGGAGCCCCTCCCGAGCCCTTCGATGCTTGCTCCCACTGGGAGCTTTGTCACTTATGAGCTAGCATTTGTGAGCTGATAAATTAAAGACTAAGGGTCGTGGCTTGGCCTTGTGCAGATCCCCGAGCCTCCTTTAAAAAAAAAATGAGCCTCCTTTCGAAGCCAGCCAATAACATACACAGTTAAAAAACAAACCAATCAAAACAACACCTTACAAATTGTGCTTTGACGTGATTGGGGGTGATTTGCACAATGAACAAATGATGGCTTCAAGGTAATCCACAAGGCTCTAATACCATGTAAAAACACCAAGATCGTGGAGTAGACAAACAAGCACAAGATTGCAAATGAAATTGACCAATTGTATTCACAAATGAGGCGGATATAAATAGGCGAGTGTGAGTACCCGATTCTCCACCAAATGAGGATAGGACTCCTCTACATGAAGTGGTGGCAAGTAACCAGCCACAAAGATAGCATGAGGTGTCGATGCAAGTTGACACCTCTCCTAAATGTCTAACTACTTTGACAAGTTCAAAGTACATGTGGAAAATATGCCTAACTATGGTTAAAGCAAGTGTATACGCCTAAGATTAAAGGTTATACACCAACAGTAATATCGACCGTTAGATCTGTGACATAATGACGAACAGTCCAATTTACAATGATAAAATTTGGCTCCCTTGCGACCCCCCATCGTGGACGAATTAGCGTAAGGGACCGGATATAAACATGCGGCTGAAACAAGATTGCTGCTGGTGAAACCTTTCATCTCTTATAGGTGATTTACAAACAATAATAGGAGTAATAAATTACATAGGATTTACAAGGTTGATGGCACCTTAATTCTAACACAAAGAAAATATTTGAATGAATGTATTATTTTATTGTTTTGTAATCAATAAAATAATACCTTCATTCGAAGATTTTCTTTGAATGAAGGAAGACCTTTGTTCAAAGGTGATTTCTATGAAATCTTTGAACAAAGGTTCCTTCGTTCGAAAAAAAATCTTCGAATGAAGGTAACATGAAATTTTTTTGCCCATCCGCCAAAAAAATTGATGACCCATGTTTGGGACTGAGTATTGTGGAGACTCTGAACAAGGTGTTATTACTCATCATATAATTTTATATGCCCTTAAACTACAATGTGCATGGAGATATGTGTAGCTAACTTGTGGCTAGATTAGTAACCTTTAATTAAGTTATATGATCATTTCTATAGATTTACATAAGTAGTAGGGTTAGCCTAAGTGGTCTCCATGACATTAGTAGGGTATATATAGGAGTTAGTAGTTAGTTTATTATCATCATATTTTGATTTATGTTCTTATTGAAGACTTTTGGAAGTTGCCCTTCATAATCTTATTATTATGAGGTACTTGCAGGTAAAATTTTCCTATTATATTTTCAAATATTTGCTATTATATTTAAAATAAGGAAAACTTAATAATACTAAAAACATTGTTAAAATTTACTATACAAGTTTTAAAACTCTAAACTTCCTAATACCTTAATCAAACCTCAAAACTAAATTAACTAAATTAATAAAATAGTCCCTACTTACAACCTATTTCTATATTATGAACGAGAAGACATATTTCAATTATGAAAGCTTTTGTATATAGTCATTATCTACCCATATTTTGTGGCTTTTGTATGCTTCTAACCTTCTACTATGCTCACCCTTTTGTAACTACATTCTATATTATAATTTTCAGCTTTGTTCCACTGAAAAAAACAAACTTGAAGGCTAATGAGGTAAGGCATAGTATTGAAAAGAAGCCTTAGACTACAAGATGCCATGGATGCTTTCCATTGACAGAAGATGGAAACTGCGCCTAAAATTATGCTTTGGGTGTCCTACAGCTAACCTTCGGTCATATTCTCTACACTTTTGTTAGTTAAGGAATTTTGCTTTAAAGAAGTCGGCTTGAAAGAGAAGTTGGGGATGCACAAGAAGAAGTTTTAGTAAAATTTAAAAGCTGCAGAGGCTATTGACGACTCTCTGCAACGGTCCGGTGGGCCCCAAAGCGCCAAATAACCGTTTTAGCTTTCGTTAGTTAGTGGACCCACCCTCCAGGCCTTTACCTGCTAACCACAAATTTATTCCTACTGCCGCACTTTACCCACAAATTTGTATACAAATCTGGTTACTTGGTAGAGGAGGTTGTGTAATGGGTATTTATTATCTTGCTATGGTTGAAGAGTTAATAGTAATTTTACTTCTCATTCACAATAAAAAAATGGTAAATATTTATTTTTATTGACCAAAATTAATTTTTATATTTAAAAATAATCCAGTTACGACTGCTCTTTCCAATGATGTAAAAGTGTTTTATGTCTCAACCGTCCACACATTCCAAAAAGTATTGTATTAGTAGAAACAAATAATGCATCATTATCAGATTTTTTTTAATAAGAATCATCCTAGGATTTCTTTTTGTTTTGGCATACATTCTGTAAATCTTGTCTCCTCTATATTTGAATTCCAGAAAATATTTGCATACATTCTGTAAATCTTGTCTCCTCTCTATTTGAATTCGCTTATTTTACAAGTTAAATATATATTCACTTTTCGTTAATTTTGTTTCACTTCCGGAACTAGTAGTGGGAATGGGTTTCCCGGGTACCCTTTTAAGTTTGAGTGGTTGACATTAGCATTATATGCGATGAATTGTAAAATGAAGAAGATTTCAGGATTTATTCTCATCAAATTTTATTTTGTAAGCACCGTGAATATGAATGGGTACGGAAATTTTCTACTTTTAGAGAAGCACTCACTGAACCAACATTTCCGTAAATATATTTTTGTGTTTCAACACTCACCTTCGGCGGGGCTTAAATTTGACAGTCGACTTTGCTTGTCGAGCAATTTTTTTATGACAGTTATCTATTCAATGGTGCCCTTCAAATACTAGTATGACATGCCTTAGTATAAGTAAATCATATAAAAATCAAATATATATATCATAATCCCATATAAATTTTGACAGTTTGTCCAAAATCTCTTCTTCTATGTGATACAGTCTTTTTAAAATGTTAGTGCTACACTTTTGCTATTTTCCATTTAGTCTTGTACTCATTTTTTGGAAATGTTTTGATATATGAATGCATGGATAAATGGTTCAAATTTATGTAAAGTTAGGCTCATTTTCCTAGTCTTTACCTATTCTTAATTATATTTATTTCTATATATTTAGTCTTCACCTTATCTTTATATACAAATATTGAAATACATTTGCTTCATGAATGCATTTATTACATTTATCTCTGCACTTACTTAGATATAGTTGTTATACACGTAGATATGACCTTGTGCTTTCCCAAGGTTATTTTCATAGTGGACTTAACTCTTGCCTTTTTAAAATTCAAATTCAAGATTTGGCCAAATGACCCTCCTTGATTTCTTCCTTCAGTTGACTAAATATATATTTTGCCAAATTTGATGCTATGAATGGGTATTTAAAGACATTTAATTGCATTTGTTTCACATCCACACACATCCAAGCATCCTATCTCCTTTTAGAGCATTGAAAGAGCAATCACTAGCAAAACAAATGGATTTGGTGCATTAAAATAAGTAACAAATTTGTTGGGGTAGGTGTCATACATCTTGCAATCTTAATGTTTGAAGTATTTTATTTAATTAATTATTTATTTGTTGTACTCACATATTTGGGGCATTCCACTTGGAATGGCACTAGGTGTCACATGTAGTTTGTATTAGTAGGTGTCATGGAAGATATAAGGAAAGAAATTGACAAGATGGAGTGGCAAAACAAATGAAAGAAGTGACTAGTATGAAAGAAGACATGATGGTCTACGTCAAGGACACAATGTTCCAACTCCAAGGGTTTATATCTCAATCAAACGATCAACATGATGTTTGGTTTATATCTCAATCAAAGGATCAACATGATGTTTCAAGTAATTGATCACCTGTGTATCATCCAAGCTTGCTAATCCAAATCCAAGTGCTAGCACTCATACGAGATGTTCGATCTTGTTACCAATGATGGACATGCAAGAAGGAGAAGGAGAAGGAGAAGAAGAAGAAGGGGAAGAGGAACAAGAAGAAGAGTCAAACGTCCCTACATCAAATCTACCAATAATCATAGATATGTACTTAGTAGTTGGGGATGTGCCATAAGGATTGCCTCCCAAAATAGATCATCATCATGGCATTCAACTAGTACTAGGGCACTATCCACCATCCATCACCTCTTGTTTGAGGGTACACCCAAAGGTTAGAGGAGTAGAAGAACACATTTGGCACCACTGGGTTGTAGTCTCTAGTCTTAAGGAGAAAAAGCCTATGACACAAAACATAATAAAGCAACAAGCTAATCACCTTCAAAGATGCACTAAGAGGTTGTAGATGAGGATAATTATAGGGTATCTAATCAAGTGGAATAATCTAGCCTATGAAGACATCTTGTTTATAAGCATTCAAGGATTGTCAACATTGAGGACAATGTTGTTTTTAAGGGGAGGGAAATGCTACACCCTTAACCTATAATGTAAATGAGGATATGTATCTAGTTGACTTTATTTAGGATTAAGGTGCCATCAACCTTGTAAATCCTATGTATTTAATTACTCCTAATATTGTTTGTAAATCATTCATAAGGGAATAATTATTCACCAAGTAGCAATCTTGTTTCAACTGCATGTTTGATTGATCCCAGTATCTGACGAATGTAGGTTATTTGGGGGGGTTGCATGGGGGTACCCCTCGTACAGGGTCCGGGGGGAATGGCCCCCCAACGAGGGGTCTGGGGGCCACGCGGGGGGTCAGAGACTGCAATGAAATTTCTTGAAGCTGTAGTGAAACCATAGGTGGAATCAGAACAAGATCAAGGGATGGAGTGACAATATCTTGTTGCAAATATGAAGAAGCCTCCCGTGAAGTAACAGGTGAAGGAGGAGTGGGTAACTCAGTTGGTTGAAGAACTGTGAGGTTCGATTGACCAATCTGATCCTCTGATGATGTATCCACACTGAAAGCTGGAGTGTGAGCTGTAGAGTCTTTGTCATCAGGTGCAAAGTGTGAAAATGTATAGACACGAGAAAAGTTGTCAACTTTCCCAACTGCAACAAGTTCTCTAGTGTGCAAGTCTCTTATCATAACTGATTTTGAATTGAATTCAATTATTTTTCCTGATCCACTATTGGTGATTTGGTAGATGAAAAGTAGATTGTATCTTAATTCTGGAACAAAGATAACATCTTTAATACAACCTGCTCCTATTTTAACACTTCCTTTCCCACAAACTGCCATTAAAGAATTGTTTGCAACCAATAACTTTATTGTAGCTGTGCAGTGTAGTGATGAAAACAGAAGCAGAGAAGATGCCATATGATGTGATGCAATTGAATCAAGAACCCATCGCTAAGATTCAAAGACTACAGAGGCACATAGTGCTTTGCCTTTTGATGATTCTGACATTGATGGAGAAGAAGAAAGACAAGCCTTGAGTTGTGAATTTTTCAAGTTCTTTTTGTTTAATGATTCTCTTGTACTCATCTTCTCCCTTTTTAAAACATGTAGATTATTCATGCCCATTTCTCTTATAATAAGAGCAAAGAGGCCTTTCTTTACCTTTTCCTTTTGATGAAGACTCAGATGGAGGTTTTGATTTTGTTCCTTTGCCTTTATCTTAATCTCTAGTTTGTTTCTTTGGTGTTTGATTTGAAGATGAAGATGCAACAAGTGCATGTGTTGATGAAGACTTCAAAACACCCATTTGTATTAACTTATCATGTTCCCTTGTTAGATTAACTGCAAAGTTAGCAAGAGAAGGCATAGTAAAGTTTGTACCAAGACCACTTTTGGTAGTATAAAATGCTGCAACAAACACTGAGAATTGATGACCAAGCTTAGACAAAATACTGAGTATCAATTGTTCATCTATTTTGGTGATACCACATTGTTGGAGTTGAAATCTGATTGAATTAAAAACTTTGTGAAAAAATCTTGTATAGTAGTGAAGTCTTGTGGATTAAGACTAATTAGTGTTGGGAATTAAGGTGTCTCAACCTTTGCAAGTCCTTAGCATTTAACATTTAATTGGATATTTATTTTTGCCTATTATTGTAATTTGTATGCAAATCTTATTTTGTCACTTTGTGGGAGTTGGCTTGGTGATGTGTCATCCTACATGGAAGCTGACTAGATGTATTTTTGTCCTCATATGAGGATATAGGCATCCCACTTTGTGGTAGAAGACTTTTGCCATGTGTTGGCATCTTTTGGGTGTTGTAATAGGTCTATGACACATAAGAGTTATGATAGATTCCTATGAATCTATGACATGTAAGAGCCAAAAATAGAAGATTCTATGACAGGTGTGACAAGTGTCAGGAAGCATCTGTTACATCCCCTTTTTGGATTCAATATTACTATTTACTTTTTCTTAAATAGTACAGTTATGTGGATACATTTTAACATCATAGAAATGATGATATGATTAGAAAAGGTTAATTTTATGAAATTATGGATTTTTACTTGATTATGATCAATTTGATGTTATGAATTAAAATGTCTTTTCGATATGAAAATGAAATGATTTGATGTAGATGTGTTTTGATTAGAACATTGGTACTTTGACCACGAATTATATGTGAGATTGTCAATGACAGGAATAGATGGAACATGTTCGCTAGGAAGAAAGAAGAAGAGAAAGTACCTTTGAGAAAGAGAGAATAGACTCTGGAATAACCCATGGGTGCTTGCCACTGAAAACGAACATCAGGTAGATAAACCTAGTAGCCTTGAGTGAAGTATTGATTTCGGGTTAAGTCAATTTTAGATGAGATGCCAAGGTTTGCTAGAATAGGTCTTTCTTCACTCCGTAGTTGTCGTAATGAGTATGGGAAATTGACATCTGTGTTATAATACTTGGTATCATGTTGTCAAATATGGATGACCGATATATATATATATATATATATATATATATATATATATATATATATATATATATATATATAAATGTATACACTTGAGAATGAGTCGTATGCTGTGTCTTGTTTAGTGGTTCGGTGAAAAAGTTGAAAGTTGTGCGTAAGTCGACCCCAAACCTTGTTTTGTGTTTACGCTCAATTCATCGTCATCGACATAAAGCTCTACGAACGTATGATGTACATGTTTACTTGCGATATTCGACGGATGTAGAATTATTTCTATTATGGGCTATTATCATATAATAAAAGGTTTAAATAATGTTTTAAATCTTGAGACTGTTGAGTGTAATACCTTTGGTTGTATTGTAATGGAATATACATAATTATATTAGTTATATTTAAATAGTCATTTGGGGTAATTCTTTTATTCTTTTATGATGTTAGTAAGTGGGTAGTAAATCGAAGGGCTCACTCAAGTCTTTATTTATGATGTTTTATATTCCAAAAATAATCTATTTTCTCTTGAGCTTTAAACTTTATGGATGGGTTGTTGGTTCAGCCATTATTTCTAGTTTTGCTTTTGATTTAAACTCATAATTGGTTATGAGTAGTGTGACAGCTTGTCCAAACTGTAATCCGCCACCTCGCGTAGTGTTAAGCTCCACTTTGCAGAGTAGTTGCGAATTGAGTGGGAAAACCAAACCATTTCTGGTAGTGGTCGCGAAAGGAGGAGATGGTTAAGCCATGTAGGGTAGTTACCCAGTTGAGAGGGGCATGGTCTAGAGAGTGGGAGGTTAGTTTTCCTTCGGAGGGAGAACATGATATAGAGGAAGTAGGGAGTTGGTTTTGGGGGACAGAACGTAGAGAGGAAGTGGAGAGGAGGCCGAGCATGAAGTGAATGTGAGCGGGTAAGAAAAGAATGAGCTCTTGGACTAGTTTTCAAGAAGTCACTGGAGATTTTCTTCAGGTTTCTTTTCATCTCTTCTCTACGAAGTCATGGTTATTAGGCATGTTTTAATAGTATTGGCTCTACTTGTAATACGATGGAACTTAGTATTTCATTGAAGATGTAATGTGTGAATTGAGTACCAACTTTAGACCTGTGTGTTTTCACTTCCTTCAAAATGGAAACAATGTTATGTCCCTTGAACCACACCGTAGTCGAAAAACTCACAATTGTAATACATTGTTCCTCGAAGCATCTTCGATGGTCGATTTAAATTGTGTAGTTGTTTTGTTTAACTTTAAGAGGTTTATGGATATGCGAAGAGCACATAGTAGACTGAGTTTTTGGTCAAAAGCTAGCTTTAAAGTTATCACAAACCGCAGTAGCAAAATCCAGGTCGACGTTGGAAGTGTCCTTAATTGGCCTGTCGACTATAATTGGTTGGTCTTGTCATATTTAAAGACAACTAGTTTAATAAAAGACTTGAAGAATGTGTTAACCGTCGGTAGAAGAGAAACAATAGTGTGAAATGTATGTCGATGCATGTAAGACTACTCAGTCCTCCACAAGTTCTGAGTTTATAAATGGTTGGCTGACCATAGAGAATATACTTTTCTTGCTGTGAATGATAACTAGTTAGAGTCCATTTATTTATTGTATATAACTCTTTTTTCTTTAAAACATTCCAACTGTTGTGTTTTCGAAAGAGGGGAATGGAGTTATTATTGGTTTATATAGTCAAATAAGTTAAATAATGAAGTTTTAGAACAAACATAATGAGTCTATAGTTAAGTGTTTAGTCTAACTTGCATGCATTCTTCTTACAAATAGAAACAATATGATAGGATTTCTAAATGCTTGGTATGATAAAAGATTAATCTTTGTTGAAGATTTTATAGGTCGAAGAAGATTCTTAAGAGTATTTAAATTTTAACTCTAGGTCTTCGAATATTTGTATTCTATAAATTGGTTTATTGTTAAACCCCTTCCGAAAACAACATACTTAAGTTTAGTGTCCACTCTTGGCTGGATAATTTAAAGTAGTGGACCAACTTAGAGATCATCTGTTAAACTTATAGCATAAACTGATTAACCGGTAAGCTAGAATCACATTCTTTTAACATATGGACAGAAATGTCTCCATGAGCTAAAAAGAGAGAAGTAAACCTAACTTCCATGTGTTATTGCATGATGAGTTTGGAACACCAAGAGGTTATCGTGGTTGTTACATTGAACTTATACATAGGTAACTGTAGGATTGCGATTAATTCAAGTCAAGTTGGGGTGGGTGAACTTACTAATTGTGTTGACACAATGCTAATTATATTCAAATCCTTTGGCCAAGGTAGTGCACCTACCTCAAGTGCATTGATAGTTCACCATGACTGGATGGCGTAGCTTGTGGAGTGGTCATGCTTGACTAGAGGGTATCTAGGGGATTGCATGATAACAAGATATGTAGGTCACAACACTAGTACTCAGATGGCTAACACCATTGGTTATCCTAAGTCTATCCTCTTTGAGTAGGGTAGGGCCAGTTCTGAATAGGAAGGAGTGCAAGAGACCGACGGTCTGTGGTTGGAGGTTAAGCTCCTTGAAGATACTTTCTCTTCTATATTCTAGAGGCTTGCCGAGACTTGAATTTGGATGGTCGACAATCGAGATGTAGTGACTTTGGTAAGTTTCTATTTTGAAAATGTTCGTGGTAGCATTATTCATCATATTGTATAATGTTGTAGATGAATAGATCCCTTTTGTATAACTTATAATTTCATGATTATTGTAGTCAATGGATGAACTACTTGGTTTTAAAATGAAAACAAATTATTTTTCTACTTTAAACTTTAAAAAAAATTATTACCTTTGGTTAAACCTAGTTTTTAGGGTGAAAACTAAACTAGGTGTTACATATGGTATCAGAGCCAGGTTCAGCACTAGGGCTGATGAGTCCACTAAGCTGATTAAGAATCAACATTATGTGGGTAGCTAATGATTTGATTTACTGTGCCAGGATGGTACGTCTCAAGAAAATTGCAAGGAAGTCCTTCACTGGTAAGGAACGTTATCTGCAAGCTAAGCAGAGACAACTTGTGATTATCAAGACTATTGAGAAAATGAATGATGAAAATGACATTTGGCTAGATGATGTGGAAAATTTTGCCAATGCTCTGTCATGACTCAAATGAATGAAAAAAGAACTCCTAGAGACATCTAGGATGGCAGCTCGAATTATGGTCAATTGCTGCCCTATTAGTGTACCAATGATCACTAGGGATTCCCTTATACCACCTAGAGCTGAAATCATTGTACTATCATCCGATAGAGAATCTAAGGGTTATACACCTCATGAATATGTGTTGGATAATGAATCCGAAGGTTACACCCCTCTTGTAAATACTAAGTGAAACATGAAATGTGTCTATCCTTAAAGAATGTATATACTATTGTGCAAAATATAATAGACAAATTTTGATTTGAGAATAACTATGGTTACGAGAAATTATTATGTTTTGGTAAGATTCAAAATGATAAATCTTAGAACTAATTAGTACTTGCTAAAGTAGGTGAGAAAACAAATAAACATGGATCAATAAGAGTTTAATGAGAGAGAAGATTGAGAAGGTCACAACTCTCAGGATAACTCCACCGATAAATTGGACATAATTCTTAATATACTTACTGAAACTAAGGAAAGGTTGGGCAAATTGGAAAAGAAAGTGAATGAAACTAGGAATACGGAGGGTGAAAATGAGTATTCCAATAATGCAAGTAAAAGTAAGAAACGAGAGCATGGCACGTCAAGTGAGAATCAAGAGAATAGTGAATCTAAGAGGGAGACAAAAGATAAACTTGCACTGGAACTATCTAAGGATATGAAAACGATTATCCCTCCCAATTTGATGGAACGAAAACTAGTGATGCAGCACAAGCATGGCTAACAGAAATGGAGTACTTTGAAATCAGAAATTATTTTGAGATTACAAAGGTAGTGTGGGGAGCATATTAGCTATCTGGAGAAGCATCCACTTGGTGGATGAACAAGAAGATGGAACTGGATTTAAGCCCCTTGAAGGTGACATGGAATGAATTTGTGGAACTTTTCAAAAAAGGTGGTTACCACAGCTCTATTTTGATCAAAAGCTAACAGATTTCCAAAATCTCAGGTAAGGTGATTTGTCTGTGGTTGAATATGTAGAAAAATTTACTAGATTGTTGAAGTATGTTCCTCAGTATCAAAAGGATAAAAGATTTCGGATAAGAAAATTCATTATGGGACTCAATCCTCAGATTGGCGGAGAGGTGGAGGTGCATGGTCTAAACACAATGGACCAGGTGTATGAGAAAGCAATTAAGTAGGAACAGAAGATCAAATCCATTTCTGCTTATCGTGAAAAGAAGCGTAAGAGATTTGATAAGAACTTTAATGATCAAATGTATAAAAGGAAGAATGATAAAGGATATGGAAACAAGAGGTACGGTAAAGGAAATCAGAAAAACAAAGGGGGATTTAGTAATGAACGAAGAAATGAAGACTTTAAGAAAAATGACAATTTTAAGAGGAACAATGATGCTTTGAGTAAACCATTCGAGAAGAGAAGACCAATTGGAGGTTGTTTTTCATGTGGTGGAGATCATTATGCCAATCGTTGTCCTAATAAAAAGCAGAATGGACAATATAGGAACATGGTACTTACTTCGCAGCAAGAAGCGTTTCAATAAAGGATTCAAGCTACCCTTGACAATCGACAAGCTGAGTATCAGATTACTCCCATTGAGATGATAGGTACTTTATTTGGAGTCCCTATTTCTATTCTGATTGATACTGGTGCAACAGAAAATTTTGTGTCATCTAGAGTCTTAAGTAAATTTCCTAGAAGAGTTGGTTTTATGTCAAAACCGTGGACAGTTGAATATGCTAATCACTCAAAGGCTCAGGTAGAGCAATGTTTGTTCGAAGCTAAGATTGATATTTCAAACTTCTCCACCGAGGTAAATTTATATGTAGCACCTTTAGGGTCCTACGACATCATTTTAGGATTGAATTGGTTGTGGAGACATAGGGCCAAGGTGGATTGTTTTCATGAAATAATTGAGTGTTTGGATGATAAAGGAAACGAAGTTAATTTTCAGGGTATTCAAAGGGAAATAAGGATCAGATCCATTTCTTCAAAATAATTAAAATAGGCTAGGCGTAAGGGATGTCAACTTTTTGCAGTCAAAATGGACCTAGTAGAGGAAAAATACCCATATCTTTGCAATTTCAGTGATGTATTTCCTGAGGAACTGCCAGGATTGCCTCCAAAAAGAGCCTTTGACTTTGCCATAGATATTAAACCAGGATCCGAACTAGTATCTAAAGCTCCATACTGAATGACCACTACTGAACTTATGGAATTGAAAGCTCAATTATAGGAGCTATTGACTAAAGGTCTAATTAGGCCAAGTGTATCACCATGGGGAGCTCCGGTTATTTTTGTCAAGAAGGATGGAACCCTTAGACTATGTATAGATTATCAGATGCTAAATAAGGCAACGATAAAGAATAAGTATCTACTGCCACGTATTGATGATTTATTCAACCAAATGCATGGTGCAATAATATTTTCTAAGATAGATTTGCGATCTGGATACCATCAGTTGAGGTTGAAAGATGAACATATTCACAAAACTGCATTTAGAACAAGATATGGTCATTATGAGTTTACTGTGTTGCCATTTGGATTGACTAATGCACTAGCCGCTTTCATGAATCTCATGAATAGTGTTTTTAGAGATTGCCTTGATAAATTTGTCATAGTTTTCATTGATGATATTCTGATATATTCCAAAAATGAGGAGGAGCATAGATAGCACCTTCAAATTGTTTTGCAATGATTAAGAGAACACAAATTGTATGTGAAACTCTCGAAATGCACTTTCTTTTAAAAAGAAGTGCAGTATTTGGGACATACTATATCATCATAAGGGATATCAGTTGACCCAACTAAAATAAAGGCTATTATGGAATGGCCTATACCTTGCAATGTTTTAGAAGTATGAAGTTTTATGGGATTGGCAGGATATTACAGGAAATTTGTTCTAAATTTTTCAAGTATTGCTAGTCCAATCACTTCTTTGCAGAGAAAAGGAAAACAGTTTGTTTGGTCAGACGAATGTCAAAAGGCATTCAATTTATTAAAAGAAAAATTAACAACACCAATTCTAAAAGTCCCTGATCCAGAAGGGCAATTTGAGGTTATTACCGATGCCTTTGGAGAAGGGTCAGGAGGTGTGCTTATGCAAAATGGGCGTGTAATAGCCTATGAATCAAGAAAGTTGAAAAACTATGAGCAAAATTACGCTCCTCATGATTTAGAATTGGCGGCAGTGATTCACGCCCTTCAGATGTGGCGACATTATTTGTTGGGAAAGACTTTTATACTAAAAATAGATCATCAAAGTCTTTGTTACATATTTACACAACCTCATCTCAATGCAAGACAAAGGAGATGGTTAGAACTAATATCAGATTATGACTTTGAGATTGCTTACATCAAAGGTAAAGAAAATTGAGTAGCTAATGCTTTAAGCAGAAGAAGACACATAGCTTCTATAATCTCTATTCATGCTAATTTTAAAGATCTAGTATTGCAAAGTTTATCTGGAGATGAATATTACGAACAGGTGAAGCAATCTCTGCATATAAATCCCAAAGATCCAAGATACGATGGATTCTATTTTGAGTCAGATGGATTAATGAGATTTAAGGGAAGAATCTATGTTCCTAATTCTGTAGAACTAAGAAACCTTGTTTGGAAGGAAGTTCATTGTGCACCTTATTCCGGACACCCAGGAGTAACAAAAATTTTAGCTGATGTCAAACCACTATACTTTTGGAAAGGAATGAAAAGCGACACTGCAAGGCTTGTAGCAAGTTGCTTGGAATGTCAGAGAGTGAAGGTAGAACACCAGCATCTTGCCGGATTGTTATACCCTCATGATATCCTAGAATGGAAATGGCAGGTTGTTAGTATGGATTTTGTTCAAGGGTTGCCAATGTCTAAGAATAGACATGATGCAATTTTGATAGTAGTAGATAAACTAACCAAGGTAGCACATTTTATTCCTAGAAATTTGACAGATGGAGTCCATATTTTGGCTCAAAAGTTTGTACAAGAGATATTTAAATTGCATGGGGTACCTGAAAAGATTATATCCGATAGAGATGCTTCAATAACCTCTCAGTTTTGGCAAATTTTATTTTCAGCACTAGGGACTAAACTCAATGTGAGCACCGCTTACCATCCTTAAACTAATGGACAAATAGAAAGGGTTAATTAGGTTTTAGAGGATCTTTTAAGAATGTATTACATGGACCAGGAATACAAATGGGAGGAATATTTACCTCTTGTTGAATTTGCCTATAATAATTCCTATCATTCTGCCATTAAGATGGCACCGTTTGAAGCATTATATGGAAGGAAATGCAGAAATCCTATAAGCTGGGACAAGCTAGAAGATAGGATAAGCATTGGACCAGAAATGCTAGCAGATATGGAAGAAAAAGTGAAAATGATTAGGAAGAGGTTGGCAGAAGCCAACGACAGGCAAAAAAATTATGCAGATCGCAAACGGGTGCCTAGACAATTCTCTATTGGTGAGAAAGTTCTTTTGTGAGTGAAACCCCATAAAATCTTAATCAAATTTGGTAAATCATCAAAGTTGGCTCCTCGATACGTCAAACCTTATGAAGTTTTTGAGATTATCAATCCAGTGGCCTACAAAATTGCTCTACCTCCAGTCTTGTCCAAAATGCATAATGTTTTTCATGTTTCTTACCTAAAGAAATATTTTGTAGGTAATGACCACATTCTTAAATGGAATTATTTACAGATACAAGAGCCAGGAGTGGTTGTGATCGAGCCACTCAAGGTACTCGAAATGCATAAACTTCGTTTGCGTAATCGAGAGGTTTTGCAATGTAAAATTCAGTGGGACCAATATGGCGAGGATAGCGCCACTTGGGAAGACTATAATGACATCCACCAAAGATTTCCTTATCTTTTCAAAAACATTAATGTTAAACTATAAAAGTTTGTTTTATGTTAAAATTTTGCTTGATAAACTCAATCATCGGGGACGATGATTCTATAGGGGAAAGATATGTTACATCCCCTTTTTGGATTCAATATTACTATTTACTTTTTCTTTTATGTGGATATGTTTTAACATCATAGAAATGATGATATGATTAGAAAAGGTTAATTTTATGAAATTATGGATTTTTACTTGATTATGATCAATTTGATGTTATGAATTAAAATGTCTTTTTGATATGAAAATGAAATGATTTGATGTAGATGTGTTTTGATCAGAACATTGGTACTCTGACCACAAATTGTATGTGAGATTGTCAATGACAGGAATAGATGGAACATGTTTGCTAGGAAGAAAGAAGAAGAGAAAGTATCTTTGAGAAAGAGAGCATAGACTCTGGAATAACCCATGGGTGCTTGCCACTGAAAACGAACATCAGGTAGATAAACCTAGTAGCCTTGAGTTAAGTATTGATTATTGTAGAATGCTTCTGGAAAAACTGTGTAGTGTGGAAATATCATGTCTACAATAATCAACATGGACTGTGGAAATATCATGTCTACAATTAAGTATTGATTTCAGGTTAAGTTAATTTTAGATGAGATGCCAAGGTTTGCTAGAATAGGTCTTTCTTCTTTCCGTAGTTGTCATAATGAGTATGGGAAATCGACATCTGTGTCGTAATACTCGGTATCATGTCGTCAAATATGGACGACTGATATATTGTTATATATATAAATGTATACACTTGAGAATGAGTTGTATGTCGTGTCTTGTTTAGTGGTTCGGCGAAAAAGTTGAAAGTTGTGCGTAAGTTGACCCCAAACCTTGTTTTGTGTTTACGCTCAATTCGTCGTCATCATCATAAAGCTCTACGAGCCTATGATGTAAACGTTTACTTGAGATATTCAACGAATGTAGAATTGTTTCTATTATGGGCTATTATCGTATAATAAAAGGTTTAAATAATGTTTTAAATCTTAAGACCATTGAGTGTAATACCTTTGGTCGTATTGTAATGGAATATACAAAATTATATTAGTTATATTTAAATAGTCGTTTGGGGTAATTATTTTATTCTTTTATGATGTTAGTAAGTGAGTAGTAAATTGAAGGGCTCACTCAAGTCTTTATTTATGATGTTTTATATTCCAAAAACAATCTATTTTCTCTTGAGCTTTAAACTTTATGGATGGGTTGTCAGTTCAGCCATTATTTCTAGTTTTGCTTTTGATTTAAACTCATAATTGGTTATGAGTAGTGTGATAGCTTGTCCAAACTGTAATCCACCACCTCACGTAGTGTTGAGCTCCACTTTGTAGAGTAGTTGCGAATTGAGTGGGAAAACCAAACCATTTCTGGTAGTGGTCATGAAAGGAGGAGAAGGTTAAGCCATGCAGGGTAGTTACCTAGTTGAGAGGGACATGGTCTAGAGAGTGGGAGGTTAGTTTTCCTTCGGAGGGAGAATGGGATATAGAGGAAGTAGGGAGTTGGTTTTAGGGGACAAAATGCAGAGAGGAAGTGGAGAGGAGGCCGAGCATGAAGTGAATGTGAGCGGGTAAGAAAAGAATGAGCTCTTGGACTAGTTTTCAAGAAGTCACTAGAGATTTTCTTCAGGTTTCTTTTCATCTCTTCTCTACGCAGTCATGGTTATCAGACATGTTTTAATAGTATTGGCTCTACTTGTAATATGATGGAACTTAGTATTTCATTAAAGATGTAATGTGTGAATTGAGTACCAACTTTAGACCTGTGTGTTTTCACTTCCTTCAAAATGGAAACAATGTTATTTGTCCGTTGAGTCGAAAAACTCACAGTTGTAATACATTGTTCCTCGAAGCATCTTCGATGGTTGATTTAAATTGTGTAGTTGTTTTGTTTAACTTTAAGAGGTTTATGGATATGCGAAGAGCACATAGTAGACTAAGTTTTTGGTCAGATGCTAGATTTAAAGTTATCACAAGCCGCAGTAGCAAAATCCAGGTCAACGTTGGAAGTGTCCTTAGTTGGCCTGCCGACTATAATTGGTTGGTCCTATCATATTTAAAGACAACTAGTTTTATAAAAGACTTGAAGAATGTGTTAACCGTCAGCAGAAGAGAAACAATAGTGTGAAATGTATGTCGATGCATGTAAGACTACTCAGTCCTCCACAAGTTCTGAGTTTATAAATGGTTGGCTGACCATAGAGAATATACTTTTCTTGCTGTGAATGATAACTAGTTAGAGTCCATTTATTTATTGTATATAACTCTTTTTGCTTTAAAACATTCAAACTGTTATGTTTTTGAAAGAGGGGAATGGAGTTATTATTGGTTTATACAGTCAAACAAGTTAAATAATGAAGTTTTAGAACAAACATAACGAGTCTATAGTTAAGTGTTTAGTCTAACTTGCATGCATTCTTCTTGCAAATAGAAACAATATGATAGGATTTCTAAATGCTTGGTATGATAAAAGATTAAGCTTTGTCGAAGATTTTATAGGTCGAAGAAGATTCTTAAGAGTATTTAAATTTTAACTCTGGGTCTTTGAATATTTGTATTCTATAAATTGGTTTATTGTTAAACCCCTTCCGAAAACAACTTAGTTAAGTTTAGTATCCACCCTTGGCTGGATAATTTAAAGTAGTGGACCAACTTAGAGATCAATTATTAAACTTATAGCATAAACCGATTAACCGGTAAGCTAGAATCACATTCTTTTAACATATGGATAGAAATGTCTCCATGAGCTAAACAGAGAGAAGTAAACCTAATTGCCATGCGTTATTGCATGATGAGTTTGGAACACCAAGAGGTTATCGTAGTCGTTACATTGAACTTATACATAGGTAACTATAGGATTGCGATTAATTCAAGTCGAGTTGGGGTGGGTGAACTTACTACTTGTGTTGACACAATGCTAATTATATTCAAATCCTTTGGCCAAGGTAGTGCACCTGCCTCAAGTGCATTGATAGTTCACTGTGACTGGATGGCGTAGCTTGTGGAGTGGTCATGCTTGACTAGAGGGTATCTAGGGGATTGCATGATAACAAGATACGTAGGTCACAACACCAGTACTCAAATGGCTAACACCATTGGTTATCCTAAGTCTATCCTCTTTGAGTAGGGTAGGGCCACTTTTGGATAGGAAGGAGTGCGGGAAACCGATGGTCTGTGGTTGGAGGTTAAGCTCCTTGAAGATACTTTCTCTTCTATATTCCAGAGGCTTGCCGAGACTTGAATTTGAATGGTCACCAATTGAGATGCAGTGACTTTGGTAAGTTTCTATTTTGAAACTGTTCTTGGTAGCATTATTCATCATATTGTATAATGTTGTAGATGAATAGATCCCTTTTGTATAACTTATAATTTCATGATTATTGTAGTCGATGGATGAACCACTTAGTTTTAAAATGAAAACAAATTATTTTTCTGCTTTAAACTTTCAAAAAAAATTATTACCTTTGGTTAAACCTAGTTTTTAGGGTGAAAACTAAACTAGGTGTTACAACATCTTTGCATGGAGAAGGTAGGCGCCCAAGTTTGACTATGACAGGTTGTAAGAGAATCTGCTATTAATAGTTAGTTATGACATATTCTCTTACAGCTGCAAGTGATGTCATATATGAAGGATTTTATGACATTGTAAGAGCATCTTTTATACCTTTTGTGATTGATAATTTGAAACAACTATAAGAACCTAATAAGATACCACAATTACTCTAAATTCCTACTCAAATTCAATTCAACAATGAAACTAGGAAAAATATAGAAAACATGAATTATACCTTGCAAACTAATTTTATCCTTTGTGTTCCATTATCTCCTATCTTCTCAAGATCTTGTTGATTATGATATTGCTCTCAGAATTGTACTTCTTTGTTTTTCAAAATGACAATGAGATGAATGGAATTGTGGATTCAAACGCAATGTAAACAACCCTGCAATGCAAGACTATGCTAATGATAATGATATGAAGCTAATGCCATGATATTGATAATGATTGATATGAGGATAATGATATACAACTAAATGATACTATGAAGCTAGATGATAATGTAACAATGGAGATTATGATATTGATATGCAAATGGGGGCCAAAGGCACACTTGGATACTTGATAGAATTTTTGCAGCATGTAAGTACTATAGCTCTTGTGATGCAAAATGAAGGTGAGGAGCTTTATTTTATAGGCCAAGGATGGCTCAAATCCAAGAGTCAAAAGATCCATGGTTGAAGAATAAGTCTTGTGACATGTACGATCAAGATCAAATTGGTTGGATGAGGAGAGATAAAGGTGGAAGATGTTCCTACTACAATGACAAGGTGGAGGGATAGTAGGGACAAGGAGCCACATGGTGTGATGCTCACAAGGACAAATGAGATAAAGGTGGAAGACCATGAGAAGAACATGGAGGAAGGTGTCTTTGGTTGTTGGAATGTGAGAGGGAATATAGGATTTATGAGACAAGTGTCTCAAAGTCAACATTGACCATGGGGATGGTTGAGAGGAAATAGGGCACATGTTGAGAGGATAAATACTTAATTTTAAATATTAATAATATTTAATTATTGGTGCAACATGATGAGGTGTCCAATGATGTGGAGGATGCCAAGGATGAATGATGTGGATTTTAGACATAGGACTTTGTCTTAGAGGAAATAATTAAATAATTAGGATTATTTAATTAGAGATGACTTTAGGGGAATTTAAGATAATTAATTGTTAGAAGAATATGATGAATGTGAATGAAATAAATAAAATAGTGTATTTATTTATTGATAGAGGAATAAGAATAAAATAAATATTAAAATATTTATTTAATTTATCTCGAGCCATTTTTAGGTGTATACATTTTGCCCCTCTTTGAGACAATGTGTTTTATCACGTTGTTTCAAAGAATAAAAATTTTATGAGTATGATACATGCCCCAGTTTACCCCTAATATAGGTTTGATAATGGTAGGATGCCCCCTCGGGAGATTGGTCGGGATGAATTTTGCAAAAGATAACGAATGATCTCACGATGAACAAGAATGAACAACATGATTCGTGTGTGAAAAATTCAGGTGATGGAGAATGAGAAATGGATGAAAAACATAGCATGCATATCCAAGGTGAAAACACCTCCAGTTAGGGTTGATTTGGCTATAAATAACCTGATGAGGGGTCCCTGTCTTAGTCATTTGCACACTTGGCTTTCAAAGAGAGATTATAGGGAGCCCTAGAGGATAGTAGAGCAGTCAACAAAAATGAAACAGATTTCGGTAGCTAGCCATAGGTTCAAGAGCATTCGTCAATTTGGTCGGCCAGAGGAGTACGGGCCCTCGGTATGTATGCTTTGAATTTCGTGTTAAGTGCATTTATTAGGGTCAAAAACTAGGTCAAAAATCAACTGTTTTGCATGCGCAACAAGATTTTTCTTATGCATATGGTAATTTTTGTTGCACATCTATTCTGCTTCTGCACATATGAATGTTGAAGTTGTGCATCTACATTATTTTTGCATCTAATTAACAGTCCTATGCATTCATTGCATTCTCGTACATATGATTATGGGTTCTGCACATGCATTATGATCTTGTGCATCCAGTATAAAACTGTGCATGTACCACCTATTTTTGCATATACAAATTTGATATTGCACATTTGATTAGAGCTTCTACACATACATGATGAAGCTGCACTTTTGATGACTAAAGCTGCACATCTGATTTAACTGATCATTTATTTAGCTAGATTGATTAAGTCGGCATCGTGGTTGATGTTGGCCAATTGATAGGTGATCTTTGAGATGGATAGAATCTCAGGAGAGATGATATGATAGGTTTTTGATAAGATAACTAAGTAACTATTTTGATAGATTTGATAGATATGCAACTTAGTGGGTTGCTTGATTAACACACTTGTGTTATTGATTGCAGGATGAGCTAGATGTGATGATGTCTCAGGAGAGATTTCCGCCTACACAGTTGCTACAACCTTACTTGATAAAGACCAATCACTTGGTGTTAGGGTCAGTTGGATTATGGTCTGTGACCTTTATGCCTAAGATTCAGGTGAACCTAGGTATGTTGATTGCTTTAGCTAAGAGATGGTATAGTGAGCACTGCACATTCCACTTTCTGATTGGAGAGATGACGGTAACACTGGAGGATGTACACTGGGTTCTGAGAATACCTATACATGGAGAGATGGAGTATGAGCCACATGTAGGAGAGGGACTGGAGGAGTGTTGCCAAGTTTTTGATGATGAGGATATTGAGGGGACGGAGATCAGCTGGGCAGATATGGTTGATTATTATGAGCCCCTACCATCGATACTAGAAGGGTTGATTGGAGGCGTGATTTGTTTGGACATGAGATCACATGGATTTGCTATTAGATGGGGGAGGATTTTGGAGAGGATGGTGAGTGAGGGGACACACTTTGCCTGGGGTGTTTGTTTGCTTGCACACTTATATCATGATCTGCATCAGTTTGTATATGATGGGGCTGTGAGTCTATCTATTGGGGTTTCATTACTGTAGATATGGGCATGGGGGCATATAGCGATTACATGGCATATAGGTATGGGAGTTAGAGGCAGGGATAGATCATATTCTTACATGTATCAGGACAGCCTTTCCCAGCCCAAGTTGGGAAAGCTTGAGTACTCGAGACACACATTGGATAATGTGGATACAGTGGAGTGGCAGCCTTATATAGATTGTGAGGCATGGGATGATGATGCTACTGAGTTACCTTTTTGCTTTTAGATGCGATGATTGATAGGGAGGACCCCTTATATTCTTGAGTGTAATATTGTTTCTCGTGTGTACCAACAGTTTGGCAGGGTCCAGGGGATGCCCCAGGGTACTGTTGTATTTGTTCTGACGGACAAGGAGTGTCCATGGTGGGGTCCTATTGCATCATACAAGCAGGCTAGAGATGACTTCTTATAGATTCCTTATCAGGCCTAGGATAAATAATGAGAGATTGTGGATGTTAGGATGACTACAGATTATTCAGCATATTTTACAGCTCATCCATTTCCTAGATACTCTGGACTTGGAGAGTTAGCTCCCAGATTGGAGGATGGGGATGAGGATGATGATGCTCCATGGCAGAGGAGGAGGCGACGGTGAGGCAATATAGGTGCAGTAGATGATGGAGGTGGAAGAGGTGGTGGGGATGGTGGGGATGATGGAGGGGATGGAGGTGATGAAGGTGATGGAGGATAGAGGAGGGTCAGATAGAGAGTGGAGAGGATGCCACAGGTATAGCTTCAGCCTTAGGTGTAGGCACATGACTATGGTCTAGTGTAGGGATAGGTACAGGGTTAGGATGACAGGGAGATGGATGCATTGTGAGCCCAGGTGGCTCAGCTTCAGGGACAGGTTGACCAGATGCAGGGCCAGGTTGTATAGCTATAGGGGTAGATTACAGAGCTGCAGAGTGACGTGAGGGCAGTGACATTAGAGCAAGATACCGCTATTCAGAGGTATACTAGGGCAGAGACCCTACTACATTAGGTACAATAGACTGCAACATAGGGTCCTAGAGGACAGACCATAGCAGAGATGGTGTGTGCAGGACAAGAGATATTCTACTGGTGATCTCTATATGAGTAGGCTGTGCCCCCAGAGTAGAGAGCTAGTAGCTTCCATCTCAGTTCATGCAGCAGATCTAGGCGTACTGTAACATCCACATTCTAGAAACATAGTAAAAACTAGAAATTTACCATATAGTAACTTAACAAGGTAAAAATGAGTTAAATAAAATTTTTCTTTTATTCAACAAATAATCAAGTAACTACAATTACAAGATTTCTTTTTAAAAAATACAATAAACCATATTGTCTTTCTCATTGACAATGTTTACAAATGTAAATCCATTACATATATAAACTTGGAATAAATACTACTTCTAAATATCTGACATCTTTATGACAAGTCCTGGTATGTTTCCTGCTTGGACAGAGAGAGAGCATCTTTCCAGTGATTTACCTCCATCCATAGACCGGCGGTCTCCCACACATCTTCCATATAGGAAGTGGCCCTATCCTTCATGAGGAATATAGATCTTAGGTGACCAGTGGTAATTTGCCTTTCCTGAGTACATAGTGTTGTATTCTACTCAACTCTATCAACCATACAACGCTAGATACCCTCTAGCTAAGTATGATTTCTGATAGGATGAGCAATCCGAATATAATGAACTGACATTGCATGCAGAAAATAAATGCATTACTTTGGCCAAAGTTTTTGATATCAATATTGTTCATAATGATCGTAGTCGTTGTGTTCACCCACCCCTACTCGACTTGGATACTGTCATATTCTCACAGTTTAAATCTCTTACCAACCCTATTCATGTAATAATTTAATCTATGAGTCATAATAATAATACATTTTGACTTGAATAAGTCTATATGACATAACCATTCAGTTGGTTGGAAATTGACTCTAGGGTTACCCTAATATCCCTTATTAATATGATATAACAATATAACCATATCTTATATCTAGGAGTTCTAGATTTGCAAATAACCCTTGATTAACTTAACCAAGGTTAAGAATACTATAGTTCTCAAACAAATAATGTCTCCTATACAAGGAACATCGAATAACTTTGATAACGTTTATAAACAAAACATATCCTAAGTATAAATATCCCTACAAGGTCACTTTGTAGTATACTAAACCTACTCCATTGCATTGTATCACTTCATATATAATAAAGACAATTAGTCTTAAATGGGATTCTCATAATGACCTTATTCCATCTTCCATAATATCTCTAAGTTACTACCATTGTTATGATACAAAAGTTTACTAATGATTCTTATGAATCTAGTACTCTTGGTTAGATAACATTATCCACTATGCTTACATATATAACCTATACAATGACAATATGTTAAATCATTATAACTTCATTACTATATGGTTCAAAAAGAGAGTATGAAAACATGGTTCATCCATTCGAGAGTCTATCGTATGGTTATTACTCAATCTCTTTATTGTCTTGCTTCAACTTAATTCAATAAGGGTACTATTTATTCAAGCTTATGACAACTTATGACAGTCTCCTAAGACATTCATATATCTTTCATTTTATGATTTGGTATGATCTACAGTTTAAAATCACTGAGAAGATGGTCAACTCAGTCTACTATAACAGTATACTCACTGGTATGACCAAATATCAACCATATAAATAACATTCATTGTCTTCATCGACTACAAGGAAATAATTCAAAATAGTTTACTAAAAATGTTGACTGTACTTTCCTATGTTGATACTTAATAGTTTTTGACTATCACATCATAAATTTAGAAGGTTAATCCTTACCAGAGAACTCATATAATCGCCTATAATACTACATGTATAGTCTTAGATAAACTATTCGATTTCCTCATGGTTTAATAATACATAAACTGAAGAATACCTGGAAGTATACAATCTTGTGCTGGTTAAGATGTGCGAATAAACTTTAGGGTTGATGCCACTAGACTGTGTATTTAGCTACTGTCCCAGCTACTATATTCTTTTCTGTATCTCCACTTTATCCCTCTCTACTCTACAAGTTTTTAACCTCTTAATATAAAACTACCATGGCTCATATGAGTCATTAGTCATAATGACGGAGGCACGACTCCTACAGAGTCACCTTATTCCCACCTCCTCTACATTCGGTTACAAACTTTAATCAAAGCTTAATAGTCCACAATAGTTAAATCTAAACTAAAGACCAGTTTTTAAGCATAAATCCCACATGTTGATGGGAGATATCAACTCCATGACTCGTCAATTGTGGTGGTTAAAACCACAGTCCTCCTTCTAAGATGAGAATGACACATCACTTAAACACAACTAATCTTTAAATGACCACAATAAGTGGTTTGATTTACCACTAACACTATTAAGACTCTCCTACAAATAAGCCTTCGACTACTCAATCAATAAACCATTGACTCAATATGAGGTATTATCCTCATTCGATGCTAAGGCATTTACATATTTGATTACATCAAATATAATTCTCATAACATCGCCTCTACATTAGATAGATATAGTTTATTCAATAAAATGATATTATTAAACAAAGGATTACATATATTGGGATTGGGTTGAGCTTGTCTCCCCATCATAATCCGTCGACATAATTCATGTATTCTTAACTTGACTAAATTCTCTTAATGTTAAGAATCGTTTATAATATGTCATGTAAATAATAATAATAATACGACAACCATTTTACGACAATAACGTCGTAATATTTACATTAAACATAAATAGTCATAAATCAAACTCAAATGATGTCGTTAACATTATTAACGACTAAGATGACTTAATATGACTTAGAAAGATTTGAAAACAATATTGACTACCTGTTGATTAGGTTCAGAAGTAAACTAACAAGACAAGGCTTACCTCTTACAACACATTAGTTCACATTTTCATTATACACTTATAACTTAGTTTGGCAAATAAACCACTCATAACCTAAGGTCTATATCTCTCTCCTATAAAGATAGTCTCTCTCTCTCTTTTCTCCAAGAGTCATCAGATAACCTGTAATCTTGTTTCAACTTGTTACCAAACAATATACGATCAGTGCATCATTATTCAATTAATTCAAATAATAAATCAAATCTCAAAATACAAATATTAAATTGGTAGTAACATAATCATTCCTATGATTTCAATAAATCACATTCAATAAAATCCATGTTTTTCCTTGTCATTAATCTAAACGTCATAATAAATTTACTTATGTCCAAGTAAAAAGTAAAAGTATAGCAAGACAAAATTGGGGATGTAACATGTACACAATCAGAGAGTGGAGGAGTTATGGGGCCACCAGCTCCTCGAGGGCCACTAGGGGCAAGGCATTCAGGTTCTCAGCCTCATCAGCCAGCACCTTCTGGAGATAGTACCTCATAGACACTTCGGGACATGTATCATTTTTTATAATTTTGTATACAAATTATTTTTGACAGCTCGTGATACACATTCATGATATCATTGTATACTTGGACATTTTATTTTTTATGATGATGATATATATGAGTTCGATGGACTATATGCATGTGCACTATGGATGGATGTTTTCTATATGATTGATGTTATAATTATGCTTCTATTTGATGCTTCTAACCCGTTGATTCTATGATGTGCATGGTGTTTATGATATGATGTTTCTATGATTCACATGATGACTTATATCTATGCGTAATGTTATGAGTAATGATCCTATATGCTTATAATTTATGATGACTTAATGCATATTACAATGATTCTTAAATGCAATACATGATGTTTAATTTTGTATGTATGATGATCTAATGTGCAAATGTTAGGACAATGATATCTATGTTTTTGATTTTTGATGATAAATGTTATGCATGAGACCTATGTGAATATATGACATCACTATATGAAATTGCTTTTAACAAATCATGATCTCAATGCTTATTTGACTAATGCACTTAAATGATATGAACTTATGATTGGACATGCCTATAATATGCACAATGATAATGATTTATTTTTGTTATGCCAAGTATACTCTATCATAAATAAAAGATCACTTAGAAGAATTTGAAGGATGATTTGGATAGAAGAATAACTTAGAAGAATGAAAGAAATGATTTGGATAAATGGATAACTTGGATGAAATGAAAGAAAGGACTTGGATCTTAAGCCACTTGGAAAATGATAATTATGGAATGCTTATAAATGAAATGAAATGCAACCTTAATATGCACCCATGAAGTGTAGTCATCTTTTATACAAATATTTGAAGTACTTTTTTCATCATTGAGCTTTTAAAATGTTGTAAGAAAATACATGCATCTAGGTATAATTAAATTGAGATGACTTGAGTATCACTTACATGGATTTTGATTTAGCAAGTTAATACAAGCATCTAGGTATAATTGAATTGAGATGACCTAAGTATTGCTTGCATGTATCAACAAACAAGGATTGTCCCCTTTTCATGCTTAGACCCATAATGTCCTCGATGATCATTTGCTAATCATGTCGTTAGACAAGTCTTCACATTACTAAAGATAAACCCACAAACAACAAACAAATGAAATAATCATGCCCCATCATAGATCCTCTAATCTTGGATATCCTCAAGTAGCATAGGAAACATGATAACGAAAATCAAGACATAAGACTAACAGCCATAAAACCTTCTTGCCATAGATATGTTTTCTTGTCATAGAAGATAAAATGATCTTGATAGTTTAGGCACATGTTGATTGTCTGGTATAGGTTAACATCTTCTATCAAGCTTCTATTTAGAAGTTAATTGTTGTGCTGCTTATTGTCTAGAGATAGTATTGTGATCTGAATTTCCATCCTTTGGATTGTGGCTTTCAAGAATCTAATTCAATAACTAGGTCGAGGATTTTTCCCCCAGTCAAGTAAAGGATCTACTTATTATGGATGAAGACATATGGATGAAATGATGGGAAACTCGAAGTGACAACCCTAATGGATTGACCTAGTGCCTCGGGGGCTTATCGATGATGGCCCTGCCTAAGTGAAAGCGCAGAGGTAACATAGTTCGACCATGTGGACCTAAGACCTAGGTGGGTGGGAAGCCTTGGGGGCTCATCAATGATGGCCTTGCCTATGTGAAATCTTAGAGGTGATGTAGTTTGACCATGTAGACTGACATTGGTGATAGATGAATGGATGGAATGCAACAAATTACGGTAAGATGAGAGGTATGGATGGAATCCTTGGGGGGCTCATCAATGATGGCCTTGCCTACATGATATCTCAAAGGTGACGTAGTTCGACAAAGACTCTGAGAATGGAATTATGATAAATGACTGGATGGATGAATGATTGGATGTAAAACTTTATTGGATAAGGCAAATACAAGTTATTTGGTAAGATGGTAAAAGCAAGCAAGCAACAAGCCATGATAAGTAACTTTATGCATTTTGATGGATGCAGAAGAAAAGATGGATGAAAATTGAAATCCTACAATATGGAGGAAGCATGTTTATCACAAATAGTGCATGTTTCTAGGTTTTCACCATTTGCTTTTATTGCACCATTTTTTATTTTTATTTTTTATGATTCCCTTGCACTAGAGTTTTTAGGTAGAGAACTTTTGAAGATGCATATTGTTAATGGGATCATCAAACAACACACCTTCTAATGTTGCTAACTAGTATGATACTGATCCATAAGCAACAATGATTACATAAGGACTGAGCCAATTTGGTTCAAACTTGCCTTTCTTTTCCCTATCCTATTGATTTCTGGGATTTTCCTTCAGAACTAGATCACCAACTTAAAAGACTCTGGGTTTTACTCTATGGTTGTAGCTTCTTGACATCCGTTGTTGATAGGGATTGAGGTGATTAAAAGCATTTTGTCATCTTTTCTCCAACAACTCTAATTCCTGAAGTCTGGAAACCCGATACTCTTTAGTTATTAAACCCTTTAAAGATACTCGTAGAGATGGTAACTCGACCTTGATAGGCAAGATTGCTTCTGAGCCATAGACAAGGGAATAGGGTGTTGCACCTGTGGGTGTGCAGATACTAGTATGATAGGCCTACAAAGCAGGATTCAGTTGTACATGCCAATCACATCCAGCATCATTGACCATCTTCTTTAAGATTTTCAAGATTATTTTATTAGATGCCTCTGCTTGACCATTTCCTTGGGGATAGTACGGTGTGGAAAAATAGTGTTGGATATGGAATTTGTCACAGAGCTCTTTAACATCCTAATTTTTGAAAGGTCTTCCAGTATTAGTGATAATGGATAAAGGAATGCCATAACGACAAATGATATAGTTCAGGATAAATGAGGCAATTTGCTTGCTTGTGACATTGGTTAAGGGTACGAATTCAATCCACTTAGTGAAATACTCTGTGATAGTTATTATGAATTTGTGATCATTGGATGAAGAGGGATGGATCTTGCCCACAAGGTCGAGTCCCCACTAACAAAAAGGCCAAGGAGTAGTTAATGGCTGCAACTCTTGTGTCGGTGCATGTATGAGATTCCCATGGATCTAACATTTCTTACACTTCTGGACAAAATGATAAGAATCAGTTTCCATTATACTTGGCCAGTAGTATCCCATATGCACAAGTTTCTTAGCCAAGGTAGGACCACTAGAGTGCATTCTACAAATTCCTTCATGAACTTCCCTTAAGGTGGTTTGATATTCCTCACTTTCTAGACACCTGAGAGTACCATCAAGACCTCGTTGATAAAGGGTATTGGCAATTATGGTATAACAAGCAGCTTGACGGATAAAGGGTCTTCGTTGATTATAGGATAGACCAGGTGGCAATGTATTTTCTTTCAGATAGGTATAGATGTTTCCATACAAAGAGGAATCAGATCCTACTATGTGACATATAATTCATGTTTTAGGGATATCATATGTAGGATTAGACACTAGCTCCACTAATAACTCATAACGTGACTAATTTTCTGGTATATCCAGGAGTGATGCAATGGTTACCATGATGTTTACAGCTTTATTCTCTAATCTAGGTATCTGTTCAAAAGAAATCACAACAAAATACTCTTTGAAGTCATGTACCATATGCTTGTAAGGTATTAACTTATCATCTTTGGTTTGATAATCATCATTTACCTGATTGATGACTAGTTGTGACTCTTCATAAACATGCAGCTCTTGAACTTTCCATTCTACAACCATCTTGAGACTAATGACCATTGCTTCATACTCTGCCACGTTGTTGGTACAAGGGAAGAGTAGTCTATATGATTTCGGTATTGTATCTCCATGAGGTGTGACCAACAACATACCTGCTTCTGACCCATGCTGTGTATAAGATCCATCAAAGTAGAGCTTCCATGCTTGAGTTGTTATGTTGAAGATGGCCTCATCTGGAAACTCAAAAGTTAATGGATTTTCATCATTCAGTGGTGCATTTGCTAACTGATCCGCAATCACTTGTCCTTTTATTACTCTTCTATCCACATATTCAATGTCAAATTCACTGAGAATCATTACCCACTTTGATAATCTGCCTATCAGAGTTGCCTTACTGAGTAAATACTTCAATGGATCTATTTTGGCTATCAACTTGATTGAATGAGTGAGCATATAATGTCTTAGCTTTTGGGATGCAAAAAATATGGTAAGACATGCTCAATAAGCGTGTATTGTAGCTCATAGCCTACCAATGTCCAATTGATGTAGTAAAGAGCCCGTTCCTTTCAATCATAATCCTACTATGCCAGTAGAGCCCCTAGAGCTGTTGGTGTAGCTGAAATATAAAACAAAAGTGGTTTGCCTTGGATTGGTGGCATCAAGATTGGATGATTCATTAGATACTCTTTCAAGAGTTGAAAAGCTTGTTCACACATCTCATCCCATCTGAAAGGAATATTCTTGTGAAGGAGATGAGTGAAAGGATGGCATTTGTTGGCTAATTGTGAGATAAACCAATAGATAGACTACAATTTTCCTTGCAATGACCTTAGTTGACTGATATTTTTGGGTGGTGGCATTTCCATTATAGATTTTACTTTTGCCGGATCCACCTTGATTCCATTGGCTAAAACTATGTATCCTAAAAGTTTGCCGGATGTGACTCCGAACACACACTTCTTTGGATTCAAACGAACATTGAATTGCTCCAGTCTCTGAAAGATTTTGTATAAAATATGTAGGTGTTCTTCCCGTGTGAGTGATTTGCTTAGAATTTCATCCACATAATCTTCCATAATAGTGTGCATCATATCATGGAAAATTGTGGTCATTGCTCTCTGATATGTTGCCCCTGCATTTTTTAGTCCAAACGACATCACATTCCAGCAATATGTACCACATTGACATGTAAAAGTCATCTTGTGTTGGTCTTCTGGTGCTATTTTGATCTAATTGTAGCTAGAAAATTCATCCATTAAAGACAACATAGTATGCCTTGCTGTCAAATCCACAATGATGTCGATATTAGGTAAAGGAAAATCATCCTTGGGGCATGCTTTATTCAAATCCTTAAAATCATTGCATAGTCTGATCCTCTTGTCTGGTTTTGAAATAGGAACAATATTGGCAATCCATTCCGGATAGTCAATTGATCTGATAAACCTGACATCTAATAGCTTCTTTAATTCTTCTTTTACTAATAGTGCTATATGCGGATGCATCTTTCTTAGCTTTTATTTTGTTGGTTTAGCTCTTGGAGCTAGTGATAAGTGATGCATGATGAGATCTAGATCAAGTCGAGGCATATCTGCATAAGACCAAGCAAAATTAATTTGTCTCTGTTTGAAGAATTTGATGAATTCTGTCTTTTCTTGCTTAGATAAAGATTCTACTAGATGGATTATCTTCAAGTTGTCTTCTATACCAATGTTCACTGGTTCTACTGGTTCTATTAAAACTGAGGACCTCTCCTGATGTGTAGGGTAGGGGAGAGTGTCAAGCCTTTCATCCTTTGGCGCCTCAGAGAGGTTTTCACCATCAAATTTGTCCTTTATTTTGTCTTTTTCATGATTTAATAAGTTGCCATAGAGCAGTTTTCACCATTAGATCCATTTTTTATTTTTATGTTTTTGTGACTAAAAGGCTTGACACTCTCTCCAAAATAAGCCATGTTATTGAGTTCTATAGTGAAGCTAGCTTTATGATCTCCTGAAGGTAAATGATCCCTTAGTTCTAGATAGTCAATAATAGCATCATCATTTTTAAAGGTATCCAGTTCAGGGGCTCTTGTAGTTCCCAATCTATAAGTTTGAGATGTACTAGTGGAAGAGGATCATCAGGTTGGTCTGACTCAAGGGTAATGATGGTTAAGATGGAAGAGTTCTCTAGGTCTGTGGGGGTATGTACAAGGTTTAAAATAGTACTCTCCTCAGTATTATCTATCAAATGGGACATCCGATCTTCCTCATGAGATTCACTCTCGATATTATGCAAATCTAACTCTAGTGGTCTAGACCTCGAACTTTGTCCCTCATGGTATGTATTGGTGGAGCTATATGATTGAACTACATCAATACTTTTATCCTCATAAGATAACTTAGAAAGACTTTGCCATTCCCATTCATTAGAGTCCACTTCAATTTCTTCTTGCAATTTATGAATTTACTCCACTAAGTTGGCAGTAGCCTTTTCCATATCATTTCCTTTATATCCTAGCCCTGTAGTTTCTTGGGCCGATAAGGAAGAAGGTTGTATGGGTTCAATGATAGATTCTTTTCTCAATCCTATGGGACTGAGCCCATCATATCCCATTCTCTACAAGATAGTGAAACCTAGGCCATAGTGTTTAGTTTGTAATTGGAGTTGTTGATCTTGTGACTTGGACTCACTATCTTCTTCTTTGTATAGCCATTGAAGGACATCTTTCTCTTCACTTTCTCCTGATAGATTACCTCATTTGATAAAAGGACCTTTAGGAGCCTTCAAAGATTACTGTTTGGTCATAGATGGTTTGCCATAAGACTTGGGTTATAAGGGTAATTGTGCAAGACAAAAGGTTTGTTCAATGGAATACTCTCCTACACCATTGTCCCTGAGCTTGACTTTTAGTTCAACAGTTTTGGATGTAGAAGGTAATGAGCTTGGGTCAACACATGCTGTAGAAGATGAGGCTGCATGGTTGGTAGGTATGACAACTTCAGGCTTTGCTTTGATGGTATTGTAGTATTGAAATGGATTGGGGTCACCTTGGCTAGTAATCTCTTGGCCGTTGAATGGAAACTTTATGCACTAATGATAGGTAGATGGTACGACTTTCATTGCATGAATCCAAGGGTGGCCAAGGAGAATGTTATAGGCTTGCTCCATGTCAAGGACTTGGAAAGCCACATCTTTCTCTACCAATCCAATTCATATTGGTAAGACAACAATTCCTTTAGATGTTCTTTCTTCTTCATCATATGCCTTGATTGTGATCTTCTTCTTTGGATCAACAATATTTTCAGAGAACCCCAATGCAAGGATTAATTTTAGTGTGTATATATTTAAACCTTCTCCTCCATCGATAAGGACTCACTTGATTCTATGTTTATGAATGAGGGCTTCGATGTGGAGAGATGTATTATGAGGTTGAGTAATGGACATGTCATCTTTTTCAATAAAAGATAGGAAGTGAGGGGTAGTGAGATGTCCTACCATGGCTTGAAATTGCTCTTGAGCTAGATTTGTTGGCATGGTGGTTTCTAATAGAGCCTTTTCTAGGATAGCCTTATGAGATGGTGAAAGACAGAAAAGCTCCAATATAGATATATGTGCGGGTGTCTTTTGGAGTTGGTCTAGGACATTATACTAAATGGATATGGAAGATGGTTTGGGTGGAGCCCCTTGGAGAGTAATTTTTCCATGATGAAAGGTAACATTACAATCGGGCTTGTTATTTATAGTAATCACATTTACATGTGAATCACTTTCAGATATGTGGTTAACGGTGTATTCATAGGATACATTCGTGTAATTGGGATTGTTACCACCATTATTGTTTGGTTTAGAGATATCTCCCTTCTCACAGTTAGGGAGTGGATTCTTGAATTACACATGTTTGTCATTGGATGTATGACCATCAATTGATATATCTCCTCTATCTATCAAGTCTTGGATGGTGTTTTTCAATCTTTGGTAATCATTGGTTTTGTGACCTTTGCTTATGTGGAATTCACAATAGTCAGAATCTTTCCACCAAGAGGGTTTTGTTGTGATGTTCACAACATGCCCCATTTTACCCCTTAGCAAAATGAGGACCCTTGCTGTGTTTTTTTTGCTTTTTGCTTGTGTGTGTTTTACTTGGTGGTAAAAGCGAAAAGAGGGTTAAAATTGTAAACTTTGTTAAAAATAGAGAAAAAAATGCATTTTTAGTACCAGAGCAGAGTATGGATGGATTCCTTGTGAAAAATGAGCTAGGGTTGCTTTTTGAATCATCTTAAAATTCACCATATTTTGCAAGTTATGAGCATTTTGGTAAATGTACATTTTGGTAAATGTACATTCAGGTTTGTATGTTGCATGTACAAAGTCCTTTGTATATTGCTTTTGACATATAAGGTCCTTTGTATGTGTAGGGTCATTTTATACTTAGTTGCATTTGCAATCGGGTTCATATACAAGGTTGTTTGGATGTTGGGTCGCTTGCATATTGCATATACAATCCCTTTGTGCTTTCATATACAAAGGCGATTGTATGTCCTTCACCTTGTATGCATTTTAATAGGGGTTCTATGTATACATAGAAGGTGGACCCGAAATAGTTTACTATTGAAATGAATAAATGTTTAAAATCCATTGCATGTATCTCACATTTGTATGTTCGGTAGGTCGAAACATACATGGCAAATATACAAGGGTTTTATACATTGCCGCGGACACGAAATGTTATGAAATAGGATTTAATCGTTGTATATTTTGTGCTTTGAATATTGAGGATATGCAAAGCACAATATGCAAGCCACGGAATCGAAGAAGTATTAAAATTGGTCAAATCGTTGTATGATTTCGGCTTGTATGTGTCTACATATATTGCATAACATACAGGTCGGAACCGAAAAGTTTATGAAGTATGTTTTTTTTTGTTGTATGTTTTTCGCAATGTATATCTTACATAATTTGCGATATACAAGTGCTTTATGCATTGCACGGAACCCAAAGGATCATTAAGCATGATTAATTTGTTGTATATCCACGAGCTTGTATAACATACAATGCGAGTATACATTGGGTGGACCCAATGGACTTATTAAAAAGGGGTTAAGTCTTTGTATATTTTGTGCTTTGTATGTTTCGACATACAAAGCTGATATGCAATGACTTATACATCGCGCGAACTTGAAGTTTATGAATTGTGGTTAAATCTTTGTACCTTCCAGACTTGTATATTAATGAATACATTGCAATATACAAGGCACTTTATGCATACATGCTATGGACCCGAAAGGTTTATCAAACAAAGTTAAGTCCTTGTATGAATATCAACTTGTATATTGGCAGGATAGGACAACATGCAAGTGTCAGAATTGAAAAGTTATAGAATGAGGTTAAGCTGTTGTATATCTGCGCTTTGCATGTTGCGGTATAAAGCCAAAATATGCATTGCGTGGAATTAAAAGGTAAATAAGCTACAATTTATAATAGCGATGGGTCTGAATGCACATGTAAATGTGTTTGTACGTCACGATGTACAAACTGATGTGCAAGGTAAAATGAACAAGCCGAGTTTGAAATGGAAATTAAAAATAGAAAATTCCTTGCATATTTTGGTGCTTATATATTAAAATATACAAGCCCGATATACAAGAGGGACATGCACTCGCCATATACAAGGATTTGAACAGGAAAAGGGTGGGAAGGCGAAGCGATAAGATTTTGAAGCCATTTTGGAGCCTGAATGCATGTTCCTGGTCGACGATGGTTGACCCGGCTAGTTTAGCATTGTATATGCATTTTAGACGCATGATTTTCATAGATTTAGGGCCCGATACTTGCGTTTGCATGGTCACGACTGGATTTAATAATTGTTTATCTTCCTGTAGGTTTATTAGGTGAAATGATATTTATTGCTGGTCTATTTTTGCAGGTTTGCAGTTGAAGAAGGAGCTGAAGCTTAATGGTGATGACGTCATAGAAGGGAGATCCGATCTTAGGAGCAGAGGAAGATAAGGATGAAGGGAAAGGAAGTCAAAGGCCTTCATTAATGAAAACAAAATGCAGATGGAAACATTATTACAGTAGACAACAGAAGTTATTTTGAGCTGCTAGGGTTTTTGGAAGGGGCATATTTCGCCCAGATTTGATGTATGCTTAGAGATATTTTTTGAGAGACAGGTTCTCCACCATTTAATGTTGTAACTCGAGGTTTGAACCATTGTTTAACTAGGGTTTTGAGTTGTATTGAGGACAATCAAGTCTATATATTGTGCCTCTTTACACTATAATACTTTACACAGGGATTTGTAGCAGCAAGATTTTGTAAAAGTAGCACTTAGCATAGCATTTAGGAGTAGAAGGAGGTCACCTATGTCTGCAAAAAGGAACGTGTGTAACATCCTGCCTCCTTGCTGTATCTGTAAAGCTTGTAAGTTTTCTGTAATTTGATCAATGAAGCTAAAAGTCATTCAGACATTGTAAATCTTATATGACTATCTGTTTCTAATACAATTGAATCTAGAATTCTACATCTATCTTCTGAGTGTTTTCTTTCTCTTCATTATGTTTGAAACATTTTCTCTTAGAGCTTGTAATCTTAAGTGTATGTTTGTGAAAATGCTCAAAACTTACATTTAAGGTTTTTGTCTATGGCTTTGATCAAGTTGCTGTATGATTTACAAAGTGCATAACAGAACAATTAGATCCTTTGGTAGAATGAATGAAGTTTAGTTTAGATCTTCCTAACTTTTCCCAACCCATTTGAAAATACTTAGCTTTAAACACAGGAATTTAAAGGAAATTGTCTTATATTTGAGAAGTATGCATAACTAAGTTGAAGGTAGATGGTTTTCATAAATATTTAAGAGGAGAAAGCTGCAATACTTCAAGAAAACCCTTTAAAGCTTTGCATCACAATAACACTTTTATGCAAGAGAATGAACAACGTGCTGATTTTTTATGATCTTTTGCATAGTTTGAGCCCATTAAACCAACAAGAAACCCTAAATCACATAAGACCCCTTGAACATTACAGCTTCACATCAACCTACTGAATTTGCCCAATAGGTCAAGACCTGACCATATTAAACTTGGGATTAAGCGAATCTTAATCGATTCCTTCATATCTTTCAAGTCAATTAGGTTTATTTTATGTGAATTTTAACTATTGTTATGATTGTGTTAAAACAATCATCAACAATTTTTTGGCACTAGAAGGAGGGCTTGATTTGAGTTAGGATTTATTACAAGTAGAGCTGGCTTATAACAACAGTAGAGTGACTAGATCTAGATCTAGTTCCAGGGATATATTTGTGAAATTTGCTGATATAAGGCGAAGTAAGAGTCCTCTGATCTAGAACCCTAAAATAACTCACCCAGGAGGCTCATCTAACACACCCCCTAGATCACCTTATACTATCCATAACATTGTGAGTCCTGACATTTCTTCATTCAGATCTTTAAATTTTGGTTCAGGTACTCCTAGAGGTCCTAGGCCTCCTAGAAATCCTATCCCACCGGTAAATCCAGGTATTCTATAGGTCCAGGTTAGGCACAAGCACCTGCAATGGCTTATTTCAATGTCCGTTCTCCCATAGCATTCCCTAATTATCATGAGATGCCCAAAAATCTTGAGAAGATATGTCCTAAATACCAGTTACATCAGGATCTAGAAGATCATATTAGAATATTCAAGGAGGCATGCTTTAGGGCCAGATTAGAGCACGAGGACGTTGTGTGTAGATTGTTTCCCTACACCTTCAATGAACAAGCCTCTAACTAGTATGTAAATTTACCCAATGGCTATATTTCTTCTTGGGCACTTATGGAAGAAGCATTTCTGTCTAGATTTAGAGGACCCATTGATCCTTGCATCTTGTATCATAAATTGGCTACCATAAAAAGAGGTGAGGGAGAGTTGATTGATAATCTCAATGACAGATTTCAAAAGGCCTACTCTAGGTTGGTAGACCCTTACACTATGGATGATGATACCTTGTTAGCTATGTACTATGCTACCTTGGATCCTTTAACTACCATGTTTGTCAAAAGAAAACCTGACATAGATTCAATATCCAAAGCCTATAAAGAGGTAGCCTCAGTAAACCAAGAGATGAGGCATGCAACTTATAGTCCATTTGTTAATGGAGGAAATTTTGGGGTGCAAAATCAGACACAACCTTGGAATGGAGTCCCTATGCATCACACTCCATTATTAAATCCGATTCCTACATACACACCTATGTAAAGTCCTACCCCAATCCAAGCCATAGCTCCTTATACGGGTAACACTGCTAATAACAGTCATAATAGTGGTCAGCCTTTCTTCCGACCTCCTAGAGATACAACTATGGCAAAGGCACAAGAGGAAAGGGAAGAAATCAAAGAGATCACTGTACACTTGAAAAGATTAACCACCGAAGTGACACAACTAAGAAATGAGAATCTCTATGGAAGAGGCAACCAAGGATACAATCAAAACAGAATTATAACCAAGGCCAAAATTAGAACTATAATCCAAATCAAACTCAACACTACAATCAGAACTACAATCAGAGCCATATCCAAAATAACAGATAAGGCCAATGTTCAAATCAGAGCCAAAACTATAATCAGCATCAGGGTCATAACCAAGGGCAACCAATGCAAAACAGGGGGCCAGTGATAGACAATAGGGCTTGGGGTAACAATAACAAAAATCAGAATTAGTCTAGGCCACCCAAAACATGGAACACTGGACAAAACAATGGTACTCTAGCTTCTCCTTTTGAGAATATAGATAATCATGATGCAAAACAAACAGCTGGCATCCAAATGGCCAATACATCACTAAAGAATTGGTGTAGGTTTCACAATACCAATGCCCATGCTGAGCTTGACTGTCCACAGTTCCATTTAGCAGCCACCATTTTTAATATAGATGTGTAGCCTCCTACTTCTGAATTTCTCATTCCCAAGGGTAATGAGGTAGTACCCTCAGGGAATGATACAACTTAGTTTTAGAAACCTTTACCTTTGCAACTACAGAAGAGAAAGAAGATCAATTGTTAGAGGATGAACCATACTTCTGTGAAAATCTTTATACTGAATTAGCCTTTGTATTAAATGCTTTTTAGTTTCCCTTTGAAACTGAAAATGAGGTATTGACTGAAACAGAAGAGGTGCAGGCCTTTCAACAGACAAATAAAAACCACACCTACAATTTAAGGAACAACATTAGGCCAGGAGGACCTTTCACCACTTCCATCCCTCCTAACAACTTCAATACACCCCTAGATTAGAATGCTAGCAACAATCCCACCATACTTAAAGCTAATCATCATACAAATAGTGGAACAACAGTACAAAAGGTCTAAACAAGTAAAATTGAAACAATAGAGACAACAAGATTAAAGAGTTACTTGTCAGAGGAAATAAAGAAAATTAAGGTCAGTATACCTCTGAATGAATTATTGAAAACTCCAGGGATCAGAAATGCTTTTATAAAATCTCTAGATACATCCATGACAGATGAGGTTGCTGCTGATATAGCTGTTCCTAATAGAGATTCACTACCTAAAGAGAAAAGTAAGAAAGTTGAGCACCCTTCCAATACAAATGTAGTAATGTATGCTGATAAGAAGGATGCTCCTCCTTTCTTGTTAATTGTTAGATTGTGTGGGAAGAACATACACAATTGCATGGTAGACTCTGGTGCATTAGCCAACATAATGCCCTTAGGGATATGTAAAACCCTGGGGCTGACCCCCACCAAATCTACCAAGGTTGTCACATAGATAAAACTGAGGTTAGTGTGATAGGAGAATTGATGAACATTCAAATGCAATTAGCTTCAGACCCTAGGGTAAGCCAATTCATTGACATTCAAATAGTGGATATACCCGTGAATTATGGAATGTTGCTGAGTAGGGATTGGTCCAAGACATTAAATGGATATATGGCCACTGATTTTTCGCATATGTGGCTACCTTGGAGAGGTGTCCCAAACCAGATTAGAATAGAGGTAGACCCAACGATGAAACACATGATAACAGAGTATAATCAAACTAATGAAATATTATATGCTGCTGTTGAGCCTGGTGTTTATAGGATTACTAACAATGGGGTACAAATTGAAGAGATCATGATGTTAAACTTTAGAGAAAAACATGTCAGCAGTGAGACATCATTATTCTATGAGTTTGATGGAAATTCTTCGGATGAAGAAAATAGTGCAATAAACAAATTTGGTCATGCCATTAGACAAGAGGTGGAAGAGCGCATTAAACAAAATCTCCCAGTCCAATGTAAACTGTATAAGGACAGATGTAGAGTTCACAATAGGCCACATTCTAAGGAGAGTTGTGGAATGTGCAAAGACATCATTGAATATGAATACAAAAAATGTACAAAGAGAGTAGGGCTGCAAGAGGGAAATGTGAATCCTGATCAACCACAGAGATACTTTCAGAGTAATGTAGATGCTCTGATTTCAGTTTTAGGAGAGGGAATAAAGGACAAGGGTAGTTGTCTTTCTGATTTACAAGTTGAAAATACACATATGCAAGTTGACCAAATAGAAATACCCATGAATAAACAGAACATCACCTCACAAGTGATAGAAGGGACAAAGCATGCCAAGGTGAAAGGTCAAAAAAGTAAAGATGGCATGTGGACACTAAAATGTGACTGGTCCAAATCAAAATAGGGCACAGGTGTAGGTGTTGAAATCATAGATCCTCAGGGTAAATCATATCTAGTGGCATATAGACTGCAGTTTTCCTGTACTAACAATATTGTTGATATAAAGCCTTAATTTTGGGGCTTGTCATGGCCATCAAGAAAAGGGTGAAAATGATTAAGGTATTTTCAGATTCTGAGCTAGTGGTCAGACAAGTAAGGAAACTATATACTTGCAATTACAAGAAAATGATTTGTTACAGACATAGGGTATGGGGTTTAATAGATTCATTTGATACTTTCAACTTAGAGCATATCCCTAGAGAACTGAACCATAGGGCGGATGCACTAGTAGTTGCTGCTAGCACACTAGAACCCTTGACACTGTCAAGATTGAGGCAATTTGCTGTTGAATTAGTTAATGTTCCCAGTATCCCAGACAATGTTACACACTTTCAGGTATTTGGGGGGGATCAACAAATTATTGATTTTCTGACTTGTAATGAGGTATTTGAGGCTCAAATCATTGATGAACAAGAAAGGCCTGAAATAACATGGGACGAAGAAGATATAATCAACTTGAAGAGCAACTTCTTACCCAAAGGGGTAATTGAGTTAGAGCATATTTTTGACTTTGATGGGGTAATAAGATAGAAAGACTTACCCAAAACAGAGGGGGGTAAGTGTGATTCACACAACTTAGGGACAGAGCAAAGTCCACAAAACATGCTAATTGGAAAGGCTTGCTCTGAGAAAATAAGAAAAGAGGTTTTAGGTGTCCTGAAAGAATACAAACATGTCATAGCATGGACGTATGAAGACTTGAAAACATATGATACATCCATCATAACCCACGTGATACCTTTGAAACCAGATCTTAAACCATTTAGGCAAAAGCAAAGGCTTGTGAACGCCATTTTAGAGCCTTTAATCTTCAAAGAAGTAAAGAAGTTATTGTCTGCTAGAATAATTTTTCCAGTCAGACATTCAACCTGGGTAGCTAACCTAGTACTAGTGAGGAAGAAAAATGGGGACATCAGGTTATGCGTAGACTTTAGAAATTTGAACAAAGCATCTAAAAAGGATAATTATCCTCTGCCTCCAATAGACAAAGTGCTGCAAGCCGTGAACGGGGCAAAGATGATGTCTTTTTTAGATGGTTTCTCGGGCTATAACCAGGTCTTAATAGATAGAGATGACAGATTAAAAACCACCTTCACTTGTAAATGGGGAAATTATGCATATAGGAGAATGCCTTTTGGTTTGATCAATGCAGATGCCACTTTTCAGAGAGCCATGGACATTGCATTCCGTGGGTTATCAGGTAAGTGCATTGTTGTGTATATGGATGATCTGACTGTGTATTCCAAGGATGCATCCACTCATGCTGAAGATCTCAGGAAAATACTTAAGCGATGTGAGAGGTACGGAATTTCCCTTAACCCTAAGAAATGTTCATTCGGAGTAATTGAAGGTAAATTACTAGGGCATGTTATTTCTGAAACTGGAATATCGATTGACCCAGATAGAATAGAATCAATAAAAAATTTGCAAATACCAAACAGTAGGAAAGAGTTGAAATCATTTTTTTGTAAAATTAACTTTGTTTGAAAGTTCATTATGGGTTTTGCAGAAATTGTGCAGCCGTTAAATGCCATGTTGAAGAAAGATGCGCAAATGGAGTGGACACCTGTGGCTAGGGATGCATTCAAAGATATCAAGTGGGCCATTTTTGATGCCCATGTACTGACAAGTCTAGACTACACAAGGTTGTTTTACATATATTCCTTTGCATCCTCCCATTCAGTCACAGCTGCCTTAACGCAGAAGGGTGTAGACAATGAAGAAAAGCGCATAGCTTTTATGAGCGCGCTGCTGAAGGATGCACAACTGAGATATCTGGATACCGAAAGACAAGCATTCACACTAATGAGGGCCATGAAGAAATTCAGGCATTATATTTTGCACAGCCAGGTCAAAGCCATAGTGCCAGACGCAGCAGTAAAGATGCTGCTGATGCAGAACGAACCTAGGGAAAAGAGGGCCAAATGGATCACCACGTTGCAAGAGTTTGACATGGAAATCATTCCCATGAAGCTGGTCAGAGGGCAGGCGTTGGTGTAAATAATAGCGAACACAGACCCAGATTTGATAAAACAACAGTATGTACTAAATTCCTAGGATACGTCAGACTGGTATGGTGACTTGAACACTTTTTTGATATCTGAAAAGTACCCAAATAGGATGAAGGCTTCCCAGAGGAGAGCTTTGAAGGTTAAAGCACAAAATTATATGGTGCAGGGAGGTCTTCTGTTCAGGAAGAACCATGATAGAATCTATTTGAGATGTCTAAACAGAGCTGAGGCAGATAAGGTGTTGACAAAACTGCATGACAAGTACGAAATTGGCCATGGTTCCCATCTAGCTACAACACATAAAATATTGAGGACATGCTACTATTGGCCTATGATGTTCAAAGATACAGAGAGTCACATCAAGAGTTTCCACACTTGTCAGACTGCAGTAGATAAAGGAATAAATCAGGCCAATCCATTACAGCCTGTGATTGAATCAAGACCATTTGCACAATGGGGCCTAGATTTTATTGGAGTCATCAATCCTCCATCTTCTGCAGGACACAAGTTCATATTGATGGTAACGGACTACTGTACAAGGTGGACTGAGGCCACATGCTGCAAGTTCTCCACGACTGAGGTAGTTATCAAGTTTCTTGAAGAAAACATCATAACCAAGTTTGGAACTCCCTATTCATTGGTATGTGACAACGATCCTACATTCTCTTCTTTAAAGTTTTCTAAATGGACATTTGAATACAGGATCATTTTAAGGTTTTCTTCAAATTATTACCCTCAAGGTAATGGATTAGCTGAGTCTACGAACAAAATTTTGTTAGACATAATCAAGAAGCTAATTGCAAAGAGTCCTAGAGAGTGGAATACCTTGTTAAAGTATGCATTGTGGGTAGATAGGACCAAGTTTAAAACAACTTTAGGCAGTGCACCTTATCATTTAGTTTATGGGACTGATCCCATACTTCCAGTAAATCTGAGAATACCAATCTGGAAGTTTGCCAATGAGTATTTAGGCTTTGATAATCATAGGGAAGCCAGGATAGTACAAATGCTACAACTAGACAAGAAAAGAGGTCAAGCCATCGAGAAATTTGCCAAACAACAAGCAGTAATTAAGAGGTGTTTTGATAAGAGGGCAAGAGTCAAAACATTTAGGATATCAGACTTAGTGTTGTGCTAGGATAAAGCACATGAAAAGAAGGGGAGTCAGGGAAAATTTGACAAACTATGGTTAGGTCCATTGCAAGTCTCAGAAATAATAGGAGACAACACATTTAGACTCAAGACCTTGACTGGGGAAGATGTGCCATTACCAGTTAATGGCCAACATTTGAAACACTACTTCTAGGCTTGAGGTAAAGGGCGGTCCATTTTTTGTGTAATATAGTGTAAGTAGTGTACAGTTTTCTTTTTGCTGTTTGCTGTTGTAGGTTAGTTGTTTGTATAGTTTTGTTTTTGTTTCTTTCTGTTTTGTTGTTTTGTTTATGTTTTGTTATTTGTACAGTTTTCTCTTGCTTTGTTTTTTGTTTTTTCTTGTACAGTCTGTTGTTGGTTTGTTGTTGTCTCCTCAGCAAGGATCTTTGTTTTTCTTTAGAGTATTAAGGAGCGAGCTAACAACCATTGGAAATAGTATAAAATTTAGAATATTCAAGTTAGTCATTTGTAATTTATGCATGACTTGTTGTGACTATCATGAATGTAGAGAGTTGTTTAGCTTCTGAAATTTCGTATTCAATAATAGTGATTGAGAATTCAAGGGAAGTTTCTCACGATGACACACCTAAAATCCTTGGGTTTGTTGAACCTACTAGTGTAGATATTAGATGAAAAATCTGAGGTCACCCTTGCTACCATTACAATTCTCAGCTTAATTTTAGCAAGTGACCATTCCTTGCATCATGAAGTTACAATTGCATCATCTTATGAAAAATTTCTATCAAATATCAATAAAATAAAAAAATAAAAAAAAAAATAAAGCGGATTATACTGAAAATCTAGATTAAGCCATCTAAGTAACTCTATCGGGGCTATGGACGCTTGCTGGCAGTGGGGCTCTACTTAGGAGAATTGTAACAATAACCTTGCCGGGGCTATAGACACTCGCTGGTAGCAAGGCTCTATCCGGCCGGCTATGAGGGAATATCCTCAACTATGTAGCCTAATATCAGTCATTGGTTTGTTCAACCGATCTTCAAGATGAGGATAATTAATCACATGCACACACCTAAACTAAAAATGAAAATTCATGCACCTTATTGAATACCTTAGGTCTCAAGTTGAATAATGATTTACAGGAAAGATAGTTGGAAGTTATGGATTTATTTTATTTGGTTTTCTTTAATACTTTGAATTTAATTGTTTTGTTTGGTTGCTAGTTGCTGTGATGTTCACAACACTCCCCATTTTACCCCTTAGCAAAATGAGGACCCTTGTTGTGTTTTTTTTCCTTTTTGCTTGTGTGTGTTTTGCTTGGTGGTAAAAGGGAAAAGAGGGTTAAAATTGCAAACTTTGTTAAAACTAGAGAAAAAATGCATTTTCAGTACTAGAGTAGAGTATGGATGGATTCCTTGTGAAAAATGAGCTAGGATTGCTTTTTGAATCATCTTAAAATTTGCCATATTTTGCAAGTTATGAGCATTTTGGTAAATGTACATTCAGGTTTGTATGTTGCATGTACAAAGTCCTTTGTATATCGCTTTTGATATACAAGGTCCTTTGTATGTGTAGGGTCATTTTATACTTAGTTGCATTTGCAATCGGGTTCATATACAAGGTTGTTTGCATGTTGGGTCGCTTGCATATTGCATATACAATCCCTTTGTATATCGCTTTCATATACAAAGGTGATTGTATGTCCTTCACCTTGTATGCATTTTAGTAGGGGTTCTATGTATACATAGAAGGTGGACCCAAAATAGTTTACTATTGAAATGAATAAATGTTTAAAATCCGTTGCATGTATCTCACGTTTGTATGTTTGGTAGGTCGAAACATACATGGCAAATATACAAGGGTTTTACACATTGCCGCAGACACGAAATGTTATGAAACATTATTTAATCGTTGTATATTTTGTGCTTTGAATATTGAGGATATGCAAAGCACAATATGCAAGCCGCAGAATCGAAGAAGTATTAAAATTGGTCAAATCGTTGTATGATTCCGGCTTCTATGTGTCTACATACATTGCATAACATACAGGTTAGAACCGAAAAGTTTATGAAGTATGTTTTTTTTCGTTGTATGTTTCACGCAATGTATATCTTACATAATTTGTGATATACAAGTGCTTTATGCATTGCACGGAACCCAAAGGATCATTAAGCATGATTAATTTGTTGTATATCCGCGGGCTTGTATAACATACAATGCGAGTATACATTGGGCGGACTTGATGGACTTATTAAAAAGGGGTTAAGTCTTTGTATATTTTGTACTTTGTATGTTTTGACATATAAAGCTGATATGCAATGACTTCTACATCGTGCGGACTTGAAGTTTATGAAATGTGGTTAAATCGTTGTACCTTCCAGACTTGTATATTAATGCATACATTGCAATATACAAGGCACTTTATGCATACATGCTATGGACCCGAAAGGTTTGTCAAACAAAGTTAAGTCCTTGTATGAATATCGACTTGTATATTGGTAGGATAGGACAACATGCAAGTGCCGGAATTGAAAAGTTATAGAATGAGGTTAAGTTGTTGTATATCCGCGCTTTGCATGTTGAGGTATATACAAGCCAGAATATGCATTGTGCAAAATTAAAAGGTAAATAAGCTACAGTTTATAATAGCGATGGGTCTGAATGCACGTGCAAATGTGTTTGTACGTCACAATGTACAAACTGATGTGCAGGGTAAAATGAACAAGCCGGGTTTGAAATGGAAATTAAAAATAGAAAATTCCTTGCATATTTTGGTACTTGTATATTAAAATATACAAGCCCGATATACAAGAGGGACATGCACTCGCCATATACAAGGATTTGAACAAGAAAAGGGCGGGAAGGTGAAGCGATAAGATTTTGAAGCCATTTTGGAGCCCGAATGCATGTTCCTGGTCAACGATGGTTGACTCGACTAGTTTAGCATTGTATATGCATTTTAGACGTGCTATTTTCATAGATTTAGGGCCCGATACTTGCGTTTGCAAGGTCATGACTGGATTTAATAACTGTTTATCTTCCTGCAAATTTATTAGGTGAAATGATATTAATTGCTGGTCTATTTTTACAGGTTTGCAGTTGAAGAAGGAGCTGAAGCTTAATGGTGTTGACGTTAAGGAAGGGAGATCCAATCTCAGAAGCAGAGGAAGATAAGGATGAAGGGCGAGGAAGTCAAAGGCCTTCATTAATGAAAACAAAATGTAGATGGAAACATTATTACAGCAGATAATAGAAGTTATTTTGAGCTGCTAGGGTTTCTAGAAGGGCATATTTCACCCAGATTTGATGTATGCTTAGAGATATTTTTTGAGAGACGGGTTCTCCACCATTTAATACTATAACTGGAGGTTTGAACCATTGTTTAACTAGGGTTTTGAGTTGTATTGAGGACAATCAAGTCTATATATTGTGCCTCTTTACACTGTAATACTTTACACAGGGATTTGTAGTAGCAAGAGTTTGTAAAAGTAGCACTTAGCATAGCATTTAGTAGTAGAAGGAGGTTGCCTGTGTCTGCAACAAGGAGCGTGTGGAACATCCTACCTCCTTGTTGTATCTGTAAAGCTTGTAAGTTTTCTGTAATTTGATCAATGAAGCTAAGAGTCATTTAGACATTGTAAATCTTATATGAGTGTCTGTTTCTAATACAATTGAATTTGGAATTCTGCATCTTTCTTATGAGTGTTTTCTTGCTCTTCATTGTGTTTGAAACATTTTCTCTTAGAGCTTGCAATCTTAAGTGTATGTTTGTGAAAATGCTCAGAACTTACATTTAAGGTTTTTGTCTATGGATTTGATCAAGTTACTGTATAATTTACAAAGTGCATAACATAACAATTAGATCCTTTGGTAGAATGAATGAAGTCTAGTTTAGATCTTCCTAACTTTTCCCAACCCATTTGAAAATACTTAGCTTTAAACGTAGGAATTTAAAGGAAATTGTCTTATATTTGAGAAGTATGCATAACTAAGTTGAAGGTAGATGGTTTTCATAAATATTTAAGAGGAGAAAGCTGCAATAATTCAAGAAAACCCTTTAAATCTTTGTAGCACAGTAACACTTTTATGCAAGAGAATGAACAACATGCTGATTTTTTATGATCTTTTGCATAGTTTGAACCTAGTAAACCAACAAGAAACCCTAGACCACATAAGGCCCCTTGAACATTACAGCTTCACAACAACCTACTGAATTTGCCCAACAGGTCAAGACCTGACCATATTAAACTTGGGATTAAGCGAATCTTAATCGATTCCTTCATATCTTTCAAGTCAGTTAGGTTCATTTTATGTGAATTTTAACTATTGTTCTGACTGTGTTAAAATAATCATCAACAGGTTTGAACTTGGGTTCATATTATTTTACCATAGGAAGTGTTATAAGGTTATTTGCGATGAGCTTCCTTAGGGCAAATTCAATAGATTCTCCCAATGGTGTAAATTTTTTGTGAGGGGGAAAGTTTGTTGGTCGAGATTCATTGTTTGTGGGTTTGTTTGAAGGTGTATTGTTGTGTGGACTTGATATGTTTAGAATGGGTTGTTTTGGTGTCACATGTTTTCATCCACAACTCCATCATTGACAATGTTCTTTTTCTTAGTCGAAAACCTAGATTTATCCGTGTTGTTGCTTGAACTAGGGACATCCTTATAGATTTTTATTTGTCCTTTTGCTATCAAAGCTTTCTCAATAAGTAATCCCATCTCAATGACCTTACTAAAAGAAGTAGGACATTGGATTTGAATTTGATAGCTCAACTCTGTGTTCAAGTTATGGACAAACATTTCAATCATTTACTTTTCAGGGATGTGGTAAGGACATTTGCTTGCAAGTTGTCTCCATCTTTGCAAGAAAGTGGTGAAGGATTCTCCACTCTTTTGTTTGTTGTTGCATAGATCTAACATTGAAATATCATGTTCAATGTTCACTAGTACAAAAAGAGCAATATATTACTAAAAAAACTACTAAAAACTGCTTATAAATGACCAAACATGGTCACATGACCATTAGTAGTTTATTGCCAATCATTTATAACGTGACTAAATTGATGACTAAACCATTTTTAGTCATTTATTGGTTGTTTTAATTGATCGATTTGGTAGTATATTTAGTCATTGATTGCTGTAATCTGGTCACTTATTTAGTCATTTTTTAGTCACTGATATATTTAGTTGTTAATTTAGTCATTGATTGTTGTTAATTGGTCACTTATTTAGTCATTTTTATTCACTAATTTCTATCCATTGGTAGTGTATTTAGTCATTAATTTTAATCAATTTGGTAGTATGTTTAGTCATTTTTATTCACTAATTTAACACTGGTCATATATTTAGTCATATTTATTCACTGTTCACTGATTTCTGTCAATTGGTAGTATATTTAGTCAATTTAATTATTAATTGACGTCAATTAGTAGTATATTTAGTCATTTTGAAGCTTGCATTTAGTCATTAGTATATTTAGTAGTATATTTTGAAGCTTGCACAATGAAACAACTTTGAGAAGGTAAAAATAGCTTGTTTTATTGATAAAAAATGCTTACAAACAGCATACATATTTGAAAATAAGTTATAATGCTTTCTTTTTGCTTAAAAAACCTTCATGGTTACAATACATAGCTCAAAGAATGAGCAAGAAACTAATTTTTTGAGTATCACTGAGCATAGAAGCACAAAGACATTCATAAATACCTTCTTCACAAATCCATGACTGTCCCATGAAGTTCATTGTCCTAGTTCAAGATCACATTGTCATCTCTATAGAGATCTTGTCTCATGCACCCAACTTGCTCTAGTTCATAAGCTACCACTGTGAATTGTTACCTGTAGCAATAAACTGTCCTTACTCTGATGATTATGCCTCTGATGACTGTCATCTTTGGTAGGATGCCTCAATTGTCATGGATTGTTATTCAACAATATTGCCTTATGACTAGGCTATGCATTGCCCTAATCAAACTTGTAGCTTCTTGAAATGCATTATCCAATCAATTGTCAACCTACTGTCATGCATTTTCCCTTTATAAAATAAAATGCCTCATGACTGCCACTACCTAGCTCATTATTCTAGCATGCTTTCAGTTGTACTCTGCCTCCCATCAATGTAGAACACTGCCCCTCTATTGAATGCCTTAACTACCTCTGACATCACTGTATCTTTTCCAAACTCCTTGAAAATAGTTTATCACTACTACTGTTACCTAGGTATGCACTCTATGTCATTTGCCAGACTGTTACAAGTTCACACAGTCCATCATTTGTCTAGTCACTTATCACATCACTATCATGAACAACTGTCATATCATATCATCACCTCTAATATAGAAATCAACATCCCATTATGATACTGTTGTTGTAAAATATCTATCTTAACAGATAGCTCATGATAACCCTCAACCTTGCTGCTGCTCACTTGTACCAACTCTATGGTATTGTCCCAGGTGTTCATGCATCTAACATGAAGACTCTTGACTATCATGAGATTTGGCATTGTCAAATGCATACTAGAAGGCTGTCTCCTTACCCCTTTAAATGCCTCTTGAGACACTAACAAGATTGTAACCTTTGCATAGTTCTTCTCATTGACTCTAAGATTATCTTTTAATGTTTGTATGATCACTGTCTTTTGCAGGAATCTCCGCTCCTTAATAGTCACTTGTAGGTTTTCTTCATGCATAGCTAGAAGCTCTTTCATAGATTGTCCTTTCAAACAACAAAGAGAGGACCTACAAAGCAAAATTACAGTTTTCAGTACTCGATCAGTGATTTTTTTTCAAAGTTGTCCCAGTTGGACCATAATAAAAAATCTATGGAACATTATCAATAAAAAACTAACAACCTTTGCCATCATGTGTAAAGCCAAACTCCACAACCTTTGCCAGTATCCTCTCTGCCTATGCTAAAATGGGAACATTGGAACATGGTATGGACCTTTATCAAAGCATAATGAAATGGGGATTTTTGTTCAATACTGTAGTTGGAAATACTCTGGTAGACATGTATGCAAAATGTGGAAGCATAGAAAAAACTCGTGAACTATTTGACAGAATGCCTCAAAGAGATGTAATCTCATGGAATGCAATAATTTTAGGATATTCACAAAATGGATTTGTTGAAAGGGCTTTCAAAACATTCAAGCAAATGTAATTGGCAGTTCTAAAGCCAAATTCTACAACCTTTGCCAGCATCCTCCTAGCCTGTGACAAAATGGGAGCTTTGCAATAGGGTATAGAAATCCATCAAAGCATAAAGGATAGAGAAATTTTGTCAAATGTTGTAGTGGCAACTACCCTAGTAGACATGTATGCAAAATGTGGAAACATAGACAAAGCACATGAATTGTTTGACAAAATGCCTCAAAGAAATGTGGCCTCATGGACTGCAATGATTGCAGGATATGCACAAATTGAACATTTTGAGAAGACTTTAGAAACTTTCAAGAAAATGCAATTGGTAGGTGTAAAGATAAACTCCACAACCTTTGTCAGCATCCTCCCTGCTTGTGCCAAAGTGGGAGCTTTGGAATAGGGTATGGACATCCATCAAAGCATGAAGGATAGAGGAATTTTGTCAGATGTTTGCAACTGCCCTTGGTAGACATGTATATAAAATGTGGAACCATGGACAAGGCACATGAACTATTTGATAGAATGCCTAAAAAAAATGTGGTCTCATGGACTGCATAGAGAGAGCTTAGAGAGAGCTTCCTGATCGACTACAATATAAAGGAGGAAAGAAGAATGAAGAGAGGTGTAAGTAATGCAGCCGTGCAGGATGAAACTGCTTAGAAATTTAGGGAAGACATCTGTTGGGTATTTCATTTGGTGTGATTGCTCCCCTGCAACCTCACAAGGAGCTAGGGCATGAGGGCATGGGATGGCGGGCTCTTCCCGCAATCCCGCTGTTACCTTGTGAGTCGCCCTAGTTTATTTATGTATCGGTAATATTTCTTAAGCAAGAGTCAGTTTACCGTACTATATTTTTGGTCATACCTTTTCTTTGTAAATCGACTCTTAGTCCTTCAAATTTTACCCGTGTGTCGTCTTTGTATAAAAGGTTTGAACCTTTGAACCCGAACCATTCTCAAAGCTCAAGGTTCAATGGTTCAATATGTCTGAAGTGTCACATAAAGCAAGCTGCCTTTTACTTGTCTTAAGCGTCTTTGTACTTTCGGGTTGAACTTGAACCTTCCGCGCGTACTCTATAGCGGGGTTCAAGGTTCAATGGTTCAACGGTCTTAAGGTTCAGCACTCATTGTCTTCCTATGAGTCAGGTCACACAGTTTCCTTGTCTACTAATATATCGTTGAACCTCCCGCTTGTACTCTGCCACGGGGTTCAATGGTTCAAGGTTCAATAGTTCACTATTTTATAATTGGAAACCTTTTACTGAAGCCGCGTAACTTTTTGTTGGTCTACATAACCCTTGCATCGTTGAAACTTCGTATTAAACCATATCTTCACAAGTTCAACGGTTCATGAGTCAAATCCCTGTTTCGGTAAGTCAATCTTTTGCCTACCTATAAAGTCCAGTTGGCATGCTTGAACCATCACATTGAACCATCGCGTTGAACCATGTCCTAAAGGTTCAATGGTTCAATAAGTTCAAAGATTTGGTAATTTTGGTCCCATTTGCTCCCGCAGCTTTCTAAGTCAAACTTAGCAGGAAAGTTGGAGGAAAATTTGTCAGAAACTCATCATGAAACCGAGAGCTCTAATTTAGCGGAGACTATGGATAATCATTGTACTTCATGATGGCGCACGAACATTACTTGCTATTAATGAAGAAATCAGAGTTCATGTCTTTTCAAATATTTTTGGCACGTATTGTTCCAAGCGATGATTATTCATTCTGGTAAGTGCCATTATTAACCAAGAACAAGCTAATTTTAGCAAGAAAATATACTGTGCAATGTGGAGAAGGATAGCGCTGGAAGTGTAAGGCTCTCGTTATTCAAGTTTTTGCAGTGAATTCAAATATCCTGAAGGTGAGTTCTATTTCCCCTGTGCTATTCTAAATTCTTATACTGGAAAGAAGAGCCTCTGGAATTTCTATTATTTTCACAATTCGAAGTGTTTTATTATAATCGTCCAAGTATGTCTTTGAAATCTACATGTTTGGGAGATGAACATGGCCCTGGTCTCACTTACTCTCACTCAGAATTTGGAGATACTGCATTAGTTCAATATGATTTAGAGGAATTCATAGGAAGAACTAGAAACCCTGTCCAAACCCCCACAATGAAGAAAATTGTGGATAGTGGTTTAGTTGAAGCCACAGCCTTTCCTCAAGCTATATTTTTCCCAGAGTTGGTTCAAGAGTGTATAAACAGATACGATCCCCAACACAGGTGCGTCAGAAAAGCAGACGGGGATGTGTTATTCCATGTTGACAGACAAACCCTCATGTCTGTGATGAAGATACCGCCTAAGGAGGCGTATTCCAGTCTTGATATTACTGCCTCCAATGGGTATTTCTCAGAAAAGAGACCAACTTACAAAAGTGTAATAGCAAGGAATTGGCTGCTAAAATTTCAAAAGGGCGATTCAAGGCTGCCCAGACCCCTTACTAGAGATCATTTGATACAGGAAGTAAGGGATATTGTGGTGTTGTTGCATAGACTGAGAGGCAATCAACATGCCTATTACTGGGAGGACTAGATGTACTTTTTCATACAAGTCATCCTTCAGGGTGAACAATATTTGGATTGGGCTGAGATAGTAGCTGACTGTCTACATCAGAGTTTAAATAATCGTCTGGGTAACAGGGATTTCGTTATGTCTTCATATCTGTTCTACTGTTTAGCATCCACAAGAGATTGGTTTGACCTGCCTCATGAGCCTTTAGATGAGAGTAGTAAGATTTACGAATATTATTCACAGTTGCAAAGAAAAAATTGTTATGAAAATTATAAAAGGATTAATGATGTCTTCACTGGAAAAATGACCTATGAACTGGCAGGCAATCCAGGTAAAAGAATGACCAGTGAAGCAATGCAACTGATTAGTATCTACGGTAGCTTTCTCATCCAATTTTCTGAATTCACTTATATCAGAATTGGAGGATTTGATGGTGAACCCTTGAAGTTGCCTAGATATGTATTCGATCGTTTTGTATTGATGGAGGTATGTCGGCAATTGGCACATGTTGATAACAAATTCCCATCAAAAAGGGGTTGTGGTATTGCTTTTCCTATTGAACTTGGGCATTATTCATGCCATTCAAAATCTGATGCCTTGAATCTGGAGGTGAACCTCAAAAGGTTCAATTTTCAATTCTTCACTGCCAGGGCTCAATTCGACAGTAAATGTTTTGTTAAAGATAACCTAGATTCTGGAATAGGGCACTCACACCTTCCTAAGCTGGAAGATTACTGGGAGGACTACCTAGATGAATTTGAAGTTAGGAGAAGGCTATGGTGTAGATTTTCTTTGGGACAAATAATCACCCTTAATTTAAAAATGGACGTTTTTGGAATTTTTGTTGATGATGAACAAGTGGTTGATCCACAATTTGAGAAGGTAGAACACTTACCCATTCCAGAGGTGGACTGGAGCAAGAAAGAAGAGGACATAATTGAAATCAAGACCCTTCCGGTGATAAGGAGGACTGAAAAATGGTTGAGAGAAAAAAGACAGGAAGGGCTTCAGAGTAAAACTGTCCAACAATTCTCTTCAATGGTCACATCATCGCTTCCCATGGACTCTTCTAATCAACCCCTTGCTATCTGTGGTGCAGGTGCATCCAAGCCATCGACTGAGAAAAGCCCTATCTCCAAGAGATCCAGAAGAGTCCTCACGGATGTTCTGTCATCTCGTGTCACCAGGTTGAGAACTAAAGGGAAAAGAAAGAAGTAGACTTCTGAGACAATAATTGTTGATTTAAATTCAGAGGAAGAAGCAGAAGAGCCTATGGGTGACAAAGAGACAAGCCCAAACAGAACAGAGGCAGTTGACACTGGTTCACAGTCAGAGGCCTTTCTAGAGACCCCTGAGGTGTTAATGATTTCAAATGAACCCTCTGATGGAGAGAAGCCCAGGAAGATAGTTTCAACCCCTGCACCGAAGTGGCTAGAAAGCTCCATATCTGACAAAAAGAAAGTGATTCCTTTTGTTCTCCCTTTAGAGGACATGGTTGTAGACACCCAAATTTGTCCCAACTTTGTCCATGTCTTACAACACCTTGTTAAAACATTATCCTAAACATCATAAGCCATTTTTGTCCTAAATCCCACTCTTAATCCCATTTATCCATTAAGCCAATTAATTAAATAAATTTATTTATTTAATTAATTTCACATGCATAATCCCATTTATCTTATCTCCATCCCAATTAATTAAATAAATTTTATTTATTTAATTAATTTCCACATCATATCTTATCCCATCCTATTCATCTACCCTATTAATTAAATAAATTTTATTTATTTAATTAATTTCCAACTATATCCCAACTAATTCAAATATTTTATTTGAATTAAACACTCATCTTTTATCACATTCCAACACTTGTCCAGTCAATCATGTGTTGTAATACAACTTTTATCTTTCACATGCACAACTAATGGGACCTAATTTTAGTATTTATCTACACAAGCACACATGAGCCCTATCCTCCTTGACACTTGTCAAATGACTACAACTCCTTTGAAGAGTGGGAATACCTAATCAATCCTAGCCATCCACATCAATCATTTAGCTTTTTAATCTCAACCATCCATTTGAACCAAGCCTTTCCTATAAATCAAACCCCTCACAAGCCATTAGCATGCATGGAGCTTCAAGTAACATTATTCTGCCAAATTATCTATAATGCATTGAGCTTCAAGTACCATTATTCTACCAAATTATCATTAGCATGCATGGAGCTTCAAGTAACATTATTCTGCCAAATTATCTATAATGCATTGAGCCTTAAGCACCCTTATTCTGTCAAATTTTCTAAAAGGGCATTGATCCTCAAGTATCCACATGCTGTTGAAATATCATTAGAGCCTTTGCATCCATCATCTTCAATCCATCTAGCTTGCATCCTTATCAACGTTATGCTGCGGAATCGAGCAATCAACACAACAAATTGATCAATCAATCAAGCTCATCTTGCATCTTCGAGGTATTGAATTATTTGGGTTTAGGTTATGCATGTCATTGTTTGAATCATTTCCATTTACAAATCCAAATTTTTTGATATACATTTTGGCACGCCCGGTGGGACTCACTTCGTTTGATCTTTTTTGTAGGTTTTTGTAGTAAAAATTTGCATTCATATAACCCCCATTGTTGAGTTTTGCAGGTTTAATTAACTTTTTGTTGCAGATCTGCAGTTTTTTCGACAAAACCCTAGGTTTCAAAGATTTCATCATATCTTCCAAACGGCTTGCAATTTTTCTACAATATTTTAGCAGAAGTTTGTCCATGATATAAGGAAGCTACAGCAGAAAAATTTTGGGTTTATCACGATTTTTGCGGGATTTATCACGTTTTTATGTTTTTTCATAAAATCGCAATTTTGGGCGCAAATCAGCGAATTTTTTAGAAATTTTTATATTTTTGGAAAGCTCTTGAAATTCTAATGAGGGTCTAAGTTTTGCAGATTTAATTTAAAGGTCGTTTATGATGCGAAAAAATCAGATCTTTGCCGACTGTACTGTTTTCATAAATCCGTATTTCTGGGCGCAAATCAGGGAATTTTTCTGATTTCTTTACATTTTCGGAAAGCTCTTTGAAAATTAATGGGGGTCTCTTCTTTAATTTTTTAATTTTTGAACCAAAAATCTATCTAAATAATCAAATCTAATTCGGCTATGCATCTAAAATTACAATTTTCCTTGCCTGATGAGCCTATTTTTATGCCTGCATTATAATATCATTTTTTTTATGTTGTAGGTGATCATAAGGAGCTGGAGCAACATTGACATCAACATCTACAACATATTTGGACAGCAAATTAACCAGGTGCAATCATTTCATTTCTCATCTTCTAATCATTGTTTGCAAACACATTTGGATTTTGGGCATAAAACGAACAATTGTTTGCAAATTCACATCAAAACATTGGGCTAAAACGAACCATTGTCTTTCATCACATTTGGATTTGGGCTTTAAAATAAACAAGTGCTTGCATTGTCTTCCACACATTGAACTTCTAAGGTTAATGAACCCCATGCGAGTGTGACCAAGTAAATGTGTATGCTCTCTCCTCGCGTCCCAACACGAACTTGGAGATCAAAAACATTTACTTGTGTTGCTTTTGTTTAGCCTTAGAGAGGCCTGCCTTGGTATCCACCCCAAGGGAATGACCTCAAGCGGTACTTTCATCCGGTCCGCTATAAAAATCAGAGGATAAGGCGAAAGCCAAGTCTAATCGGTATTAGCGCTCACCATACAGTGCTAACTCGAAAGGAGGTGTACCTTTGTGTATATTAAAACTCCTAGTAGGGTTAGTTAAAGTCTTAAGTGGCTTGCTGGATGCTCGTGGGGTGCCGGTCCCCCGGATTTTCACTAGAACCTCCTTGTGATAGTGGCCTTGCCTTAACTAGGACTTGTTGAGTGTCTTCACGTGCTTGCTTAACCATCATTACATTCTTCCAAACTAACAACTTGCTTATGTGTCTTGTGTGAGTGATTCATTTGTGTATATGCATAATCATTTGTTTGAATATTGCCACATCAAGCTCTAAACACCAAAACACATAAAGACAAGTCATCCTACACATTCAAACCCAATCACTTTCATCCCAAACATAGCTTAGTCATCATCCAACCCAAACATAGCCAAGTCATCCAAACAATCCACATCATCATCCAAATCCCTAAACAAGCACTTGCTAAAAGGACTTAAGACAAACACTTGGTGACAACATGTCTACATTAGAGGACCTAGAAATCAAATTCCAAAGATTCCTCCAAAATCTTTATCAAGGATCACAACCCCTAAACCAAGACACCATTGAAATATTACAATTCTTCATCCAAAAAGCTCAACCCCACGTAAGCCAATCACCTCAACTACAACACTTCATAGCCCAAGTCCAACACCTTTTAGCCACTAGTCAAGCTCGACAAGTACAACAATCCTTAGCCACTTCCTATCAACCTAATCCACCTCATAGCCACATGTCATATCCATCCACTTCCTATCAACTTAATCCACCTATCCACCAAGTCAATACCACATCAACCTATGAACATCCACATCAAGCTTATCCAATCCCTCATGCTGACATTCCAATGCACTATCAAGCCCATCCACAAGGCAATCAAATGATATTACAAGAACAACATGCAAATCCCAATGGTCCTTTGTACATAAATCAAGCAAGTCCAAGTACACCTTTTCAACAAGATCATCAAGCACCATTGATAGACCTAAGTCCACCTTTACAACAAGAAGCACATCCAAGTCCAAGTGGTCCCTTGTACATAAATCAAAGCCCAAGTTATCCTATGCAAGATCCAATAACCTTTGACAAGGGATATACCAATCTAGAGTGGCCTCCACCATCCAATCACATGCCATCACATAAGCCAACTAAGCCTATCCCAAAACCACCATGTGATCCTATTCCTAGTCCATTGATCCCCTCCAAACCACCAAGCCCTTCATTACCTTCCTCACCATGTCATTCTAATAATTCACCAAAGGATGCGGCTGAGAGAGTTTTACAAAGGATGCTTGAAGCAAAACTCATTGAACTTCCCCCCATCAACCCATGTGAAGAAAGTCCATATGATGAACATGATTATTGTGCATACCATAGGACCAAAGGCCATAATACAAATCAATGCCCACTATTTATCTCAATTGTCTACAAGGTGTACCCACCTATAATGGGAAATCATGCCACATCATCCCCATCCTATGTGTCACCCCCATCTAGTCCGAATCCTAATCCACCCAATCCAATTAGCTCTCAACCTAATCCTTGTCCTAATCCTAATCCAACACCATCTACCATTATCATCCATCCATTATATTTCCCATCCACCCATACACTTGCGAAGGATGTGATCCATTGGCTACTAGATAGGAATAGACTACCCCTATGTCAAATACCAATTCATGAGCCTACCAATGAACTTCCAAAGGTCATGTCCAATCCTATAATCTCATCATGTGGTTCACATATCCTTGAGCCTCTTCAAGAGCCTTCCATTAACATACCTAGCCCTTTAAGCCCATCATGTGACCTACAAGCCAACAAGTCTATTCAAGAGTCTCCAACCACAAGCCTAAGTCAAGAGCCTATCAAGTCCACTCAAGAACCTTCCACTTCCATCCAAAGTCAAGAGGTATGTCAAGAGCATAATCTTAAACATGTGGAAATATCGAACCCTAGTCTTAATAGAGATCAAAGCACCTCTAAGTTCCACCTATCCATGACCTACTTATGGGTTGCCCTCAAGCTATTAGCCATCACCATGACCTCATTCATGAGCAAATTTATCCCTTTTATAGCCCACTTAATCCTATTTTCGCTCATAGTTATGATCAAGGTTCTAGCTAAGATCATGAAAACCATGATGATCCATTTGGCAAAACTTTATCTATCTTATGATCAAGATGATATCTATGATGAAGAACCTATTAAAAAGTACCTTGATCCTATCTATAATCCCATAACCATCCATGAGCAAGATATCCAAATTGCTCCTAGTCATCCTCCATCTAGCCCTATCCATAATGAGCAAACATCCACTTGTCATAATGAGACATGTGCCTCTCAAGAACACATAAGCATAGAAGATCAAACAAATAACTTGGATCTACATGAACATGATACTAATCAAGATCCTAATGATCCTCCTTCCACATCCACCATCGATTCCACTTCAAGTCCACCATCATGTCCTATTGGTCTTACAACCTTTGTCCATGAATGTTCTTCCTTAGGACAACAACAACCTTTGTCCTCCACCTCACCCTCTTCATCCAACAATGAGCTCAAGTCTAGTGTTCAAACCACACCTAGTCCCATTGTCCATTGCATACTCCAAAACATGAGCTACCAAGGCAAAGGTCTAGGCCTTTATGAACAAGGTATTTTGGAGCCAAACCATGTCAAGGTCCCTCCATGCTCATATGGCCTTGGATACACACCCCAAGGTAAACAAGGCCAAGATGTTGGTAATCCTTTCATGCATCCTAAACCTACCACTTTCCATCGCAAACCTTATCATATACCCAAGACATATGTAGCCATTCCATCTCCATCATCCTATAAATGTCAAAAGCATGTGATCATACACCTTCTGCCATCCACCTTGCCTCCACTTTTACCAACTCCAAATATCCCTCCATCCACCTTGCCACCATTGCTTCCAACACCTAGCATACCTATCATTCATAAATATCCTTACATCCCTAATCATGGCCAACAAAAGCACACATCACCTAAGCATAAAGCTTCCAATCATTTCATCCACTCCACCCATGCCATGGGATTCAAAAGCAAAAATTTTGATGCCTCTACCTATAAAGCTAAAAAGCCTACCAAAAATCTAAAGGACTATCATGCCTTAGGGCACAAACATGAAAAATCAATGCAAAGAACCAAATCAAAGCAATCCAAAAAGCTATCCAAGCCCATACCTCCAAAAGCAAAGCCCAAAAGCAAAATGGTTTGGGTTCCTAAGCAAACAGCTAGCAAAGCGAATGAGGCATCCTCATCCACATCTAAGCAACCATCCAAACCCTTACCTCCAAAAGCAAAGCCCAAAAGCAAAATGGTTTGGGTTCCTAAGCAAATAACTAACAAAACAAATGAGGCATCCTCACCCACATCTCAAGAATCCCAATCACCTAGCTCCATCCAAAAGCCTACTCCCATCCAAAACTTCCATTCCCTTCAAAAATCCCACAAGCAAAGCAAAAGTACTAAAAATATTAAATCTATGTGGGTTCCTAAATCACTTCATCTACCATCTCCTAAGCAAACATCTCCATTGCTTCCTACACCACCATCCAATCAAAAGCTTCAATGTTTATCACGGTGTGTGCAACCGTTGGTCATGGGTCCCTTCCATTCCAAAACATTTCCACACATCTACATCTACCCATCTTCCATCCATTATCCTACATATCTCCCCCATGCTATCCCTATGGTCCATGCTTTGGCATAAACTTTTCGTCCATCTTCATTCCATCAGCCTATATCAAATCCACACCATAAGCCACTAGCCTACCCTACCATAATTCCACATCATCATCCACTATCTACCTAATCCATCTCCCATCCATGCAATCCCTTATCAACATCTATGAGCACACTTGAAATGGTCCATGCGAAGACATCATCAATCTCTAAAGGGACATTATCAACCTTCATAGCACTAGCCACTTGAGTCCCTCCTATCCATTACCATGGTGAAAACCTGGCAAATAGGTGCCATGTGTAATTATCAACCCATCTAAAAAAAACAAAAAAGCAAAAAAAGAAAAAAAAAAGTCAAAAAAGTAAAGAGAAATCCCTTCGTCCAATGGTGAAAACCTGGTAAACAGGCGCCTTGGATAAGTACCATGATGAAAACCTGGCAAACAGGCGTCATGTGTAGGTTGATCTTCTATGTCACTTACACTTGGGGGCACATTGTCTCATCCAACCTATCCATTTCCAAACTATCTATCCCATTATATCATTTACCATCCTACCATCCTTAGCCATTACATAAACAAGCCTATCCTATTGAACCCATTTATCCATTCATCCATCCTTCTGCCTTTTGATTTTGATGAAGACATAGGGGCAAAATCTTGAAACATGCTTTGGATATCTCTTGGTATACCTCATACCTTCCTCATCAATCCATATTATCATTATCCACCTATCATACACCTTGTCATGTAAAACCTATCATGTCATCCTTTTAACATAAGCACTGTCATGTAAAATCCTAAGCATTACCACCTAGAATGGGGGCAAGTTCCTCCTATGCAACATAGCCTTTGGAGATCACATCCTAGCTCCCTTATGATCCATCCACTATGGTGTATCCTTATCACGAGCTTTCCATCTTATAGCTTATCCCCATCCATTTATCATGAAGCTTTCCACTATAAGCTAACTATCCATTTATTATAAGGCACACATCCATCCCTTATATGGCCAATCCTCTTATCTATCCATCCAATTCTCATGAGCCTTTCATCCCATTTACTATGAGCCCATCTTTTTATCCATCCAATCCCATTCATCCATCCTTGCACCTAGACTTGGTTTTCTCCCTTGTCATTGGTATCAAGCACAAAGGCTACCCAAATTGTAAATCCATTGGCGTTTTCCAAAACATTTCAAAAAAATCCAAAAAAAATCAAATATTCTCAAAAATCCAAAAAAAATCAAATATTCTCAAAAATTCAAAAAAAAATCAAATATGTCAAAAAATCTAAAAAAATTAAATATCCAACAAAAAATCTAAGCAATAAAACCAATCACATCATCTAAACCAATCCACTCCATCAACATTCAATCAAAATCAAATCAGCATCATCATCATGAATTCTTCCTATCAATAACATTCATTCATCCATTTCAATCAATCACTTCTTCCAATCATAGCAATCAAATCACTCTAAGCAAATATCTTAAATCCAAGTCACAATAATCCATATGAAGCAAGCTGATCAATCAAGGAACATAATCCAATCAAATCAACAAGTTTTTGATCCTAATCTTGTCATGAGCCCAATCAATCATCATCAATGGGATATAGTGTTCCCACATCCTTGTGTTGATCTAGGGATATAGCTTTCCCCGCAATGACAACACTATTATCATCAATCAAACAATCAATCATTGGTTTATGACTTGACAAGGGCAATACCTTGTTTATTTTACATCCTTTGAGCATACTGAGAACACTTGCTTATGCTTAGATTGAATCGACACTCTAATCATCACACCATCACTATCATCATTCAAAACAATCCACTCATCAAAACAATCAACCCAGCAATAGCAAACATCAAAACCAAAGCACATCAAGCTAGCCATCAAAACAAATCCAATCACTTTAGCAAATCAAAAGTAGCTCAATCCACCACATATCATCACATCATCAATATTTCATCAATCTCAATCCATTTTTATCCTCTCATCAATCAAACAAAAATCAGAACTACATCTCATTTCCATCGTTAAGTGCCTTGATCCCGTGGATATAGGGTATGTAGGCAGTCTGGAGTACGAAGGAAGTGCCCAGATTCAGGCACAAGCGATTTTCCTCTTTCTTCTCTCATCATTTCTTCTATCATCTATCTTATACATCATCAATACACAACTTCTTCCAATCAATCTATCATAGCACATCAATCCAATCATCACTTCATCAAATCAATCTAATCAGCATTTCATCATCCTCAAAATCATTCCAAGCAATGATCCAAGTGCAAGCCCATCCTTAATCCATACCAATCAAGCTAATCAATCAAGCCAAGTTATCTAAGCTCAATCCATGGTCTTGATCCTAGCCTTGTTGTAAGCCAAATCAGCCCATTAGCCAACCAACTTAGCAAACAACCTTGTGTTGATCTAGGGATATAGCTTTCCCCGCAATGACAACACTCTCAACAACAAAACAATCAGCAATTAATCATTGGTTTACAGCTTGATAGGGGCAATACCTTGTTTGTTTTTGAATCATTTGTGCATGCTTGCTTGCTTGCTTGTGTGTGTTATTATTTTATCTTGCATTTGCATCAATCGGTATCAATCCAGCTAATATTCATATCTTGTATCCAGACAAGGTTGTATTATGCTGGGGCACAAGACACATCATCACCCTGGTCCTTATACCTTGGTGTATAACGTCTAGTGCTATATCAAACATCATGGTTGCTCACCTTCATTGCAGCATAACGCATCATCCATTTCTTCTATCCATTCCCTTAGCTATCTTTCTTAGCCAAACTATTTCTTTTCGAGAGCACACCTGTGTTTGTCCAACCCAACTATCCTCTCGAGGGGGCATCACCAACATATCCTTTCTATCATCATCATCATCATCATCATTATCATCATCAGCATCCTGTTTCTCTATCCATACCTTAACTTCTTTGAAATGATGTTACTCGACACAAATCTTATCATCTCGAACATCATCTCAAAGAGGGGCAAAATGTAGACACCCAAATTTGTCCCAACTTTGTCCATGTCTTACAACACCTTGTTAAAACATTATCCTAAACATCATAAGCCATTTTTGTCCTAAATCCCACTCTTAATCCCATTTATCCATTAAGCCAATTAATTAAATAAATTTATTTATTTAATTAATTTCACATGCATAATCCCATTTATCTTATCTCCATCCCAATTAATTAAATAAATTTTATTTATTTAATTAATTTCCACATCATATCTTATCCCATCCTATTCATCTACCCTATTAATTAAATAAATTTTATTTATTTAATTAATTTCCAACTATATCCCAACTAATTCAAATATTTTATTTGAATTAAACACTCATCTTTTATCACATTCCAACACTTGTCCAGTCAATCATGTGTTGTAATACAACTTTTATCTTTCACATGCACAACTAATGGGACCTAATTTTAGTATTTATCTACACAAGCACACATGAGCCCTATCCTCCTTGACACTTGTCAAATGACTACAACTCCTTTGAAGAGTGGGAATACCTAATCAATCCTAGCCATCCACATCAATCATTTAGCTTTTTAATCTCAACCATCCATTTGAACCAAGCCTTTCCTATAAATCAAACCCCTCACAAGCCATTAGCATGCATGGAGCTTCAAGTAACATTATTCTGCCAAATTATCTATAATGCATTGAGCTTCAAGTACCATTATTCTACCAAATTATCATTAGCATGCATGGAGCTTCAAGTAACATTATTCTGCCAAATTATCTATAATGCATTGAGCCTTAAGCACCCTTATTCTGTCAAATTTTCTAAAAGGGCATTGATCCTCAAGTATCCACATGCTGTTGAAATATCATTAGAGCCTTTGCATCCATCATCTTCAATCCATCTAGCTTGCATCCTTATCAACGTTATGCTGCGGAATCGAGCAATCAACACAACAAATTGATCAATCAATCAAGCTCATCTTGCATCTTCGAGGTATTGAATTATTTGGGTTTAGGTTATGCATTTCATTGTTTGAATCATTTCCATTTATAAATCCAAATTTTTCGATATACAATGGTTAGTAAATGTCTGGGGAAGACCCCCAAGTCCAAGAGACTCAAAACAACGTCCAGAATAAATATTGACCCAAACACTGGTAACTGGAGTGCAGAAATAGCGAAGCCAGTGACTGAAGAAGAGGTTCAAGATCCTACAGTGCATGATTTCACTGTGGAGAGGATAGATCTCGGTACTGCCTCCAGAGCTGCAGATGTGCACCATCTTGAAGCTTCCACTAAGAGAATGGTCAGCCGAACAATGAAAGATGAGAAGGACAAAAGAGAGTTGAAACAAGCTTTGCGTTCAATGGCAGAGTACATTGAGGCCATTAACAATCCTAACCCACAGCCGATCTCACAGGTTCCCTTGTCTTTCGACCCGAAATCACCTGTCAATCAAAAAATGTTAGATCAAGTTCATAGAAGCAAAATGGTCTCAAAAACATTTGACAACTGGTTGGACAACATAGAACAAAAAGGAACTGAATATATTCATGAACTCAAAAATGTATATGATCTGATTGCTGCCACTATTGAAGATCTTAAAGCACAGGTTGCTATTTGGGCAAAAGACGAAGGTAAGTGGACAAGTGTAATAAACCAAATAGAAGAGGTTCAGAAATATGGGCTGGAGAAGTTTTTGGCAGAAAAGAACTTGACTGGTGTGGAAGAGGATTTGTTATATGTGAACAAAAAGAATATTGAATGGAGGAACTCCATATCTCAACAAGGACGCTTTGAACTCTCAAAGCTAATCAAGGAGATAACGGAATTCACCCAATCACTGCAACATGATTTGCAATGTATCAATGTAAAATACTTAAAAGATGATGGAAAGCCTGTGGAAGATGTTGAAACAATGATCCAATCCTTTAGAGATAAAATCAACTTTGTTAAAGAAAATGATAATATTCTAATTGAGGATTTCTCCAGGGTTTCTAAAGTCGAGTCGCTGCTCTATCTCTACATCGATGCACTCCCTGAACACAAGGAAAAGTTTGGGAAAATGCGAAGAGAAAAAGAAGTCTGGAAATCAAGAATGAAGCATATAGGTATACCAAACTTCCCTAAAATTCAGGAGTTCGTTGCTGCCTTTCAGGAGTGGAAAGCCCAAAATGCTCCCCAGGCTACCGAAAACAAATCAGGAGATGCTAACTCGTCGCCCCAGTCATAATTTCATTGGCTCGTTCTCTTTCAGTTCCTATTTCTGTTATTTCTGGCAATCTTGTTCTTTTATAATCAGTTGTTAAAAAGAAACTAAATCCCGTATGGGTCAGAGTATGTTAACTCTGGGTTTAATTTGCTCAAAGACATGGGTTAAGACATTCATATTTATATGTTTTTATAAGTGGGAGGGAGATATTTTTTTTTTAAGAAAAAAAAGAAGAAGAAAGTTTTTAGGGGCTGAACTGTAGATTTTTGACATTACGTGATAATTGTCTGATTGTTTTTCATCTGTGAATGAAAAGAAGAAACACTTACTTCCTATTTTGGATCTGTGCGTCTGAATGTGTGGAATTAGATTTTCTGTGTAAAATCTCCTTTTATCTGGTAATTGCTCTTTATTTTGACAATTCGTCATATGTGTTCTGTTCTTTATTGGTTCAGCAAGTTTGTATGAATGTATTCATGTGTTTGAAAGTATCGAAATAGAATCTGTACATTCTATCCTGTTACTGTATAAATTTATCACGTTCATGACATGGTTATGTATGAATGTTAGTCTACCTTAAGCATTTTCTGGTTAAAAATGCATTTGGTTAGTTGAATAGGTTAAATTCACTGAAAATCTTAAAGGGAGCTGTACCTAAATTTAGAGGGGAACTAATTTAAAAGGTTCACCCATTTGTTGTTTAACTCATTTGTTCTTTAAAAGAGGGGTATAGAGTCAGAATAAATTATTTAAAAAAAGGACAAATCTGTTAGCCAACAGTTTTTGGCGACTCTACTGGGGAAATCGATAAAATCTTAATTAAAGATTGGTCACCTGAATATGAAACAACAATGGTGCTTCCGCACGAAAACATAATTCCTGTTCTGCAACCCAACCTTGGATTTCAAGATGAGCAAGAAGACATTATTGGCCAGTTGAATACCCTTGCTTGGCGTACTCGATGGAATAGTGAAGATTACAGAAGAGCAAGTAGAGTGTTAGAACAAGAAGAGGAATTGGCCAATAACTTGAGATTGCTGTTACTCAGGTAGAGAAGAAGGCAGGCACGAAACGCTGCAAGAAACCAAGTCCTTGAAGCACAAAGAAATCAAGAACAACAAAGAAATCAATAACTGCCTATCCAGTTTAAATATTTTAAGCTAGATTCTAGACCATACACCAGGTCTTGGAGAAGAGAGGGAGTTGAGGATCCTACCTTTCAAGCACTGTAAAATCTTAATTTTCCTTATATCCCTACTCGTGCAAGAAGAGCTAGAAGTAGACCTCCTAGCCCTCCCAAACCTACTACTTCCCCTGTCTGTCAAGCTCTAATCCTTTCAGGCACTGCTATCCCCTTAGCTATAAATTTTCTACCCATGGCTCAACCTTGGGGAGCTGCCATAGGGCCTCTGAACCTAGGGGCCAACCTGAATCCATTACCTAAAAATGTAAGAGAAAATTTACCCAGGTTCAATGGAGATGGTAAAACATCACCAGAAGAACATCTGTGTGCCTTTGCAGCAACATGTAGTGTGTTAGGTGTACAACACCAAGATGTCGCCATAAGGCTCTTTGTGCAGACTTTGACTGACACTGCGGCACAATGGTTTTACCACCTGACTGATTCCTCAATTACAGATTGGAACAAAATGAAGACCGCTTTTGAAAATAGGTTCAAAAGTGCAGAGGATGAACATTACCTCCTTGCACAGCTGACTCAGCTTAAGAAAGAGATTCAGGAACCTATGAGGGAGTTCGTGGCTAAATTTAATAGAATTGTGAACAAAATCCTTGCTACTAAAAGGCCATCTGGCAAAAATAAAAAATGTTTCTTTATTAATTCTATGCCTCCTGATATTAGCTTCCATCTCAGAAGAGGTGTAATTGTTGATTTGCCAGCTGCACAAGCCTTAGCAGTCAGATTGGAGGATGATCTCATTATGGCCGATAAATGGAAGAGAGAGGTTCAGGTGCCAAATGCCCAGCCCTCGTCATCTACGGACCCTGTGGTGCAAAGGTTGGTGAATGATATGATAGCCTTAAAGAGGCAACTACCCAAAGCTGGTGCTGCCTTTCAACAACCCTATCAAGATATAAGCAGAAGGAATTTGAATCAACAAGCAAATACTGGTAGAGTTTTACCCCTGATGGCAGCACAGCCAAGACTAGCTATTGAACCTGCTCCTGGGAGAGGAAACATGTGTATTTTTCACTTAACTACTGACCATGATGGAAATTCTTGCCCAGAAATGCTCAGGTACAATCAGATGACTGCTACTCAAGATATGCTAGGGGAAGCCACAGAAGAAGAAAAGAACTTCGAGGAACCTGGCGGCTCTGAGATACACTTCCTGGAATATGAATCTGATTCAGAAAGGGGAGGTGAAATATTGGTAACCCTTGAAGATCCTTCATGCGCTGTGCTCACTAGGAGTCAGAGGAATATGAAATCCTCTAATACTCAAGAAGTACCTAGCAAAGGTAAGGAGCCTCTAACTAGAACTCATGATGCTAATTTGAAGGCTCAGGAAAATAGATTGCTACATAGAAATGATCTAGATGCTTCTTTTGATATTGTAGATTTCTGTAAGTCTGCAAAAATTCAAATTTCTCCTATTGAGTATCTCAAGTTGAAACCTACTGAACTTGACAAATTAGTCAAACATGTTAAGGGCAGTCTTGCACAAATTGAATTTGAGAATCAATTGGAGGTTGATACTGAATCCCCCATTGCTAGATTATTTGCTTCCTCATCCGAGCCATCCTCGTCTGCCTCTAAAACAACTCCCAATTCATCCACCAATGCTCCTTATATTGATTTGAAACCTAATCCTTTTTATGTGTCTCTGTTTATCAATGGCCATAAACTTAGTAACTGCATTATAGATTCAGGAGCCTCTTATAACATTATCCCTTCCTCTGTGGCTAAAGCCTTAGGATTATCACTCACAAAAACATTTGGAAGATGTTATTCTATGGATGGAAAATAGGTTTCCTTGCTTGGGTAGATTAAAGATGCACAAGTCGCACTTGCAGCTTACCCTGACAAGAGGGTGAAATTGACTATTCTGGTAGCAGATATTCCTGCCAGTTACGGAATGCTTTTGAGCAAGACATTTTGCAAGGACTTGGGTGGACAAATCAAACTGGATTGGTGAGAGGCCACAATCCTAGTGGGGAAGCAGAAAGTGAAGCTGGAACCTAAGCCCAAGTGCAAGTTCACTGTCTACCCCTCTAATAATCCCAAGGCCCAGATTTTGTTTGAGGAATGTGAATTTGGCAACTATTTTCTCTCCTCTGAACAGAGCTATGAGTTAGATCCCCAAGAGGAATTAATGCAAAAGTCTGTACATTCTGATGATTTATGGGTTATGGAATTTGATGGCAGTTGTACTGCTGCTGGTTCAGGGGCTGGAGTTGTGTTGATCTCACCTGAAGGTGAATTTTTTTCTCACTCTTTTAAACTAGAGTTTAAAAACACCAATAATACTGTAGAATATGAAGCTTTACTGCTTGGATTATTTGAAGCTAAAGGAAAGGGTGTGAAGGTACTCAAGGTGAAGGGTGATGCTGAACTAATTGTGAAACAGGTAAGGGGATCTTTTCTGTTAAGAATGAAAGACTAAGGCATTACAGAAATAGGGTATGGGATGAGATCGAATATTTTGATGCCTTCTCTATAGAAACAATTCCCAGAGATCAAAACTCCCGAGCAGATTCTTTAGCAGTATCAGCTTCTCTCCTTTTGCCACATCCAGATTTCAAGAAAGATTCTTATAGGATAGAAATGGTATATCGCCCTAATGTCCCAGACAATGCTGAGAACTGGCAAGTTTTTGAAAGTGATAATCAGATCAGAAAGTTTTTAGAAAATGCTGAAATGTTCCTGGGGACCTATTTTGAAGGTTCCGAAATAGAGTGTAAAGAATTCAGTCCTGACCCTGGGATTAATCCAAGAGATGATATCATTCAATTAAAGGGAAACAAAATCCCTAAAGGGCTGGTATCTTTAGAACATTTGTTTTCTCGAAGAGATGAATATGTTAAAGGCAAACCTCCCTGCATTCCTGATAAAGCAGAGGATTATGAGAAGATAAATATCGGGGATGAAGCTAATCCTAAATGGATATCCATTGGTAAGTGCTGCTCTTTGGAAGAGAAAAATAAATTGATCAAATTGCTGATCAAATATAAAGATGTTTTCGCCTGGTGCTATGATGATCTCAAAAATTTTAGACATGGATAGTTTCAACATCATATTCCTTTAAAACCAAATGCAGCTCCATTCAGACAAAAATTGAGGAATTATAATCCAAAAGTTGCTGAAGCCATTTTCAGAGAGATTGATAAGATGCTAAAAGCTAGAATTATCTATCCAATTCATCACTCCACTTGGGTGGCAAATATAGTCCCAGTACGAAAGAAGAATGGAGAAATAAGGATCTATGTTGACTTTAGAAATTTGAATCAAGCCAGCCTGAAGGATAACTATCCCTTACCTGTGATGGATCATATCTTGCAGACAGTTGCTGGGTCTGAAATGATGTCTATGCTGGATGGTTTCTCAGGTTACAATCAGATAGGTGTAGCTATAGAAGATCAACATAAGACTGCTTTCACCACACCTCGAGGAACTTTTGCCTATAGTCGAATGCCCTTTGGCTTGATTAATGCGGAAGCAACTTTTTAGTGAGCAATGGATTCATCTTTTAGAGACCTGAAGAACAGGATTATTGTTATTTACCTTGATGATTTGACTGTCTTTTCAAAGAAGAGAGAAGATCACTTGAAAAATCTGGAGTCTGTCTTGCAAAGGTGTCGAAGCCATGGCATCTCACTCAATCCCAAGAAGTCAGTTTTCTATGTGACTGAGGGAAAATTGTTGGGACACCTAGTCTCAAAGGATGGAATCAGGATTGATCCAGAGAGGGTCAAGGCAATTCAACAGCTTAGTCTCCCTTCAAATAGGACTGGAGTCAAGTCCTTCTTTGGTCAAATCAACTTTCTTAGAAGGTTCATTCCTGACTTTGCTGAGATTACAAAACACATTGTTGGGATGATGAGTGAGAAACAACCTTTCAAATGGAATGAAGTTGCTAAGAAGGCGTTTGAGGATATCAAGGAGGCGATTGCAAACACTCCCACTTTGGTAAATCCTAATTTTCAAAAGGATTTTATCATTTACTGTCATGCTTCAAAACACACCATGTCAGGTATTTTGTTGCAGAAAAATGAATTGGATGAAGAGGTTCCCATAGCTTTTATGAGCGTTCCCCTTAAGAAGCATGAGCTGAAATATTCTTTGGTTGAAAAACAAGCTTTCGCAATAGTTAAAGCTGTTAAACAATTCAGATATTATATACTTCATTCCCATTCAGTTGTATTTGTTCCAAGTTCAGCTGTGAAAAGTATTTTGACTCAGCAAGAAGTAGGATTAAACAATAGAGCAACGTGGGTTGCTAAAATTCAGGAATATGATCTGGAAGTTAAGCCTACTAAGCTGATCAGAGGTCAAGGCTTATGTAAGTTGATTGCTGAAAACAAAGAACAAGAAGGAGAAGGACTCCCCACAGTCTTATTGGTAAGCTTGCAGGATCCATGGTTTCTGGATGTGGCACATTATCTTACATATGGGGATTGTCCTGATCACCTGACTCCTAAAGAGAAAAGAAACCTGAAGCTAAAAGCTGCAAAATATGTTATCTGGGGAGATGTCCTTTACAAGAAAGGGTTAGATGGAACTTTCCTGAGGTGTGTAGATAAAGAGTAGCAAGAGACTCTTGGAAGTTTTTCATAACGAAGCTTGTGGTGGACACTTTTCTTCTTCAATTACAGCTTTCAAAATCCTCAGAAATTGTTACTACTGGCCAGGGATGTTTAAAGACGCATATAGGTGGGTGGCCAATTGTGAGAAATGTAAAATGTTCTCAGGAAGGCCACAACTTGCAGCTCTACCTTTGAGGCCTGTTGTTGTTGAAGACCCCTTTAAACAGTGGGGATTAGATTTTATTGGGCCTATCTCACCCCCCTCAAGTGTAGGGCATACCCACATCTTAACAGCTACAGATTATTTCACAAAATGGGTTGAGGCAGCCCCTATAAAAAGAACAACTTCTGGGGTGGTTTGTGATTTTCTTAAAGAAAATATCTTGGTACGATTTGGTGTGCCTCAGAAGATTGTAACAGATAATGCTACCAGTTTCTCTTTAGTTGAAATGACTTCTTTCTGTTATGAACATAGTATTTCTCTCTCCCATTCATCAGATTATTATCCCCAGGGGAATGGGCAAGCTGAGTCCAGTAACAAAAACTTGATTGCTATCATGAAGAAATTGGTGAATGACAACCCCAGAGATTGGCATAAGAGGTTGTATGAAGCACTCTGGGCTGACAGAATAACTCCTAAAAGAGCAATTAGGATGGCACCTTTTGAATTAGTTTATGGGATAGGTGCCCAATTGTCTTTACCTCTAGAGCTATCTACATCCAAGCTGCAAACTGTAATTGAGGATCAATATTTCCAAGATTCCCTGGAGAAGAGGATTATGTATTTAGCCAAAATTGAAGAAGAGAGAAACGAGTTGGTTGACCGGATTACTGTGCATCAAGCCAGGGTCAAAGAAATTTTTGACAAGAAGACAAGACCCAGGAAGTTTATGGAAGGAGATGAAGTATTACTGTGGGACAGAAGGAGAGAACCAAAAGGTGCACATAGCAAATTTGACTCACTCTGGAGTGGGTCTTTCAAGATTCACCAGGTATTGGGTCCAAATTCTTTCAAACTGGAATATCCTGATGGAACTGTTTTACCCCTGTCCTATAATGGACAGGATCTCAAGCTGTATTCTCTGTAAATAGGATCCCCCGTTTTGTATATAGTCTTCCCTTTTGTTTGGTTTTGTGTTTTCCTTTTCCCATTTTTGTTTTGCCCCGGTCTGTTTCCTTTCTTCTCTTTCTTCCATTTTCTGCGAAACCAGAGCTTCTGAGTCCTCTGCATTTTGCCATAAAATGCAGTCCCTAGTCAGAGCCAATGTTACCTTGTGAGTCGCCCTAGTTTATTTATGTATCGGTAATATTTCTTAAGCAAGAGTCAGTTTACCGTACTATATTTTTGGTCATACCTTTGCTTTGTAAATCGACTCTTAGTCCTTCAAATTTTACCCGTGTGTCGTCTTTGTGTAAAAGGTTTGAACCTTTGAACCCGAACCATTCTCAAAGCTCAAGGTTCAATGGTTCAATATGTTTGAAGTGTCACATAAAGCAAGCTGCCTTTTACTTGTCTTAAGCGTCTTTGTACTTTCGGGTTGAACTTGAACCTTCCGCGCGTACTCTATAGCGGGGTTCAAGGTTCAATGGTTCAACGGTCTTAAGGTTCAGCACTTATTGTCTTCCTATGAGTCGGGTCACACAGTTTTCTTGTCTACTAATATATCGTTGAACCTCCCACTTGTACTCTGCTGCGGGGTTCAATGGTTCAAGGTTCAATAGTTCACTATTTTATAATTGGAAACCTTTTACCGAAGCCACGTAACTTTTTGTTGGTCTACATAACCCTGGCGTCGTTGAACCTTCATATTGAACCATATCTTCACAAGTTCAACGGTTCATGAGTCAAATCCCTATTTCGGTAAGTCAATCTTTTGCCTACCTATAAAGTCCAGTTGGCATGCTTGAACCATCACATTGAACCATCGCGTTGAACCATGTCCTAAAGGTTCAATGGTTCAATAAGTTTGAAGATTTGGTAATTTTGGTCCCGTTTGCTCCCGCAGCTTTCTAAGTCAAACTTAGCGGGAAAGTTGGAGGAAAATTTGTCAGAAACTCATCATGAAACTAAGAGCTCTAATTTAGCGGAGACTATGGATAATCATTGTACTTCATGATGGCGCACGAACATTACTTGCTATTAATGAAGAAATCAGAGTTCATGTCTTTTCAAATATTTTTGGCACGTATTGTTCCAAGCGATGATTATTCATTCTGGTAAGTGCCATTATTAACCAAGAACAAGCTAATTTTAGCAAGAAAATATACTGTGCAATGCGGAGAAGGATAGCATTGGAAGTGTAAGGCTCTTGTTATTCAAGTTTTCGCAGTGAATTCAAATATCCTGAAGGTGAGTTCTGTTTCCCTTGTGCTATTCCGAATTCTTATACTGGAAAGAAGAGCCTCTAGAATTTCTATTATTTTTGAAATTCGAAGTGTTTTATTATAATCGTCCAAGTATGTCTTTGAAATCTACATGTTTGGGAGATGAACATGGCCCTGGTCTCACTTACTCTCACTCAGAATTTGGAGATACTGCATTAGTTCAATATGATTTAGAGGAATTCATAGGAAGAACTAGAAACCCTGTCCAAACCCCCACAATGAAGAAAATTGTGGATAGTGGTTTAGTTGAAGCCACAGCCTTTCCTCAAGCTATATTCTGCCCAGAGTTGGTTCAAGAGTGTATAAACAGATACGATCCCCAACACAGCTGCGTCAGAAAAGCAGACGGGGATGTGTTATTCCATGTTGACAGACAAACCCTCATGTCTGTGATGAAGATACCGCCTAAGGAGGCGTATTCCAGTCTTGACATTACTGCCTCCAATGGGTATTTCTCAGAAAAGAGACCAACTTACAGAAGTGTAATAGCAAGGAACTGGCTGCTAAAATTTCAAAAGGGCGGTTCAAGGCTGCCCAGACCCCTTACTAGAGATCATTTGATACAGGAAGTAAGGGATATTGTGGTGTTGTTGCACAGACTGAGAGGCAATCAGCATGCCTATTACTGGGAGGACTGGATGTACTTTTTCATACAAGTCATCCTTTATGGTGAACAATATTTGGATTGGGCTGAGATAGTAGCTGACTGCCTACATCAGAGTTTAAATAATCGTCTGGGTAACAGGGATTTCTTTATGTCTTCATTTCTGTTCTACTATTTAGCATCCACAAGAGATTGGTTTGACCTGCCTCATGAGCCTTTAGATGAGAGCAGTCAGATTTACGAATATTATTCACAGTTGCAAAGAAAAAATTGTTATGAAAATTATAAAAGGATTAATGATGTCTTCACTGGAAAAATGACCTATGAACTCGCAGGCAATCCAGGTAAAAGAATGACCAGTGAAGCAATGCAACTGATCAGTATCTACGGTAGCTTTTTCATCCAATTTTCTGAATTCACTTATATGAAAATTGGAGGATTTGATGGTGAACCCTTGAAGTTGCCTAGATATGTATTCGATCGTTTTGTATTGATGGAGGTATGTCGGCAATTGGCACATGTTGATAACAAATTCCCATCAAAAAGGGGTTGTGGTATTGCTTTTCCTATTGAATTTGGGCATTATTCATGCCATTCAAAATCTGATGCCTTGAATCTGGAGGTGAACCTCAAAAGGTTCAATTTTCAATTCTTCACTGCCAAGGCTCAATTTGACAGTAAATGTTTTGTTAAAGATAACCTAGATTCTGGAACAGGGCACTCACACCTTCCTAAGCTGGAAGATTACTAGGAGGACTGCCCAGATGAATTTGAAGTTAGGAGAAGGCTATGGTGTAGATTTTCTTTGGGACAAATAATCACCCTTAATTTAAAAATGGACGTTTCTGGAATTTTTGTTGATGATGAACAAGTGGTTGATCCACAATTTGAGAAGGTAGAACAGTTACCCATTCTAGAGGTGGACTGGAGCAAGAAAGAAGAGGACAGAATTGAAATCAAGACCCTTCCGGTGATAAGGAGGACTGAAAAATGGTTGAGAGAAAAAAGATAGGAAGGGCTTCAGAGTAAAACTGTCCAATAATTCTCTTCAATGGTCACATCATCACTTCCTGTGGACTCTTCTAATCAACCCCTTGCTATCTGTGGTGCAGGTGCATCCAAGCCATCGACTGAGAAAAGCCCTATCTCCAAGAGATCCAGAAGAGTCCTCACAGATGTTCTGTCATCTCGTGTCACCAGGTTGAGAACTAAAGGGAAAAGAAAGAAGCAGACTTCTGAGACAATAATTGTTGATTTAAATTCAGAGGAAGAAGCAGAAGAGCCTATGGGTGACAAAGAGACAAGCCCAAATAGAACAGAGGCAGTTGACACTGGTTCATAGTCAGAGGCCTTTCTAGAGACCCTTGAGGTGTTAATGATTTCAAATGAACCGTCTGATGGAAAGAAGCCTAGGAAGACAGTCTCGGCCCCTGCACCGAAGTGGCTGGAAAGCTCCATATCTGACAAAAAGAAAGTGATTCCTTTTGTTCTCCCTTTAGAGGACATGGTTAGTAAATGTCTGGGGAAGACCCCCAAGTCCAAGAGACTCAAAACAATGTCCAGAAGAAATATTGACCCAAACACTGGTAACTGGAGTGCAGAAATAGCAAAGCCAGTGACTGAAGAAGAGGTTCAAGATCCTACAGTGCATGATTTCACTGTGGAGAGGATAGATCTTGGTACTGCCTCCAGAGCTGCAGATGTGCACCATCTTGAAGCTTCCACTAAGAGAATGGTCAGCCGAACAATGAAAGATGAGAAGGACAAAAGAGAGTTGAAACAAGCTCTGCGTTCAATGGCAGAGTACATTAAGGCCATTAACAATCCTAACCCATAGCCGATCTCACAGGTTCCCTTGTCTTTCGACCCGAAATCACCTGTCAATCAAAAAATGTTAGATCAAGTTCATAGAAGCAAAATGGTCTCAAAAACATTTGACAACTGGTTGGACAACATAGAACAAAAAGGAACTGAATATATTCATGAACTCAAAAATGTATATGATCTGACTGCTGCCACTATTGAAGATCTTAAATCACAGGTTGCTGTTTGGGCAAAAGACGAAGGTAAGTAGACAAGTGTAATAAACCAAATAGAAGAGGTTCGGAAATATGGGCTGGAGAAGTTTTTTGTAGAAAAGAACTTGACTGGTGTGGACGAGGATTTGTTATATGTGAACAAAAAGAATATTGAATGGAGGAACTCCATATCTCGACAAGGACGCTTTGAACTCTCAAAGCTAATCAAGGAGATAATGGAATTCACCCAATCACTGCAACATGATTTGCAATGTATCGATGTAAAATACTTAAAAGATGATGGAAAGCCTATGGAAGATGTTGAAACAGTGATCCAATCCTTTAGAGATAAAATCAACTTTGTTAAAGAAAATGATAATATTCTAATTGAGGATTTCTCCAGGGTTTCTAAAGTTTAGTTGCTGCTCTATCTCTGCATCGATGCACTCCCTGAACACAAGGAAAAGTTTGGGAAAATGCGGAGAGAAAAAGAAGTTTGGAAATCAAGAATGAAGCATATAGGTATACCAAACTTCCCTAAAATTTAGGAGTTCGTTGCTGCCTTTCAGGAGTGGAAAGCCCAAAATGCTCCCCAGGCTACCAATAACAAATTAGGAGATGCTGACTCGTCACCCCAGTCATAATTTCATTGGCTCGTTCTCTTTCAGTTCCTATTTCTGTTATTTTTGGCAATCTTGTTCTTTTATAATCAGTTGTTAAAAAGAAACTAAATCCCGTATGGGTCAGAGTATGTTAACTCTGGGTTTAATTTGCTCAAAGACATGGGTTAAGACATTCATATTTATATGTTTTTATAAGTGGGAGGGAGATAGTTTTTAAAAAAAAAAAAAAAAGAAGAAGAAAGTTTTTGGGGGCTGAACTGTAGATTTTTTACATTACGTGATAATTGTCTGATTATTTTTCATCTGTGAATGAAAAGAAGAAACACTTACTGTCTATTTCGGATCTGTGCGTCTGAATGTGTGGAATTAGATTTTCTGTGTAAAATTTCCTTTTATCTGGTAATTGCTCTTCATTTGGACAGTTTGTCATATGTGTTCTGTTCTTTATTGGTTCAGCAAGTTTGTATGAATGTATTCATGTGTTTGAAAGTATCGAAATAGAATCTGTGCATTCTATCCTGTTACTGTATAAATTTATCACATTCATGACATGGTTATGTATGAATGTTAGTCTACCTTAAGCATTTTCTGGTTAAAAATGCATTTGGTTAGTTGAATAGGTTAAATTCACTGAAAATCTTAAAGGGAGCTGTACCTAAATTCAGAGGGGAACTAATTTAAAAGGTTCACCCATTTGTTGTTTAACTCATTTGTTCTTTAAAAGAGGGGTATAGAGTCAGAATAAATTATTTAAAAAAAAGGACAAATCTGTTAGCCAACACCCGCAAAGGAACTTTTGTGTGTGTGCAGGGATGCAGGAAGAACAAAAATATGGTTTCATGGACTGCATAGAGAGATCTTAGAGAGAGATCATATGATTGAGAAGGCGGCATGAAATTTTCATGGTATGTACAATGATTTGAATGGTAGTGTGTTCATATTGTTTGCCTCCTGATCGACTGCAATATAAAGGATGAAAGAAGAATGAAGAGAGGTGTAAGTAATGCAGTTGTGCAGGATGAACCTGCTTAGAAATTCAGGGAAGACATCTATTGGGTATTTCATTTGGCATGATTGCTGCCTCACCTACTTATCTCTATGCAGTTTAGGCTCCCCTGCAGCCCTACAAGGAGCCACATCATAAGCATGCGGGATGGTGGGCTCTCCCTACATCCCTGTGAAGGAACTTTTGTGTGTGCATGGGGATATGGGGAGAGCAATTATTGTTGGATATGCACAAAATGGATTTGTTGGAAAGACTAGACAAACTTTCAAGCAAATGTAATTGGTATGTGTAAAGCCAAATTCCACAACCTTTGCCAGCATCCTTCCTGCCTACACCAAAATGGGAGAATTGGAACAAGGTATGGACATCCATCAAAAAGTAATGGATAGAGGAATTTTGTTAGATGTTGTAGTTTCAACTACCCTGGTAGACATGTATGCAAAATATGGAACCATTGACAAGGCATGTGAACTGTTTGGTAGAATGCCTCAAAGAGATGTCATCTCATGGAATGCAATGATTGTGGGATATGCACAAAATGGATTTTTTGAAAAGGCTTTAGAAACTTTCAAGCAAATGCAATTAGTAGGTGTAAAGCCAAATTTGACAACTTTTGCTAGCATCCTCCCTGCCTGTGCCAAAATGGGAGCTTTGGAACAGGGTATGGACATCCATCATAACATAATGGAAGGGGGATTTTTGTTAGATATTATAGATGGAAATGCTCTGGTAGACATGTATGGAAAATGTGGAAGTATAGATAAGGCACGTGAACTATTTGATGGAATGGCTCAAAGAGATGTCATCTCTTGGAATGCAATGATTACAGGATATGCACAAAATGTATTTTTTGAAAAGGCTTTAGAAACTTTCAAGCAAATACAATTAGCCCTATGTAAATCCAAATTTGGCAACCTTTGCCAGCATCTTGCCTATGATATCATGGATACCCGCTCTCCTGCAAGCACTTCAAGTCATGCCTGCGGTGATACGGGGCTTTCCCACATCACCACAGGAATGACTTGAAGTGTTTGCAAGAGAGCAGGTGATGTAGGGGTATCAATGCCTGCATGCACATTGTATAGTAAGATATTAAGAATCCTAGTCTATAGTTCATCTATGTAATTCAAGTATCTAAGATCACCCAATATAATACCTCATTAGTGGCAAAAAATGTTGGAAATTGCATCTTGATATCAAAGGTGGGTATCACCAGGTTAGTTACTGGTCACATAGACGTCTTTCATGAAATTTCTCTTGTTTTAAGATATTAACCAAATGTTTGCCATTGAATTTGGGACCAAAATAAAATTTGCATTCTTCCAGTAAAATTCTTCAATCTTTTGGGTAGTATAAGGATGATTGTGATGATCATTTGGGTCTGGAGTGGCTAACATTGTGGTGATGAGACCTCCAGTGCTAGTAGCTACCATTATGTTGAAATAATCTAGTAGTCTGGCTTCTCTTCCATCTAATTCTTGAGATAAACGAAGAAGCAAGCCAAATTTCTGTAATATATTTGTACAAAGCCATATTTTTGGGAAAGCCCCGCATCACCGTAGGTATGACTTGAAGTGCTTGTGGGAGAGTGGGTATCCATGATATCACATTTCTTTGATGTATTTTTTGAAACAGTTCGCTTGCCTTGTCTATGCTTCCACATTTTCATGTATGTCTAGCAGGGCACTTGTAACAACATATGACAAAAAAAAGGATCACCAAGTTTGATACACTTACTTGGGACTATGCATTCTTAGTGTATCTTATTCTTGTGGCTGTGAGGTGGAAGTTTTGACTATCCAAGTGATGGGTTCAGAATTTTTACAATCATGATATGGTGGTCATTGTGAGAGGACTGTCATAGTATAGTAAAATGCTAAACAAAGATGATGAACAGACAGTGGCCAATTTGATTAAGGCAGTGACTTCACAAATGTTGAAGGGACAGTCCTAGTATCTTTGTTTTGAAGGTCAGTGATTTTAATGTTGGAAGACAGTGCTGCAGATTCTTCCATGCCATCAACTTTAGGAAACAACACAATTGGTTGAAGGAGCTTCTCATTTTACACAATATAGTTCACCAAGCTCATTAGAAGCTACACATAAATATAGCAAATTGAAATATAAACCTAAGAATGAATGCATATGAGATTATTCTTTACCTCCAAGTGGGACCCTTAGTCCTCAAGACATTATCAATATAGTGGTATGTTTTCAAGGGCAATACTTTCAACCTACAGGGACCTTGCATTGTGACATGAATGGAGGAAGTTGTCTAGAAGTCTGGGGTGGTGATCTTTAGAAGTTTTGTGTCAACAGTGATTTCAATAAAATATTTTTCATATGCCCTATATGATTGTTAAATTCTAAGGTGTGAATGGAAATTTCTTCTAGTGCTATGCAAGGCCATTGAAATCAAAGATCTGTCCTCTAAATCATTTGCATATGGTGATTGAGAACACAGTGAGTAAGAAGTAAAAGAGCACTGGATCATAGCACTGCAAAATGGTCATGAGTTATGCAATGAACTTCACTATTATTTTGATCACAAAGGAGATCAAGATGATAACCAACATACTGATGTGCACAGAGAATGTTCATGGAGGAGTGCAAACTTCCTTACAAAGTAATTACCACAGCAGAGTTTAAGGTGAATTGCACCTGCTATTTTATGTTGATATGGATATGTTCTAACCTATAGTTAATTGTTGTAGCATAACAAATAGGCTAGATAGTTGTTCATATATCATTATTTCAAATTCAAAATTGCTATACCTTATTCTAGGAGCAAATCATAGGGGGAGTTTATACATAAGACACCATTGTTTCAAATTCAAAATTGCTGGCTCTTTCACAATTGTTTGCTTCATTTATTTGATCTAAGACAACTTGCTGTATAGAAGATGCTCTCAAAATCACAGTAAAATCCTTTATTCTGGGAAGACTATTCAGAATCTTTCCATCATAACAACGAACAAAAGCATCAGTCATTAACCTAAACTTTGCAAGAGTTTCATCAAATTCTACTTTTCCACTCTCTTTTCCATTCTGAATTTTATTCCCATTTTCATCCATGAAGAACTTCCTTAGCATGTAGATCCTACTATTATCCATAACTTTACCAGGTGTCGAGGATAGCTTTGATTTTTTACCCAAGCAACAATTGACAAAATTCAGCCTTACCAGATACAATGTGTTGAAAAGCTCTTTGAAGTTATTTTGGAAAAGAGTTTTTGAGAGTATAATGCGCAGTTTTGAATTAACCTTTTTGCATAAATTCCATTGTATCTGGTAAGGCTACTTTTTGTCAAAATTCGGCCTTACCAGATACAATGGAATTCATGCAAAAAGGTTAATTCAAAACTGTGCATTATATTCTCAGGAACTCTTTTCCAGAATAACTTCAAAGAGATTTTCAACACATTGTATTTGGTAAGGCCGAATTTTGTCAATTGCTTCTTGGGTAAAAACTCAAAGCTATCCTCAACACCTGGTAAAGTTATGGCTAACAGTAGGATCTACAGGTTGAGGAAGTTCTTCATGGATGAAATTGGGAATAAAATTTAGAATGGAAAAGAGAGTGGAAAAGTAAAATTTGATGAAACTCTTGTAAAGTTTAGGTTAATGACTGATGCTTTTGTTCATTGTTATGATGAGAAGATTCTGAACACTCTTCCCAGAATAAAGGATTTTACTGTGATTTTGAGAGCATCTTCTATACAACAGGCTGTGTTAGATCAAATAAATGGAGCAAACAATTGTGAAAGAACCAACAATTTTGAATTTGAAACAAAGGTGTCTTATGTATAGACCCCCCCTGTGATTTGCTCCTAGAATAAGGTATAGCAATTTTGAATTAGAAACAATGGTATATGAACAACTATTTAGCCTATCTATTATGTTACAACAATTAACTATAGGTTAGAACATATCCATATGGTGCAGTCACGGTATGAGGGTTCACAGAATGAACTGTCCAGGCCATGCAACAAGAGTAAACACAACGGAAACAACTCAAGAAATAAGGTAAATGCAAATTCAGTCATTCAATATATCATAGAATTCAAATAGAGATACGCTGGCAACATGCGGGCTTACAATTAGAGCTCACAGGCCTGATTACATACATGCGCAAGATAAGGCTTTGAAGCTCCCTTCACACAAAATCTAACTATCAGCTATCACTATGTTATGAACTACTTTCCTAAGGATCTATTACATCAATATATATCACTTCCAGACCAATAGATTCCTCCGTGTTAGCCAAGGAAGATCACAAACTCCAATGAAGAGATGTAACATGTTCAAAGATAGGTCAAACCTAAATGCAACACTTCCTCAAATGAATGGAACAACATGTGGACCCTTGGGGAAGGTCGGTCATGAACCAAAGGACATTGAATGATGTGTCATTGAGATCTGCAAGCCTTCTCCTTTAGCTAATTATTAGTGAATATTAGGATGCTCTGCTTTGAGAAACTGCCAACTTCTGTTAGCGATAACTTTTTGGTAATTGATCCAAATGCTCTAAATTCTTGATATGATGTAGATGAATGAATGTAGATGCTAAGTCCTGATCCATAAGATGTGAAATGCCAATACCAGACCACAAGGTGAAAAATGCTTTTGACTGACTGTCTGAACTGAATTGGAAAATGAAAAGAAACAAACTGAACTGCAAACAAACTAAAATGCAAATGTTTTTGGTTGATGCAAGATTGCTCTTGAACCAGGGATGCTCCTACATCAGACATCTAGGGTTATTGAAAAAGTGAGTCCCTCACTTTGCTGGGGCTAGGGGAGAACCAAGATGGTCCACCTTAGCCTGAGAAATACATGATGAATCTTCTTTTGGTTTGCCTTTCCACTTCATAAGGTATTCTTTGTATTGTCTTCCTCTGGTGCTGCATCCAATTCTGTTGTCCAAAATGTCCTCAATTTGCTCTAGTACTTGTTGTGGTAATTGCTTCTTCAAGTCTTCTTCCACGTTGTCATTGAACTCTGCTTCATGATACTGATATAGATCTAAAATGTTAAAAATAGGTGATATGCCCAATGTCTCTGGTAGCTCTACTTCATATGCATTTCCTGAATCAAATTTCTTGAGTATCCTACAAGGTCCATACTTCTTCATCTTCAACTTGTTATATGTCCCAACTAGAAATCTTTCTTTTCTCAAGTACACCATCACTTCATCTCCAACTTCAAATTCCTTATGTCTTCTCTTCTCATTAGCCTTTTCCTTATACTTGATGTTCATATCCCCCAAATGCTTCTTCACTTGATTATGCACTGTCTTCATGTGATCTACAAATTCTTTTGCTTCTGCACTTCTCTTTTCTTCTGTACTGATGTCTCTTAATTATGCAACTCTTCTAGGATTCACTCTGGTCACAATCTCAAAAGGTGTTCTTCTAGTACTCCTATTTATTGAATTATTGTATGCAAACTCTGCTTGTGAAAGAATCAAATCCCAACTTCCTGTCTTTTCTCTAACCAAACATCTCAACAAGTTTCCCAAACTCCTATTCACTACCTCTATCTATCCATCAGTCTGTGGGTGAAAAGTAGAATTGAACTTCAAATTTGTCTTCATCTTCTTCCAAAGTGTCCTCCAAAAGTATCCAACAAACTTTGTGTCTTTGTCTAAAACTATACTCTCAGGTAATCCATGCAATCTCACAATCTCTTTGAAAATAGGTCAGCTACATGCACTGCATCAATTGTCTTCTTACAAGGTATGAAATGAGCCATCTTTAAAAATTTGTCCACCACTACAAAGATTGAATCATATCCTCTCTGTGTCTTAGGCAATCCCATCAACAAAATCCATGCTTATGTCTTCCCAAGGTCTCTCTGGTATTGTCAAAGGTTTATACAATCCATTATTCTAACTACTCCCTTTTACAACTTGACAAACTCTACAACTCTGCATAAATCTCTGAACATCCTTATGTATCTGAGGCCAAAGTAGTTTTCACTCACCAAAGCCACTATCTTATCAATGAGAAAATGTCATGCCAATCCACCACTATGCTTCTCCTTGATCAAATTATCTCTCATTGAACTTCTAGGTATGCAGAACTAAGTTCCTCTAAACAACATATCTTCTTGAATGAAATAGTCCAACCACTTACTCCTATCTATCACAACAGGTTCCTTACATGCTTTCTAAGGTTCTGCAAAATTAGTGTCTCCCTCATACATGTTCTTCAATTCATCAAAACCCAACACTTCAACTCTCATTTTTGTCAACAAGTTTCTTCTTCTACTCAAGACATCAACAACTTTGTTTGATTTACTACTCCTATGCTTCAACACAAAAGTATAACTCTACATGAACTCTACCCACCTCATATGTCTTTGATTCAATTTATCTTGACTGTTCAAATATTGCAAAGATTGATGGTCTGTATAGAACACAAACTCTTTAGGCAACATGTAATGTCTCCACTTCTTCAAGGCTTGAATTATGGCATAGAACTCTTGATCATAAACTAAATATCATTTCCTTGCATCATTCAACTTCTCACTGAAATATGCTACAGATCTACCTTCTTGACTTAACACTACTCCAATTGCATTTCCACTTGCATAACAATCAACTTGAAATACCTTATTGAAATCCAGTAATGCCAAAATAGGTTGCTCTGTCACCTTTTACTTCAATAGTTCAAAACTTTTATCTACTCCTGATGTCCATTTGAAATATTTTCTATCACCTCTCATTGTCTCTATCATAGGGTTACAACTGAATTAAAATTTCTGATGAACTTTCGATAGAAACTAGCCAATCCATGAAATGATCTAACCTCTCCAATGCTCTCTGGTGTAGGCCATTCAATAATTTCTCACTTTCTTAGGGTCCATCTTCAATCCTTCTACAGAAATCACAAATCCCAAATACACCAATTCTTCCTTCATGAAACTACACTTCTTGATGTTTATCAACAATTTATCAACCTCTACAAAACTTGTCTATTATTCCACAAATGTTCCTCTTTTGTCTTACTAAAAATCAGAATGTCATCCAAGTATACAATAACAAACTTATCCAAGAATTTCTTCAAGACTTCATTCATCAATCTCATGAAAGTACTTGGTGCATTTGTCAATCCAAAAGGCATCACTAACCACTCAAACAATCCTTCATTTTTCTTAAAAGCAGTCTTCCATTCATCACCTTCTTTGATTCTGATCTGATGGTATCCACTCTTCAAATCTATCTTTGTGAAATATCTTGCTCCACTCAAACAATCCATGATATCATCCATCCTAGGTAAAGGAAATCTATACTTAACTGTGATCTTGTTTATTGCTCTAGAGTCAGTACACATTCTCCATTCTCCATTTTTTTTGGTGCTAACACTGTAGGTACTACACAAGGACTCATGCTTTCTCTAATCAAACCTTTTCTCAACAACTCTTGTATCTATCTATTTAGTTCTTCATTCTCTGCCGGTGTCATCCGGTGTGCTGCTTTGTTAGGCAAACTTGCTCTAGGAATAAGATCCATGTGATGACTGATACTCCTTATAGGTGGCAATCCATCAAACACATTATCTGATATGATGTCTTCATACTCTGTCAGTAACTCCCTTATCTCTTCCAGTTGTTCTTCTTCAGTGTCTTTCTTCAATGCTTTAGGCTTCTTAGGAATCAAGGCATAGCACATATTCTCATGTCTCAAACCATCTAGAAATTTCCTTCCATCTACCAAACAGATTCTAGCATTCCCACATACTTCACTCTTAGGGTCACCTTCCAAAGGAAACAAGGTAATTCTCTTTCCATTTGCTGTTATAGTGTATGTATTCTTTCTTCCATCATGAATAGCTTTTCTATCATACTGCCAAGGTCTACCCAACAAGATATGACAAACATCCATAGGCATAATATCACATAAGACTTCATCATGATAAGATCTAATATGAAATTTCACCAAACATTATTCACTCACCAGTACCTTATGATCATCCTGAATACATGCTATCTGGTAGGGATTAGGGTGTTTCAATCTTTCCAACTTTAGCTTAGTCACCATCTCCTTTGAAACTAGGTTATCTGAACTACCACTATCAATTACAACTTTACAACACTTACTTCCTGATTTGCATCTAGTTCTGAACAAACTCTTCCTCTGCGGTGGTTCCTCATTTGTCTCTGCTTGAAATAGTACTCTCCTCATCACCAATGATTCTCCTTTCTCAAGTTTGCCAACTGAATTGGGTGATCCAATAGGTTCTTTTTCAGCATAGTTTACTCTTCCACTTTTTTCTATCCTCTTACTTGTACTACCCTGATTACATTCAAATGCTCTATGTCCTTCACCTCCACACTTGAAAAAAGTACCTCTAGATGTTATCTTATCCAATCCTCTTCCTTCTCTTTTGTATCCTTCATTCCGGTATGCACTAGGGTTTCCTCTCTGGTAAAATTTTCTGTCATCTCTTCGATAAGCATCATTATCTCTGTCATCCTTCCTAACTGGGCTATCAAACTTGTTCTGCTCCAGAAATGATCTATCTCCTCTGAAATAAGTCCTTCCTCTTTGAAATTTACCTCCTCTTCCTCTTTGTCTCTGATCATGTCTTTTATTCAGCTTCTCTTCAACTTTCAGGGCAAACTGATATGCTTCCTCCAAAGATATCATCCTTACCAAACTTAGTTCCTCTTGAATGTTCAATCTCAGTCCATTGATGTATCTAACCACTTTCTCCTTGCTTTCTTCACTATGTCCTATCCTTATGATCATCTTATGAAATTCTTTAGTGTACTCCTTCATAGATTTCTCCTTTTGTCTTAGGTTTTGCAATCTTTTCAACAGCTCCAACTCATAGTCAGTAGGTATAAACTGATTGTTCAACTTTGTCACCATCCTATCCCATTTTTTAATCTTTTCTTTCCCTCTTCTATTTCTTTCCAACTGAACTTCTTTCCACCATATAGCAGCATGTCCTTCCAACTTTGTCTTTGCAAATTTTACCTTCTCCAGATCTTCAATTTCCTCATATTCAAAGTATTCTTCCATATCATTTATCTAGTCAATCAATTCTTCAGGATTCAAGTTACCAGTATAGTTTGAGACATCAACTCTAGGTCTTTTTACAATCTTTGAAATAGCTCGCAACATTTTTACCTAATTTGATTCTTCTTCTTCATCACCTCCTAGGGTTTCGTCAATGTGTTCCATAGATTGAAATTCTTCCTCATCGTCGCTTTCAACATTAGGACTCGGTGTCAATCCTCTTTGCCTATCCTCTTCAACAACATCCAATCAGATTCACATTGTTTTCATTATCTCCATCAACTCATCTATTCTACCATCTATTGTCCCAACATCAGCAACTCTCCTCGGTGGCATTCTTCCTAGGATCAAGTGTAAACTACCTCAGGTTCAGCGATCAGGTTACAAGGTGACAACTGCCTCACAATCGGTGATCAGTTGCAACATAAATAACCTGCCTCAATTCGATGATCTATCCACAGTAAGGTCTTACAGAATTCCTCACCAATTTCACTCAATTCACTCCTAAAGATTCAAACTTTTGCTCTAATACCACTTGGTGCAGTCACGGTAGGAGGGTTCATAGAATGAACTGTCCAGGCCGTGCAGCAAGAGTAAACACAACGGAAACAAGTCACAAAATAAGGCAAATGCAGATTCAGTCATTCAATATATCATAGAATTCAAATAGAGATTGGTCGGCAACATGTGGGCTTACAATTAGGGCTCATAGGCCTGATTACATACATGCGCAAGATAAGGCTTTGAAGGTCCCTTCACACAAAATCTAACTATCAGCTATGACTACATTATGAACTACTTTCCTAAGGATCTATTACATCAATATATATCACTTCCGGACTAATATATTCCTCTGCGTCGGCCAAGGAAGATCACATACTCCAATGAAGAGCTATAACGTGTTCACAAATAGGTCAGACCTAAATGCATAGAACACTTCCTCAAATGAATGGAACAACATGCAAACCCTTGGGGAAGGTCGGTCATGAACCAAAGGACATTGAATGATGTGTCATTGAGATCTGCAAGTCAAGGAATGATCTGCAAGCCTTCTCCTTTAGCTGATTGTTAGTGAATATCAGGATGCTCTACTATGAGAAACTGCCAACTTCTGTTAGTGATAACTTTATGGTAAGTGATCCAAATGATCCGAATTCTTGATATGATGTAGATGCTAAGTCTAGATCTGTAAGATGTGAAATGCCAATACCGGACCACAAGCTGAAAACTACTTCTGATTGACTGTCTGAACTGAACTGGAAAATGAAAAGAAACAAATTGAACTGCAAACAAACTAAAATGCAAATATTTTTGGTTGATGCAAGATTGCTCTTGAACCAATGATGCTCCTGCATCACCATATCAGCATAAAATAGCAGGTGTAATTCACCTCAAACTTTGCTGTGGTAATTGCTTTGTAAGGAAGTTTGCACTCCATGAACATTCTCTGTGCACATAGACAAACATTTAAAGTTCTTAACCAAAGCTCCAAAAATGAGTATCTTGTTATTACATGCCTCCTACTTTTGCTCTAAGTATGACAGTACCTAAGCTTCTGGTGTTTCTAGATGAAACCTATAGCGAAAAAGTGTAGTCTCCATCTAAAGGAACCATCTTCGGAGGTCTTCCCTGAAATGAGGGTTGAAAACATTAGAAGAAAAGCAATACCATAATTCTAAAGTAACAATTTATATGAAGACAAATGTCAGAAAGTATAATTAAAAAGACAAATCCTTACAATTGGACCTCAAATTGGACCAAGCAGATTTATGATTTTATCTTTAGAATGTAGGAACTTTCTTTGTCGGAGCTTCATGACCTCAAATTGGATCTCAAATTAGACCAACAGATTTATGATTTTATCTTTAGAATGTAGGAACTTTCTTTGTCTGATATTCATGACCTCAAATTGGATCCAAAATTGGACCATCAGATTTATGATTTTCTCTATCCACCAATGTTTGTATTGCTATACTCAGGTTTTGCTTCTGAGCAAAAACACTTGGAAGTGTTTCAGACTAGCTCAAGGTACTCTCCAACCTAGTTATTTCACTGATAGCAATCCAAGTTTGCTTGAACCATCCATACCTGAATGTTGCATCACAATCTATTATTCCTGTACATAAAAATACCACGTATTAACCCCTTCTAAATAAAACATTTGATCATCATAAAACCATAATTAATAAATCATTTCAATTTTAGAAAGAATCCAATGTCATTTACTGTCAAAACAAAAGCTGTATAAATCACAAAAAATTCATGAAGCCTCCTAAATGTATCTTAAAGAAAGTTTATAGGATGGGTTTCAGCATAAGAAGCTTTCTACTACAGCTCTCAATGAATGTATTATAAGAAGAAAACAAAATTCTTCACACTCGAAGTAATGCAGTCAAATATTTATTCCAAAAGTATGTTAACAGAAGTTAACTAGAAACAAAATGATTTTTTGCTTGGTTTCTTTTATCAATATGCCACGTGGAAATGGAATAATCACTAAAAAACCCTAACAATAAAAAATGAAGTAAAGGTTTAAGAAAGGAAATTCCAATGTACTATTGTGTAATGGTGACAAAGACACTTATATGAGCATGACCTGCATACAAATCACTGCCATTGAATTGCCATCCATCCAAAGAGAAAATAAGCAATGTAAGGATTTGAGCAATATAAGTCCAAAGAGTTATGTTGTAACGGTAATGGAATCACCATAAGAGCACAACCAAGGAACAAATTCTTGTGACTGTAATTATGTGATCCATAACTCTATTGGTCATGTGGCATAGTTGTGCTATAACAAATATAGGATGCATTCATGTGTGACCCAAGTTTAATGTGGTTATGTTGTGATAGAAATGGAGGCACTCATATGAGCACAATTCATGTACAAATTAATTACTATCATCACAATTAGGTGTCAATCATCATTGGGTGCATTCAGGTTGACTCAAGTTTAACAGGTTACAATGTAATGATAGCATGATCCAAGAGAGATTACCTCTTGCTGCAATAAAGAGCCTATAACTTTGGTTGATATGCAGAGTGGTCGTGTTATATCAATTATGTAGTGCATTCAAGCACAACCCATGTTTAATGGGCTATTCTAGAGAGTGATCAAGATTTTCTAAACCTTATGAATGTTACTTAAAAGTGTACAACTTCAACTATAGACCAAGTTTGTTAGATACTTGAATGCAATCTTGGGTTACCACAAACTATAATAATGTGATATGCTAATAACCATTATGGGAAGTATTAAAGCAAGACCCATGCTATATAGGATACATTTCCTTGATCAGGTTTACATACCCTAATGATCAAACATAAGCTTCCCACACACTCTAGGATACAATCCAAGATCATACCATAGCTAATTTTCTGACCCAAGATTTAAGGTTGTTTTTTAATACCAACAAAAGCATTGGTAAGAGCATGACTAGGGTACAAACCCTAGGCCTCCATAGAAACATAAACCATAACTCTAGCGGATTAGTGAGGTTGCAATACCAGAAAGATTGAGACATTGTAGCCAATAACAAAATCTTGCATTCTAAATATTGTAGCCAATAACAAGCACACTATGTAGCTCAATGACATTTGTAAATGCAATCTATGGTAAGAAGAATGATAGTCACTTGAGGTGTGACAGTCAAAAAGAGGTTGAGCAGTGACAAGATAATAAACCTCAAACCTTGCATAGTAAAGTGGAGATTTTAACAGCGAGTTTCCTTATCCCCTTGCTAACCTTAAGGGTTTTTCAAATGCTATTGACAGTGTTAGACAAGGCAAATGCAATCAGGGAATGACTGTCCAAATGAAGTAACATTAGTAATCACAGGTTCAATGTTTCTTCTTAGACATTGTATAATGGAGGTAGTGGATTGCATGTTTGAGCAGTGTTTTGAGACTCATCAAAGATGGGAGAATAGTGAATAATACCTTGTGGAATGTGAAGTAGTGACAATAAGGTTGAAGGATCTTAAGACCCACAATACCATGAAACAATGAGTCCCCTATAGTAAGTAAGTAGGCAGTCTATAGGGCATGGTTTGATTTTATAGAAGGATGCTCATGAAAGGAATCTTCAAGTGACAGTGAGTGAGCTGTTTGAGATTGCAACTGAGGGTGCAATATCTAGTCTTAAAGGTAGTTGGCAAAGTAGTAAATATGTAAGAAAATCAAACCCTACACAACAAACAATTGACAATGTTATCTTGCATAATGCCTTGAGTTTGAAGACAAAAATCTCATTGTATCTTGATGAAAGTAGTGACCTTAATGGTCAATCATTGGCAACCGTGATTTTAAAACATGATATTGTGCTTATGGAGGCAACATTTTAAGCAAGGCAGTGAGTGGTGGTTTGGAACAATGGTAGGTATGAAGGACTTGATTTATATAAATACTATGCAGTCTAGCTTAAGACAACGTTCTGAGAAGAGATTGAAGGTGGATTATGGAACTCAAGGGTTACCATGATAAAGATTAAAGCAAAGACTGAGATCTATTTAAAAGCCACAGTCATGAAGATATTAAAGATGTCACATGCAAAACCCTAACAACTGGAGTAATGAATACAGTGCCAAAGAGGACAGTGAACTGGGGCAGATTTAGGAGATCTCCACATTATCTAATCACAGGCAAATGCGTCATTTATTTATTTTTTTAAATTAAAAGAAATCATTCTAAACCCTATATAGGATACATTCTAAACCCTATATAGGATACATTGATACTTCAAAAGCATCTGGATTAGGAATTTAAGATTATGCAAATATATGTCAATTAAATACTTGGATTACAAATAGTATCGCAAACAATGTTACCCTTGTTGAGCAGAGCAAGAATGAGATAAGCAACAATGAATCCTATGCCTCCTGTCAGACATCTCCTTACCATTCTTTGTCATTCTTTACTAAAACACTTCTCCATTTTTTCGGGCTACACCTAAAAATAAGGTTTCGACGAAGGTTTTAGAGTATGTTTATTAAAATGAAAACTCCATTTTGGCAGGCTACACCTAAAAATAAGATTTCGACAAAAGTTTTAGAGTATGTTTATTAAAGTTTTAGAGTATTTTGGTAGGCTATTGATTTTTGATTCCTTAAATGATTTATTCAAATGGATTGTGATAAATAAATGACTAACTATTTAGTCATTTTTATTTTTGTGCCTAAATAATTTTTTAGTCAACAACCGAATTAGTCATTTATTTACTCATTTATAGCTGAGTTGCAAAAAATTAGTAGAATTTAGTCATTTTTAGTTGTTGTGACTAAAAGTTTTAGTCACTTAGTCATTTATTTGCCAAAATTCTACTAGTGGTTATAGGAGAAGTGTGTCACAAATTTGTTCACTAGCTCATTGAATGTATGGATTCTGAGAGGTAGACGGGAGAACCATTCCATGGCTTGACCTCCTAAGCTATGTGGGAAGAGTCACATTAGATATGTCTCATTGTGGATGACTTCTAAACATGCAGCACTGAATTCTCTAATGTGGTCATGAGGATCACCTTTCCCCCTATATTTGTCAAATTTAGGGACTTCGAATATTAAAGGGAAAGGTACCATAACCAATCTTTTGTCAAAAGGATATGGAGATATATCCTCTAATGAATAATGTTTTGTGGAGGTTTGAGTTTGTAAGTCCACAAATTTTTGTTGTAAGGCTTGGATTTGTTGTGTGAGTGTCTTTAACAGATTTATCATATCCTTAGCCTTTTCATTCTTGGGAGCTTCAGTTTCATTTGATTGGGTTGTTTCTCTTAATTTGTTAATGTCGAAATCAGTGGGTAACTTGGCTCCTTGTTGTGCAAGCAAAAGGAAGTATTTGTGTGGGTCCATTGTTATGACCTTATCCATTCACTTTTTAAATTTTGGATCTTGTAAGGCATTAACAATTTCTTCTTGTGGGATTTCTTCCTCTCCATCACTAGAAGAGTGTACACTACTATTGGATGGATCCATTTATTTTCTTCTTTTGGCTTGAGACCTAGTTCAACCATACAAAGTTTGATAGGAATGAAGTTGGATCAGAGACTTGTAGATATGAATGATGTTTTTGATGTATTTTGGGTGAAATATTGGATTGAATGTGTTGGTGGTAAGATTTTCTAAGGGTTGTTTTGATCTTTGTTCAAACAATAATCATGAGCTATGGTGTATAGCTATCAAAGTGTTGATCCAAAGTAAGTCAAATAGGGATGATTGAAATCACTATTGATGTAGACTAACCTTGTCAAGATATTTAGTGTATTTTCTAGATAGAGGATGATTGATCCTAATAGTGAAACTAACTAGAGTGTTTGTTTGAATAGAAAGATCTCAATAGCACATTTAGGAAAATCTTGTTTTTTTGTTTGCCTTTTGGAAAGGCTAAGTATGAGATGCAAGGTGGAATGTTTGAAAATGGGTATGGGATGTATTTGTAGGGTTCAAATGCCTTCTCAAGTGAAATCTAAGTCAAAATGGGTATCTAAAATTGATTTGGTTACTTGCACAAAACCTCAAGAATAGCTCACTATTGTGGATGTGCAAGTTCAGATGCATGGGAATAGAGTGTGTATGTGAAGAAAAAGGCAATGTATGTGTAGGTCTGAATGCATAGTGACAGTGAATAGATGCGTAGTAGTGGTGTATGTGCAACAAGATTGTTTGTATGTGCAACATGATTTCTTGGATGCAAAAAACAAGTATATGCGCAGTAGGAAATTTTAGATGCACAGCTCTATTTAAGTAACTCTATTTTTTATCAAATTTTTCTTGTTGTTGGCACATTTTTCTAGGTAACCTATTGTTTTTGTGATGATTTTTTCTATTTTTTAGGTAAGAAAACATAGCAGACAATAAAGTACAATGGCTATTAGTGACATTTAGTATATGTTCAAGACTTATAAAAAGCCCAAGTTTTCACAGGTCTAACACAATTTGCAAACAAAACAAACACTTTTTATCCCTAAAGACAAGGCTTCATTATGGTAAATCAGCTCACAACTTAGATCTCCGTCGACTCAAATGACATCACATAGGTAAGCACATGTGAGCATTATATCGTCTTTGTGAGAGAGGATAGGTAGAGATATCTCACCCTTTCCCCAAAAAGCTCAAGTAGGCCACAAGAGCTTATGCTAGCCGAGGATTACTATCTAATCTCAAGGGAGGCAATAGTGAGTAATCTTGAGGACTTGTATCGATTCCCCTTGCACTGAAAATTACCACAACATTCGTAGGTGAGTCAGGTGGCAACTAACTAAGGGTTTCTTAGTAACTTTAAGGGACCAATGCCTTGTAAGCATGTGACAAGCTACTAAAAGCTTTAACCAATCCTACTAAGAGTATCATATACCTCACACACTGCAAAAATCATTTTCACAAAGTATTGGTATGCCTCTTTTTGATTAGGCACCGTAAGGAAAGGCTAATGCTGGTTAGGACTTGGCTTTCACCTTATCCAATTTATATAGCAGTTCAAAGGAAAACTCCACTTAAGGTCATCCCTTTTGGATGATGTACAATCCAAAAGCAGGTCTTTCTAAAGGATGTACTAAAAGTAAGTGATAGATGAGTCTGGTTTTTTGATCACCCAAGATGTTACAAGGGGAGAGCATATACCTATCACCTTTACAAGCACAACAAACACTCATTTATTAACCACCTAGATTAAGCTAAGTGTGATTAATCTAACAACACAAGATGCCATATTTGTATGATAACAAACAAAGAAAAGATAGCCAAATTTAGCATTTAAATTAAACTATGTTATGATTGTATGCAAGAATGGATGAAATTACTTCCCCCTATTTATGTTATGTTTTGATTGTATGCAAAATTGTATGCAAGATTGTCCAATTAAACTTCCTAAATTAGACTATGTTGTGATTTGTATGCAAGATTGTATGCAAGATTGTCCAATTAACCTTCCTAAATTAGACTATGTTGTGATTTGTATGCAAGAATGTATGTAAGATAGAATTAATCCTCCTAATTTAGACTAAGTTATGATTGTATGCAAGATTGTATGATTACTCCTCCTATTTTAAACTAGATGCCACTAGATTATCAATCTAAGAGTAAATGCAACAGTGATGTCTAAACCAAAGTCCCAAACCTGTAGAACAATTTATCAGTAGTTTGAATACCCTCCTTTGACAATCGATGATAGATGTAACAATGTTAGTATCAAGATTTTGCAAAAACATATACTAAAACTTAGCAAAATTTAGATGCGCAGGAATAGAGAACAAATGCGCAGCAAAAAGAATCAAATGCACAAGAGTATTATATGTGCAGAAGGATTTATTATATGCACAACATAAATGATCATATGTGCAGGACTGGTATTTTTCTTCCTGTAGGCTCTGTTTTGTCACGAATGTGTAGAACTAGGACTCAAATGCGTAGAAATGACCTGTTACGACTGTAAGGACACCAAAAACTCAAATTTGGATATTAAATTCAGGGCAAGGCCCCACGATGGGTGCCAAATGTGATTAGTAATTTGAAACAACTATAAGAACCTAATAAGATACCACAGTTACTCTAAATTCCTACTCAAATTCAATTCACCAATGAAATTAGGAAAAATACAGAAAACATGAATTATACCTTGCAAACTGATTTTATCCTTCATGTCCCATTGTCTCTTATCTTCTCAAGATCTTGTTGATTATGATATTGCTCTCAGAATTGTACTTCTTCGCTTTTCAAGATGACAATGAGATGAATGGAATTGTGGATTCAAATGCAATGTAAACAATCCTACAATGCAAGAATATGCCAACCATAATGATATGAAGCTAATGCCATGATATTGATAATGATTGATATGAGGATAATGATATACAACTAAATGATACTATGAAGCTAGATGATAATGTAACAATGGAGATTATGATATTGATATGGAAAGGGGGGCCAAAGGCACGCTTGGATACTTGATAGAATTTCTGCAGCATGTAAGTACTATAGCTCTTGTGATGCAAAATGAAGGTGAGGAGCTTCCTTTTATAGGCCAAGGATGGCTCAAATCCAAGTGTCAAAAGATCCATGGTTGAAAAATAAGTCTTGTGACATGTACGGTCAAGATCAAATTGGTTGGATGAGGAGAGATAAAGGTAGAATATGTTCCTACTATGATGAAAAGGTGGAGGGATAGGAGGGACAAGGAGCCACATGGCGTGATTCTCACAAGGACCAATGAGATAAAGTTGGAAGACCATGAGAAGAACATGGAGGAAGGAGTCTTTGGTTGTTGGAATGTGAGAGGTAATATAGGATTTATGAGACAAGTGTCTCAAAGTCAACATTGACCATGGGGATGGTGGAGAGGAAATAGGGCACATGTTGAGAGGATAAATACTTAATTCAATATTAATAATATTTAATTATTGGTACAACATGATGAAGTGTCCAATGATGTGGAGGATGACAAGGATGAATGATGTGGATTTTAGACATAAGACTTTGTCTTAGAGGAAATAATTAAATAATTAGGATTATTTAATTAGAGATGACTTTAGGGGAATTTAAGATAATTAATTGTTAGAAGAATATAATGAATGTGAACCAAATAAATAAATTAGTGTATTTATTTATTGATAGAGGGATAAGAATAAAATAAATATTAAAATATTTATTTAATTTATCTCAAGCCATTTTTAGGTGTATACACCTTTTTTAGGCAAATTTGGGGCACCCAAGTTTGGGGGTTTTAAGGGATGAAAGGGACTCTCTTACAAGTGTTATTCACATGTTTTATGGCCTTGGAAATTGGGCCATATGGATTTGGAAGAGGTTCTTGTATTGACTTGCTCTAGAAGCTACCTCCATTCATAGTAGTTCTCTATTTATACAGGTACTTAGAGTTGGAGTTGTATGATTCATTTGTAGGTATAGAAATGTTGTCGAAATTGCTCTAGAATTGACATCTTGGGAACTCCTAAAATAACTTGCATTGCAAGTGTGTTGTAATCTACATTTGATTTGATAATACATTGTGCAGGTTTTGGAGTGTGGGGTTTTTCACTTGAAAGGGTTCTCCCCATGTATATCTTATGTCTTTGGTATTGTTCTTGCATTTGATGTCTGTTTAATCTCTTTGTTAATGTGTACCACATATTTGCAACTATAAAGATTTAAGAAAATTTGCATAACACTCCCCTCATTAGTTTAGTCTAGGAATCTATTCTGCGTACCTTGCTTCCTTTTAGTTGGTATCAGAGCCTAGCCAATTTTGGTTCTAGTTGTTGGGTAAAGGGTTCTTTGTATTGATCTTCAACTAAGTGGAAGCTTGTACAGATTATTTTGTGATCCTGTTGCAGGAAGATGTCTTGAGCACATCTGGGAGATTTGAAATTGAGAAATTCAATGGAGCCAACTTTGAGTTGTGGAAACTCAATATGGAGGACATGTTGGTGGATAGAGATCTATGGCTTGTAGTATCTAAAACCAAACCATTGAGCATGAAACAAGAAGATTGGGATCTAATGGATCAGAAGGCTAAGGGTCTGATAAGGCTTTGTTTGGCTGATTCAGTGCTCTTGAATATCCATGAAGAGAAGACTACAAAAGCTCTTTGGAAGAAACTTGGAGATGTTTATCAGGCTAAATCCCTGGTGAACAAGCTATTCCTATGAAAGAAACTGTATTCTCTGAGGATGGAAGATGGAGGATCTGTCACAGATCATCTAAATGCATTCAATATGCTTGTTTCCCAGTTGACCTCTATTGGTGTAAAGATGGAGGAGGAGGATCATTGCATGACATTACTATATTCCTTACCAGATTTGTGGGACTACCTTGTCATGGTCATTGGGAGTACCACTACCACCTTCAAGATGGATGAAGTGGTTTCTTGATTGTTGTTTGAAGAGTTGCAGAGAAAGTCTTTTGAGTCAGCTAAGGAGGCTCTTGCAGTTCGAGGTAGATCTAAAGAGAAGAGAAAGAAAAAGGACAAGAAGAAAGAAGACAAAGAAAGATCCAAATCTCATGGGAGATCTAAGTCTCCTAGAAATTCCAAGGCTCTATGTTGGAATTGCGGCAAACCTAATCATTTCCGCAAGGAGTGCAAGCAGGAGAAGAAGAAAAAGAAGAACTATGATTTGGATTCTGATAAGTCCTCTCAAGAAGATGGAGAAGCATTTGTCATTGCCTTGGAAACTCATGCATTTGAGCATGTGTGGCTTATCGACTCCGGTGCATCTTTTTACATGAACTCACACAGATATTGGTTTTCAAAGTATGAAGAGTTCGACGGTGGGAAGGTGTACCTAGGTGATGACTCTCACCTAAAAATTGTTGGTCATGGAAGAGTCCTGATTAGATTCCTTGATGGTCGAGTGAAGGGGATCAATGGTGTTTTGCATATCCCTAGTTTGGCACAGAACCTTCTTTCTGTAAGTAAGTTGAATGATGTGGGTGTGTAGGTTGTTTTCTTGAATGGAAGATGTAAGATGACTAGAGGAGCTATGGTGCTAGCTGAGGATGTTTAGATTGGCACTTTGTTTCAGCTTGATGCATGCACAGTTCAATGCAATAGTGCCGCTATTTTGAAGAAGAGACCTTCAGAGTCTTCATCCTCACCATTGGAACTAGCGACCAAGAAGATTGTTGCATCTACTTCTGATGGTCATACTTTCTAGGTACCTAAGAGTGCTCATTCTATGGAGATGAAACTTCCAACAAAGAAGACAATGTTATGGCACCAAAGGCTTGGCCACATTGTTGAAAAGGGTTTGAGGACCCTGAAAAATAAAAACCTCGTTGAGGGTATGAATGATTGTAACCTTGAGTTTGATTTCTGTAAATATTGTATATATGGAAAACAAAAATGTGTTTAATTTTATTCTAGTTCTCACAAATCTTTGGAGGTGTTGGATTTGATTCATTTTGATGTATTTGGTCCTATTAATGTTCCTTCAATTTTGAAATCTGTATATTTTGTTTCATTCATTGATGACTATAGTAGAAGGACATGGGTGTATTTCCTTAGAATTAAATCTGAAGTTTGCAAGACTCAAATAGTTCATTTAGCTCTTGTAGAGAATCAAAAAGATAGAAAGACAAAGTGTTTGAGGACTGATAATGGTGGTGAGTTTTTCTCAGCAGATTTTGACAAGTTCTATAAATAAATTTGCATTGAGAGGCACAAGACAACTCTATATACCCCTCAATAGAATGGAGTTACAGAGAGGATGAATAGAATGTTGATGGAGAGAACTAGGAGTATATTAAGTGGAGTTGGCCTTAAACAAAAGTTTTGGGCTGAAGCTATTGCTACCGCTTGTTACCTAGTTAATAGGTCTCCTACATCGACACTTGTTGATAAGACACCTATGGATGTGTGGTCTGGTAAAAATCCTTCATTAAGACACATTCAAGTATTTGGTTGTGAGGCATATGCACATGTGCCTAAGGAGAAGAGGTCTAAGTTGGAGAATAAGGCAGTAAAATGTATCTTCATCAGTTATGGTATTGGTGTGAAAGGGTACAAGCTTTGGGATCCAGTGACCGAGAGAGTTTTGTATAGTAGAAGTGTGATTTTCAGAGAGCACAGTCCTTATTCTATTGTTCTACAGCTAGAGAAAGAAGAGAAGAAAGAGGACATGGTTCAACTTCCTCCTACCCCTGAGAAAGTTGAATTGAAGACATCTATTGGACCTGATGATTAGGAGAGCTCTAGTAGCTCTGAAAGTTTAGAAGGAGAAGAAGAACCTCCACCTTAGTTTTTAAGGATGTTTACATGGATTACGAAGCAACTTGAGAGGTTTGGTTATTCATTGATTGATTCTAGTTGCATTTTTTCTTTGATTTCTAACACTGATGAGCCTAGAACTGTGAAAGAGGCTATGGGTATGAAAGATGTAGGTTCCTAGAAGGAGGCCATGGAAGATGAAATGGTTTCTTTGAAAAAGAATAATACTTGGGACTTGGTGCCTTTTCATGAAGGATGAAAACCTGTCAAGGATGCAAATGGGTATTCAAAAAGAAATTTTGTGCAGATGGCAGTGTTGAGAAATATAAGTCTAGATTGGTTGCGAAGGGGTATTCTCAAGTGGAGGGAATTGACTATGGTGAAATTATCTCTTGTTGCAAAGCTAACATCTATTCTGTTCCTTTTATCTCTTGCAATAATGTATGATTTAGAAATGGAGCAGATGGATGTGATGACAACATTCCTTCATGGTGACTTGGAGGAGGATATTTATATGTCACAACCAAAGCACTACATTGTTGAAGGTAAAGAAAATCTAGTTTGCAAGTTAAAAAAGTCTTTGTAATGGTTTGAAATAGTCTCCTAGGATGTGGTACCAGAAGTTTGATGCCTTTGTGTTGAGTACTGGATTTCTAAGATTGAAATCAAATCATTGTGTTTATTACAAGTTTGACAATAATCACATTCTCATTATTGCTTTGTGTGTCGATGATATGTTGTTAATTGGGAATGGTAAAAGTTTGATTTCTAATTTGAATTCTTAGTTGTCAACACAATTTGAAATGAAAAATATAGGGGCAACCATGTACATTCTAGGGATGGAAATTAGAAGAGACAGAGCAAACAAAAAACTTTGGTTAGGCCAGAGTACGTATATTAACACTATGTTGGAGAGTTTCAATATAGTTGATTGCAGACCTTTGATTGTTCCTGTTATGATGGGGACAAAATTATCTTTTGCAGATTGTCCAAAGTCTCCTTTTGAGATAGAGGATATGAGCAAAGTTCCTTATGCTAGTGTAGTTGGCAACATGATGTATGCTATGGCCTATAGAAGACCAGAAATTGCCCAAGAAGTGGGAGTCCCTAGTCAAATTATGGCTAATCTTGGATGGGTACATTGGGATGTAGTGAAGAGAGTGTTCAAATATTTGTGGGGTACTTTCAAGTATTCCCTATGTTATCATGGTTATCCTATAGGTCCTCAATATTCTGTGAGTATTCATGGATATGTGGATTTTCATTGGGCAGGTGACATTGACAACAAGAGATCCACCAGTGCTTATGTGTTCTCTATGTTCAGTGGTGCTATTAGTTGGATGAGTAAGAGGCAACTTGTGGTAAATTTGTCCATGACAGAAGCAGAGTACATGACAGATACTCATGCTTGTAAGGAATCCATTTGGCTTAAGATTTTGTGTTCTAACATTGGGTTTGATGTAGTGAAGATTACAATTTGTTGTGACAGCCAAAGTGCCATATGTTTGTTGGAATTAAGGAACACTGAGAGGGGGGGTGAAATAGTGTTCTGCAAAACTTATTATTATGTTCCTTTATAAATTTACCACATACATTCAAAAGAGAAAAACATAAACTTAAGAATAGAAACAACAAGATCATCACACATGAACACCAAGATTTTTACGTGGAAACCCGATTAAGGGAAAAACCACGGTGGGGGTTAACCCACAAGATTTTTCACTCTGTTAAAAGTATTACAAGTGAGAAGGCACATGCCTTTGGGCACATTGCCCAGAGATCATTGTTCAAAGGAGGCTCACTACCTACAAGATCAATTACAAAGAGTTCATTGAAATACTTGAACTGAAGAATAGCATCTAACAATGCAAGATTACAATTCTGGTTAGGCTCAATATACTGACTTCACACACTTCATCTCTTACTGCCCTGTTTCACTATTTTGCCATGATCCGCAGCTTAGATCTTCTTTTCTTCGCACTTGATACTCCCACACTTCACACCTATCACCTCATATTCACTCATCCATACCTCCAAATGCTTGAACTCGTCGATCATATATATATGCAACATGAAATTTCATCAACTACAGTTGGCCTCAAGAAAACTTAGAAACTTTTTCAGGATCACTGTTCTGTCAGCTAAATCCATGCACAAACATCAATGCGGACCAAAACTTATGTATTCAAGTCACCACACATGTTGGCCAATACCACTAGATCTCATAAATTACTCAACCAACCACTTCTCTTAATCTACACAAGGATCAAACACCAGGTCGGCCTATTCTTCACCGGACTAAATTGTCTAACCAAAACTCGATACTCAGATGCTTGTAACTTTCAATCCCTTCATCACCAGAGGCTAAAACTTTGGAATTAGGTAGTCCTGGCATCCCTTAGTATTCTCTCAGATCCGCATCACAATTATGATTACCTGTGGAGAAATGCGGACCAAAATACTGAACCCTGTCATATGCTCTGTTCCTATCTATCCAGACTTAGACAAATATGCAATATGACTTTTGGTATGATCAAATGATACAATGCAGATGTGTAAGATAGATTTAGTTGCCATTAATGACAACACTTGACATGCCTAGCAATGTCTCTTGCCAACAATCTCTCCCTTTGGCATTGATGGCAACACTTAGTGAAAAATGACTAAGTGTTAGAACAACTCCCCCTTACTATGTACACGTGTGATTTCCAATGCTCCCCCTTAGATGAATTCCTCATTTTTCACTGCATTCCACTCCCCCTTTGACATCAATGACAAAGGTCAAGATCTGGATCCAAAAATTCAGACAAAAACTCTATGTACATGGGCGCATATATACAAACAATCCTTATGTCTTGTCTACATGAACTTAAACACATCACCAAAAATATTTTTCAATAGTACCAATTCATTGTCCCATCTTTTCTTCATGCTATCCAAAACTAAAATATGACCACTAAATAAAAATGCCTATGACTCTACCTTCTGTAGATCAGTGGCATCACTTGTCAGAGCAGTAGCTTGAGCTTCTGTCAATGCATTGAACATTGTTTCTAACTTAGGGGAAATTAGTCCCTGGAGTTCACACATCCTTGCCATAATGTTTTCTTTTTCTTTCACTGATTTCTTTATTTCATCAATCAAGCTAATTACTTGATATTCTTGACTGGCTGTAGATACTGTCAAAGGATCAAAGGATTGAGATACATTTGACAATTTTTGCTCGGACTCCTTTATTTTCTTCTCAATATCCTCTACAACTTTTGGCTAAGATAAACAAAATTTGTACACCTCTCCTCCTTTAGTGAGGGCATTTTGAATACTCTTTATACTAGTATCAAGAATTGATCTATCATAACTAATTATTATCTTTAATTCAATAAGCCTTTTCTCATTGAATTCATTTTGGAATTTATCTTCTACTGACTTCTCAAAAGATTCAGAATGAGTACTTACAGAGTTTATTAGACTCTTCAACTAACCGGAGGGGGATGCTGATGAATCCTTCTGAAATGTAGGCATGATTTTCTCCAAGATGCCAAATGCAAGACCAAGCAACTCACTATCTTGTATATGGAACTTCAAGATTTCCTCTTTGGCATTAGCTTGTGCAAAAGAGGCCAACTTAATCTTCTGTACCGGTGATAGAGTATCAAAATTGATTGGACCTTGTATTATATCTGGATATTCTGCAACTTGTTTATCTTTCTCCAAAATTTCTTTCACTGTTTTTGCAGTGTCTCTTGCCCAATATGATGTTTCTATTTTATGCTCTTTAGGGCCTGCATCTTCTCCCTTTTCGGAGTCAACCACATTGTCTTGCTTATCATTTTCATTCTTTTTCTTTGCTTCTACTCTCTCTGCATCATCAACAATGGCATCCTTCTTTTTATCTTTATTAGAAATGTCTTCTACATTCTTTTCCAGAGGATTTTGTGTATCCTCAGTAGTAGCATTATCAAATTCCTCAACATCCAGAATGGAGGAATCAATTCCATCATCAGTTTCTTCTTCTTGATTTTCCTTGTCCTTAACTTCTTCTACTTTATGCTCTTTATTCTTCTCAGAATCACCTTCAGTAGGAGCATTTATTTCCATATTCATCTCTGTATTTTCTTTACCAGATTGGTCCAGAGAAATTTGAGTATCCTCTGCACAATCAACATTATCTTCCTTCATCATCTCTTCATCTCCTTTATTCAATATCTCCTCTTTCGGAATAGAGAAATCATTTGCCTCAGCTTGCTGCTCATATTTCTTCAACTCTTCATCATTCAGAATGGATGTATCATCAACATCAATAGGTTCTTCAGTGACCACATAAAAATTATTCTTGTTTAGGGCTTTCTTTAGAATTTGTTTTGTTTCTTTGACCACTTCATCAATGTCTCCAAGCATTAGCTTTTTCATCCTGATTTTGCTTCTGAATTCATCTTTAACTTCTTTGAAAATTTTATTTGCTTCCTTTCTAGAGATTACTAGACACAAACTAGACAACACATGTTCTCTTAGCTCCAAATCCTTTGCCTTAGCAGCTTCTTTTCTCATCTCCAAAATGTCACTTAGACTCTTAGGGATTTTTGACAAGATTTCCACAAGTGCTCCGTTGAATGTATTCAAGTACTTAACAGTAGCACCCTCCAAAATTTTCTTGTTGGCATCATCAAAGTTGTCATAATAATTTGTTATAGGCTTCAAATTCCCATGAACAGTTACTGCATTCACAATATCTTCAACTGACAAGGTGGATTTTTCAACATGAGTCTCAGTCTTTTGTCTTTTGCTCACCTTTACACTTCCGAAGGGCTTGTCTTCGGCAACCCTTGATGCTTTTTCTTTCTTTGACTTTATGCTTTCGAAGGGCTTCTCCTTAGATACTTTAGTAGCCTTAGTGCCTGAGGCCTTCAACTCTTTAACCTCATCATCTGAATTGGTCTCTTCTTCATCCTCCTTCACCACACTGACATATGACCTTTTGCCCATTACTTTTTTCCTTTTTTCTTCCTTACCAGTAGGTTTTTCTTTGAATTTCTTTGCAATAGGAGAAGGTGATGTGCTAGAGGTTGTACCAGAACTCCTAGGAGTCCTTGATTTAGAAGGAGATTCTACCAGAACACTTCCTTGTTCCCTATCCTACTTCTCCTTCTCAGCTTTCTCTATCCTTTCCCTATTTTGTTTCACAGCTTCTTTGGTTATTCCAATACTTTCTGCATACAGTTCAACTTGCCTTTGGACCTTTCTCTTAGTTTCAGGTCTCCAGAGCTCAACATGAGTTTCAAATTAAGCTCATCATATGTATTGAATCTCTAGACTGAGGTATCTTTTGGTTTGCTTAGAAGGTGTTGAGAATACATTTCCAGTATTTGTTCATCAACTTCATACCCCATGGGCATGATCCATATAGTCCTTGGTTCAACTGCTTCCATCAAGCATTAATCTGTTCCCACCATGAAGCAAATTGTATCCTTGTACTTTTCCACCACAGACTTAGGGATTCTTTCCCTTGATTGCATCACATTCTAGAAATTCTTGAAATATCCCCAAAGAGCAGTCCTTTGGGCATTGGAGTCACCAATATTGTGCAAGTGCTCTCTTATTTGTAAGGTAACAGGCTTGTCACTAGTCCAACACAGGCTTTTCATCCCAGGAAACTCATTCATGAAATAAAAGAACAAGCACAAGACCAATGTACCATACTTGAATGTATTCTTCTTATCCTTCTTGATCTTGTTTAGATTCTCTATTAGTTGGTTTTACAGTAGCTCACACAAGTCATAGTCAACATTTTCTTTTAACATCTGATAAGTAGCATAAATGGATGTACCAGACACTAAGTTTTCCTTGCTAGAGTGGTATATCTTATACCCAATCACTACAGATGCAAATTTGACATCTGGATCAGTTATATCATTTATTGTCATTGCCCTCTTATCAAACTTTGAGCCGATAGCTTCAGTTATAGTCTGATTCTTCACTAATTTTAGCATCAACAGTCCACTAGATGAGTTTAATCTTGTTACGGCCTTGATGGTATCCTTAGTGACCTTAAAGGGTTTTATCAACCACATAAATTCATCATATAGCCCACTCAGTACATACCTGACCCACTCGTCCTCATTGAAGGACGAGAACCCTATAACTTGAATGAAATGTTTGTCTTCCAATGCCTTATACTCAGGTTTAAGACCATAAATCTCATCCCTCAGGTGATTCTTAAACAAATCCAGTAACTTTGAATCCCCAAACTCATCTAGGCTAGCATGAATGTAAGCGCTAATATCTTCTACGTGTAACACACCATGCAGAACATTAGAAACAACACCTAACGGATCAACCTCTACAGATTTGTGTGGATGCTTTTTGAATTTAGGTCAGGGCCTTTTGGTGATGTCAACAACCAATGGAGTAGCCATATCTAGAGATTGCAAATTTAGAGAGCTTTACAAAGAATACTTTATTTTGCCAGTTAGGGTTAGCTATCGAATTTGCTTTTCACACTCCAAATCTTTGAGATCTCAGCTCAGGCACTCTTCTCCTTGTTCTCTTTGAATGCAAAGTGATTCAAATGTTGAGTGAATGACCTCTTATGCTCCGCAAAACCTAATTCACCATTGTAATAAATGCTTTGCCGTAATTCATCCGGTTACACTATTTCTGAATACAGTCAATCTTCAATTGCTCTGTAATCAATCACATTAGCTTCTTTTCTTCTAGAATTTTCTTCAACAGATCTGCAATAGGCTTCTTTATCTTCATTCATCGTGCCAGATTTAGGCACCCACTTATTGGCAGGGGGATTATATTTTCAATGCAACTCCCCCTGAGTTAGAGCTCCTATTTAAATTCCTAGAGGAATTATTAGCACCGGATTTCAGTGAGGACCTATCACCATCATTCATTGCACCTTTCTTTACCTATGTTTTGTTCATTTCATTCTGGATCTCATTCACATCTACTTTGCCCTTGCCTTTATCTTGTCTCTACACATTTTAGTTTCTGTTTACTGGACATTTTTTATCATCATTCCTACTTCTGCAAAATCCTGCAATATGACCGGATCTATTGCAATTAAAGCACGTAACATTTCTTTTCTCATTTACTTGATTTCCTCTTGATCTACACTGATTAGCCATGTGTCCAAATCTATTGCATGCAAAACATTTGCCATTCAAAGAATTGACATTTACTTTGTTGTTAGAGTTATTCATCATCATACTTCTGCATTCATTGGATCTATGACCATACCTTTTACAATTGAAGCATTGACCAGAGAAGGATGGACCAATTTGATTCACTCTACTTCTACACTGAATAGCTCTATGATCAAATTTATTGCAATTGAAACAATTTCCATTGAAGGATGGATACCTTTGAGCATTAGGTTGTCTGACCAGAGGTCTTTTAAGTCTGTTTCTCTGATTCCTTGATTTAAGATTTCTTTCAATGGATCCAGAGCTTTCACCTTTCTCATATCTCTGACCATGCTTATCATCTGCCTTCTTCTAACTATCGATAAACACCTCAAGTTCAGCTGAGCTTATCTTGAACTTCTCTTTGTATTCATTTGTAGCTTCTAGGTCATGTTTGAGAATGAGAATTTGCCTTTCAAGTTGTTCCTCATTATGCCTAGTTTCTTGTAGATCAGACTATACATGACCAATTATTCTGTCCAATCTGTAGCACTCTTTTGTTCTTTCTTTCAGAGATTGATTCAGGTTTTCTTTAGTCTTCTTCCTTTCCTCGATTTCCTTGGTTAGCCTCATCACCTCAGATTCCATCTCATATTTTAGGACAACAACTTATTTTGCTAGCTTCTCACATTCCTTTGTCTTCTCCTTCAGAGCCACATCCATGCCATTGTCTTCCTTCTAATTTTCTAACTGCTAAAACTTAGCTCCTTCCTCTTTTCCATAGATTTGCTCAGTTGTCCTTTTAAAGTCTCAATGAAATACTAAGTATCTTTAAGGTTCTCTTGTAGTTCTTTGACTTCTTCTCTGGACTGATCAAGATCTTCTAAAGCAACTTGAATTTGTTCATTGATGCCATCAGAATACCTGAGTGAACCCATTGAAACACCTTCCCAGATCTTCCTCAAGTTGTTAAACTTCTTCCAAGGAACCTTGCTCTGATACCAATTGTTGGAATTAAGGAACACTGAAAGGGGGGGTGAATTAGTGTTCTATAAAACTTATTATTATGTTCCTTTATAAAATTACCTCATACATTCATCTTGTTCTCAAAATCAGCTATGCTCATTTTTGTAGACAACCCCTACAAAACTTGTCCGTTTCGTAATCTACACTCTAAGTTTGCAAGTCGAGACAGGTTCTCTTGGCCTCATGCAAAGTCATCTGACATCGTTGAAATAGCTTGTGACATTCCCCTTAGTCAATTTATCAAAATTCATGAAGTTTGACTAGTGTGCAAGATTATCAAAATATCAATTTTGACCTTTTAAAGGTGTTAGAAATAATTTTTTAAGTTGATGTGCAATGTCAGCTAAATTTGCCACTCATACATCTATGTTTTCTTCCCAAGTGCAATGTTGATGAATTTTACCACTTATGCACTCCTTTTTTTTGTTTTCATATGTTGAATCAATGAAAATTTCTGCTTCTACATGCTTGTATGTTCGGGTAAGATGCAGTGTCCGTGAATTCTACCGCTCATGCATCCTTATCTTCATGTGTTGGGGTGGTAAAAAGCACCGTCGAAACACACCATTAATGTCACCATGAGTTAACTCATGTGACATTAATGGTGATTTTCTAGTTTCATGTTAAGTTTCTAAGTTTCTTTTAAATTGCTTTCATTGCGTTTTTCATTTTATTTCGCCTAAGTTGACCTCATTGCAACCTGCAGTTACACCTTATTGAGTTCGTGGTTCTTGCGATCTGGAGGTTCCATCAAGAAAAACCAGGGGTGGCATCATTTTTATCAGGTTGGGATGCATTTTTATTTTGCATTTCTTTACATCTAGGGTTTGTTGATTGTTTAAGAATAGATTTGTTTTAATTGTTTAAACTTGTCATTAAATGCATCCTTGGTTATATTTCTTTTTGATTTGTATCTACGTCATGACAACCCTAGCATTTTTTGTTCTAAACCAGACTGGACTTTCCCAACTATTTTCTATGGCTCGTGACGTAGTTTTCATTTAGGTTTAGAATCGGCGATGGTTTGATCCGACCAAACACCAAACCCATTTTACATCACATGCAATGACGGCTATATTTGCTGATCAACACCTTCCATAAGCTTGTGAACAAATGTGAAGTCGGCAGAATTCACCGCTTATGCATTTTAAGATGTATCCAAATGCAAGTGTATGGTCGGTGAAATTCGCCGCCCTTACACAAAGAAAACCTTGAAATACCAACTTGCGATGTTGGCATAATTTGCCACTCAGACACTTGTAATTTCCCCATATCACCTGCATTGTCAGCATTTTTTGCCGCTCAAACATAAAACTCACAATTCTTCTAAAAACATGTAAAAGTGGCAAATTTAACCGCTGATGCATTTGCAAATTATCCCTTACATGCAAGGGCGGCAAATTTTTCTGCCCATGCAAACATTCTCTCAAATTTTTCTAACCCTGGGATATTTTCAATTTTGCTTTTCCAAGTCTGTTTTCCTCCGTTTTTTGACCTGCTCGCACTCTAGCCATTTCAAGCATATCCTCATGGTGTGATTGTCGACATGTAATTTTCCCAAATTACTAGCATTTCCCCTAATTGCATGATCATGACATTTTGTTGCAGTTTCTTCTACGGATCTTCTCTCTTGATTGACATCCTTCTGGTGATAGCTTGTTCAGATGACTGAGTTGTCTCCGAAGAAGTCGAAAGCGATGAAGTATAAGTATCAAGGTGTTTTTCCAATCACCTTGGTTACTTCTAATGTCGATGACATTAGGGATATAGAGATTGGCCATGTGGACATGGCTGAATTTGTGGAAAGAACCAAGTCAAATAATCCCAACTCTACAATGAAGAAGATTATTGACAGTAATATTCATCTGGTGTCATCTTTCCCGGTGGCAACCCACAACACAGAGTTTGTTCTTCAGTGTGCTCAGTTTTATAACAGAGATACTAGGGATGTGTGTTAGACTTAGGGCACACAAATGAGAGGGGGGGTGAATCAGTTGTGCAAAACTTTCTCCAATTTCCACACTTAAATCTTCTTGGTGATTAACAGTATATTAAATATGAAACATAATGCATTCAAATCAAAGGCAGAAACTCATCAACACATAAGACACCAAGATTTTGTTGTGGAAAACTCGGTTAAGGGAAAAACCATGGGGTGATTAACCCAAGAATGTATTCTCTATTAGAAGAATAGAAAGAACAAATGGCACATGCCAATTAGGGCTCACTGCTTGAGCACACTACTCACAAGAGGCTCACTGCCTACAAGAGACACACTGTCTACAAAGAAATAAGTATCACCTTTATGAACTGAAGAATAGCATCTTCACCATGCTTGAATCAGTTCCATTAAGCCCAATACTTCTGCTCTGCCTTTCACACTCCTCCTTGCTACCACACACTCATCACCGCAAGCCACACTTTGGAATGACTTCACAATCCCTTATTTATACAAGACATCGACTTAGGAATAATCATCTAAGTCAGCAAACACCTACAAGAACATCCACAAGATGTGTAATACATCCGGTTGGCGAGTCTCAGGAAGAACACCAACATCCGGTGGTTATTCTTCAAATACGAACTTTAACTTCAATGCGGACCACCAACATGAATTGGAACTGATCCACAGATCACCAACAACATCCGCACTTCATCTGCTTACTGGAATCCTTCTCTCCTTCATCTGAAACCTCAAGAACATAGTCTGTCATCACTGTCACAAAGGAATAGGTTCTTCCAGACCTTCAAGCCACAAACCAATCTACTTGACACTTCACAAGGATGTCCTCAACACTTCCTCAAATCTGCAAAATGGGATAATGCATTACCAGACCTCACTGGACCTATATGTGTCACTCTGTCACCTCTGGACACCTGCTGAAGCTGGTTCTACTTGAGCGGTCATAACTTCTTCAGATCTTCATGTGGACCTCTGAAAACTTGACTGGATCATCTCAAGACTCATATATACAAACCCTTTAAACCGCATCCTCTGATCCTCAACCTACTTGGAATTTTACCTTGTCATCACTGTTCTTCACTGTTCCTGATTAAAACTAATTTTCTCAATATCCTCACCACACAGCTCATCTAATCCTTCTCATTAATGCAACATGAGTATGTTGACATCAATGACAACACCGGTTAGACTCATACTTGCAACAATCTCCCCCTTTGTCATTGATGGCAACATATGATGTGAAAAACCATCAAGACAAGAACTTCTCCTTACGTCACAACTCCCCCTATCAACAACAACTATTCATATGTCTTCTCTTCCTTTACTGCTCCCCCTTTGATCATCAACCACTTATTTTTCACATGTCTTCTCTCCCCCTTTGACATCAATGGCAAAGGGCTCATACTTGCAACTCCAATACAATAGAATAATACCTGCTGCTCCCCCTGAGTAGTAGCTCCCCATCATTAATCCGGATCACAAGATGTGACTGTGATATCTACCAGACTGATGCACATCAGTGCATCCTAGTTCATCACCAAAGGGGCAATAACCCCTAACTTCTCCCTGAGATACTCAAAAGAGTCCTTGGGAAGAGGTTTAGTAAAGATATCTACAATTTGATCCTTGGAGGGCACAACCTCCAGTCTAACTTCATCCTTGTTCACTTGCTCTCTCAGAAAGTGAAACTTGATAGATATATGCTTAGTCTTAGAATGCAACACTAAATTCTTAGAAATATTTATTGCACTTGAATTATCACAGAAGATTGTGATAGGCTCCTTATACTCTACTTTAATATCTCTTAGCATCTGCTTCATCCACAAAACTTGAGTGCAACTACCTGATGCTGCTATGTATTCTACTTCAGTTGTAGACAGGGATATTGCCTCTTGTTTCTTGCTTAGCCAAGAAACTAATCTCTTTCCTAAAAAGAAAGCTCCACCACTGGTACTCTTCCAGTCATCCACATCTCCTGCCCAATCAACATCTGTATATGCATGAAGAGATAAATCATGATCTCTAGGATACCATATTCAACTGTTCCTTTTAGATACCTAAAAATCCTTTTGATTGCCATGACATGAGATTCTATGGGATCGGCCTGCATTATATCTGGTCTAGTTTGAGTGAGACACAGCAATCCTCCAATCATTGATCTATACTTTGTCTGGTCTGCTTTAGGAGAGTCATCATCTTTGCTCAACTTACATCCAGTTGCCATGGGAGTATTCATTGTCTTTGAATCTTCCATTCCAAATTTCCTCAACAATTCTTTCACATATTTGGTCTAAGAAATAAAGATTCCTTTCTTTGTTTGAGTAATTGCAGACCCAAGAAGAAATTCATTTCACCAAGCATTGACATCTCAAACTCACTTTTCATTTGATTTGCAAAGGTTTTACACATACTGTCTCTTCCTCCAAAGATGATATCATCAACAAATACTTCAACAATCAAGATTTTTTAAGGATCAATTTTGAAATGTAAGTTACTGTCAGCAGTACCTTTGTTGAAACCAATCTTCAAGAGATGTTTGTCCAATCTTTTATACCAGGCTCTTGGGGCTTTCTTTAGTCCATACAGTGCCTTCTTTAGCTTGCAGACGATATCACTATGCTCAAATAATTGAAATCCATCCGGTTGTTCAATGTACACTTCTTCTTCTAAGTCACCATTCAAGAAAGCAGATTTGACATCCATATGATACACCCTGAAATCCTTGAAGGTAGCAAATGCAAAAAATAATCTGACTGCTTCAATTCTTGCCATCGGAGCAAAAGTTTCTTCAAAATCAACTCCTTCTATTTGAGAGTAGCCCTTGTAGACCAATCTGGCTTTATTTCTGATTACTTTACCAACTTCATTTAGTTTGTTCCAAAAGACCCATTTGGTTCCAATCACATTCTTGTTTCTAGGTCTGGGAACAAGATCCCAAGTGTGATTTTTCTCAATTTGCATCAACTCTTCCTCCATTGCTTTGGTCCAGTTTTCATCATTGTAGGCTTCATTTATTGTCTTAGGTTCAATCTTTGAAATCAAACAATATTCATCTGAATTTTGAGCAATTTTCCTTCTAGTTTGCACACCTTTTCTTTTGTCACCTATGATCTGATCTTCAGAGTGGTTCAGTCTTACATACCTTGGAACTTTGGGAGTTTCTTGCACTTCTACTTCTTGATCAGGCTCATTCAGACCTATCTCTTCTTCCTAATTTACCAGATCAGTCTGAATCTGACTTTCAGAAAAGGATTGAACTCCTTGAACTAGAACACCATTCTAATCATCTTCATCATATTCATAAAACCTTGAGGGTTTCTCTATTCCCTCATCAACCTTCACATTTGTACTTTCTATCATCTTTCTTAGTCTCTTGTTATAACACCAGTATGCTTTGCTTTGAGTAGAGTAACCCAAGAATATTCCTTCATCACTTCTAGTATCAAACTTGCCTAGATCTTCATCTCTTTTGATGTAACATTTGCTACCAAAGACTCTGAAATATCTTATAGTAGGAGTAATGCCAAACTAGAGTTCATAAGGGGTCTTACCGGTATTGCTTCTGATTTAAACTCGATTGAGAGTTTAGACTACAGTGCTGACAGCTTCTCTCCAATAGATCTGAGGAATATTTGCTTCCATCATCATGGTCTTAGATGCTTCCTGGATGATCCGGTTCTTTCTCTCCATTACTCCATTCTGCTGTGGAGTCCTTGGAACAGACAACTGTCTCTTAATTCCATGTTTCTCACAAACTCTATGAACTCACCGGATGTGAATTCTCCACCTCTATTAGACCTCAGACATTTCAACTTTATTCCTGTTTCATTTTCTACCATAGCCTTGAATATTTTGAATTTCTCAAGAGCTTCTGATTTCTCCTTTAGAAAGGTTACCCACATCATCTGGGAATAGTCATCAATTAGCAGCATGAAGTATCTGTCACCTTGAATACTCCTAATTCTTGTTGGACCACAAAGATCAGTGTGAACTAAGTCTAGTAATCTGGTAGAAGATAGTTCCTTGCTTTTGAATGTGACTCTGCTCAGCTTACCCAACTAACATTCCTTGCACAAGCTATAGTAGGTTTCACCAATTTTGGAAGATCTCTTACAGCTTGAGTATTGCTTATCTTGATGATATTATCAAAATTCACATGACACATCCTTCTATGCCATAACCAACTCTGATCAACTTGAACAAATAAGCATCTTTTATCAGTACCAAGCAAATGGAAGATGTTACCTTTAGTTTGAGTACTGGATGCAATCTCTGTTCTGAAACTTTCAAAGATTTTGCATTTTCCATCCTTGAATTAGAGATCATAGCCTTTTCCCACCAACTGTCCAACACTGAGAAGATTGTGCTTCAAACCTTCAACATACAGTACATTACTAGTTTTTTTTCTTCCATCAAAAGAAATAGTTCCTCTTCCTTTGATTCTACCAGCAGAATTGTCACCAAACTTTACCACTCCTCCTTCATACCTCTCCAAATCTACAAACTTATTTTTGTCACCTGTCATATGGTGAGAACATCCACTATCAATGACCCAATCATTCTTCTCTTCAATTTGGGCAGCCAGAGCTCTTTCCACAGTCTTAAGATTGACAGATACAGAGGACATTGGATCTTCTTCCTTGATGGCAATGAACACCCATTCATTTTTGGATTTGTTTCCTATCTCTGATTCATCATCTGTTACTCCTTCATTATCATCATCTTCATGTACATAGTAATAGTTCTTTTGAAACCTTGGCTTGTTAGGATTTTGACTTGAAAATCTTTCCGAACACCTTGAGGCAAAATGACCAATCTTATTGTAGTTAAAACACTTAAAAGGTAATTTTCCTTCATACTTACTGGATCCTCTTGGCAACCTCTTTGCAATAAGGGCTTCAAGTTGAGTAGTTTCTACTTCTTCTTCCAGATCTTTTCTTGCTTTTTCATACCATGATAGTTTCCTTGAAGAATTGTCTCCCAGATCAAACCTTTGTTTACCTTTAACAGAGGCACTGGCTTTGAATGTAGATTTAGTCTTGGGGGGGTCGTCTCCAAGCTTTGTCATTTCAAATGCAGCCAATTTCCCAGCCAATTGATCTCTTGTGACAGTTGTATGGGCTCTGAATTCTTCAATGGTAGCAACCTTGATTTTGTAAGAAGCATGAAGGGATCTAAGAATTTTACCAACAATCTCATTTTCATCCAAGACTCCACTAGCATTTCTAATTCCACAAACTAGCTCATTCACTCTTGGCATAAAATTGGTAATATTTTCATCATCTCTCATCTTCAGTTTTTCAAATTTCCCTTTTAGACTCTGTAACCTTGCACATTTAACATATTGGTCTCCTTCATGCAAAAGTTCCAATTTATTCCAAATCTCAAAAGCAGTTGGTAGGTCAATAACATTTGAGAGCTCTGAGTCAGATAATGTGCTTAGAAGAGCCTCTTTGGTCCACAGATTGTTTTCAGCATCTATCATTTCATTTAGGGTTGTTGGACCACCCTGTGGAGGTACATACACCTTTGTAACCATGGACCAGTACACCATTCCCATACACTGCAAGTGAAATTTCATGCGACCTTTCCAAAGAGCAAAGTTGGTTCCATCAAACTTTGGACTATCCTTCTTGTAAGATGACATCCTGGATCTCCTCAAGTGGTTAAGCTCCTTTTAGAGGAACTTGGCTCTGATACCAATTGTTAGACTTAGGGCACACAACTGAGAGGGCAGGTGAATCAGTTGTGCAAAAGTTTCTCCAATTTCCACACTTAAATCTTCTTGGTGATTAGCAGTATATTAAATATGAAACATAATGCATTCAAATCAAAGGCAGAAACTCATCAACACATAAGACACCAAGATTTTAACGTGGAAAACCCGGTTAAGGGAAAAACCATGGGGTGATTAACCCAAGAATGTATTCTCTGTTAGAAGAATAGAAAAAACAAATGGCACATGCCAATTAGGGCTCAGCACACTACTCACAAGAGGCTCACTGCCTACAAGAGACACACTGTCTACAAAGAAATAAGTATCACCTTTATGAACTAGAGAATAGCATCTTCACCATGCTTGAATCAGTTCCATTAAGCCCAATACTTCTGCTCTACCTTTCGCACTTCTCCTTGCTACCACACACTCATCACTGCAAGCCACACTTTGGAATGACTTCACAATCCCTTATTTATATAAGACATCGACTTAGGAATAATCATCTAAGTCAGAAAACACCTACAAGAACATCCATAAGACATGTAATACATCTGGTCGGCCAGTCTCATGAAAAAAACCAACATCCGGTGGTTATTCTTCAAATACGAACTTTAACTTCAATGCGGACCACCAACATGAACTGGAACCGATCCACAGATCACCACAAGCTTTCCCGAATCACCAACAACATCCGCACTTCATCTGCTTATTGGAATCCTTCTCTCTTTCATCCAGAACCTCAAGAACATAGACTATCATCACTGTCACAAAGGAATAGGTTCTTCTGGACCTTCAAGCAACAAACCAATGTACTTGACACTTCACAAGGACGTCATCAACACTTCCTCAAATCTGCAGAATGGGATAATGCATTACCGGACCTCACCGGACCTATCTGTGTCACTCTGTCACCTGTGGACACCTGCCGGAGCCGGTTCTACTTGAGCGGTCATAACTTCTTCAGATCTTCATGCAGACCTCTATAAACTTGACTGGATCATCCCAAGACTCATATATACAAACCCTTTAAACCGCATCCTCTGATCCTCAACCTATCTTGGACTTTTACCTTGTTGTCATCACTGTTCTTCACTATTCCTGATTGAAACTAATTTTCTCAATATCCTCAGCACACAGCTCATCCAATCCTTCTCATTAATGCAACATGAGTATGTTGACATCAATGACAACACCGGTTAGACCCATACTTGTAACAATGTGATGGATGCAAGTGGCAATGTGATTATTAGACTAGATCTTGAATTCATTGATAAGGTGTTCATGTGCCCTCTTGCTACAGAAGTGATAAAACTAGATTTTGTTGAAGCACAAAAAGAAATATGACAAAAATCCTGAGAAGGTAAAGAAGGTAATCAATACTAAATGGCTACAAACTTCATGGTCAAACTTGTCCAGGTGGCCACGGAGTTTTCCTAGAAGTGACTTTATAGAAGAAGTTGGTGATCTTATAACTCTTCTCAGCAAGATAAGGGGATTGTCCTCTTCTTCACTATTTCATGAGTGGATGCACCCTTTCATCAAGGTAATATTCCAAGGTAAACAAGCCATCTTCTAGGGTGAGAAAATCAGCAATGCTCTACACGAGCAATTGCCAAAGGTATCTACTAGCTTCAAATTTTACATGACTTCTTATCTGGTATATACAACAGCCTCCATGAGAATCTTTCTAGGTCTCACATCAGAAGGAGATAGGAGAGTAATTCCTGTGTATCAGTACTACTCTCAATTGACATTGTAGGGTTCTATTCACAACTTCAGGAGGGTAAATGATGCTTTCTTTGCAGTGTTCTTGTGTCTTTTTGACCCTCAGCTAGAACAAAGAAGAGTTTCAGATGAAGCTTGGTCAATGGTAAATGATTTTGGATGCATGTTCGTACAGTTTCCTTCCTTCTCATATCTAAGGGTTGGCTTTTTCCAAGGTCATCCCTATATGTCGCCAAGATTTCCCTCAGACAAACTTGTCTTAATGGAATTATGTAGACAAATGATCATCATGCATAATAAACAAATGGAGCTCAAGAAGCCCGATTTCAGGTTTCCAATTGAAATTGGCAGGTTTTCAGTATTAACTGCTGCAAAGGCTAGGGCCATGGAAACTAAGATGCAGCTTGTAACCATGAAGCAATTCAAGAGAAGACCAAAGTTTGACTACAGGGGGTGAAAGACAAAATCAAGAGATAAACCCAATTCCATGAACCTATGGTCGAAGATGTCTGGGTGGATTTGAGAACAGAAGAAGATATTAGAAAATTGGACTATAGTAGGTTATCTCTTGAGCAGATTGAATATCTGGGACTTGCTGATATTCCTGAAGATCTAGTGAATGATGGAGAGTTGATCGATGACAAATATAACACTGAACAAGTTGCTGGCTCTCCTCTCCCTCCAATCCAATGGTCTCAAAAAGAGTTGACCTCTCTGAGGAAAAGATTTGAGCCTAAATTGGCGAACACCAATAACTGGCTAGCAGATAAGGGAATTGCTTTGAAAGAATTCCTTATAGGATCAGAAACTGAGATCCAAGAGTAGACAGGTAAAAAGGTGGAGAACAAGACAAAGAACAAGAGTGATGTTCCCTCTTCTTCCAAGCCACATAAGCCTAGAATCAAATTTGTGACAAGGAAGTCAAACGCTGTGGAGAAAGAATCTGAGATAGAAGATATGGAAGTTTAGAAATAAAACACTGAGGAGCTAGTCACTGAGGAAATGGAGATTGAAGATAGACCTATAGATCAACAAGAAGATGAAGCTTTGTCTCCATAGGAGAATGTACAACAAGAAATGGGAGTCTCTTCTCCTTTGCCTGACACACCTGTTTTAGTTCCTCTATCTGTTTCACCCATTGACATCCCTTGTTTTGAATCTCCATCATCTTCCAAAACAATTTTTGACAAACCTCAAAACACTTTTGAAGATGTTCTTCGTTCCTTAGAGTCTATTCCTAGCTTGTCCTCCTCATCTTTTGATATTGAGGATTCTTCTTTTTTTGACCACTTTGTAATGAATATTGAACAGGTATCTAATGTAAATGTAATAGGTGCAGTTTTTACTAACACTCCACCTATTGTTTCCACTACTAGTGCAAGTGCAATTATGGTGACACCAACAATGGGAACATACCCTAATGTGTGTACTTCTATACTTCCACCATGGTTGTCAGTTTATACACCAAAAAGGAAGAAACAAGCCATCTCCCCATATGACTTTGATTTTAGTAAGCTGGTACCTGTGAAAGCCAAGACCCCTAAGAAGCCAAAGATTCTTTCAAGAATGCTTGGGGACAAGGGACATAAAATTCTAGAGATTGCAAGACCTCCATAGGATGCGAACACAAGGAATATCTCTGCTTACAGAGCTATCTGAGAAGACAGACAAAATGGAGAAAATAAGAGCAGAACTTGATGATCTCATTGATGTTATTTCTCAAGATATCAAGCGCCAAGAACAGAATCATGATAAGTGGGTAGAGATGAGAAAGATGAAAATAAGTGCCCTGATATCAATTGGTGTCATTCCTAATAGGGATTCGTATACTGAAACCAAAGAGGCATTGACATATAGGAGCCGTGTGCTAAAAGATTTGATCAATGACCTGGAAGCTGCTAGGAAACTCAGTGAACAGAGTGATGTTAGTCTTTTGCATAAATTGGAGGAGTTGCCATGCAAGCTTGTGTCACAGGATAACCAATTTCTCTCTGTAGAAGAGATGGTTCAGGAATTTGAAAGTATGTTCTAGAAATAGTTCGAGGACAAAACATTTTCAATGGCCTCCGTGGACAATATTCTTGACAATCAGTTAACTTTGGATAATCTGAAGGCCAAGTTAACTAGTCACACAAAATTAGTTACCACGGTCAAAGATGCCATAGTTAGAGCCAGGATGATTTTTAGGAACACAGTTAGTCCAGACAGTATTGGGATGCAAGAAGCTTTCACCATGTATGATTACCATATGAAGAAAGACGGCAATACAAATTGAAGCAGTTTTTTCCCTTAGTTTATTTTCTACTTTTTAGATGTACTTTTGAAACAATTTTGGACATATTTACCTGTACTTTTCTGATATGTAATTACATGTAAAAACATAGGAAGTCCCAAATCTAAAAGGACTGCTTTGTTGAATAAGTCATAGTTAGTTTTTCTTTTCCTATTTTTGCTCTCGGTTCCTCTTATAAATAAAGAGGACCCTCATTGTAATTATCTATCTTTTTAGTTATTGAAGCGAAACTCTGCCAAATTGAAGAGCATTTTGAGACTTTGTATTCAAATTGTAAATCAAATTTTATCAAGTGATTAAGAAAGCAAGTGATCATTCAATCTTTGTGTTGGAATAACTTGTAGCGTATTGGAAATTGTTCTTATGTCCTTTTCCTAATACTATCTTATCTGTTTAATCAAATTGTAGTGTGAGTGAGAATAATTTGGGAGATGTTCTAAAGTTGATTGTGGAGAGTTTGTGCTACAACAATTATCTTTAGTTTGTGATTTTGTGTTTTGAAGTAAAAGATATTGGAAAGGCTTTAAACTACTATTATCTTTTGTGATCATATATTATGTTGTAGTATTCAGTGAAGACTTTGGGCTGCACCTTATTCTACTTGGTCCTAAGTTATAAATCAGTAAAAGAAGCAATGATAGACTTTATGCTCTTTTAGGTTTCTTGGTTATTCAATTTGTATCAAGAAAGTGCTATTTCATTTTGTAAACATCATTTCTAGAAAAAGAGAAATGGATGATATGGTCTCACCCCCAAGTTAGTATTTAGTTTAAAAAAGTTTGTGATAGTTGATAGGGAACCTCCCCTTGTTGAGAGGAGAGATTTATCTCATTACACTGTGGTTGATATAACCATATTGCCTTCATTTAGTTGAAGACAAAATATTCATGCAACAATTTTTGGTGACTCTACTGGGGAAAGAACGCGCAACTTGAAGCCTCATGCTCCAAGTTGAAGCATTGCAGTTCTTTTCCATTGTTTCTAGATTTTTCAAAATTTTGTTGAGCACACTACATTCTGGAAGATTCATGGTATACAAGAAGTAGGAGAGGTCAAGGTATTATTGATCTTGTATTTGAGTTGATGCAGCATTATAATTTTGGTCTTTTGCCTCCATGACCTCGACTTCAGCGAACCAGGAGTTTTCCTCCTACCAACACTAGGTCTCCAATACTAGGTGAAGCTTCTAGTTCTAGTACTAGTAGAGTTTTGTCTGTTCATACTCTAAAGAGGTTTGTTATCCCACTCTTTAATCAGTGCACCATGGTAGCTCAAGGCCCTTGGGGTAACACTTTTGGTCCTTTGAATTTAACTCCATCTTTGCACGAACTACCTCGTAGTTCGAGGAAGAATTTTCCTAAGTTCTATGGTGATGGAAAAGTCCACCCAGATGAACACGTTACAACTTTCTGCATATCCTGTGGTGTAATAGGTGTTGAGCATGAAGATGTAGTAGTAAGACTTTTTGTGGAAACACTACAAGGTGCTGCTACAAATTGGTTTTACCATCTTCAAGCTCATACTATAACTAATTAGAACACTCTCAAGACCAAGTTTGAGGCTAGGTTCAAACCTGCAGAAGATGCACATGCCTTATTGGCTTAGCTCACACAAATGAAGAAAGAGCCTCGTGAACCCATGCGAGACTTCATCACTAAGTTCAATAAGCTGAGAAACAAGATTCCTGCAACCGCTCAACCAACGACAGAGAATCTCAAATGCTTTTTCATTAATACTTAGTTTCCTGAGGTAAGTTTTCTGCTAAGACAGGCTGGTCCTGTAGATCTTCTTGCAGCTCAAATTTTTGCTACTGAAGTGGAAGATGATCTTATCCTTGCGGGTAAGATAAGAAGAGATTCTAACAGAAATAAAGGTCCCTCTTCTATTGATAATTCTTCCACAAGCACCACAGATCCTATGGTGCAAAAGTTAGCAAATGAATTTCTAGCTCTAAAAAGGCAAATGTCACAAGGTATGTCTACTCTTCCTTCTTATCGGGACATACCAAGGAGGACATTTCCCAATAATTCATATCAAGGCAATGCTGCTAAAAATCAAGGGCAACACAATCGTCTTCCACCTACACAGGGGAAGCTCGCCATTGAAGTAGTGCCGATCAACTCAGTAGTTGGCTATTATGAAGTAGAACATGATCATTCTTTCCAACCCGAGTTGGACCAGGAGAATGATGCTAATCTTTTTGCAGAAGGAGAAGAAGAATTAGCTGGTGACTCTACCATTGGTTTTCTGAATTACCAAGATGAAGTGGAAAGAGAAGGAGAAGTATATGATGGAGCATATGCTATTTTTACTAGGTCCCAAAATTAGTCAACTCAACAAGCTAATAAAGGAAAAGCAATAGAAGAACCTCAACCAGTGATCTCAATTGCTAAATGGGGAACTCCATTGCCTTTTCAATCAAAAGACCAGGTGGGCAATAATCAAGTAAGTATGTCTAACAATCATGTATCTTCTACTTCTGTCCCTCAAACCAGTACTACCCCTAATAAAACTTAGAATGATGGATTCCCTTCCTCTGTCTCTAGTTTATTTCAGCTATTTGATATAATAGATCATGCTAGGAAGACTAAAATCCAAATGTCTGAGGTTGAGTATCTACAAGCTAATCCTGAACTATTTGATAGGTTAGCTAAATACGTCAAAAACAAGACCGTCCCTATAAGACAAGATTTTCCAAAAGTTACCCATGACTCCTCAAAGAACAAATCCACCCAAAATAATCTTGTCACTACTCCCTTGGTTACCTCTGGAAAAATAGAACCTTTCTATGTTTCTCTATTGGTAAATGGTCACAAGTTGAGCAATTGCATAATAGATTCTGGAGCCCCTGATAATGTTATGCCATCCAAAGTGGCAGATGCCCTTGGTCTCACTTTAACCAAGACCTTTGGGATATGTTTCTCCATGGAAAATAAGCAAGTACCATTGTTGGGCCAAATCAAAGATGCCCAATTTGCATTTGTAGCCTTTCTAGACAAGAGGATTAAGATGACCGTTCTAGTGGCTAATGTTCCAGCGTCTTATGGCATCTTGCTCGGGCTTAATTTCTACAAAGATGTGGGTGGGGAGCTCAATATGGATTTATCTGAAGTAAGGATACCTATTAAAGGTGTCATGCAAAAGTTGCTTCTAGAGAAAGAGGAAAAATACATTGTTACCCAAACGACAAATCCCAAAGCTCAAATTTTGTTTGAGTCCTCGGGAATGGGTAATTATTTCCTATCTACTGAAAATATTTCTGGTTCGTTAGATGAGAGCTCAGATAATTTAGATGGAGAATCAGAAGAGTATTTAGGTGAAAGTCCAGATGAAGGTATAGTAATGCCAGATTCTTCCCTCACTGATGAAGAAGAATCTTCTGGTCAAAGAAATTCTAAAAAATCAAATTCTAATGAGGTCTGGGTTTTAGAATTTGATGGTAGTTGTTCCTCTACCAGTTCTGGAGCTGGAGTTGTTTTGATATCCCCACAAGGTGATATATTTCCTTTCTCATACAAGTTGTAATTTGACAATACCAACAACACTGCTGAATACTTGTCATTATTGCTTGGATTAGAGGCTGCTCATGCTAGAGGTGTTAAAAATCTTCATGCTCAAGGAGATGTTGAATTAGTGGATTGCCAAGTGAGAAATTTGTATCAAACCAAAAATGAAAGATTGAGACATTATCGCAATCGCGTATGGGATTGCATAGAAAGTTTTGATGCTTTCAATATGTCTACGGTGCCTAGAGAGTTTAATGATCGTGCAGATTCATTAGCCGTCTCTGCAACCCTTATGGTTCCCCATAAGGATTTCAAAGGAAACAAGTATACAATTGAGTTGGTCTTCTGACCAAGTGTACCTGATAATGCTGACCATTGGTAGGTGTTCAATGGTGATAACCAAATCATAGCTTTCTTGGAAAAGATGGATAGCTTTGATGAGCTCTATTTTGAAGGTAGTGAATCTCCACCACGAGAATATGTTTCTGAAATAGATTCACAAACTGGTGAAGAGTTTCTTCAACTAAAAGGGAATAAGATTCCAAAAGGTGTGGTTTCCCTCAAAAATCTATTTGATAAGCATGATAGATATATCAAGCAATGGCAACAAATTGATTCAAGTTCCTCTATGGAATTTGAGCAAGTAAATTTGAGTTCGGAGGCAGATCCCAAAATGGTCAACATTGGGAAATGTTGCACTGCTGATGAGAAGTTCAAATTCATTACACTCCTTCACCATTACATTGATGTTTTGACGTATTCCTATCATGATCTAAAGTCCTTCAGGCCTAAGGAAATTCAGCATGAAATTCCCTTCAAAGCTGGGTCATTGCCTCACAAGCAGAAACAAAGGCAATACAACCCCAAAATATCAGGTACTATCCTTTCTGAGATTCAGAAAATGTTGAATGCAAGGATAATCTTTCCAATTCATCACTCCACCTGGATCGCGAATATAGTTCCTGTAAGGAAGAAGAACGGAGAAATCTGTATCTGCGTTAATTTTAGGAATCTCAACCAATCTTCTCTAAAGGATAACTACACCTTACCCATCATGGACCAAGTGTTGCAAACAATAACTGGTTTAGAAATGTTGTCTATGTTAGACAGTTTTTCAGGGTATAATCAAGAAGAGGTCAACAAAGCAGATCAGTACAAGACTGCTTTCATAACACCTTGGGGCATGTTTGCTTATCCCAGGATGCCTTTTGGTCTGATCAATGTTGGCACCACATTCCAGAGAGCAATAGACCTTGCCTTCAGAGATGAGATGGGGAAGTTCATCATGGTGTATCTTGATGACTTGACTATTTTCTCCAAACAGCGTCATGATTATGCGTATCATTTATGACAAGTGCTGGAAAAATGTCAGCAAAATGGTATCTCTCTCAACCCTAAGAAATCAATTTTTGGGGTTACAGAAGGTAAACTTCTCGGTCACATTGTGTCCCGAGAAGGTATTAAAATTGACTCAAAAAGAGTCAAGTCCATTCAAAGTCTTACTCTACCTGCTAGTAAGACTGCAGTTCATTCTTTCTTCAGAAAGGTGAATTTTTTGTGGAGGTTCATTCCAAAATATACAGAGAAAACCCATCACATCATCAACATGATGAAGGGTAAGGCTACCTTCCATTGGAGTGCAGAAGGCAAAGTGGCATTTGAGGATATCAAGAGGGCTATTGCTCATGCTCCAGTCCTTGTTTGTACTGACTATACCAAAGATTTCATAGTGTACAGCTACGCTTCAGAACATACACTTTCGGCCATTATTGTTCAACAGAATGAAGAAGGTGTGGAATCCCCCATTTCATTCATGAGTTGTCCTTTGAAGGGTCATTAATTGAAATATTCTAATATGGAAAAGAATACTTATGCCATGGTCAAAGCCATAAAGCATTTCTGGTTCTATATTCTGAATTCACACACTATTGTTTTAGTGCCTGATACAACAGTAAAGTCGATTCTGACTCAACAGGAGTTCATAACCAAAAGAGGCAATTGGATTGCTAAGATCCAAGAGTTTGATCTTGATATCAAACCTACTAAGCTTGTGCGTGGAAGAGGTTTGTGTCAATTGATCGCTGACAATGTACCAAAGGAGACAGGGGATGAAGAAGAAGAAGTTGAAGATATGCTAACTGTTCTTTTTGTCACTACTACTGATGAGTGGTATTCAAATATTGCTCATTTTCTTACCTATGGTGAGTGCCCTTCTCATCTATCTTATAAGGAGAAAAGAACTGTTAAATTGAAGGCTGCTAACTATGTCCTATGGGACAATGGTTTGTATAAGAGAAGCCTTGATGGAGTATTTCTCTGTTGCATGGATAAAGCGCAACAAGGTAGACTTCTGGAGTCTTTCCACAATTTGGCCTTTGGAGGACATTTTCTACACCTGTGATGACTCACAAGATTCTGTGGGCAAGATACTATTGGCCCACACTGTTTCAAGATGCATACAATTGGGTGTGTAGGTGTGATTTGTGTCAACAGTTTATTGGGAAACCTAAGTTGGCCTCATTACCTCTCAAGCCAGTGGTGATTAAAGAACCTTTTCAGCAATGGGGCATTGACTTCATTGGCCCTGTGAACCCACCATCAAGTGCAGGACACAACTTTGTTCTCACCGCGATAGATTATTTTACCAAGTGGGTAGAAGCCATCTCAGTTAAGCATGCTACTTCTGAAGTGCTATGTAATTTCCTTAAGGAAAACATTATTTCCCGGTTTGGAGTCCCAAACAAGATTGTAGCAGACAATGCTACTTGTTTCTCTTCCCACGAGATCACTGGCTTTTGCTACGAGCATGGGATCATTCTTTCCCACTCTTAAGACTATTATCTGCAAGGAAATGGTCAGGCAAAATCAAGCAACAAAAATTTGGTTACTATTATCAGGAAACTAGTGGAAGAAAATCAGAGAACTTGGCATAAAGCATTGTTTGATGCTTTATGGGCAGACATGATTGCCCCTAAAAGGGAAATAGGTATGTCACCATTTTAGCTTCTGTATGGTCTGGATGCAGAGATACCAATTACCTTGGAGTTGCCGGCACTAAAGTTGGCAAAGGCAGTGGAAGATAGAACTTTTGAAAGTTCTATTGACAAAAGGATCATGTACCTAACTGAACTTGAGAAGCAGCGAGAGATGGTGGTAGATCGTATCGCTGAACATCAAAGTCAGGTAAAGAAACTCTTTGACAAGAAAGAAAGGACTCGTGAGTTTCAAATTGGAGATCAAGTCTTGTTAGGGATAAGAGGAGAGAACCAAAAAGAATGCATGGGAAGTTTGATTCCTTGTGGAGAGGCCCATTCACCATTCATCAACTTTGTGGTGAAAATAGCTTCATGCTGGAATACCTAGATGGAACACCATTCCTGCTGCCTCACAGTGGGCAACATCTGAAACACTTCAATCCTTGAAGTATCAAATAAGTTCATTTGTACATTTGTATAGTTTTGTGCTTTTATTTTTGTGTTTTTTGTTTAGTCTTTTATGTCTTTTTATTTTTGGTAGCTTGACTCTATAGCCCAATGGCATGGATGAAGACACTTAGAGACTGGATTCTTCTCCCTTCGATCATTTCAAAGTTTGATCAATGGAAGTTCCTCAGTTAGAGCTAGCTGTTGTTCTCAAAATCAGCTATGCTCATTTTTGTAGACAACCCCTACGAAACTTATCCGTTTCGTAATCTACACTCTAAGTTCGCAAATCAAGACAAGTTCTCTTGGCCTCGTGTGAAGTCATCAAACATCGTTGAAATAGCTTGTGACATTCCCTTTAGTCAATTTATCAAAATTCACGAAGTTTGACTAGTGTGCAAGCTTATCAAAATATCAATTTTGACCTTTTAAAGGTGTTAGAAATAATTTTTTAAGTTGATGTGCAATGTCGGCTAAATTTGCCACTCATACATCTATGTTTTCTTCCCAAGTGCAATGTTGGTGAATTTTACCACTTATGCACTCCTTTTTTTTGTTTTCATATGTCCAATCAACAAAAATTGCCGCTTCTACATGCTTGTATGTTCGGGTAAGATGCAGTGTCCGTGAATTCTACCGCTCACGCATCTTTATCTTCATGTGTCGGGGTGGTAAAAAGCACCATCGAAACACACCATTAATGTCACCACGAGTTAACTCGTGTGACATTAATGGTGATTTTCTAGTTTCATGTTAAGTTTCTAAGTTTCTTTTAAATTGCTTTCATTGTGTTTTTCATTTTATTTTGCCTAAGTTGACCTCGTTGCAACCTGCGGTTACACCTTATTGAGTTTGTGGTTCTTGCGATCTGGAGGTTCCATCAAGAAAAACTAGGGGTGGCATCATTTTTATCAGGTTGGGATGCATTTTTATTTTGCGTTTCTTTACATCTAGGTTTTGTTGATTGTTTAAGAATAGATTTGTTTTAATTGTTTAAACTTGTCGTTAAATGCATCCTTTGTTATATTTCTTTTTTATTTGTATCTACGTCGTGACAACCCTAGCATTTTCTGTTCTAAACCAGATTGGACTTTCCCAACTATTTTCTATGGATCGTGACGTAGTTTTCATTTAGGTTTAGGTTTTTAGGTTTTGAATCGGTAGTGGTTTGATCCGACCAAACACCAAACCCATTTTACATCACATGCAATGACGGCTATATTTGCCGATCGACACCTTCCATAAGCTTGTGAACAAATGTGAAGTCGGCAGAATTCACCACTTATGCATTTTAAGATGTATCCAAATGCAAGTGTATGGGCGGCGAAATTTGCTGCCCTTACATGAAGAAAACCTTGAAATACCAACTTGCGATGTCGGCATAATTTGCCACTTGAACACTTGTAATTTCCCCATATCACCTGCATTGTCGGCATTTTTTGTCGCTCAAACATAAAACTTGCAATTCTTCTAAAAACGTGTAAAAGCGGTGAATTTAACCGTCGATGCACTTGCAAATTATCCCTTACATGCAAGGGTGGCAAATTTTTCCGCCCATGCAAACATTCTCTCAAATTTTTCTAACCCTGGGATATTTTCAATTTTGCTTTTCCAAGCAAACTTTCCTCTATTTTTCGACCTGCTCACACTCTAGCCATTTCAAGCATATCCTCATGGTCATGATCATTGACATTCAATTTTCCCAGATTACCAGTATTTCCCCTAATTGCATGATCATGACTTTTTGTTGCAGTTTCTTCTGCGGATCTTCTCTCTTGATCGACATCCTTCTGGTGATAGCTTGTTCAGATGACTGAGTTGTCTCTGAAGAAGTCAAAAGTGATGAAGTATAAGTATCAAGGTGTTGTTCCAATCACCTTGGTTACTTCTAATGTCGATGACATTAGGGATACAGAGATTGGCCATGTGGACATGGTTGAATTTGTGAAAAGAACCAAGTCAAATAATCCCATCTCTACAATGAAGAAGATTATTGATAGTAATATTCATCTGGTGTCATCTTTCCCGGTGGCAGCGCACAACACAGAGTTTGTTCTTCAGTGTGCTCAGTTTTATAACAAAGATACTAGGGCTGTGATGGATGCAAGTGGCAATGTGATAATCAGACTAGATCCTAAATTCATTGATAAGGTGTTCATGTGCCCTCTTGCTACAGAAGTGATAAAACTAGATTTTGTTGAAGCACAAAAATAATATGACAAAAATCTTGAGAAGGTAAAGAAGGTAATCAATACTAAATGGCTCAAAACTTCATAGTCAAACTTGTCCAGGTGGCCATAGAGTTTTCCTAGAAGTGAATTTATAGAACAAGTTGGTGATCTTATAACTCTTCTTAGGAGGATAAGGGGATTGTTCTCTTCTTCACTATTTCATGAGTGGATGTACCCTTTCATCAAGGTAATATTCCAAGGTAAACAAGCCATCTTCTGGGGTGAACAAATCAACAATGCTCTACATGAGCAATTGACAAAGGTATCTACTAGCTTCAAATTACATGACTTCTTATCTGGTATATACAGTAGCCTCCATGAGAATCTTTCCAGGTCTCACATTAGAAGGAGATAGGAGAGTAATTCCTGTGTATTAGTACTACTCTCAATTGACATTGAAGGGTTCTATTCACCACTTCATGAGGGTAAATGATGCTTTCTTCGCACTGTTCTTGTGTCTTTCTAACCCTCAGCTAGAACAAAGAAGAGTTTCAGATGAAGCTTGGTCAGTGGTAAATGATTTTGGATGCATGTTCGTACAGTTTCCTTCCTTCTCATATCTAAGGGTTGGCTTTTTCCAAGGTCATCCCTATATGTTGCCAAGATTTCCCTCAAACAAACTTGTCTTAATGGAATTATGTAGACAAATGATGATCGTGCATAATAAACAAATGGCGCTCAAGAAGCCCGATTTCAGGTTTCCAGTTGAAATTGGCAAGTTTTCAGTATTAACTGCTCCAAAGGCTAGGGCCATGGAAACTGAGATGCAGCTTGTAACCATGAAGCAATTCAAGAGAAGACCAAAGTTTGACTACAGGGGGGTGAAAGACAAAATCAAGAGGAAAACCCAGTTCCATGAACCTATGGTTGAAGATGTCTAGGTGGATTTGAGAATAGAAGAAGATATCAGAAAATTGGACTATAGTAGGTTATCTCTTGAGTAGATTAAATATCTGGGACTTGCTGATATTCCTGAAGATCTAGTGGATGATGGAGAGTTGATTGATGACAGATATAACACTGAACAAGTTGCTGGCTCTCCTCTCCCTCCAATCCAATGGTCTCAAAAAGAGTTGACCTCTCTGAGGAAAAGATTTGAGCCTATATTGTTGAACACCAATAATTGGCTAGCAGATAAGGGAATTGCTTTGAAAGAATTCCTTACAGGATCAAAAATTGAGATCCAAGAGCAGATAGGTAAAAAGGTGGAGAACAGGATGAAGAACAAGAGTGATGTTCCCTCTTCTTCCAAGCCACATAAGCCTAGAATCAAATTTGTGATGAGGAAGTCAAAATCTGTGGAGAAAGAGTCTGAGATAGAAGATATGGAAGTTGAGAAACAAAACACTGAGAAGCTAGTCACTGAGGAAATGGAGGTTGAAGATAGACCTACAGATCAACAAGAAGAGGAAGCTTTGTCTCCACAAGAGAATGTACAACAAGAAATGGGAGTCTCTTCTCCTTTGCCTGACACACCTGTTTTAGTTCCTCTATCTGTTTCACCCATTGACATCCCTTCTTTTGAATCTCCATCATCTTCCAAAACAATTTTTGACAAACCTCAAAACACTTTTGAAGATGTTCTTCATTCCTCAGAGTCTATTCCTATCTTGTCCTCCTCATCTTTTGATAGTGGGGATTCTTCTTTATTTGATCACTTTGTAATGAATACTGAACAGGTATCTAATGTAAATGTAATAGGTGCAGTTTTTACTAACACTCCACCTATTATTTCCACTACCAGTGCAAGTACAATTCTGGTGACACCAACGATGGGAATAGACCCTAATGTGAGTACTTCTATATTTCCACCATGGTTGTCAACTTATACACCAAAAAGGAAGAAACAAGCCATCTCCCCAGATGACTTTGATTTTAGTAAGCTGGTGCCTGTGAAAGCCAAGACCCCTGAGAAGCCAAAGATTCTTTCGAGAATACTTGGGGACAAGGGACATAAAATCTTGGAGATTGCAAGACCTCCACAGGATGCACACACAAGGAATATCTCTGCTTACAGAGCTATCTGAGAAGACAGACAAAATGGAGAAAATAAGAGCAGAACTTGATGATCTCATTGATGTTATTTCTTAAGATATCGAGCACCAAGAATAGAATCATGATAAGTGGGTAGAGATGAGAAAGCTGAAAATAAGCACCTTGATATCAATTGGTGTCATTCCTAATAGGGATTCTTATAATGAAACCAAAGAGGCATTGACATATAGGAGCCGTGTGCTAAAAGATTTGATCAATGACCTGGAAGCTGCTAGGAAACTCAGTGAACAGAGTGATGTTAGTCTTTTGCATAAATTGGAGGAGTTGCCATGCAAGCTTGTGTCACAGGATAACCAATTTCTCTCTGCAGAAGAGATGGTTCAGGAATTTGAAAGTATGTTCCAGAAGGAGTTTGAGGACAAAACATTTTCAATGGCCTCCGTGGACAATATTCTTGACAATCAGTTAACTTTAGATAATTTGAAGGCCAAGTTAACTAGTCACGCAAAATCAGTCACCATGGTCAGAGATGCCATAGTTAGAGTTAGGATGATTTTTAGGAACACGATTAGTCTAGACAGTATTGGGATGCAAGCAAATTTCACGATGTATGATTGCCATATGAAGAAAGATGGCAATACAAATTGAAGTAGTTTTTTCCCTTAGTTTATTTTCTACTTTTTAGATGTACTTTTGAAACAATTTTGGACATATTTACGTGCACTTTTCTGATAAGTAATTACATGTAAAAACATAGGAAGCCCCAAATCTAAAAGGACTCCTTTGTTGAATAAGTCATAGTTTTTCTTTTCCTATTTTTGCTCTCGATTCCTCTTATAAATAAAGAGGACCCTCATTGTAATTATCTATCTTTTTAGTTATTGAAGCGAAACTCTACCAAATTGAAGAGCATTTTGAGACTTTGTATTCAAATTGTAAATCAAATTTTATCAAGCGAATAAGAAAGCAAGTGATCATTCAATCTTTGTGTTGGAATAACTTGTAGCGTATTGGAAATTGTTCTTATGTCCTTTTCCTAATACTATCTTATCTGTTTGATCAAATTGTAGTGTGAGTGAGAATAATCTGGGAGATGTTCTAAAGTTGATTGTGGAGACTTTGTGCTACAACAATTATCTCTAGTTTGTGATTTTGTGTTTTGAAGTAAAAGATATTGGAAAGGCTTTGAACTACTATTATCTTTTGTGATCATATATTCTGTTGTAGTATTCGGTGAAGAGTTTGGGCTGCACCTTATTGGTCCTAAGTTATAAATCAGTAAAAGAAGCAACGGTAGACTTTGTGCTCTCGTAGGTTTCTTGGTTATTCAATTTGTATCAAGAAAGTGCTATTTCTTTTTGTAAACATCATTTCTAAAAAAAGAGAAATGGATGATATGGTCTCACCCCCAAGTTAGTATTTAGTTTAAAAAAGTTTGTGATAGTTGATAGGGAACCTCCCCTTGCTGAGAGGAGAGATTTATCTCATTACACTGTGGTCGATATAACCATTTTGCCTTCAGTTAGTTGAAGACAAAATATTCACCCAACAATTCAAAAGAACGAAGCATAAAACTTAAGAACAACAACAACAAGATCATCACACATGAACACCAAGATTTTTACGTGGAAACCCGGTTAAGGGAAAAACCACAGTGGGGGTTAACCCACAAGATTTTATACTCTGTTAAACGTATTACAAATGGGAAGGTACATGCCTTCGGGCACACTTCCCAGAGCTCACTGCTCAAAGGAGGCTCACTGCCTACAAGATCAATTACAAAGAGTTCACTGAAATACTTGAACTGAAGAATTGCATCTAACAATGCAAGATTAAAGTTCCAATTAGGCTCAATATACTAACTTCACACACTTCATTTCTTACTGTCCTATTCACTATTCTGCCATGATCCATAGCTTAGATCTTCTTTGTTTCACACTTGATACTCCCACACTTCACACCTATCACCTCATATTCACTCATCCATAACTCCAAATGCTCAAACCCATCAATCATATATATACACAACATGAAATTTCATCATCTTAGAAAAAGAAAAGAAAGAGGATGTTGTTCAGTTTCCTCTCACCCCTAAGAAGATTGAAAAAAAAGACAATGTTGGACCTGATGATGAGGAGAGCTCTAGCATCTCTAAAAGCTCAGATGAAGAAGTTGAACCTCAACCTCAGCTCTTGAGGAGGTCTACACATATAAGAAAGCAACCTGAAAGGTGTGGTTTTACATTGCTTGATTCTAGTTGTGCTTATTCTTTGCTTACTAACAGTGATGAACCTAGAATTGTATCAGAGGCTTTGGATATGAAGGATGCAAGTTCCTGGAAGGAGGCCATGGAGGAAGAAATGGCTTCTTTGGAAAATAATCAAACTTGGGACTTGGTACCTTTGCCTCCTGGACAGAAACCTGTTGGATGCAAATGGGTGTTCAAGAAGAAAATTGGTGCAGATGGCAGTGTTGAAAAGTATAAGGCTAGATTGGTTGCAAGGGGGTATTCACAAGTGGAGGGTATAGATTATGGTGAAATCTTTTCTCCCATTGCAAAGCTGACATCCATTCAATTCCTATTATCTCTCGCAACAGCTTATGACTTGGAGGTAGAACAGATGGATGTGAAGACAACTTTCCTTCATGGTGACTTGGAGGAAGAAATCTAGATGTCACAGCCAGAGCATTACATGGTGAAAGGTAAAGAAAATTTGGTTTGCAAACTTAAAAATTCTTTATATGGTTTGAAGTAATCCCCTAGGAGATGGTACTTAAAGTTTGATGCCTTTGTGTTGTCAGTTAGATTTGTGAGATTGAAATCGGATCACTGTGTGTATTATAAATTTGATGGTGATCGTATTCTCATTGTTGCACTATATGTTGATGATATGTTGCTCATTGGGAAGGGTAAGAATATGATTTCTAATTTTAAATCTTATTTTTCAGCTTAGTTTGAAATGAAATATTTAGGGGCAGCCAGGTACATTCTAGGAATGGAAATAAGAAGAGACAGAACCAACATAAAACTTTGGTTAAGCTAGAGTAAGTATGTGAAGACCGTGTTGGACAAATTCAGCATGGAAGATTGTAGACCATTGTGTGTTCCTGTTTCTTTGGGGATAAAGTTATCTGTTGAGGATTGTCGAAAATCTCCTAGTGAGGTGGAGGACATGAGCAGAGTACCTTATGCTAGTGCTGTTGGTAGTTTGATGTATTCTATGGTCTGCACAAGACCAGACATTGCCCAAGCAATGGGAGTCCTTAGTCGATTTATGGCTAATCCTGGACGGGTTCATTGGGATGCAATTAAGCGAGTGTTCAAATATTTGAGGGGTACTTCCGAGTACTCCATTTTCTATCATGGTAATGTTTCAAGACCTCCGCATTCTGTTGATATTCATGGATTTGTGGATTCAGATTGGGCAGGTGACATTGACAGCAGGAGTGATACGGGAGCATCCAAGGGGTCACCTTGGAAAAGAGACCCAGGAAGGGCATGGTGGGATGATCATAGAAATGTAGGGGTAAAATGTCCTAAGGGGCCTGATAAGGACCCTAGGACCAAAACGAATGTAATAAACACTTAGGTAGTTTAATTTTGTTTTGTGGTTTATTTTGGTTTGATGTGTTTCCTAAGGTCCAAGCGACCAAGAAATGGGATGAACTGGCAAGAAACAGAATGTAACTGTGAGGTGAGCGGTTACAGAACGGTTGGCATTCCCACCGCTGCAACCGCCACCCATGGAGAATGTTTTAAGTGTCTTTTGTGATTAGACAGGCATGTGTGTGTAGGCAAAGGGAGAATTAGATTTTAGAGTGAAGTGAGAAGAATTTCCTTTTGACAGTGTGTTTTATCTCCAGCTCTGTAATCTGGTTTTATTTTTCTGACTGGCATCGAAGTAGCTATTTTTCCTTTTCTTTCTGAGTGTGATTATGCCGGAACGGACCCATCCATGGATGTAAGAATCTAGTTCTCATGGAGCAGTCCGAAATCACTTGTACCATAATGGACTAACTCTAACTGTACAGAGAGGAAATGAAGCTGGAAGGTGATCACCAGAGGGAATGTGGACTATGAACCACAAGGAGAGATCGATTTGCAGGCGAATGTCAAGTTTGCGGCGAGCTTGAGTGGGAAGAAGGATGTGTATCGGTGTGAGTGTGGTTATCGGCCTGAGGAAATTGTAATTTACCGATGGAGAAAGTATCGCCGATCGGGTTGGCTATTAGTTGTTTTGCCGATAGTGTTTGTTGAACCATCGGGTTGAACCAGTTCAACGGTTCAACAGTTTCTTTTGGTTTGTCGGTTCAACACTACACATTTGGTTCAATGGTTTAAGAGTTTGAGGTTGCGCCGGTTCAATCGAACGGTTCAACGGGAAGGTTCAACCGAAAGGTTGAACGGGGAGGTTCAACCAAAGGGTTCAACGGGAAGGTTCAACCGAAAGGTTCAACAGGGAGGGCATGCTTTTCGGCGTGAAAAGTATTATCGGAGCGAAGGGGAAAAGGTACACTAACGGTAGTGGATTTCACCAATCGGGGTGACAGGTGTGAAATGTCACTGATGAAGGACATCAGTGTGAGAAGCACCATCGATAGCAAGTTTGGAAGTCACAGCGAATGCTAGGGTCTTTCCGTTAGAGAGGACTTCGGCGTGAGGTGGTGACATCGGAGAAAGGCCAGAAGGTTGGCCCGATAGTTATTATGTTGCCAATAGGCAACCAATGTCTATAAAAATTTAGGTCTCATCGGTAGGAAAGATACCATCGAGCGTAGAAGTTTAGACTACACTGATAAAAGATATCTTGCCGATAGGTGATTACAAATAATACACGCATCGGTGTGAGATGGGCATCGGAATGAAAGGGTTGAGAGAAGCCGATGGAAGTTAGTCTTGCCGATAGGGGCCGAGATTGACATTTTGGGTGGACTGTGGGATTTCCTCCGCATCAAATTGCTATCAGAGTGCAGCAAAAGCTCTGGGTAAAGTGTTGAGTTTTTGAGGGAGAAAAGGAATCTAGTGGAAAGATTCAAAATTGTCAAGATGCCGCCAAAGGATAAGATGGCTAAGGCAAATGAAGAACTAAAAGAAGCATTGGAGGCAAGAGAAAGAGAACTGAGAGAAAGAAGAGCACAGGATGCTGTAAGAGAAAGAGAGCTGAGACAGGTGAGAAGGGAGAATGCTACAATCTTGGCCAGATTGGAAGCATTGGAGAAAAAAAGAGAGGAAAAAGATGATGAGGAAGATGAAGAAGAATATGAGGAGACAGAAGAGAAAACTCATGGGGATGAATTTGATCCTGAAGAAAAGAAACTTCTGAGATTGCTTAAAGCAGTTCAGGGTGGTGGAACAAAAGCAACTATGGAGTTGCCTATCTATCAGGGAAAGATGGATAGTGAGGAAGTCTTAGGGTGGATAGATGCCCTTGAAAATTTCTTTGAATATGAAGAAATCAGTGATGAGAGAAAGGTGAAATTTGCAAAGACGAAGATGAGAGGAACAACACTTACATGGTGGAGTAGTGTGCAGACAGAAAGAGTGGCTCGAGGTGTAACAAAAATCACTTCTTGGAATAAGATGAAGGACATGATGAAGACTCAGTTTCTTCCATCTGATTATACCATTCAGACAAAGAGAATGAGACAGAATTTGAGGCAGAAGGACATGGATGTGATGTCCTATACTGAGCAATTCCACAAGCTTAGTATTAGAGGTGGATTGGAAGATGAGGATGAGAAAGTAGCAAGATACCTAAATGGGCTTAGGTATAACTTGCAGGATGAGATTGGTCTGAGTATACCAAAAACACTTGGTGAATGTTTTCAGTTGGCCATAAGGGCTGAAGAAAGGGTGAAGAGGAAGCAAGAGAGACAAGGATCTGGCAGAGGATCTAGGGGTAGGGGCAAGCCTACTATTGAGGAACAAAACAGCAATGAAAAAGGCAAGGAGTCCACTATAGAACAGAGAGGTGGATACAGAGGTGGAGGTAGATCTGGATCAGGTAGAGGTGCATTCACTGGCAGGTATTATACTTGCAATGAATTTGGGCACACAACCTACAATTGTCCAAAATGGAAGGATGTTGAAAAGGGAAAGGAGAAAAGACTTCACCTGACATAGGAAGAGGAAAAGAAAGAAGACAAGACACCAGAAGTAGCTCTCGATTTAGAAACAAGAGAGTGCCTCATGGTGGACAAAGTGCAGATAGCACCACAGGTATCTATTTTTAGAACAAATTGTTTAAGCCATGGAAAACTATGTAAGATGATCATAGATTCAGGGGCACATGATAATTTAGTTTCCTAGGAGATGGTAAACAAATTGGGATTGCAGACATTTGAGCATCCAAATCCTTACAACGCTACTTGGGTAAGCCAGGGACAACAAGTTAAGGTTAGTAAGAAGGCATATGTTGATTTCTCAATTGGTCCATACCATGAGTCTGTTTTATGTGATGTTATTTCAATGACATGTGGGCATATAATTCTGGGTAGACCATGGCAATATTTAAGGAGAACAATTCATGATGGATATACAAATAGTTATTTGGTGCATAAAGATGGTGTGAAGTACAGGTTAAAACCTCTATCTTGTGAAGACAAGAGGGACCATATTGTTATCTATTTTGGGGAAAAGGTACAGCTAAATGTACAAGTTAATGCTGGTTGGAAGCAACATGAACAGTTGCAGGGGAAGGCAGATGACAGTCCTAAGGAATAGCAAGTTCAGGACTTGAAATGCATCAAGGTTGGGGACATTGAGTGTCCTATAGAGAGGCAGGAGAAGGAGGCCAAACAGGAGCCCTTGAAACAAGAAACAAATCTGAAAATTCCAGTGAACAGGGTAGGAGAACTTTAGCAGCAGAGAGGACATCAGAATGTGTTTTGTAACACCAATACTAGTTGGAAGAGATATGCAGGTTGGAGAAGCAGGAGGCCGATAACTCTAGGTGAGTTCATGTTCCTTGTCACACGGCAGAAGAATTTTTCAAATAATTTTTAGACTGGCTGAAACAGAGCACCCAACTCTTGGGACAAGAGTTTTCTTTATATCGGGGAGTATGATACGGGAGCATCCAAGGGGTCACCTTGGAAAAGAGACCTAGGAAGGGCATGGTGGGATGATCATAGAAATGTAGGGGTAAAATGTCCTAAGGGGCCTGATAAGGACCCTAGGACCAAAACGAATGTAATAAACACTTAGGTAGTTTAATTTTGTTTTGCGGTTTATTTTGGTTTGATGTGTTTCCTAAGGTCCAAGTGACCAAGAAATGGGATGAACTGGCGAGAAACAGAATGTAACTGTGAGGCGAGCGGTTACAGAACGGTTGGCATTCCCACCGCTGCAACCGCCACCCATGGAGAATGTTTTAAGTGTCTTTTGCGATTATACAGGCATGTGTGTGTAGGCAGAGGGAGAATTAGATTTTAGAGTGAAGTGAGAAGAATTTCCTTTTGACAGTGTGTTTTATCTCCAGCTCTGTAATCTAGTTTTATTTTTCTGACTGGCATCGAAGTAGCTATTTTTCCTTTTCTTTCTGAGTGTGATTATGCCAGAACGGACCCATCCATGGATGTAAGAATCTGGTTCTCATGGAGCGGTCCGAAATCACTTGTACCATAATCGACTAACTCTAACTGTGCAGAGAGGAGACGAAGCTGCAAGGTGATCACCAGAGGGAATGTGGACTATGAACCACGAGGAGAGATCGATTTGTAGGCGAACATCAAGTTTGCGGCAAGCTTGAGTGGGAAGAAGGATGTGTATCGGTGTGAGTGTGGTTATCGGCCTGAGGAAATTGTAATTTACCGACGGAGAAAGTATCGCCGATCGGGTTGGCTGTTAGTTGTTTTGCCGATAGTGTTTGTTGAACCATCAGGCTGAACCAGTTCAACGGTTCAACACTACACATTTGGTTCAATGGTTTAAGAGTTTGAGGTTGTGCCGGTTCAATCGAATGGTTCAACAGGAAGGTTCAACCGAAAGGTTCAATGGGGAGGTTCAACCGAACAGTTCAACGAGAAGGTTCAACGGGGAGGGCATGCTTTTCAGCGTGAAAAGTATTATCAGAGCGAAGGGGAAAAGGTACACCGACGGTAGTGGATTTCACCGATCGGGGTGACAGGTGTGAAATGTCGCCGATGAAGGACATCAATGTGAGAAGCACCATCGGTAGCAAGTTTGGAAGTCACAGCGAATGCTAGGGTCTTTCCGTTAGAGAGGACTTCAGCGTGAGGTGGTGACATCGGAGAAAGGCCAGAAGGTTGGCCCGATAGTTATTATGTTGCCAATAGGCAACCAATGTCTATAAAAATTTAGGTCTCATCGGTAGGAAAGATACCACAGGGCGTAGAAGTTTAGACTACACCAATAAAAGATATCTTGCCAATAGGTGATTACAAACAATACACGCATCGGTGTGAGATGGGCATCGGAATGAAAGGGTTGAGAGAAGCCGATGGAAGTTAGTCTTGCCGATAGGGGCTGAGATTACCATTTTGGGTGGACTGTGGGATTTCCTCTGCATCAAGGAGATCCACCAATGCTTATGTTTTTACACTATTTGGTGGTGCTATTAGTTGGATGAGTAAGTGACAACCTATTGTTTCTTTGTCCACGACAGAAGCTGAGTGTATGGCAGCAACTCATGCTTGTAAGGAAGCCATTTGGCTTAAGAGATTATGTTCAGATATTGGTGTTGATGCAGGTTAGATCACGATCAATTGTGACAGTTAGAGTGCAATTTGCCTTGCAAAGAATCTAACTTTCCATGCTAGAACAAAGCACATTGATGTTCAGTTTCACTTCGTGCAAGACATGGTTAAGGATGGAAAGGTAAATTTGGAGAAGGTAGATACTTTGAAGAATGTTGCAGATGCATTGACGAAACCAGTGGGTACAGAGAAGTTCAGATGGTGTTCAGAGTCTATGGGTCTCTCAGCCTATAGCAATTAAATCCTATTTTTCTATTAGCTCTTACAAGGTGTTCGACAAGTGGGAGAATGTTGGAAATTAAGGAGTCTCAACCTTGGTAATTCTCTATATTTGTAATGTTTGTATTTATTATTTAATTGTCTATGTTGTAAATATTTGGGAAATCCATATTGTCATATTGTGGGATGTGGCACGGTGATGTATCAATCCTACATGGATTATGACAACTTGTATTTTTGTCCTCACATGAGGAGATAGGTGTCCCACTTAGTGGTAGGAATATTCTGCCATGTGTCAGCATCTTCCGTGTTATTTAAGGAATGTTTGACCGAAACGGTTATGACGGATTCCTATGACAAATCTATGACATGTAAGAGTCAGAAATAGAAGGTTGTAAGATAGGTGATGACATGTGTCATGAAGCATCTTTGAATAAGGCATATTTGGGTGCCCCAAGGTGGAATATGACATGTTGCAAGATAATATGCTATTTATAGCATGTGTATGACAGATTCTCTTATAGCTGTAAGTTGTAACCACTATGACAGATTCTATGAAGGTCGTAAGTGTCGTAAGAGCATCTGTCATAGCCCATTTTGGAAATATGCAACCCCTTTGGGCTGGGAGCTATGGACAAGTGTCAGGAACATTCTACAATGTTGACGAAGTGTCCTTGGGCATGGGTTTTGGTCCATGAAGCCATGTTGGACTCCCATTCCAAGAAAGGTCCAATATTACCTTGTATTACCTATTTATACAGTTGCTTGGAGATGGAGTTTGTATAACAGGTTTACAGGTACTGTTATACTTCCAGATTGACTCCAGACATGAGTGTCGAAGACCATTGAAGCTTGCATTGCAAGTGTATTGTAAACAACTTTCATATTTGTTAATACATTGTGCAGGTTTCTGAGTGTGGAGTTTTTCATCCGATAAGGGTTTTCCCCACCATAAATCTTTGTCTCTCTTCTTCTGTCTACTTTTTGGTTCTTGTGTTTTGCTGCAATATCTCATGTTAATGGTTTAACATTGCTGTAATAGTTAGGATAAAGTCAAATTTGCATAGCCCTCTCCTCAATAGATTAGTGTAGGAAGCGTTTCCACACACCTAGCTTCCTTTCAGTTGGTATCAGAGCTTGATCACCTTTGGTCCTAGTTGTTGGGTAGGGATTTTTTAAGCTAATCTTAGGTTGAGTGGGTGTCTGTGTAGAGTATTCTGTATCTTATTGCAGCAAGGAGATGGCAGGCACATCATAAAGGTTTGAAGTAGAGAAGTTCAATGGCAGTAATTTCAAGCTGTGGAAGCTCAAAATGGAAGACATGTTAGTTGACCTTTGGGATAGTGTGAATGGAACTAAACCAGCTGCAATGTCACAAGCTTATTGGGATCTCAAGGATCGGAAGGCTAAGGGTCTCATAAGACTTAGTCTTGCTGATTCTGTGTTGTTAAATGTCCATGAGGAGACTACTGCAAAACTCCTTTGGAAGAGGTTGGGGGATGTGTATCAAGCCAAATCCCTAGTTAATAAACTTTTTCTGAGAAAGAAGTTGTATTCTCTTCAAATGAAATACAAAGGATCCATTGCTGAGCATATGAATGCCTTTAACATGCTGGTTGCACAATTGACATCTATTGGTGTAAAGATGGAGGAGGAGGATCGGTGTATGACCCTGCTTTGTTCTCTACCAGACTCATGGGATCATCTTGTCATGGCAATCAAAAGTACCACATCCACATTCAAAATGGAAGAAGTGGTTTCTGCGCTGTTGTCTAAAGAGATGCGGAGAAAGTCTTCTGAGGCAGCCAAAGAGGCCCTTGCAGTTCATGGAAGACCCGAGGAGAAAGCGAAGAAGGACAAGAAAGCTGAGAAGGGTAGATCCAAATCTCTTGGAAAGTTCAAGGCTCTTTGTTGGAACTGTGGCAAGACTGGGCATTTCCAAAAGGAATGCAAAGAGGAGAAGAAGAAAAAGAAGAAAACTCCTGATTCAGATTCTGACAAATCACAAGATGACGGTGATGCTTTCATCATAGCCCTAGAAACCCATGCATCTAATGATGTGTGGCTAATCGACTCTGGTGCATCATTCCACATGACCTCGCATCGAGACTGGTTCACTAAGTATGAGGAGTTCAATGGTGGAAATGTGTATCTGGTTGACGACTCTCATCTGAAGATCGTTGGTCGTGGAAGAGTCTCTATCTGATTCCCTGATGGTCGAGTGAAGGGGATCTCTGGGGTTCTGCACATCCCACGCTTAGCATGGAACCTTCTTTCTGTAAGTATGTTGAATGATGCAAGTGTGCAGGTTGTCTTTTCGAAAGAAGGATGCAAGATGACTAGAGGAGCTATGGTGCTTGCTAAGGGTACTAGGAGAGGTACTCTATTTTAGTTGGAGGCATGCATTTCACAATGCAATAGTTCTTCTGACTCAAGGAAGAGGGCAGCAGTCACTTCATCCCCACCATCTGAACAAGCAGTGAAGAAATCTGTTGTTTCTAGTCTTGATGGTTGTAATCGTGCATTGGAAGTTAAACTTCTTGCAGAAAAGACAATGTTATGGCATAAGAGATTTGGCCACATTGGTGAGAAGGGTCTGCGTACCTTGAAAAATAAGAACCTCATTGAGGGGTTAGATGATTGTAATCTTGAGTTCAACTTTTGCGAACATTGCATTTATGGAAAACAAAACCATGTTCAGTTTTACTCGAGTTCTCATAAGTCTTCTGGTGTGTTGGACCTCATTCATTCTAATGTGTTTGGTTCTGTTAATGTTCCTTCGTTATCAAAATCTGTATTCTTTGTATCTTTTATAGATGATTACATTAGAAGGACATGGATTTATTTTCTCAGAAGCAAATCTGAACTCTATAGCAAGTTTAAGGAGTTTAAAGCCTTTGCTGAAAATTAGATTGGTAAAAAGATTAAATGTTTGAGAATTGACAACGGTGGTGAGTTTTGTTCTACACAATTTGATAAGTATTGCAAGGAACTTGGGATTGAAAGGCACAAGACAACTCCATACACCCCATAGCAAAATGGAGTTGCAGAGAGGATGAACAGGACACTGATGGAGAAGGCTAGGAGTATGCTTAGTCGAGCTGGCCTAGAATAAAAATTTTGGGCTGAAGCTGTTTCCACTACTTGCTATCTGGTAAACAGATCTCCTACATCAGCTCTTGTTGGAAAGACACCCATGGAGGTGTGGTCTGGTAGAAATCCTTCAATAAGGCATCTTTATGTTTTTGGTTGTGAGGCATATGCACATGTGCCTAGGGAGAAGTGGTCAAAGTTGGAGAACAAAGTTGTTAAGTGTATCTTCATCAGCTATGGTGTTGGTGTGAAAGGATACAAGCTTTGGGACCCCGTGGCTAAAAAAGTGTTGTATAGCAGAAGTGTCATCTTCAGAGAGCTTACACCTTCTTCCACTGTTTTGCATCCAGAAGAAAAAGAAAAGAAAGAGGATGTTGTTCAGTTTCCTCCAACCCCTAAGAAGACTGAACAAAAAGACAATGTTGGACCTAATGATGAGGAGAGCGCTAGTAGCTCTAAAAGCTCAAATGAAGAAGTTAAACCTCAACCTCAGCTCTTGAGGAGGTCTGATTCTAGTTGTGCTTATGCTTTGCTTACTAACAGTGATGAACCTAGAAGTGTATCAGAGGCTTTGGCTATGAAGGATATAGGTTCTTGGAAGGAGGCCATGGAGGAAGAAATGACTTCTTTGGAAAAGAATTAAACTTGGGACATGGTGCCTTTGCCTCCTGGATGGAAACCCGTTGGATGCAAATGGATGTTCAAGAAGAAAATTGGTGCAAATGGCAGTGTTGAGAAGACAAATTGGTTGTGAAGGGGTATTCACAAATGGAGGGTATAGATTATGGTGAGATCTTCTCTCCCATTGCAAAGTTGACATCCATTCGATTCCTATTGTCTCTCACAACAACTTATGACTTGGAGGTAGAACAAATGGATGTGAAGACAACTTTCCTTCATGGTGACTTGGAGGAAGAAATCTAGATGTCACAGCCAGAGCATTACATGGTGAAAGGTAAAGAAAATTTGGTTTGCAAACTTAAAAAGTCTTTGTATGGTTTGAAGCAATCCCCTAGGAGATGGTACTTGAAGTTTGATGCCTTTGTGTTGTCAATTGGATTTGTGAGATCAAAATTGGATCACTGTGTGTATTATAAATTTGATGGTGATCGTATTCTCATTGTTGCATTGTATGTTGATGATTTTTTGCTCATTGGGAAGGATAAGAATATGATTTCTGATTTTAAATCTCAGTTGTCAGCTCAGTTTGAAATGAAAGATTTAGGGGCAGCCAGGTACATTCTAGGAATGGAAATCAGAAGAGATAGAACCAACAAAAAACTTTGGTTAAGCCAGAGTAAGTATGTGAAGACCATGTTGGACAGATTCAGCATGGTAGATTGTAAACCATTGTGTGTTCCCATTTCTTTGGAGACAAAGTTTTCTATTGAGGATTGTCCAAAATCTCCTAGTGAGATGGAGGACATGAGCAGAGTACCTTATGCTAGTGCTGTTGGCAGTTTGATGTATGCTATGGTTTGCACAAGACTAGACATTGCCCAAGTAGTGGGAGTCCTTAGTCAATTTATGGCTAATCCTGGACAGGTTCATTGGGATGTAGTTAAGCGAGTGTTTCGATATTCGAGGGGTACTTCCGAGTACTCCATTTTCTATCATGGTAATGTTTCAGGACCTCCGCATTCTATTGATATTTGTGGATTCATGGATTCAGATTGGGTAGGTGACATTGACAGCAGGAGATCCACCAGTGCTTATATTTTTACACTGTTTGGTGGTGCTATTAGTTGGATGAGTAAGCGACAACCTATTGTTTCTTTGTCCACAACAGAAGCTGAGTATATGGCAGCAACTCATGCTTATAAGGAAGCCATTTGGCTTAAGAGATTGTGTTCAAATATTGGTGTTGATGCAGGTCAGATCACGATCAGTTGTGATAGTTAGAGTGCAATTTGCCTTGCAAAGAATCCAACTTTCCATGCTAGAACAAAGCACATTGATGTTCAGTTTCACTTCGTGCAAGACATGGTTGAGGATGGAAAGGTAAATTTGGAGAAAGTAGATACTTTGAAGAATGTTGCATATGCATTGATGAAACCAGTGGGCATAGAGAAGTTCAGATGGTGTTCGGAGTCTACGGGCCTCTCGGCCTATAGCAGTTAAATCCTATTTTCTATTGGCTCTTACAAGGTGTTTGACAATTGGGAGAATGTTGGAAATTAAGGTGTCTCAACCTTGGTAATTCTCTGCATTTGTAATGTTTGTATTTATTATTTAATTGCCTATGTTGTAAATATTTGAAAAATCCATATTGTCATATTGTGGGATGTGGCACGGTGATGTGTCAATCCTACATGGATTATGACAACTTGTATTTTTGTCCTCACATGAGGAGATAGTCATCCCACTTAGTGGTAGGAATATTCTACCATGTGTCAGCATCTTCCATGTTGTGTAAGGAATGTTTGACCGAAACAGTTATGACGGATTCCTATGACGAATCTATGACATGTAAGAGTCAGAAATAGAAGGTTGTAAGATAGGTGTTGACATGTGTCATGAAGCATCTTTGAATAAGGCATATTTGGGTGCCCCAAGGTAGAATATGACATTTTGTAAGAGAATATGCTATTTATAGCATATGTATGATAAATTCTCTTACAGCTGTAAGTTGTAACCGCTATGACAGATTCTATGATGGTCGTAAGTGTCGTAAGAGCATCTGTCATAGCCCATTTTGGAAATAGGTGACCCCTTTGGGATGAGAGATGTGGACAAGTGTCAAGAACATTCTAAAATGTGGACCAAGTGTTCTTGGGTGTGGGTTTTAGTCCATGAAGCCATGTTGGACGCCCATTCCAAGAAAGGTCCAATATTGCCTTGTATTTCCTATTTATACAGGTGCTTGGAGATGGAGTTTGTATCACAGGTTTACAGGTACTGTTATGCTACTTGATTGACTCTAGACATGACTGTCGAAGACCATTGAAGCTCACATTACAAGTGTATTGTAAACAACTTTCAGATTTGTTAATACATTGTGCAGGTTTCTGAGTGTGGGGTTTTTCATCTGATAAGGGTTTTCCCCACCGTAAATCTTTGTCTCTCTTCTTTTGTCTACTTTCTGGTTCTTGTGTTTTGCTGCAATATCTTATGTTAATGGTTTAACATTGTTGTAATAGTTAGGATAAAGTCTAATTTGCATAGCCCTCTCCTCAATAGATTAGTGTAGGAAGCGTTTCCGCACACCTAGCTTCTTTTCAATGCTTTGTTCTTGTCTATCTGGAATTAGACAAATCTGTAATCTGACTTTCGGTATGATCAAATGACACAATGCGGATGTGTAAGATAGATTCAGTTTCCATCAATGACAACACCTGACATGCCTAGTAGTGTCTCTTGCCAACAATGTTTGGTGAAGAATCCTACTTACCACGCGAGGACTAAGCATATTGATGTCCAGTACCATTTTGTTCGTGAGATGGTAGAGAATGGGAAGGTGAATTTGGAGAAAGTTAACACTTTGGTTAATGTTGTAGATTCCTTGACAAGGCCTATGAGCATGAAGAAGTTCATATGGTGTTCAGTGTCTATGGGCCTCTTGGCCCCTAGCAGTTAAAATGCTATCATTCTATTGGCTCTTGAAAGGTTTTTGACAAGTGGGAGAATGTTGGGAATTAAGGTGTCTCAACCTTTGCAAGTCCCTAGCATTTAACATTTAATTGTATATTTATTTTTACCTATTATTACAATTTCTATGCAAATCTTATTTTATCACTTTGTGGGAGTTGGCACAGTGATGTGTCATCCTACATGGAAGGTGACTAGATGTATTTTTGTCCTCATAAGAAGAGATAGGCATCCCACTTTGTGGTAGAAGACTTTTGCCATGTGTCGGCATCTTTTGGGTGTTGTAGGAGGTCTATGACGCGTAAGAGTTATAATAGATTCATATGACATAATCTATGACATGTAAGAGCTAGAAATAGAAGATTCTATGATAGGTGTGACAAGTGTTAGGAAGCATCTTTGCATGAAGAAGGTAGGCACCCAAATTGGAATGTGCAAACCAATAACCTTGTGTGACAAGTGTTGGATGACTACAAAGTGCCTTTTGAGGTGAGATGGAAAGTCTTCCAACCTCAAAAGGTATGCACATGAGATTTACCAAACAACTAGGTAACCTATAAGTGTCTAAAAGGTTGCACATTCAGTTAGACAAGATTTTTTTAACCTCATCAACCTAAGTACACTTAAACTATAGTGAATATATTAATTATTCACTCTAACACAAACAAATCAAACTGTAGGATGAGATAGTTCCAAGTCGAGTTAGAGGTGTGTGAACACACGACTACATTTATTGCAAATGTCTATTTATATAGAAACTTTGGCCAAAGTGATGCATTTGTCTCTGCATGCATTAGTCAGTTCATAGTGTCTAGATGGTGTAACTTGTCAATAGGATCATACTTAGTTAGAAGATTGTCTAGAGTTGTATGGTCGATTGTGCTACGTAGGACACAACACTGTGAATCAGATGGAAAACTTGTTGGTTCCTTATTTCTATACTCTTCATGAAGGGAAGGGCCACTTCCAGGAAGGAAGGTGTGCGAGGTACCACCGGTCTGTGGTTGGAGGTAAAGCACTCAGATGATGCTCTCCCTCTATAGCACAAGACTCACCGAGACTTGAGTGATAGATATCAAGATTCCAGATGCAGTATTCTTATGTTATGATGTAAAATTATTCTTATTAACAAGAGAAATATTTTTTTAAATGTAAGGTGAAAAGTTTTTCACTATGATTTATCTTTGAATATATTATATTTCAAAGTTGAAAATATTCAGAAAAGATACACTTTTTATTTCCTTGTATTTACACAAATGATAATTTTTTTTATCATGTTTATCATGTTCATTTACTTTCCTAGTAATTGTGTTTGTAATTCCGAGTAATATGAGATGGCATGTTATAGAGCATTACAATGGATTTTGTTGGAGGGTTTCCCATGAAATGGAAAGGGCATGATTATTTATTTGTGGTGGTGGATAGATTCAAATAGATGTGTTTTAATTTCATGCAGAAAGTTATTGACATGGAAGGAAGCATCTGAATTATTTTTTGCAAATGTCTTGATTCACTTTTGTTTACCTCATAGCATCATTTTAGACTAAGAGTCTAGATTTTCTTGGTAAGTTTTGGTACACACTTTGGGAGAAAATGGATACTAACTTGAAGAGGAGCATGTCTTTCCATTTGCAAATGGATGGACACATTTAAGTAGTAAATAGTACTTTAGTTTAATTACTTCATGGGTATAACCTAAAGCATTTGAAGTCATGGGATGAGAGCATACTATATATTCAAAATTCCTATAACAAGGAAATGGGTTTATCTATGAATATTTCACCATTTGAAACATGCTATGATTTTTTAACTCCTCACCCATTGAATGTGCTTGTGAGATAGCTATATGTGAAAGGTAAGGAGGTTAACACAAAGGTGGAAAGAGCTAGTAAGTTCATTAAACATATCAAGAAAGTGCATTTCTAGGTACAAGAGATGCTTAAGGATACCCGAAAGAAGTATAATAGGTGGCATTACCAACACCACATCAAACACAAATTCAAGGTTGGTGATCAAGTTTGGCTGGTTATATTTGAGCAAGAAAAAAATTCAAGGAGTAGTAAGAAAGATGAAGTATTTGAGGTATGGACCTTTCTCAATTATAGAACAATTCAGTAAAAATGCTTTCCAACTTTATTTACCGCCATACATGAAAGTGTGTTTAATGGTTAATGTGGAAATTTTAAGACTGCTTGAGCCTTTGATGTTGGATGAGGAAGAGGAATTGGTTTTACCATCCATGGAAGACCTTAGTCTAGGACCATTGGAGGAGCTTGATCAAGATGTAGTACTTCAAAAGAGGGAAAGGAAAAAATGCAGGGGACTACATGAAACATGGTTGGTTGGGTTGAAAGATCAAATTCTATCCAAAGGAAAGTGGTGCCCCAAAGATGATGTTGGGAAAAAATTTCCACATCTCTTAGGCCTCTAGGCTTGTGGGGACCAAAATCCCCCCTAATTGGGGATGATTGATAAAAAAATTAGATTCTATTTTATTATTGAAACATCATTTCCAATCCAATTTAGTCAAGGAGTTCAACTCAAGCATACTTTAGTGTTGGAGAGTTAAATTTGTTAGTTGGGCACATTGAGGAGGCATGTACAAGGTTTTTCAAGGCTCAAGTTGATTTGGAGCATCTTAAATCAAGATAATTTTTATACATGACTTTGAAAAGGGGTTTTTTACTCACATTAACTTATGTTTTCCCCTACTGATAGTCTAGTCACCCCAATGAACACCCTAGCAAATTCCTAGTAGTCACCCTAGTAAATCGTACTAGAAATAGAGGTGAACATAGATATTTTGAACATGATAATACAATAGAAAGAATTATTAGTTTGTTACGACCTTTAAAGGTTAGTGTTCTTGATTCTCATTACTTGGGAAGTTAAAGCATCTACTTAGGGAGTTTGAAAATCCTTTTTGGGGGTTTGCACTCTTGTTTACCTTTATTGAAAGATAAATTATGTAGGTTCAGTCATTTGTGGAATAGGGTTTGAGGTAGAGAAACTTGTCGATGGATGGAATCACTGTTGTTAGTTATTGAAGAGTTGGAAAGGTTAGATTTAGACTAACATTTATTCATATTGATTATGTACTTGACTGGTTATAGTGGATTTATAGAGGATTTATTCATTTAATTAGAGTTTTCCCCTTTTTGGGTTTCTCCAAAGCAAATCTTGTATCACTGTAATTATCAAGTGTTTTGTTTCTATTTCTTTGCCTCCCATTCCTTTGTTTTTGGTACTATATTTCTTGTTTTGCATTCACTTGAAGGATATTCAAGTAGCCAGCATTAGAAATTCATAAAATTAGTGAGCTATTTTGGAATATCTAGAGTAGTTTACATATTAGTAAATGTGGTTGGTAGCTATTTCCCATCAACGCCATGGATGGATTATGTAATCATTGAATGGTGACCTTCTTTAACAATGTATTCATTGATTATTTTTATCTTGCATGATTGGTGGTATGACATGGCAGATTTCCTTTTATTGTTCATATGTCGTCAATAGGATTTATTTCCCATTTAGCACATTTGAGGTGTTCTTCATTTTAGGGCTCTTTTTATGGCATTTGCACTTCATTTTTTTGGGTGCCTTTTCCTTTAGATGTTTGGTGGTTTTTGATCTTTTGTAGGGTTTTTTGTTGGCTTCTTGGGCTTACCTTGGTGGTGTTTTGGGTTATGTCACTTAGGTTTGTTGGAAGATGGTTCATAATCACTTGACTAAGGCTCATGATCCCTACTCGAGGGGTATAATTTTAGATAGGTTCCTAAATTCCATTTTTCATTCCTCTGATATGGCCTCCTTAGGTTTGGTTAAGTACATTTTGTGTCCCTTTGGGCTTGGAGCTTCTAGATTTCCATAGGTTAGACCTATCACTAGGTGAAGCCTCATCCGTGTCTACAAAAGTGAAACAATAATAGGTGCCTATGTTGGTGTTGAAAAGTGTTGTGTTGATCTTGTTATTGGTGCTTGGGACTAGGGGTGTTTGATTTAATCTCTGGTTCAACTCTTCCTTGAGGTTTTTATCTATCTATTTTTGATAATCTAGGATGTTGGAATGAAGATGATCAACTTTGTTGTTTTATTTATTTTTATTTATATTTTTTGTTTGGTGGTTGGTCATTTGAAATTTATGTTCATGCCTTGTTCATAATTGTCATTTAGTTTTCCTAGGTGGGGCTCCCTATAGACCCCCATTAAATTATAAAAAAATATAAAAGGTATAATTTATGACTTCTTTAATATTGGAAAAAAAAAACTTTATGTTTTCATTTTTATAAAGCTCTTACAATTAAAAGTTTTTGAAAACAAAGTGATCATAATTTATCTTTATCTTTCTTATGGATGTACATCATTTATGAAATCATCTTTATGTGACCTACTAGTTCATCACCTCTAGATGCTATTTAATATTGGTAAGAATATAAAGATCCTTCTTATTATATTGTTTGTCAACACAACAAGGTGTTATTACTCATCATATAATTTTAGTTGATTTGTGGCTGGAATAGTAACCTTTAATTAAGTTATTTGATCATTTCTATATACTTATATAAGTAGTAAGGTCAGCCTAAGTGGTCTCCATGGCAATAGTAGGATATATATAGGAGGTAACTTGGTTAGTTTATTATCATCATATCCTAAATTATGTTCTTGTTGAAGACTTTTGGAGGTTACCCCCTCAAAGTGGCTTATTATTATCAAGTATTTGTTATTATATTATTCTCTTGTGAAAATTATTTCATTACATAATTGTGGGAATAAAACACCACATTAATATTTATGACTAATAAATAAATAAAATTAATTAATTATAAAATATATATAAAAAGCTAAGTATGATTAATTGATTGAATTGATGATGTAACCAAAAGTGTAGAGAAAGAATGCAAAACAAGATTTAATTATAAATGCAAAGGAAAAAAGGAACAATAATAAGATTTCACCACAAAATACCTAATTCATTCTCATTCCTTCTCCTCCCAAATACAAAAAGTTTATATTTTTAAATACAATTACCACTCCTCCACATTATGAAATGTTCTTTCTCTTCCACTAAAGCCTAATAAATACTCCCACTAAAAAGAGAATCAAAGAAAAACACCCTAGAGTAATTAAAAAAGCTAACTTTGAAAAACTAATATTTTAGTAATTTTGCATTTAAGTATGGAGGGGCCTAATAATTATCCCCTAACCCCTACACAAAAAAAAGTGTCTTGACAGTGACTTACAACCCAAGATCATGCTCAGACACTAAATTATTATGTCATGAAAATTCTAAAATAATAAAAATAAACAAAATTATAACTTTTTGGTGAATTTAGCCTTGAAAAAATGTTGAAATAGGGTATAACGGACTAGGGCTAGTTATGGTGATGTGGAGCTCTCCGAGATCTTCAATCTAAAAAAAGGAGCTCAAATAACTTCCTAGATCAAAAGTTATGGTCTCTAGAAGTTTTGGCTTCCACATCAACTAAACTAATTGAGACAATAATTAGACATGTGATGAAATTGTAAGTGAGTTGGATTAAGGTTATGTACCTTGAAATTAGTGAAAGGTGGAATTTGCTTGATGTGACATTATTATAGAGAGACAACATCTTGAATTTAATATTGATCCAAGGTCGAAGAGTTGAAATGACTAAATATGAAAAGCCATGTGTCTGGGACACAATTGCACCTGCTATACTATCTAGGTGGCACAATTATGTCCAAATGGCATAATTCTGTTTTGAATAGAATTCAACCTTTAATACTTACAAAAAATGTTTGCCCTTTATATATTTAAAATAAGGAAAACTTAATAATACTAAAAACATTGTTAAAATTTACTATACAAGTTTTATATATTTAAAATTAAAAAAAATTGATAATACTAAAAACATTGTTAAAATTTACAATACAAGTTTTTGAAATTCTAAACTTCCTAATACCTTAGTCAAACCCTAAAACTAAATTAACAATAATAGAGTGAGTAAATTAATAAAATATTCTATATTATCAACGAGAAGACACATGTTTCAATTAGGAAAGCTTTTGGTATATAGTTATGATCTACTCATATTTTGTGGCCGGGCTTAAATTTGACAGTTGTATAGCTATATTTAGGCATTTTAGCTGTAAAATACAATTGAAATTTTGAAAAGACCGTATCATATGAAAGGAGAGATTTTGGACAAACTGTCAAAATTTATATAGGATTATGATGATATATATATTTGGTTTTTATATAATTTACTTATACTAACGTATGTCATAATATTTTAAAGGCACTATTGAATAGATAACTGTCATACAAAAATTGCTTGACAGGCAAGGTTGACTGATAAATTTAAGCCCTGTTTTGTAGTGTGGCTTTTGTATACTTCTAACCTTCTACTATGCGCAGCCTTTTGTAACTACATTCTATATTATAATTTTCAGCTTTGTTCCATAATGCCCACGCTACCTTTTATGGAGGCAGCGACGCATCAGGAACCATGGGTCAGTACTCGCCTTAGTCTTTGCAATGTAAACTGTTTTAGCTTCAGCTTTTCTAGAAAAACGTAAGATTTGACATTTGTTTTACAATGCAGGAGGGGAATGTGGGTATGGAAATCTGTACAGCCAAGGATATGGCACCAACACGGCAGCTCTGAGCAGTGCGCTGTTCAACAATGGACTGAGCTGCGGAGGGTGCTACGAGATTAAATGCAACGACGACCCACAATGGTGCCTCCCCTCCTCAATCGTTGTCACCGCCACCAACTTCTGCCCGCCTAACAATTAATAGCCCACATACCACCGCCCTTTTCAATGATGTAAAAGTATCTTGTATGTCTCCACCGTCCACACATTCCAGAAAGTATTTGCATACATTCTGTAAATCTGGTCTCCTCTATATTTGAATTCCAGGAAATATTTGCATACATTCTGTAAATCTTGTCTCCTCTATATTTGAATTCCAGGAAATATTTGCATACATTCTGTAAATCTTGTCTCTTCTCTATTTGAATTCACTTATTTTACAAGTTAAAAATATATTCACTTTTCGTCAATTTTGTTTCACTTGCGGGTCTAATAGTGGGAATGGGTTTCTCGTGTGCCTTTTTTAATCTGAGTGGTTGACATTAGCATTATATGCGATGAATCCGTAAAATGAAGAAGATTTCAAGATTTGATCTCATCAAATTTTATTTTGTAAGCACCGTGAATATGAATGGATACGGAATTCTTCTATTCTTACTGAACTCACATTCCCGTTAATATAAATTCTTCTATTCTTACTGAACTCACATTCACGTTAATATATTTTTGTGTTTCAAACACTCACTTTCGCGTTTAGGTGTAAGGCACGAGGATTAAAATTTACATTTTTACAACAAAAGTATGTAAGAAAAGAAAAATAAAATGTCAGTGCTGGAATTTGCAGACCTATGCTATTTTTCATTTAGTCTTGTATTCATTTTTTGGAAATGTTTTGATATATGAATACATCCACAAATGTCTCAATTTTATGTAAAGTTAGGCTCATTTTTTTAATCTTTATCTATTCTTTCATTTTTCTAATCTTTACCTATTTTTAATTATATTTATTTCTATATATTTAGTCTTCACCTTATCTTTATATACAAATATTGAAATTCATTTGTTTCATATATGCATTTATTACACTTATCTCTACACTTACCTAGATATAGTTGTTATACCCCTGGATATGACCTTGTGCTTTCCCAAGGTTATTTTCATAGTAGACGTGACTCTTGCCTTTTTAAAATTCAAATTCAAAATTTGGCCAAATGACCCTCCTTGTTTTCTTGCCTTCAGTTGACTAAATGTATATGTATTCATATTTAAAACCAAATTTGATGCTATGTATTGGTATTTAAAGACATTTAATTGCATTTGTTTCACATCCACACATATCCAAGCATCCCATCTCATTTTAGAGCATTGAAAGAGCAATCACTAGGAAAACATTTGGATTTGGTGCATTAAAATAAGTAACAAATTTGTTGGGGGTAGGTGTCATACATCTTGCAATCTTAATATTTGTTTAATTATTTATTTATTTGTTGTACTCACATATTTGGAGCATTCCACTTGGAATGGCACTAGGTGTCACATGTAGTTTATATTAGTAGGTGTCATGGAAGATATAAGGGAAGAAACCAACAAGATGGAGGAAATCTTATTAAGGGTGGCAAAACAAATGAAAGAAGTTACTAGAATGAAAGAAGACATGATGGTTTACATTAAGGACACAATGTTCCGACTCCAAGGATCTATATCTCAATCAAACGAGCAACATGATGTTTCAAGCAATTGATCAAGGTGTATCATCCAAGCTATAGCTAATCCAAATCCAAGTGCTAGCACTCATACAAGATGTTGGATCTTGTTACCAATGATGGACATGCAAGAAGGAAAAGAAAGAGAAGAAAGAGAAGGAGAAGGAGAAGGAGAAGGAGAAACAAAAGAAGAGGAAGAGGAATAAGAAGAGTCAAAGGTCCCTACACCACGAAATCTACCAACAATCATAGATATGTACTTAGTAGTTGGGGATGTGCCATAAGGATTGCCTCCCAAAATAGATCATGATCATGGCATTCAACTAGTACCAGGGCACTATCCACCATTAATCACCTCTTCTTTGAGGGCACACCAAAAGCTTAGAGGAGTAGAAAAACACATTTGGCACCACCGGGCTGTAGTCTCTAGTCTTAAGGAGAAAAAGAATATGACACAAAACATAATAAAGCAACAAGCTAATCACCTTCAAATATGCACTAAGAAGTTATAGATGAGGATGATTATAGGGTATCTAATCAAGTGGAATAATCTAGCCTATAAAGACATCTTTTTTATAAGCATTCAAGGATTGTCCACTTTTGAACATAAGATTGTATCAATAAAGCAATTTAGAGACCAATGAAGTAATAAAGTAGCTATGAGATTTATTAGAACAAGGAGTTATATGGCCTAACACTTCACTGTTTGGTTCTCCTTGATTATGGTGGTGCCAAAGAAAGATGGAACATGGAACATGTGCATTAACTACGAGGTGGTAATAAAATTATACTAAAGAGTTGATACACTTTGCAACACATCAAGATGATTTATTAGATCAATTTCAACATGCCAAATATTTTACATAATTAGATTTAAGGTCTAGTTATCACCATGTAATACTTAAAAAGACTTGACAACATTTGGAAAACAACACTCAATGAAGGATTAATTGTGTGACTAGTGCTTCTATTTAGATTTATTAGGACTAGGTGTGCCATTCACTTTACAAATCCTAAGTCTTGTAATTTTAATTTAATTATGTAGATGATAAATAATGTCTAGTGTCCAAACATCATGGAATGGAGCCAAGTTGATGCCCATGTGAGGGAGGGGATTTATTTATTCTCTAGGATACTTGGGGTATTGCATAAAAATACATTTAATAAGAAGGTTATAAAGAATTGGTCAAGATTGCAAGTTGTAAGAAGATCTTTCATATTTGGTACTATGACAAGGCAATTAATGCCCCCACAGAGCATCTAAGATTAGGATCTTAGTTAATTTGACCATTATGACCAAATCTATGACATTGATGAGATGTAGGAGTGTGTAAGAGGTGTAAGAGGAGTTACATAGTATTTCAAGATGCTTGTACCATGACCATAGGGACATTGGATATTTGCTATGGCTCATGGTTTTAGTCATCACTTGATAGTTTCGTCTTTCTAATTTTCCTATATATTAGAGGCATGGGATAGTGGATTGTAGGTTCTTTGTAGGCACTCTTATGCAGTTTGTCTATTGCCAAAGGGATAAAAGGATTGTATTATTATACTTCATCTTTTGAGAATAAGATTGATTCTCTTTGAGGTAGATTTTTTCCCACAAGGGTTTCTCCACATATATCTAGTGTAATGGTTTACATTTAGAAGTTTGTGGATTTATGATGATATTTCTTATTTTCAATTAGACATATGAAGAGCATGTTGAGCATTTATAGAAAGTGTTGGTATGATATTGAAGATTCTGAGGCACCAAACATGTACTTCAGGTCATTTCTAGACCCATATATCCATTATATACCACTTAAATAGCCCTAAAACACCTCTAATGTCCAAATGAGCTAAAAAAGAGTAAAATATCATAAAGGAAAAGGTAAACTCATGGGAAGAAGATAATTAAACTGTGTTATTATGAAAGGATATGATGGAAAGACATTATGAAAAGGCATTAAGAGGCTATATAAAGAAAGGAAAAGTGAGAGATAAGAGCATCCAGATCATATGAATTATATATGTGTGAGAGTAAAGAAGATGATAAGTGAGAGTAAAGCATGAGGAATTAATTATAAGACATGTATAAGCCATTAAAATATATTAATATATGATTTTATGTATATATTGGTGTATATATGTATATATATAATTTATTATAATTTGGTCTATACTTATTGCATATCTAAGTTCTTCCTTTTTATTGCATCACACTGAGGTTTACTACATATAACAGAGTATAAAACCTTGGAATCCAGTCTAGGTTTTTCTATCAACATTTGGTTCCATTGTAGGGACATCAGTTGTTGCATAAGGAGGGAGATCATAGCAAAGAAAGAAATTAGTGTTAAAAATTTAAGGAGAAGTGAAAATTTTGGATTAAAAAAATTTATACGTGGTGAAAATATTTATTGTTAGAGTATGCTTAAGTTTACTTAGGCTACTCGACAGTTACATTATTAGATTAATAATGTTTTTATTTTCTTTGTCGTTGAGGTAGTTGGGGTTGGTTGTTCTCGCACCTCATCACACCCGACTATTTATTTCTGGGTTCTACATTTGTATTTTATCCTATCTCAATGCATTTTTCACTACTGGTGTAATAGTTTCTCATGTTGCTTCTCTCGTATTGTGAAGGTTTATCCTGCAGGTTGTGCTCGTAGGAGGTGCTTGACACCAACATGGTATCAGAGGCAACTATCTATGTTTCCTTTTGTTTGGAGAGTTTTCACCAATGATGGTGAGATCATGGCGTTGGTAGTATCTAATTCGAGAGGAAAATGGAATTGTGAATCCCTAAGCTTGCTGTATTGCTGGAAGGCGACATTTTGACTAGAGAGGCCATGTTTTTTTCTAGAAGGGCTGCAGATTCTTTTGTAACATTTTGAGGGTCACGGGTTGCATTTTATTCTTGGCTAGTCACCATTCAACTCAGACATTTTTCTCTTTATTGCCGGCATCATTATCCTTTTTTTTATTTACTGGCTATTGGAGGAAGTAAACGATTTGCAGAGAGGAGTTTTGGAGTTGTTGTAGGCCGATTTTGCTACTCAGGCTTCAAATTTGAGGCTGATTCTGTGCCATTTTTGAAATTTGTTGAGCAAAATTCTTATTTCTCCAAGTTGTCCTTCATCTCTGTTTGGCTTCTACCATTCGTTGCTGTATCATTTGGAATTCTTTTCTATCACTGGGCGTTTGGCCCTACTAGAGGCGTAGATAGACATCTCTAAAGAAGTTGAATCCCAACAAGTGCTTTGATTTCTAAAATAAAGCTCTTTCTTCTGCGCGGGAGAAAATGTGAAGGACGCCACCCTGCAGCGTGAGTTGGGAGCAACAATATATATTTGCAACAAACTTAATACATTTCTAAAGTTTGCAACACATATTTTTTCAAACCTTTGTATTTGTAAGTTTGCAGCAAAATATTTGATGTTAGGGTTTTGATCTATGCGTGAGAACTCCTGCGGTGGGCCCGTACGATTTCCTTTGGTCGTTGTTTTGAAGTGTATAAGGGATCTTAGTACCACATTGCTGGTATAACACAACTTCTAGCTATTTAAATAACCTTTCATTCACTTCTTTGTTGTGAGTAGAGGCTCACGTGGCATGGTTGTGAAACTCTCTCACGTGGATTGGTGATATGTGTATGCCCGAGGAGACTTGTATGCTCGACTTGTAACTTGGCTCTTGGTGGAGATCGCTTGGTGGCTTGTAACGTGGCAACCAATTCTTGGCCCAAGAGGCCCTTTTTTTTGTCTTTGCATATTCTGTGGTGGTTGTATGATGTGACCAAGAGCTCCAGAAGATTTTGGAAGAGCCTAAAATAGGCCTTTTGCACAACTTTTGCAAACGAAGTCTATTTTCAACAAACAAGATATCGTCGAAAAGCTACTTCGATGAACTTTGCTAGGAAAAGCTATTTCATGTTTTGACAGTTTAAGTAGCTTGAAGTTGCAAGTTATTTTAGTTACTTCTGTTAGTGTTATTTGGTAAATTTGGTTTTGGAAGTTGCAAATTCAGTTTTCATTCATTCTAGGGGGTATATTGCATTTTGGTCCTTTTTGTGCCCTTGCTTATCATGTTAGACCCAAGGATTGAACTGCTCACTCCACACAATTATCACACATGGAAGCTCAAGATGTCACATTTTTTGCAATCTAGGGTCTTTGGCAAATGTTAGATGTCAATCAACCTGAGTTCACTAAACCATTTGAGCAATTTATTCATAGAAAAAAAATGGATGAGGCTAGAGGACTCATAGGTCTTCATGTGTCTGATAATTTGTTGTTTCACATTGCAGAGTGTAAGACACCTAAAGAGGTGTGGGATAAGCTTGTTGAGTTGTATGGTAAGCTCAATCAGTTCAAGATCTTGCAACTTGAAGCCGATCTCACCTCTCTCTCTCTCTCTCTCTCCAGACATCTTCCCCACTATTCAAGATTTCCTTGCCCAATTCAAGTTGATTTTGTCACAATTGAAAGGGTGTGGTCATGCCAAAGGTGATATGGAGTGTATTTTTTTAATCTTGCCTAAGCTGAGAGGTTATTTTCAAGTGTTTGCCTCTACCTTCTATTCTACTATGGATGCTATGGAAGAAGACCATAAGATGCCTTCATTTGAGGTATTTTGTGATCGATTGAATAGGGAGCAAGCTAGGTTGATTCATATGGATGCTCTTCCTAAGAGTCATGTTTTAATGGATCAATCTTCCAAAGGCAAGGGTAAGAAAAAGAAGAAGCCCAAGACAGATTCATCTATAGGTGGTGAGCCTCCCTCCAAACCTAAGGTGAAGAATGATCAGAAGACTAATCCTCCATCTCCTCCTATTTCTAGGAAATCATCCTCTTGTTGATAACTGAGAGGGGGGGTGAATCAGTTATCCTAATTATTTCTTCTTTATGAACTTTCTTATTAATCAATGCAACATTAATTCAAACAAGCAAACATAACCATGAAATGGAGATACACATGACACAATATTTTTGATGTGGAAACCTTGTTAAGGGAGAAAACCACGGGGTGATTAACCCAAAGATTATTCTCTGTTAGAAGAATAAGAAAATACAAAAATGGCACTTGCCAATAAGGGCTCACTGCCTGAGCACACTGCTCACAAGAGGCACACTGCCTACAAGAGACTCACTGTCTACAAAAAGAGTGTTATACAATACTTGAACTGTTTGGTAGCATCTGCAAATGCTAGAGTTCAGTTCCGGTTAGGCTCAGTATACTGATCTGCTACACTTCATCTCTCCTCTTCTTTAATGTTGCTTTCCTTTTACATACCGGACCCTCCTTACTACTTCTACTCTGCTTTTCTACTTTTTATTCGCACATCACTAACCACAACAACACCTCTCACAACTAAATCCATTGTGTATATATATTCGCACAAGTAATTTCATCACCTTTCTAGTCGGCACCCGGAATAGTCAATCTTTTCACTAATTCTGATCTGTCGGCTGAATCCTTGCATATCAAGTAATGCGGATCAAGTATATGCTTGTAGAAATCATTAATCATGTCGGCCAAACATGATTCATGCCTTCATAACCTTTACCATCATTAGTAACACATCTGAAAAGTAGTTTGATGTTCTGTCAGTCAGTTCTTGCTCTGTTCACACTATCACTTAGGAATCTGGTACTCAACTATTCATATCTTTTTCTTCATCTATCACCAGAGGCTAAATCCTTGGAATATAACACTCAAGGTAGTCCTCTTGACTTTCCCAAATCCACACTTCACCAAGATACTTCCTCTAAGAGATCCGGACCTGTCTGTCGGACCTTGCCACATGCTCTGTTCTTGTTTACCGGACCATAACAATCTTCATTCTGACTTCCGGTAGAGACACACCATGTCCTACGGATGTGTGGGATGAGCTTTGTTGCCATCAATGACAACATTCATGAATCCATATAGTGTCTCTTGCCAACAATCTCCCCCTTTGGCATTGATGGAAACACTTAGTGAAAAATGACTAAGTGTTTACACTATGCTCCCCCTTGGCTGATGTTCTATTTTTATATACTTTTTCTGGAACTCCCCCTTAGTTGGATTCCTCATTTTTCACTGCTCCTCACTCCTCCTTTGACATCAATGGCAAAGGGTAGGGTCTGCATACCAAAAGTTTCAAAAATTTTACTATACTTAGCCGCATAAGTATATACATGTGGAATACTTACATATACTGCAGTATGTCTGCAAAAGTTGTTTTTAGTTGGATGAGTTCTGTAGCCCAACTATGCTTCATTCTATCCAAAATTGAGATGTGACCACTCAATAAAAATGCAAAAGCTTCTGCCCTCTTAAGATCTGTCGGATCATTGGTTTGGGTAGTAGTCTGAGCATCATTTATGGCCTCATGCATGGCCTCTAACTTAGGGATGATAATCCTTCTAAGATCACCCATCCGATTAATTATGTTCTTCCTTTCCTTCTCAAAATTATTTATTGCATTTGTGATTGCAATAGTCTAGCACTCTTGATTTACTATGGAGGGAGAGAGAGGATCAAAACTTTGAGACAAACTTAGTAGTTTATCCGCTTGCTCTTTTATTTTCTTCTCAACTTCTACTATTGCTTTGGACCAGGAAATACAAAATTTGTATACTTCACCACCATCCTTAAGAGCATTTTCTAAGCTCTTTATCCCAATATTCATGTTTCTCCTATCATTAATGATCAAACCCTGTACCTCGGAGAAACTTTTGCCCAAAAACTCCTTTCAAACCTTTTCTTCAGCTAATTTTTCTAGAGAATCAAAATGTGTACTAACACTGCTGACTAAGGTTTTGAGATTACCCGAAGAGGAGGCTGTGGGATCCTTCTGAAAAGATGGCATGATCTTTTCCAGCACTCCAGAAGCAGCTTCTATTAGCTCACAATCTTCCATGTGAGACTTTAGGAGTTTTTCTTTAGCCTTTGCATTAGCAAATGAGGCTATCTTCATTGTCTGTACCAGAGAGAGAGAATCAAAATTAAATGGTCCTTGTAGAAGCTCCAGTTCATCAATCTCCATTGATTCTTTGTTCAAGAATTCTTGAACAGTTTTTGCAGTGTCTCTTGTCGGAGATAGTTTTTTCTTTTCTTCTGCATTTTTGTCACTGGTATCTTCTTTTTCTTTCACCTTTGCTTCTTTCTCTATAATCTTTCTTCTTCTTTAGATCTGGAGACTATGGGGGAAACTAGAGGAGAAAGGTTAGTCTGTTCAGGGCCCACCTCTTCTGTCATTTTCTCAGAAGATTCTTTTGCAGCAACAGTACCCAAGTCCTCTATAGTAGGAAGATTAAATCTTTTGAAGGCCTTCCGGAGGATCTCTTCTATGTCCTTGGCTACTTTTTCAGTCTCACCAAGCATAAGTTGATTCATCCTTTCTTTGCTTCTGAACTCATCCTTACAGTCTTTGAAAATCATATTCATTGTCTTGGGATTGATTGAAGGATATAGCTGAATTGCTATCTATTCCTGGATCTCAAGGTCTTTTGCCATGGCATTAGTCTTTCTCATTTCTAACTCCTTTTCTAGGCTTTTAGGAATAAGAGATATTATTTCAATGAAAGCCTTATTGTATATGTTTAGATACCTAACTGCAGCTTCCTGTAAGATCTTTTGGTCAGCCTCATTATAATCATCACAGAATTCGGCCATTGGTTGAAGGTTTCCATCCACAGTGACTGATTTGATTACACTTTCTAAGGACAGGGTGGGTTTTTCAACAAATTCCTCTATCATCTTTTCCTTGTCTTGACCTGTGGAAGGTTCACCAGATCCTTTCTTCTTCTATTTCTTTATTTCCTTTATCCCCTCATCAGATTCAGTCTCTTCTTCATCTTTTTGACCCGTATAAGACCTTGTGGCCTTAGTCTTGGTTCTTTTCTCTATTTTACCAGATGATCTTGCTTCCGGTTTAGATGCCTTTGTGCTTTTGGCAGTGACAGGTGTAGATTTCTTTGATGATCTTGACCGGGTGGAGGTTTCTACCGGAGCACTTTTCTTGCTTTCCTTTTCTTTCTTATCTATCTCAGCCCTTTCCATCTTTTTCCTATGGGCATCAAGTGCCTCCTTTGAGATGCCAAGGCCTTTGGCAACATGTTCTACTTCTTTTTTCACCTTCCTCTTGATTTCTGGTTCTCTGAGTTCCACATGAATCTTTACACTCAGCTCCTCAAAGGTTCCAAACCTTTCTGCCTTTGGATCCTTTGGTTGACTTAGCATGTGTTGAACATGCAGCTCCACAATTTGTTCATCCACTTCATACCCCATGGGCATGATCCACACAGTTCTTGGTTCTACTGCCTCCATTAGGCACTAATCAGTCTCTACCATAAAATAGACTGTCTTTGTATTTCTCAACAAGAGACTGGGGAGTCCTTTCTCTTGCATGCATCATGTTCTGAAAGTTCTTGAAATAACCCCATAGGGCTGTATTTCTTGCTTTGGCATCCCCAAGCCCATGTAGATAGTCTCTGATTTGGATGGCAACCGGTTTGTCATTCTACCATGCCCATCCATTAGATCCGGGCAGCTCATTCATGAAGTAGAAGAATAGACACAATATTAGTCCACCAAATTTAAAGGAGTTCTTGTCCCTTTTTATCTTCTGTATGTTTTCAATTAATTGGCTCAAAAGAAGTTCACAGAGATCATATTCTGCATTCTTCCTCAGCATCTCATAGGCAGTATAAATTACAGTTTCAGATACTGAATTTTCCCTATTGGAGTGATATATCTTGTAGCCTATTATCATAGATGCAAACTTGACATCTGGGTCAATAATGTCTTCAATGGTCATTGCCCTCTTATCAAATTTTGATCTGGTGGCCTCAGTTACAATGTCGTTTTTGACAGATTTGAGGACAGGTATCCCTCCGGAGGAATATAAACCAGTTACTGCCCTAATTGCCTCCTTAGTGATCTTGTAAGGTCTGTTCAGCCAGAGGAAGTTATCATGTACCCTACTCAATACATACCGGACCCATTCATCTTCTTCAAGGCAGGGGAAATGAATGAACTGATCAAAATGCTTTTCTTGGATGCTCTTATATTCTGGTTTAAGCTCAAAAGTATCATCTATCAATTGTTTGTGATAGATGTCTCTTAGTCTGAATTCCCCAAACTCTTCAACATTTGCGTGTATATAAACCCTAATATCTTCGGTGTGCAAAACACCATGCAGAACACTGGAAAATGCACCTAGGGGATCTACCTCCAAGGATTTGTATGGATGTTTTTTAAATGTAAGGTGAGGTCTATCAGAAATCTTTACTATATTCGGAGTAGCCATCATCAACGAATCTAACTGAGAGATATCAAGAACGAGGAATATCTTTTACGCTGTTTAGGGCACACAATGAAATCCGGATTGAGCTGTATGAAGAATCGTCTTGAACTTTGGTAGAAGTAGTTGCAGAGCTCCTTTTCTCTTTTCTTCGAATGTGAATGTACAAATGATGAGCACATGAACTCTTTTATTTCTGAGAAGCCCTAATTTTCATTCTGCAATAAATGCGCAACCTAATTCGTTCCGGTTTGCCCTATTTGTCTTATTCAAAGACAAAAACCTTTCCAGATTACTTGAAGAACCGGATCAATCCTGACCTTTAAACATTTTGCAGATCTTCCAAAACTTAACCACAGTTTATTCAGATGTTTCCCTTATGAACCCTTCAATCCGCAACTCTTCTTGGGCTAGTTCCGGCACCAATTGACAGGCTGGGGGAACAAGGTTTTCTTTGTGTCTCCCCCTGAGCCAGAGCTCACTTTTTAATTTCCAGAAGGAATATCAGCACCAGAGTCTAGTGCAGATCCAAGCTCTACATTCTCTGTACTTTTCTTCACCCAAATCTTGTTCATATTACTTTTAATTTCATCGGCATTCACCTTATCTTGATTCTGATTATTATATACCAGACCTCTTTTGTCCTGATTCTTGCTTCTGCAGAATTTTGCAATATGACCGGATCTATTACAAATTTGGCAAACAACATTTCTCTACATATTTGATTGATATCCTCTTGATCTGCATTGATTAGCCATATGACCTATTCTATTACATGCAAAGCATCTTCCATTGAATGATTTGTTCATTTGCATATTTCTGCATTCATGAGATTTGTGACCATACCTTTTGTAGTTAAAACACTATCCAGAGAAGGATGAATTAGTCTGAATCATTCTCTTTCTACACTGATTAGCTTTGTGACCAAAGTGATTACAGCTGTGGCAGTAACCATTGAAGGATGGATATCTCTGAGAATTGGGCTATCTCACCGGAGGTCTTCTAGGCCTGTTCCATGGATTTTCTAATCCAAAATTCTTTTGACCAGATCTGGAGCTTTCTCCTTTCTCATATCCCAAACCACACTTGTCATTTGCCCTCTTTTAACTTCCAAGAAGAACTTCAAGTTGAGCAGAACTTATCTTGAATTTCTCTTTATACTCATTTGCTGTTTGAAGATCCCTTTTGAGAGAGACAATTTGCTCCTCAAGTTTTTCTTCATTTTCTTTGGCATCTTCAAGATCAGATTCAAGATGTCTGATAATTCTATCCATTTGGTGGCAATCTTCTGATTTCTCCTTGAGAGATTGTCTTAGATTATCTTCCATTTTTCTTTTCTCTTCAATCTCTTGGGTAAACTTTATAACTCCTGATTCCATTTCATGTCTTAACATAATGACTTCTTTTGATAACTTTTCACATAACTTGGTTTTCTCAGTCAGCTCTTCATTTGCATCATTTTCTTCACTTTGACTTGCCAATTATTGAAGCAGCTCTTTTCTCTTTTTCATAGAGAGACTTAGTTTGTCTTTTAGTTCTCTCATGAACTCATCAGCCTATTTGAGTCTTTCCTTTAATTCATTGACTTCAGAGTTTGACTGTTCAAGATCATCAAGGGTAGTCTTGAGTTGCTCCCTTAAACCATATGCATCCATTTGGATTCCCAGATCTTCCTCAAGCTGTTAGACTCTGTTAGGAGGAACTTGGCTCTGATACCAATTGTTGATAACTGAGAGGGGGGGTGAATCAGTTATCTTAATTATTTCTTCTTTCTAAACTTTCTTATTAGTCAATGCAGCATTAATTCAAACAAGCAAACATAACCATGAAATGGAGATACACATGACGCAATATTTTTGACGTGAAAACCCTGTTAAGGGAGAAAACCACAGGGTGATTAACCCAAAGATTATTCTCTGTTAGAAGAATAAGGAAATACAAAAATGACACTTGCTAATAAGGGCTCACAGCCCGAGCACACTGCTCACAGCCCGAGCACACTGCTCACAAGAGGCACACTGCCTACAAGAGACTCACTGTCTACAAAAAGAGTGTTATACAATACTTGAACTATTTGGTAGCATCTGTAAATGCTGGACTTCAGTTCTGGTTAGGCTCAGTATACTGATCTGCTGCACTTCATCTCTCCTCTTCTTTAATGCTACTTTCCTTTTACATATCGGACCCTCCTTACTGCTTCTACTCTACTTTTCTTCTTTTTATTAGCACATCACTAACCACAACAACACCTCTCACAACTAAATCCATTGTGTATATATATCCGCACAAGTAATTTCATCACCTTTCTAGTCAGCACACGGAATAGTCAATCTTTTCACTAATTCTGATCTGTCGGCTGAATCCTTGCATATCAAGTAATGTGGATCAAGTATATGCTTGTAGAAATCATTAATCATGTCAGCCAAACATGATTCATGCCTTCATAACCTTTACCATCATCAGTAACACATCCAGAAAGTAGTCTGATGTTCTGTTAGTCAGTTCTTCCTCTGTTCACACTGTCACTCAGGAATCCGTTACTCAACTATTCATATCTTTTTCTTCATCTATCACCGGAGGCTAAATCCTTGGAATATAACACTGAAGGTAGTCCTCTTGATTTCCTCAAATCCACACTTCACCAAGATACTTCCTCTGAGAGACCCGGACCTGTCTGTCGGACCTTGCCACATGCTCTATTCTTGTTTACCGGACCACAACAATCTTCATTCTGACTTCTGGTAGAGACACACCATGTCCTACGGATGTGTGGGATGAACTTTGTTGCCATCAATGACAACATTCATGAATCCATATAGTGTCTCTTGCCAACACCTCTAAGTCTAAGAAGAAGGAAAATTGTTCCTTTTGTTGAAAGCTAGGGCACAATGATGTACTTTGTTTTGAGAGGTTAGTAGCATTGGAGGAAGCTATCAGGAAGCACAATATTGCCATAACTAAGTCTTCTTCCTTGGGAAAAGGGAAAGCTCTCACAACAAGCACTTCATCCTCTACCAGTGACAGTTGGATTCTTGATTTTAGTGCCTCACATCACATGATTCATGCTGAGGATCTTCTTGATTCTATTGCCTCTTGTAGTACTTCTCATATTGTTGTTGGGAACTCTTCACAGATTTCAGTTGTATATCATATTGCATTGATGATGTTTTTCTTATTCCTGATATTTCATAGAATCTGCTTTCCATCTATCAAATTTGTCATCATGGTGATGGGAAGGTAGTTAAGTTTTCTCCCACTAATGTGACTATTCAAGATTTGTAGGATCCAGAGAAGGTTGTTGCTATAGGAACTGTTGATGATGTGGCCCGTTTGTATAGGTTTGATGTATTTGAGTCTTCATCAGGATCATCCCTTATTGCTCATGCAGATTCTGTGAGCAAGCTTTGGCATGAATGGTTTGGGCACCTGAATTACAGATATCTTTAATAGATGAGTACATAGAATTTGGTGATTGGTCTACCTAAGATCTCTTGTTCAGATGGAGTTTGTACAGGTTGTGCTCTTGGCAAACATCATAGGGATCCTTTTTCGAAGGGTATGGCCACACATGATTCAACACTCCTTGAGTTGGTGAATAGTGACCTTATGTCATTCCCAACTCCTTCATTTTTAGGGGCTGAGTATGTGCTCACCTTTATTGATGGCTTCTCTCGGTGCACATGGGTGTACTTTTTGAAGTACAAGGATGAGGTTCTTCAAATTTTCATGACATTCCTTGCATTTGTGGAGAAGCAGTCAGGGCATTCCCTTCAGAAGATTCATACAGATAATGGGAGAGAATATGTCAATCAGACATATCAAGATTATTTTCGTGCTTGAGGTATTCTTCATCAACACACAGTGCCATACACTCCTCAGCAGAATGGTGTGGTTGAGCGGAAGAATAGAACCTTATGGGAGATGGCCAATTATATGCTTCAGTCTCGATCCATGGCTCTAGCATTTTGGATAGAGGCTATCAATTGTGCCGACTATATTCAGAACCATATGCCCCACAAGGCAGTGCAGAATATGACTCCCAAGGAGGCTTGGTCTCATGTCAAGCCCAAGGTGTCCTTTTCCAGAGTATTTGGCATTGATGCATGGACATTCATTCTAGATGGGAGGCATAAAGCAATGGAGGAGAAAATTCAACGGCTCATTTTTGTTTGCTATTGTGAGGATGTGAAGGGTTATCGTTTGTTTGATCCTATCACTCGAGAGGTACATTTTCATCATGATGTTCATTTTGATGAGTCTTTCACCCTAAAAGATTCTCCATCACAGGAACCTTCCTCTCTTCTTCCCAGTTCTTCTTCAGATGATGTTTTGCTTCCTGTAGATGATGATGATGATGTTCCTGACGATGGTATTGATCTTCTTGTTGACATTTCTCCATCTCCTCCACCACCTGCACCCACAAGACCATTATGCACTCATACTCTTGAGGATGTTGGTTCTCTTGTAGGTGATCCCATATCTACATGCTGCACTCGTTCTTGAACTTCAAGTATCAGTCTTTTGAGTCATGCAATTTCTACTGATCCTCATAAGTTTTCAGATGCTTCAGGTGTTCTAGAATAGGAAAGTACTATGATTGAGGAATATTCTTCTTTAATGAAGAATCATACTTGGGACTTAGTTCCTCTTCCTACTTGGGCTTTTCTCATGTTGATCATAGTTTCTTAGATCTTACTTTATTGGATGAGTATTTAGCAAGAATTTCAGATTTGTTTGTGGAGTCTCATCTTGCAGATTTGGTAGACATACTTGAGGGGATTTCTCCTCTTTGATGATAGTTCCAGCATGGTTGTTGATACATCTACATCTTCTTTGGAAGTTGACATTGATGAGTTTTCTCTTTCACTTGATTTGTCACATTTCTTGGTTTTTTTTTATCATGAGTACGTGGTGGATTATTCATACTTGGAGACTCCTACTCAGTCTTTAGATATTTCTATTTGGAGACTTCACTCCTCCTTCCTTCAGTTGGACATGAAGTGGCTTCTACATCATTCAGTGGACTTGTTTCTTCCTAAGGGGAGAGGTTTTTCTTGTAGGCATTGAATCATCTTTTGTTTCCAAGCATACTTCATCGACATTGGAGCTTCTTCATTATGGGGGGATATCAGGTCTCTCTTTTTCCTTCCTATGGGGGAATTCTTGATTGTATATACATGATGTATGTAGTCCTTGGGGGTATTAGTTGTAGACACCCAAAGTTGTCCATGTCTTGCTACACCTAGTCAAATACATTATTAGAGACATTATGTAGCATTTTGTCCTAATCCCACTCCCAATTCTATTTATCCCATTAGCCAATTAATTAAATAAATCTCTATTTATTTATTTAATTTCCTATCCTAATCCTATTTATCCCACTAGCCAATTAATTAATTTTCCATCCTAATCCCATTTATCTCTATTTATTTAATTAATTTCCCACCTTTCCTCTAATTTAAATAAATATTTATTTAAATTATCCCTTTCACATGTCCCAACTAATTCAAATAAAATATTTGATTTAGGTCCTCACCTTTCATCTCATTGCAACACTTGTCCACCTCTCAATTGAATCATGTGTGGTAGTACAAATTTTATTTAATATCTTTTACATGCACAACTAATTTAAGTAATCTTTTATTTAGATTAGGTCAGCCCTATTCTCCTCCCTACACTTGTCACATGACTACAATTCCTTAAGGAGTGGGAAGACCTATTCAATCCTAGCCGTCCACATCGTTCATTTAGCCTTTCAATATCAACCATCCATTGAAGTCAGCCATTTCCTATAAATCAACCCTCTCACAAGCCATTTGCATGCATTGATCCTCAAGTATCCTTATGTTGTCAAAATCCCAATTGAGCCTTTGCATCATTTGATCCTATGCCATTGTTATGCTGTTGAAATAGTGAGCAACCAACATTATCCCCATCAACAATCCTTTGAAAACATGCATTCTTATGCAATATTGAGAAGAGCAATGGAGATAAATCAAGCTTAGCGTGGAGATTGGTTTGCATCTGCATTTGTTGTTTTCATTTTCATGCTAGTTTGTGCTTCATTATGCTTGTTAGGGTTTCATTATTGTTGTTTATGCTTTTACCCTAGATTTTTACCCTAACTAAATTTAGCACGCCTAGTGGGACTTTATTCTTAAATTTGTAGATCTACTAGCTAGTTTTTTTTGCAGGTTTTATTAACTTTTTGTTGCAGATCTGCCATTTTTTGGACAAAACCCTAGGTTTTAAAGTTTTCATCATATCTTCCAAATGGATGCAAATTTTTTAGTAAGATTTTTACAGTAACTTGTACATCATCCGAGGAAGCTACAGCAAAAAAATTGCGTGTTTATCACCATTTTTGTAGGAGTTATCACGATTTTATGTTTTTTCATAAAATCACATTTCTGGATGCACATTGGTGAATTTTTTAGAAATTTTTACATTTTTGGAAAGATCTTGAAATTATAATGGGTGTTTGTGTTTTACAGATTTAATTTGGAGGTCAAATACAGTGCGAAAAAATTGGATCTTTGTCCGCTATAGGTTTTTCACAAATCCGCATTTCTGGGCGCAAATCAGGTACATCTAAGGAGCTATAGAAGCATTCTAATTAGTCATACATAGTATATTTGGAGAAAAAAATTTAGGTGCACTTGTTTCATCTTTCATCTCTTATTTCAATCAATAATCATTGTTTGCAAACACACTTCAATTTGGGCATAAAAAGAACATCTTGTTTGCATACACATTTGGATTTTGGGCATTTAAAATGAATCTTGTCTTCAATCATACATCAAAAATTAGGTCTAAAATTAACCATTGTCTTCCATCACACAATTTGATTTGGGGTTAAAAAGAACAAGTGCTTGAGCTTTTTGGTGAATTTGCATGTGATTAGAGGTGTGTATGCTCTTCTCATGTGCTTCGTACGATCTTGAGAATCAAAAACACCTCTAATCTATTCATTTTCACACCATACATTTCATTTTCTTAAAGGGTTAATTAACAAGTGCGAGTGTGAATCAAGTGTGCGTGTGTATGCTCCCTCCTTGCACCGCAAGGTGATCTTAGAGATCAAAAATACCTCACTTGGTTTGCTTTTGTCATACCCTATCTAGGAGGCCTTCTTGGAGACACAACACTCCAAGGGATGACCTCAACTCTAGCATTCTGGCAGAGTATAAACAACAAGGTGTGAATTGAAAGACACCCTCTTTGGAAGTCAAAATCTTGTCACTTAAGTGGCTAAGCCCCAGAGAACTTTATACCTTTGGGAAGTGAAGGTGAAGGGTGGGTTACCCCTTTCTCCTGGCTATGTGACATTATTTTCCCTTTCATTTCACAGAATTGGGCCCCCTGTACCTCGAGTATATTGGGGACATCCTTAGTCAACTTGTGCATCCTCGAGTAAGACCTAATTGGCCATACCCACTTGACTAGTCATAGGCTTGTTGATGTGTCTTCTCTAAGTGCTTGCTTAATCATCACATTCATCAAATTTCAAATTCAAATTTGCTTGTGTCTTACGTGAGTGGTTCATGTGTGTACATGTGTAATCATTTGTTTGAACATTTCCAAATCAAGCTATAAACACCAAACACATAAACATACCATTCTAAACATTCTTGTTATCTTATTCATTCCAAGTCATCAAAACCCTAGTCATCCTAGTCAACACATTCATTCCAAGTCATCTCATCCTAATCAATTTCATCCTAATCAATCCAAGTCATCTAACCTCATCATTACACATCATCATCTTTCTAATCCAATCAACATCATTCTAATCACATCCTAATCATATCCTAATCAACATCATTCTAATCATTATCCTAATCATCCTTCATAATCACATCATCCAATCAATCACATCTTATCATATCCAAGTCATTCCACATCATCATCATAATCATAGTCAAGCACTTGCCAAAAGGATTTTAATCCTTAAACACGTGTGATACCGTGCCAACATTAGAAGACCTAGTACCCAAATTCCAAGACCCACAACCCCTAGACCAACAAATCATTCAACAACTACAATCCTTCATCCAACAACTTCAACTTCATCAAATCCAATCACTTCAAATACAACACCTCATAGACCAAGCCCAACACTTCATAGCCACTTGTCAATCACAAGCCCAACAAACACATCCCACTACAACAAATCCCTTTGATTAGCTCCTTTTTTGGCTCCATTTTTTGTTTCCACCCACTGTTTTAATGTATTTTTCTCCAATTTTTTGAAAAAGTCGGTGCTATTTAACAGGATGGCACTTTTTTTGGCATTTTTTGTGCCGATCAGAACAAGTAGGCGCTAAATTAGGTGCCAAATTGTGGCTAAAATAGAGCTGACTTTAGCACCCAAATTAGCGCCGACTTTAGCATCTAAATTAGTGCCAACTTTAGCGTCATACCTCTAAGCCTCTATGGATTGTGTTGGATCAAAATTTTAGACTTTAAAATTTAGCCATTCCCACCATAATCCCTAATAAGACGTTCTACTTGAACCCAAAAAATATCACCATTCCCTTATTAGCCCTAAATTCTATACCTCAACCATAAAATATTTGATGAAAAAATCAATATAGCTAACATTGAAAAGATGATACTCCATCGGGGAGACTCAAAATATAGTCTCTTCGATGACCCGAAGGCACAAGAAGACAAAAGGAAAATCACATGAAAACTCAAAGTAATGAGCAAATCGAAGAGACAGGGGATATCGACAAGAGTCATTCAGCAGTCTCATCGATACCCCGAAAGTCAAACAGATAAGGCACTTCGGCGTGACACCAAAACGTGTCACGACGATCAAACAAAAATATTGATAACCTTTAAGGGATTTGGGATATTGAAGTGATATGGTTTAGAGTCTCACCGATAGAAGGGGTCTCGTTGATGAAAAGATAATGTAAAGGGTATTTCGAAGAAATTCTACTGTGTCGAAGAGAGGGTTTTTGGGGTCTCTCCAAAAAGGCGACAACAAGAAATTAAAATATCAAAAGGGTGATTTCTTGTTCGAGGAGACTCATATTATCGAAGTAACGCCAGTTAGGGTCATACCAAAATCTTGAACAATAAATAAGATTGCAAAACACATCACCTCAAAATAAAGTGACAAGACATAAAGGTGGTGATCTAATGCTTTGTTTTCAAAAACATTTAAATTCCCTTTGATGATATGAGAAACACAAGAAAGATTCCATTGATTACACAGAGTTAAGATTGTTGAATGAGAATTTGGAGGGCGTTGCAAAGAACAAGTGCACGGTGTGGATGAATAAGCAATTCAGGACCAAAGCAATTTGTCAAGTACTGCAAACTTGCTTGTATAGATTAGTCTGTGTTTATAAATCACAGAGTTGAAATCTAGACATAGTGATAGAATATGGAAGAAACAATTCAGAACCCAAAGACTAAAAGACAAAAAATTGGGGATAGGCATCTAAACTGAGATTTATTAGACCAATGTCTCAAGTCAGGACAAAAATCCAGAAGAAATGCCCAACTAAACCCACATGCTAAGAAATTTGAATATTTATATAGGGACATTAGGGATATATGGACACTAGTTAGAGGGTATGATCTCTTTATCTCCCATTACAAAAAAATACACAGGCATAAACCCTTTTCAAACCCATGGTGGCTAAACTTGGGTAAATTGGTAGTCCTGAATGTGTTTGTAAATGTCTAGTTGATGAAGTTTTTTGTAGAGAAATTCAACCCTAAGACTTGTTATATTGAATTCAACAATGGGACTGGTTTCTTCCCCATTACCAAAGACTATATAGCCACAGTGTTTCAGTTAGACACAAGTTTAGACAAGAAGTTTAGAATCAAAGATTTGTTGGTTGAGTATCACAATATGAGTAGCAATTATAAGAGATGGAAGTTACCCTTGCACAGGCCTCGCGATGACAATAACCAAATTAGGGTATTTTTAGAGGGTGAAGATCCACCCTACTCAACTAAATTGTTTGAAGATTATTTCAAAAACACATATTACTCTGCCTTCCAGATATTGGGAATAGAGGCCTCCATGTTCATGGAAATTATGCCCATGGTCCTAGCTGCGGACATACGGAGTCATGATGCGTGGTATTTTGATTATGCTGAATACCTAGCATATAATATAAAAAATGAGTTGATGTCTATTAAGAATGGAGGAAGTAAATTCAGACATTATCCTTTATTTATGCATATGGTATTATATGAAGGACAATGTATGGGCTTATGGGATAGAAATCTTAGGGTAAGAGACCTAGACATCAATGGAGATATAAAACCTGTGCAAATGTGGACTGCAATTTGGGATAGTAGATGTGACAGATCCCATTATTTATAATTTGAAGAGTTTTTTGTGAAACTAATATTCAAACGGTTTGGATATCCTTGCAACCACAATTTTTCATTGGAAATACAAAAGTTTTTGAGACCAAAAGATAGACATGAAGAGGGAAAGTTCAGCCATAATTGGGGCAGTTGGTATGTTTTTAGAAATTGGACTATGATAAGAGTATTAAGATATGAAGGGCCACCCTTCCTGCTACCAAAGACATGCCCAGATCGAGTTGCATACTTAGAAATTGTTAGGCAATTGGCTTCCTGAGATTTCATGCATCTTAAGAATCAACATAAACAGTCATTTATGCTTGGGACTTTATGCTTTGGAGATTTCATAGTACTTTCTGACAAAGGTTATCAATTAATTGATAGTAAATTAGAACAATTCAGATTACCTTTTGGAAATGCAAGAGGAAATTTTGATCCGGAACACTTCATAAACAGTGTAAAAACAAAGCAGAAGTTAAAGGGATATGATCATGTCCTATTTGTTGATTAAGATTTAATCAAAAATTGTGATGAAACTACAGTAGAAGAAAGAAGAAGTTTGTACCATAAACCATGTTAGCAAAGGCTTGGAGGGTAGCCCAAAACCCCACCTACATTAGATTTTTCAAGGATATTGATGATCCTATCAAAAGACTAGACACTATGATTACACATGCACCAGAACTGATCAAGAATGTTCCCTTTCATGTATTTAACAAAAAAGGAAAACAACTTAAAGATGCACAGGATGATTATGAAGTACCCCTGGGTAACTTGTCACCTCAACCCACACTAGATATAAGTTTCTCTGCAAACACAAACATTGTAGAAGGAGAGGGAGAGTTTGAAGAAGGGGTGCAAAGTTATGACCCAACCATTGAGGGCTATGAACTACCGAAGACAGAGAAGCTGTCACGGTGGAAGCACCAAATGATCTATCAGAAGACATAAGGCACCTGGCCAATAGTAAATTCATATCAGATGATGATTTCATCAAAACACCTGAGTTTAAAGCCTTCTTATATGAATACAAGGGCAAACAAGCTAGGAAGAGAATGAAAGATATCACTCCTGACATACAGGATGAGGTGTTGTCTAAGCTTCAGAAGGAGATCGACAATGAATTGGAGATAATGACTCTAGAAAGGGGAAGGACCTTGTTACAAGAAGGAGGTGTGATTTTGATTCCTGGATGGGACATGGCTTCAGCCATTGTATTTGATTCTTTCAATAGAAATCAAAATAAGAAGTTGAAACTCAGCATAGAGGCAATGGATGATATTAGAAGAGGATCAGGGTATGACCCTGATAAAAGAGCATTACTTATATGGGCATTGTATCCTCCAAATAAGAGACCACATATCATTGATGATCCTAATAAAGCTTTTGGTAGCCTGTTGATACAAAGGATTGAGGATACAGATCGTATGGACACTGCTGATTTAAATGTTAATGTTGCAAGGTTTACTAAAGCACAAATTGAGAAATTAATCAAAGATAATAAGATATATAAGAAAGAAAATGCTATGCTGAGACAAGAGATTGATTTACACAGAGACAAGTTGCCTTCATCCAGCAGCTACTCACCATACCTCGAAGGTGATCAAAGGGTAATAGAGGCCTTGGGAGATGTGAATTATTGGAAGTATAAGGTAGAAAAGAATCAAAAGAAAAGTGAGCAGCTAGAAACTGAATTGAAAACTGTCAAATATAGTATGGCCTTTGAATTGATTCAAAGAAGGTTTGGCCACATGATGAAAAATAGTGACAAGGTTTGGGATTTGCACAATAGAACACATCAATTATACCAAGAGCATAAAAGACTACACCTCAGAATGTTGGAAACAAAGGAAGGGTTGAATGCTAAAGCTAGCACTAAGGAACAAGTGCTCAAACGATATAATGAATTGATGAAAGAACATGAGAGATTTAATGGTATATTGATAGCAGATTTGAAAGATTTTGATCAACGTATTGATTTGGCATTTCCCAACTTCTTCAATTATGAGGGCAACCTAAAAGACAAGGACACTTGGAGGAATGAACTGGGTCAGTTACTGCCACCACTACTTGAAAATGTAAATAATGAGGAAAGGATGATAGAGAATACTTATACATGTCTGGGAAAGATATTTACTCTGGAATCAATGATGAGAAGTTTACTTGAGACTAATCCATGTGATGATCAAGTGTACATCGACCATATCGGTCAAATAAATCTATTTGTATCCAGAGCGCTGTGATGAAGCAAAAGTAGTACAATTTTGTTAAGCAATGCAGGTGTATCAATCTGTATTATGGAGATGAGGATGACCTTGCCAGGCGTTTGAGTCACGGGTCACTCTATGGAGATTAATGGAGCCAAAATCAAATCACTGCATATGCTTTTATTGTCATTTATGATTGTTAATTATGCATTAGTTACCAAAAGAGGTTATTATGAAAAGGTACAATATTTTGGGGCCTGAAGCTTGTTTGTATCCTATAAAATAGGATACCAAGGCTACTATGAAGGAGATCATCCAATCTATTTTAGAGACATATATTTAATATAAAAGTAGTATTTGAAGAATCCATTTCCATCTATCTATGTTTTCAAACTAGTATGAATTGCTAAATTAATAAAAAGAATCAGAGTTAGTTGGTGGATCCAAAATTGATGTTCAATTGTTGTGTTGATGTTAATATTTATGAGTTGCATGATTGTCTCCAAAGTGGTTTGTCAAGTTGTTTAAGTTAATATATCAAGGATATCATTAATTTTTCAGTATACATTTGCTGTTACTATTTGATCTGTGTGATTGGTTTATGAGGAAGTTGATTTAAATCTGGCTGAGTAGTCAGTGTTTATTGGTCTCTACCCAGGGTTAAAATCCTTTGAACAATCTATTCTAGTTAGTTTCCTTCCTGTTAGAATTAAAATCCTTTTTCTAGGTCATAACAATTTGAGGAAATATCATTGGGATTTACAAGAAGAATCTTGTAGGTCTAAACATTCTTGCACATCTACACAAGATACAGATTTACATAAGTACCTAACAATCTGAGTTAAGTCAATATAAAGATTCATTACACCATTGACTCTTGATTTCTTTGCCCAATAGATAAAGCATTGGTCCAATTTACTATTAATCTGCATACCCTATTCATATTTGCAAACCTTAACCTTAGAAATACATTCCAACCCTTACATCTACTTGACACTCATTTTCCACTATGAAGGTTACACAAAAATTTGCAATATCTTTCAAGGTACATTGACCTAGGTCTAGCAGAGCCTAAAGTGAAGGGGGTTTAGCCATATCTACCCCATGTCGTTAGCCAAAAATGTCAAGAGAGCTTGACAACCTCTTAGGGTTAACAACCTGTGTTTTTGTGACCTAATAGATTGTTTGAGATGTTTCAGTTGGAATGTCAAAGGTTTGGAATCCTCTGAGAGGAAATATGCAGTTAAAGATTTTTGTACCACTCTATGACTTTTAAATGACACGGTTCAATGATATTCCACCCATGTAAAGGAGTTGTATACCATCATGCAAGCCATCAAGCAATGTACTCACTACATCTTAGGAAAGGAGCTCCAATCATCCACTTTGATCACAAGCCACTCCAATTCTTGCAAACTCAGAAAAAATTGGAAAATGTGCACCACATGAAATGGATGACATGTCTACAACAATTCCATCTAGTTATTTGCAATCACAAGAAGGGAAAAGACAAAAAGGTATTTGACTACCTAATCTAGTAGCTAGTTCATGCACTCACCACAATGTTGGACTCATGTGGTCACAACTTCTTTGACCGGGAACCTCTCTACCCACCAGACTTGTACTTTGCATAGACCTACACCAAGCTCTTATAAGGCAAATAGGTTGGTAAATTTTACATGTCTAACAAGCTTCTCTACAATCTCAAGTATCTCTATGTTTTAGACACCACACCACACTAGAGACTCATCTAGGAAGCATACTATTCTAAAATAACTCAACACTTCAACATTACTAAAACACTAGCAACACTTGAACAACACTTCTAGTGGCCTCACATATGTGCAAATTGAGAACCACATCAAGTCTCTCATTCTTTGTAGCGTTGCAAAATATTAGAAATAGGATGCTTGGACTATACACCCCTCTCTTAGTTTTGACACCACCTTGGGAATCATTAACATGGATATTAAGAAGACTACCTATGACAAAGCACTGGTGTAACTCCATGACTATGTTATCATTATGTATTTTTCTTATGTTTTCCATACTTATTTCTTCTTATATTTGAATGAATATCAGTTATTGAGCCTCAGTACTGTGATTATGTGAATGAATATGCTGATACAGTAAAGCATTTACTGTGGATGTTTCTAATTACATGTTCAAAATTATGTTCAACATAAAAATGGAAACTATTTAAAAATAATAAAGTTAACAAAGTTACTTATTTAAATAATTGTGAGTTACGTTTATTAATATTTTATTAACTTTTGTGTCTTCACGAACATATGTTGATACAAAATGAATGCAAGAAGCATTCAAGTAATCCTAATTTTTTCTGCCAACAATTCATACCAAAGATTGAACAATTTAAGGATATTGCAGTAGATAATTTGTATCAACACAAATAATATTATTGAAGCATTACAAATTTTAGGCCATAAGAATCATCCTTTTTTAAACATGGATTGCAAATAATTCTAAAAATTTAGAAGTCTTGGTCATTAACATTATTGTCTGCTACAATGTCATCAAGTGTATCGTTATCAATGTTCATATGTTCTTTCAAGTATTTAATATTATCATCATCCTCATCTTGACTTGCATCATCTTCATCATCATTGAAATTTGATTGTAGACCATCTATATTGTTACCAGATGTATTTGGATCATCATTTTCTATACCATCCATATTGTTATCTTCCATAACATCATCTAACTCTGGATTGTTGTCTTCTTGTGCCTAAACATAACCATCTTCAACATCATCATGGATGTCAATTTCTTCGATGTTCTCTAATCCCTCTCTCTCATTTTGTTGGCCATCATTGTTTTGCTCAGTATCCACTAATGCATCGTCAAATAAATGCCTTAATCTTGGATCATAATGTATGACAAATATCCATTTCGGGTCCAAAATATCTTCATAGAAAAATACCTGCACATGAACGACATGCATATATTAGACATATGGTATAACAATTTTATTGATTAATAAACACATGTATATATTCACAATAAACTATGAATTAATAGATTAATGATCACTATTGCTTCTTGTTTGAGTTAAAGAAATACTTGCTCACAATGAATTGGTAGAACATAAGGCTCCTTATTCTCCGGTAGGAAACATGAGGAATCTATAGAAAACAATCCACTATGGATATCATGTCTTCATGTCCTCTCAAATGCTTCATACCATCTACACTTAAAAACACAACATTTAAAAGAGCGGTAATCCAACTCAATAATTTCTTGTATTTTCCCAACATATTGTAGATTCCCTTCAATTATATTCTTATCTTTTGAGCTTGATCGACTGGATTACTTGAAGTCAACCATGATGCCACAATCGAAGCATTGTCTCTTTACATCTACACATTCTACACGATAATGTCGACCATATGACCACATTGCTGGATATTTCCTTTCCTGTGAAAGACCATTTATTTCAAAGAAAAAAATATAATGACGAATATTAAAATTGTTAATAGTGTCAAAATTGTAAGGAAACAAAATTTTGTAAATTTCCAACTGTACCTTTCTTTCACATCCTCTAGACATGTTGATTTCATCTTCTATTATGTTTGAATCTATACCTGCATCTTCTATTTGATTTTGAATTTGTTTAGTAACCCATTCTAGTGTGTAATCTTTGCCCCATTCCCCAAGCAGATCAGTAGGAAGTGGAGTATTCCTTGGGTTTGATCTCTTAAACTGTCTCCTTGCTTCTAACACTTCTCTCTTTTTATCATACAGATTGATCCATTTGTTCATAAAGTCCATGTGGTACAGAATGAACTTGTCTAGTATAGAACTTTTGTCTACACCTATTACATGTCAACATGTTTATTTCAAACTCCAAATGTCATGTTGTTAATTTGAAAAATAAATTACAGAGTAAATTAATGATTGCAAGAAAAACAACCACACTGATCATGAATTTACTTACTAATTTCTACTTGAACACCATTAGATTGTGGTTTTTCTCCATCAATAATATCTGATGCTCGTTCTTCATTCCAAAAGCGTGGCCCATCTTCAAAATCCTTACCAAGGAATTCACATAGGAAGAAAAATGCTTCATTCAATACTTACCCTTCAACCATGCAACCCTCTGGATGTGCCTTTTGTCAGACATATCTTTTTAGAGTTTTCATATACCTCTCAAAGAAAAACATCCACCTCATTGATACAACACCTACCAATTCAATGTCATCGACTAGGTGTATAAGTAAATGAACTTGTAGGTCCATGAAACTTGTAGGGAGGTCCTTCTCAAATACACATACAATTTCTGCAATTTCCTTCTTCTATTTTGGCACTTCACATTTGTGGATCTCCTTGGAGGTCACCCACCTAATATAAGAATAGTAAATTAGTATGAACCTTTAGTCAAAAAATTAAAATGTAATATAATATCTCTATGTCTCTCACACATGAACATTTCATATAACCACATACCTTGTAAATACTGACAATCGACTTATGGCATTCCTTAAGTCAATTGTAAGATAGGAATCCCCCCTAATTGCCAATGGCATGATATGCTATCAAACACATTTATGAAAAGGTCATTAGTAATTTTTCCTCACACAACAAAATATCAAAATATATTTAGTACTTAATCAATGTTACCAGTAAATGTTAAATGATGATATATAATACCTTCATAAAATTATGAAAATCATGTGTTTTAAATCCTGTGATATGTCCATCAACTGTAAAAGCTTTAGCCAATGACAACCCATAGCCAGTAGGTGTCCTTATTGAACAGATGACATTTTTTAGTTGGTCTAGCTCTTTTTTTTTTCAAAATCCATGGAGCTTCTACATATGTTTCATTTTCCCTGCTTGGACACAAATGTTTTCTATCAATTTTGGTATGTGAAAGAGCAATATCTCTTCTCAAAGACAAGGTGTCCTTCTCTTTGCTTGATATATGTCGAAATATAGAATATGGGACATTTTTCAAGATGTGCATATGATCTAATAGGTGGGATATTAATAGATCCTCCCAGTAAGGGAGCTCATAAAATATGGATTTCCTTTTCATTCCTTTTGGCATATTAACTACAACTTGTTCTAGTTCTTCAATTGAATCACCCCAATCAAAAAAATCCTCCCAAGCTTTCAATTCAACATCTTCATACTTCTTAATCCAATCACCTAGACCTATAATCATGGGAGGGCCTCTATTTTCAACTTTTCCATCAAATTGATTCTTCAGGCAATTTCTAAACTTATGTTCTAGTGGTAGAAAAACCCTATTGTTTGCGTAAATAAATTTATGTAGATCTTTAGAATATCGCCCTTGAAATTGTTCTGCACATCTTGGACATGCAAATATCCCCTTTGTTTGAAGCCCTGCAATTCAATAAGTAATGTTAATAATATCAAAAAAATAGTATAAAAGTAAGTATGAAAGTTGGGATGGAAATAAATTATGAGTGTAAATACGTAAATATTTTATCTTACTAGAACAAACACCAAGTCTTGGGAAATCATGAATAGTCCAACATAGCACACCATACAACATGAAGGACCTATTTGATGGGGGACATGATATGTCATACATTCTTATGCCTTTCCATAGCAGTTGTATCTCATCAATAAAAGGCGCAAGATAAACATCCATGTTTTTAACTTGATGTTTTCCTGGAATAATGAGAGTCAGCATAAGGTGCTCCTTTCTAATAGTCATCCATGGGGGAATATTGTATACTATCAATCCGACTGGCTAAACACTATAATTTGAGCTTAGGAAAGAGAATGGGCACACTCCATCAATTGCACTTAGACTAAACCTGATACTACGGGGTTCATCTTTGAATTTTCTTGGCCATTTTTCCTCTATGTGTTTCATTGCTTTGGAGTCGGCTAGAATTAGCATGAATCCATCTTTACTCCTGTTCTTTGTATGCCAGTCCATCAATTGTGCAAGTGACTTTTAACGAAACATTCATTGAAGTCTAGGTATAATTGGCATGTGACGTAAAACCTTCTTTGGAACTATAGGACCTTGTACATCTATACAATACCTCTTCTCTTTGCATACAGGGCATTCTACCTTGTTTTCATATTCATCTTTTTATAAAATGCAATCATTTTTACATGAATGAATCTGCTTATATTTAATCCCCAACTCAACGAACAATAGACGCGCCTTTCTGCAAGTTAATGGCAACACATTCTCTTCAAGGAATATTTTAGTTTTTAGTGCCCTGTAAGATTGCTAGAGATTAAATCAATTGAATTTTTGACTTATGATAAACATGTTTCATATGTCAATCTATACTAGGATTGTTTATATACAATATATGATTTTAAATTCCCCTTAAAGAAATATAAATGAAGTTGATGAATGTTTACGAATTATGTACACCAATTGACAATGCAAAGTAAGAAATGGACTTCATCTCACTTTAGTAGGGTAGTAAATCCTTTGTCTGACCAACCAAATAGTGACTTGATTTCTAACAATATTAATGTGCATGCCAGTTTTGAAGCTCTACTTGCACCTGATTTGAACACGGGTGTCTTCGCTGCTTGCTTGATGGAGTCTTTTAGGTTGTTATCATCAACATTATGTTGGTGGTAATTACCCCTGCTATCATCGTTATTGTCAACCATATGATCATTATTGTCATCATTGTTTCCATCCCCAAAGAAATCTATAAGCATTTCATTCAATCCTTTTTCATGCACTGCATTTTCACTAGCACGATCATCATCATTAAGGCTAGCTGGCATGTCATCAGTGTATGCAGATCTCATCAGTGTTCAAATATCTTAGCTGCTAATATTCTCTTCAATGTTGCCCTTTTTTGCTTGGTATGGGTTAAAGGATGGTTTGGATCATCCCGTCCAAACCTTAATAACCTGGTTGGATCTTGGGTATTAGTATGTGTTTCATCAACATCTTCTACCTATCAACAAACACAAGCATTATTTAATGTTTGGCAACAATTGCACTAAATTCAAAATGTATCAATTTCAAAGAAATATAATCAAATATGGCTTAAAAAATAAAAATAAAAATTGTATGAACATATATACATCAATTGAATAATGGAACATTGTTTTATAAACTACCTTTTTTATACAATAATTTAAAGAAAACACAATTTTGACAATATAGTTTATAAAACATCAGTCCACACTCATTTATTATTCTTTAGTTTTCTACCCTTAAGAACATCCTTAGGGAGACCTTGTTCTTCTCTTTTCTTTCACGTAGGAGTGCATTTTAAGAAGGGGTAATCAATCAATAACTCATCCCCAATGGTAAGGTCCATAATAGCTTCAACCATTATCAATCTATCAACCTCTTTTTCCATATCTCCATCTTTATCATTTATAACCTCAACATTGACAATTCGGTCTTATAGTAGGCTCCCTTCCCTTACTACTATTTATAAATCCTGCAATATTTATGTGTATGCACATCCATCTATATACATAAGATGACCTCTATTCATTTCTTTTCCACTTTCCAATTGGAGACGATGTGTATACATATTTGAATTTAGACCATATGCTGACATGCTAGGCTTATATTCTGCTAGCCTTCTCCATTCATCACTATAATATGATGGACCATAATATGGCATTAATCTCCTAGTGGTTTGTTCTGAATTGTTTCTATGTTTATATCCCACATGTACATTTTGGACGACAAAGAGGCCTAGATTCACTCCATGAATATTGGAGGGTCGTATCATGTAGTTGTATCCCCAAAATTAAAACACCTTGTACACTCTAGGTAGTTGTTGATCACTAGGCCAAGCACAATATAGTTGACGATCAAATGCCTCTTTGTAAATTGATCTCAAACTTAGGGGCAAGTCATCATCTCCATCACATTCATTCTCATAGGGTATGTAGTCCACCTTTCCCTTGTCTTTAAGCAAATTATGCATCTTTAAACCGGTTCTTGTTTTGTTACTTGTTTTCATCAATTCCTCATCTTCAGATCTGGTATATTGGCACATATTTTTGTTAGATGTATCATCTGATGAATGATCATTACCCTCTAGGCTGGAAGTCAGTGATCCAGAAAACTTTAAACCAAGAACTTTATCCTACAAGTATCCCTTAAGAAAAAAATTAGTTATTTAAATAATATAAAACAATGTTTAAATGAAGTATACATGTTATTTATATCAAATTCAAAAATTCCTTACCACAATTCCTATTGGATTTGAATTGATTGTAGGAGGCATACTACCGACTAGAAGCTCATCATATATGTAATGTCTTTGTACAATCGCTCGTTTACAGAACATCCACAAACAACAATTTTATCAAAGTATTCCTCCCATGTACTATAGTCCTGACCAACCTCTTGTTCAGTGCAATCATTTGTTGTGTCTATAGGATCCATTGTAATATCGTCTTCCACCCACTGTTGTCTATGTGATTTAATAGTTTTAGGTCCACATCCACGTACATATATTTTTCTTTTGCTAGTTGAGTGCTCAGGCTCTGCATTTGCTTCAATCTCCATCTAAAATAATCAACAACATGCATTAATTTATGTTAAGATTGCATACTACATTATAAATTTCAATAATACTGTGAAAAAAGATGGAAGTATCACAAAATGCCATTAGATCATTTTTTCCTAAGTTAAGTCAAAATTTGAGTACTTGATGTCCCACTTCATCCATTGTGCCCTCATTTTATATGACACGATCTGTTGCCATGGCCTCGTCTAGCCCCTATAATACACAACATAGTAAATAATGTTTAGTACACCAATTATATCATTTCAATGAATATGCTATCCAACACAAAACCTCACTTTAGTCATATATGTGACATATTCATATCATGTTTTGGCCATCCTAATTTTCAAACTTTTCCCTTGATCATAGAATTACATTTAATCATCATTCCTGTGCATTTTCAACCAATAGTTTGACCTCAGAGGCCTTATGGACAAAAAAATGACTTTATCTCCTCTATGTTGTAGCATTTGTGAATTCATAAACACCTTCCTCCTTTGGTTGAGGTTGCTTTCTCTTGTTACCTCTATTGTATCTGCCGATTCCATTGTCATATCTATTTCCACCCACTTTCCTCTATGTGATTTAGTAGTTCTACGCCATCCATGTCCTCTCTCCATGGTCTCCTCTAGATCCTGTAATACACAACAATGACAATAGTCACATAACAACTATCTACCAAGAGGTTAAAAGGAACCAATCAAGATACCCACACATAAACAAAAAATGTGTCCTGACAGATTATATAAATTTCCTATATGTTTGCATTTATCCTCTAACCTTTCTACATTAGCCCTCAACTGTGCAGACCTCCTAGTTGTTATATGCAAATGATTTGTACCCTTGCATTCCCATTGGCAAATAAAGTGAACTGATTTGAATCCTTGTATAACCAATTTGTAGGTACAGTGAATTGATTTGATTTTTTGCATTCACAATTAAAAAATCACAGTGAGATGGTTTGAATCCTTGAGTACTCAATTACCAAACATGGTGAAATGATGCAGGTTTTCACATACCCACTTAGCTATTATAGTGAAATGTATATGAATATTTGAAGATCCATTCACCATACATGGTGACTGTTTAGACATAGGACTTTGAAGTCCATGCATTGAACACAGGAAAATACTACATCAGTTTTCAATGCCTGATGACATGTTTAAAGACATCTTTTCCTTTAACAACATTTGAAAAGGGAAGAAGCAGGTGACCTAATTTGTGAAAGAATGGTGATCACTTTCACTGGTAAGCTCATTATTCTTGCATTGGCAGAATTTGATAAATTTCTTCTCATTTGTAAAATTGTAAGCAAAAAGTTTTCATTATAGTATGAGAAAATTACAAGCATCATCATCATCAAATCATTTGTATCTTTTTTCAATCACTTTGGAGATAGTACAACAGCATATAAACATGAAAATTAACACAACAATTGAACACTAAAAAAAGGTTACCATTTAAGTACAGTCTTCTCCATAATACTGCTTCATAATATATATATTAATTGCAAAGTTTTTGGCACATGAAAGTGGATGAGTGGGATGGGTGCAATCTATCTTCTTAATAAGTCCCCTAAAATGCTTTAGAAAGAACTACTACCCTCCTTTTTTTCTCTCAGGTCTTGGTCTCTCTTATATGCGAGAGGCAACAAGCTACAGACCCATTACAAGAAGACACAACTTTTGAAAACTAATTATAACTCAAAAGAAAAACATTTCATTAAATGGATGCACTGATCCATTAATCTCTGAATAGAGGCCCGTGACCATCTAAGGCCTGTGCAAAGCTTCTATTTTCTGATATGATGCCCATCATACTATTTGCTGATCTCCTCCATCTGATGACTGTCCTGTTGTATTTGGCATGTTCATGGTTCGATTGATAAACAAATTTATTGTAGATAGATGATGGATGTAGTCCTATTCTGCATAGGTATTCACATTGATAATCACTTCCTTCATATCATACTCCATTCACATAATTTTTTCCAACTACATATGAGTATTTTTCAAGACTATCTCTTCATCGTTGATCTCTTGTAATGCATTAGTCAGAACCATGACCAATTCTTCCTTCCAATCATCACATTTTTGGAGATTCCCAGAATTATCATGAAGTGGTGGAGCAAGATTAAAATAATCAAGCTCTTCTTTGAGCTTGTCATGATATTCATCATGTGACTCTATCAAATCATTATATACCTATAATGTTTGTCCCACCAAGATCCCTTTGCCCAAAAGGTCTTCTTTCTTTTCAGTCATCCTCCCCTGTAATATTTTATTTTCTACTATTGCTGAATGTGTCAGCTTAAACAATTTCCAATAGGTATCAGTACAGCTCATCATTTTATTGAATCTTTCCCTGATTAATTCAGATGCCATATCGTATTTGATAGTTTTTACTTCCTTCTATAGCTCTTTACATTTCCCTTGGGATTTTAGATGGCAATTTTTCCAATAAGATGCATCAGTAAGTGCATCCAACACTTTCTTATCTTTCTCAAGGTCTGGAGGATAGAATTGTGATATATAAGAGGAAGGTGATCTTTCCTTTTGATATAACAACTCCTTCTTTAGTCTATCATTTTATTTAAGCAATTTTTCAACTTGTGCCTTATTGAACTTTGCCACATTAATGTTGAGCTCTGTTGTTTCCATGGGGTTAGTATCCCCTACCCTTTTGACTAAGAGATGACTAGACATTTGATTTGAATTATTAGCAATTACTGGTCTCTTATCCTATGGGTAAAGTGACCAAATGAGTAGAGTGGCTTCATCTGCATTATACCCTGATCCTGATCTTGAGTATATCTTATCAATGGCTTCTTCAATCAAATTCATTGTTTTGTCTTCTCTCTTCCTTAAGCTATCAAACACAATTGTTGAACTCATATACCACCCTAACAAGAGCAATACTTTGGCTTCTTGAAGCAACTCCCTTCCTCTTTTAGGAGTGATGGACTCCATCTCTTTATCAAATTCCCTTTTTAATTCATCCAAAGTAGTAACCTCTTGTTCAGAAGTTCCTTTGTACTCATAGACAAATGACTTAAATTCGGGAGTTTTAATAAAATCATCAGAAATAAATTTGTGTGCAACCAAGATTCTAATGTCTCAAACTTTACATCATTCAATTCAGGAGGATGCTCATATTGTGCTATTTTAGGAGCATTTATTGGTTTCATTTGTTCACTTTCTTCATCACTTTCCCCTTCTTCACTTATGTCAGTATCTACAGAAAAACATACTTCAGGGGTAGGCTATGAGGCTTCGTAGCCTAGAGGCTCTATGTCTTCAGCTTGTGTTCCTGAATAGATTGTATAAGTTGTATCAAAAACAATTGGGGGCACATCTTTTATGATTTCATCTACATGAGCAATCAATTGTTTAATCCTTGCCAGTGGATCCTGTATTTCACAAAACATTTTTGAATAAGATTGGACATGTTTTCTTTTCCATTCATCAACAAGTATCACTTTGTTGAATGTAGCCATTCTGTTGATAGTAGAGGCCTCATCACAATTTCTAATCACATCTTCCTCTGAGAATAAATTTTCATATCTTGAGAGCCCTTGTGAAATCTTTGATTTATGAATAAAACCCTCTGAATCAAAATTTTGTCTTTCATTACCTATAGGAAGATTGAACTGTGCCAATTTAGTATTAATTTCTTCATACCCTTCATTCATGACCACTGTGAAATCTCCAAAACATAGAGTGATAGGCATGATTGACTATTTTTTATACTTCTTGAGGTGTATGGCATCAGATTTTTCTAATTGCCTCACAATCTCTAGATAGGCAATTCGATCAGGAACTATTCGTGGCAGCAAATGTGGGATGCCCTCAAATCCATAAACTTGAATCACTGTGCAATCATGGAAAGCATACCAATCTCCCCAATTATGGTCCACTTTACTTTTAGGGTCATTTTCTTTGGGTCTTAGAAATATCTGCATCCTTGGGGATAGGTTATAATCCTGGGGATATCCTAGTAACTCCATTAAAGGTTTTACAAAAAACTCTTCAAAGTAGAGGTAGTGAGATCTACCAAATCAGCTATCCCATAGCGAAGTCCACATCTGTATAGGTTTAGGATCTCCATTATCAAAAGAATCCCTTATCCTCAGTTCACTGCTCCAAAATCATCTATCATGTCTCTCATACAAAAGCAAATGCATTAATAAGGAATAGTGTTGAAGTTTATGCTATCATTGTTATTATTTATTTTTTCCAGCCCTTGATTTAAGGCATTAGCCACAAAGCTAGCATAGTCAAAAGGCTTGGCCCACTTAGTCTGTACATCTATGGCTAAAACCATTGGTGCAATTGACATTAGAGGTGGGACCTCTACTCCCAAGACTTTACCAGTTGCATAATAGGTCTATCGAAAATACTCTTCAAACAGATCTTCATGGAATGGAGGATTCTCATTACTAGAGAATTTCCTTAATTGTCCTTCTTCATCCTTAGGCCTATGCAAGGCCAACTTCCACCTTTTATATCTAGTATCCATATGATGATACTCTAGCAATAGATCTCTAATTGTGAATGGTAAATCAAAACCACACTCTAATTGAAATACATTGGATCATATTTACTAGCAAGGGCTTTCACCACTGTGTGTTCGAATAGTTCTCATTTTTGGATCATATTTACTAGCAAGGGCTTTCATTAATTCCACATTGAGAAACACCTCTAGTACAACTAATCTCCCTAGGTTCAGCCTCCATGGGTTACAGACTAGTAAAAACCTATATTGTTTTCTGTAGTGGTATAAGAAAAGTTCATACCTTCGTAGTGCAGTCCATACATCTCCCAAGTCCTTGTGATTGTCCAACAATCGATCATGTGAGGGGTTCATTTGTACACTTCTTTTTGGTCTTGGTCCTGACCTAGGACAGTGATCTATCAATTCTTGGTTTAATGGTCTCTTTTCAGTTTTCAATTTCTTATTTTTAGGTTTTTCTGCACTATCTCCCATTGCTTGAATTCAAACCTTTAAGAGACAGAATTTCTCACCTGGGATCGGTGTACTTACTTGAGTTTCTCTTTCCCACTAGTTTTTCTTCACTTTACTATGTGAGAGCTTCAGTCCCCTTCTCCTTCAGCCCCTTTTGCAATTTGTTCAAGTTTTATTCCTGTGATCAAACTATGGCGCAACTCACTTTTATTCCTGTCATAGGAGGAAGTCATTTATTTTGAATATCTAAATGATGCCTTGGGATGTCACAATAATTATTATCACTGCATCATTGAGACTATTATCTATGTTTCACCGATGTCAGCTTCCTTCATCAATGAACTCTTTGTGTTGGTGTATCAGTGGGATGCCAGGTAATGTTACCCCAATGTACCTTAGCTTGGGCGATATTGCACCTTTGGTTAACTTAAGGTCATATCAGGTTATTGGGGGAACAGAAACATTTGTTTCGCCGATGTTAATGAGTCACAACGATGTGCTAGCTTTTGTTGATTTTATCAGTCTATCGGTGAGGGACTCTCAAGAGTTAGGCCGATAGGATATTGTTAGCCCGATATGGCTACGAGTTATGTTTATAGGACTATTGGTGGGAGTATGATGGGAACTCCAACGATGAGGGCTAACAATATTGCACCTTTGGTTAACTTGTGGTCATATTAGGTTATCGGGGGAATAGAAACATTTGTTTCACTGATGTTTATGAGTCACAACGATGTGCTAGCTTTTGTTGATTTTATCGGTCTATCGGTGAGGGACTCTCAAGACTTAGGCCAATAGGATATTGTTAGCCTGATATGGCTACGAGTTATGTTTATAGGACTATTGGTGGGAGTATGATGGGAACTCCAATGATGAGGGCATGTTTGGTTGATTATGTCTAATTTTGGACAACCCATAGTTATATCGGATCATCAGGGGAATATGAATATCTATCCTACCAATGACTATGTGTTGCAATGATGAGCTCACTTTATTTGGCTATATCGATCTATCGGGGTAAGGACTTCAAAGGTTAGCCCGATAGGGTATTTTTAGACAGATAACATTGTAAATTGTTTTTCATAGGGCTGTCGGTGGAGCTATAAATAGGGTTCCAACGATGAAGTGTTGCTAGGACGATACACTTAGGAAAAGATATTATGAGGATTTGTTCATAAATGTAATTGCTCTGATAGGATTTTGTCACACATGTTTTAGCAATAGGAGTTAATATGGATCTTGTCACACAAATTTTCATAAATTGTTTTAATCACAAAATTATAATGTGGCCAATTTCCATGGTATATAGAGGATAAGTGTGAAGAGGTTGGTGAGAGATGTAAATTTTTTTCTAGTTGTAAAAAGTTCAATTCTTTTTCAATCAAAATTGTTCATTTAATGTTTGTTCACGTAGCCATTAATGTCCATCATTGGAAATGAATGCAACAGATTTTTTAAATTTTAAAATGTTAGATTGCATCGGTGGGACTATCCTAGTTTTAGACCGATCTGTGTGCTTCATTTGGTGTCATCTTTGTTTATATATTCATAACTGATCGCCAAGACTCACTGAATGTCTTTTTGATATGCAGTGTCCCTTTAGTTCTCTTATTCATTTAGGAAGACATTTAGTAATCTCACTGTTGACCCATTTTCCCCTGTCCAGAGCTAAATAGTTCACCTGGTACTTTTCCTTGAAAATCCTATGAAAAATGTTCCTATAAAGCTTAAAGTGCCAAATTTCCTAAAAAGCCTTGCCTAAAAAAAACCTTACCATTGGAAAGAGCTTGAAAAAATAGGTAGGTTTGCTTTTTACATCACCCTAAAATTCGGCCAAATAAATAAATTATTTATGATCAAAGTTTTGGTTAACATACAGTTCAAATGTTCATTGCCGGGCTTGCAAATCTCTATCAGCCTTAGAAAATGATGAAAAAAGCACGTTTTATGCATTTTGGAATGCATATCGGGCTCAAGGAAATGCATATACATTGAGGGAATCTATCGTAGATTCTAGGAATATTCCCTCAATGTATAGTGGGTTCCGCATGCATATTGTGTTGTATGTCTTCACATGCAATGGTTACATACAAGGTAGATTCCCAGAATATTTTTTAAATGTATATTTTCTTTGTATATCGAATTTGTATATTCACACATACAACCCAACATACAATCAAAATATACAAGGCCGATTATATGCATGCGAACAGTGGAATGTATACAAAAGAGAATGTATATTTCACTTGTATACAAAAGAGAATGTATATTTCACTTGTATGTTTGCACATACAAGCGAAACATACAAGGAAAATTATACAAAGCAGGAGATACATTACAGTAATATTCCCTTAATGTATATCGGGTTTCAAATGCATATTATGTTGTATGTTTGCACATGCAACGAAAAGATACAAGGTTTGACATATGAGTGCATCCGCTACAGTGGAATGTACATTCGGCCTTGTATGTTTCTTTGTATATTTCGCTTGTATGTTTTGCACATACAAGAAAAACATACAAGGCTGAACGTACAAGAGGTGGGGCCTGCGCACATACAAGGTTGATTGTATGTTAGAAGATACAAGTGAGCATGAACAGTAGAATGTATATTTCACTTGTATGTTTGCACATACAAAGCCGATAAACAAAGGTTTACATACAAGCCGGACCCGATTGCATTTTTAACTTGTTTTATAAAGTCTTGGGGTTTGCCTTGTATATGGGCGATTGTATATTGCGATATACAAGTCAGAGATACAAGGGTTATATACAAGGTGGACTTGAATCGAAGATCAAATTTAGCATTTCAGGTCTCGGGTCCGCCTTGTATATGTATAAGTGTTTTGTATATTTGAACATGCAGGGAAATATACAAAGAAAGTTATACAAGCCAGATCCGACCCAGCAGTCAAAGCAGTTGATAAATTTTTGGGGTCCGTGGCTTGTATATTTGGCGCTTGTATATTGCAATATACAAGCAAATAAACAAAGGAAGTATACAAGTTGGATTTCAACGTCTTTTCAGACTATTTCATAAAATTTGAAGTCCGTGGCTTGCATGTACAATTGTGCTTGTATATTGCAATATGCAAAGGGCAGATACATTTTTTAGCGATACTCCTTGAACCAGCTCAGCAACGAATCAAGCGGTGCCACGTGGCGGCAGACATACATGCAAGTTAACATACAAATGGTGGGGTCCACCAAGGCATAAGCACTTTGTGTGTATTTTCTGCTTGTATGTTTGCTTGTACATTTTTATATGCAAGACTAGATACAAGCTAACATGCAAGAGGTGGGGCCCGCACATACAAGGGAAATTGTATGCATATACAATTTTGAAAATACAAGGCATGTACAAGCCCGATATACAAAGCGCCATGCATGTACAAAGGACTTGCAGAGAAGGTTTTGGATGCCAATTCAGGCGGCAAATGCAAGCGATATATATACATATGCAAAGTGATATATACAGACGGTTGACCAAAACTTTGCCCGCCTGTATCTCCTCCGTCCTGGGAAATTTTGATATGCTGTAAGAGACAAAGATGTATATTTTGGTCCCCTCTTTCATTTGGCAGGGTTTTCAGGAGTTTTTGTCACATTTCCATTTTTAGATCTGGCCTTGCATATTTTGGGCCATGGACATTTCAACGACTTTTTGGGGCAGGATGCATATATTTTTTACATTTATTTCTGCAGGTAATGGAAGCTGCTCGCATTGATGGTAAAAGATATTTCTCCACCATCTTGTTCCAGATATTTTAAGGTATGCATTGCTGAGGATCGATGATGCAGCAGCTTGCATTGAAGACTTAAAATATCTTTTATCTGCCCAGTGCCAGATATTTGGTGCCATAACTCCTACGGTTGGACAGTCACTAAATGTAGATATTTTCTGAGACAGCTCTTAGAGCACATTTTTGTAACCAAACTAGGTTAGTTTAGAATGCTATATATATGCATTCATATGATGTAAATAAGGTTGGAAATTTTTTAGCATTCAGGCTTTCTGTTTCCAAACAGAGCCTTCTATACTGTAACTATGCCTTCCCACTGATTATACTCAAGTTATTTTGCCTCTTTGGACTGATTTCTAGTCCTGTGTGAATCTGCATATGGTTGTTTGTGAATGTATCTGTTCCTCTCAATCATCTGGTTTCTCACCTTTGCTAGGATCAATTAAATCTGTGTATGTTTGCTTGTTATATTTGGTTATGCTGTGCATTTCCTCAGTATTGTGAGGGTTCTTTTATTAAACTTGGTGAATCACCCTTTGTTTTCAAGCTTTAGTTTCATCCTTCACTTTAAAGCATTCCTTCTCTCTTTTCATCTTAAGATTTAGTAGTTCTAGGTGATAACCAGTTAAGGAAGCCGGCCTTCTCTAGAGGTTTGATCTCATTTAGCAAAGTCCCACACTTAGAGATCATTCCCATGTTACTCCAGATTGCTAAGGTTTCACAACTGTACGCAAGGGTGCAAATCTGGGTGATAACAACTTTTGGCACGCCTGGTGGGACCAGAGTCATAGCATAATCAAGATAACAATCACTATTGCTAGTTTTGATGTGTAGCCAGTGATTACAAACCTTTAGAGGTTAAAGTTTACATATCTGGTGACTCACACTAAGGAAGAACAAGCAGGCTAGTCCTGTTGATACATGTTTTATGAGAAAGATTCAAACCAGGAGTTTGAGCTCATTTGAATATTTACAGTTCTCTTCACCTAGAAGGTAGAGCAGAGCTGTAGTAAGGACTCTAGTTTCTAAAAGGATACAGTCAACTCCACCAAATTTTAGACCAGTTGCTTCTGTAGTTCCTATAGCAATTCAAGAAAATCTACCCTCAACTATTCAGATGGCAAGGAATCAACCATTTGTGGCTTTTGATAGGGGCAGCCCTTTAAATTTAACAATACATGATGTGATACCCATGGAAACTTTAAAGAGTTTGCCTTATTTCACAGGGGAAAATCAAACTACCCCTATTGAGCACATTAGAGACGTGGCTTCTCTATGTGGAGTGCATCATATCACCCAAGAAAACGTAGCCATCAGGCTACTGGCTGCTTCTTTCAAGGGAAAAGCATTACAATGGTTTAGGAGCCTACCAATGCAGACCATTACAACCTGGGATGATCTAGGTGATAAGTTAAATAACCAATTTCAGGATAAATCAGACAACTTGTCACTGGTTGAACAGATGACCACCATAAAGAGAGCTCCTCAAGAGCAAATGATGGACTTTAACTTTAGATTCCAGAAGACATGGGACAGAATTCCTGCCATGGTAAAGCCTCCAGTTGAATATGCATTCTTGTATTTTTTGAAAGCCCTGAACAGTGATATTTCAGTAATAATTCAATCATTAGGAAGTACTAGTTTGCCTGCTGCATATGAAATGGCTATTAGGGCAGAGAATAATTTGATTCAGGCCAGAAAAATAGCACCTAGGCCACCCATGCCCATCTTCCCCAAAATTCAAGCTTCCATGCCTTTACCAATTCCATATTTCACCCCTTTACCTGTTACTGCAGCACTACCAAGTACTACCAACTCTGAAGCTGCTACTTCTAGCTCATCGCAAGAATTAAAGGCTATTAAAAATAGCCAACATAAAATAGAAAATATTTTGCAAACTTTTGGCAATGAGCTAGTGAGCATTAAAAAACAGCAATCCTAGAGCAGGCAATCTTACCAGTCACAACCTCAAGGGCAAAATCAGTAGCCATATCAAGGCCAAAATTAGCCATATCAAGCTAATAGGCCTCCATATCAAAGTAACTACCAAGGTGCCAGACAGAATGTAAATCAAAGGCCTTTTCAGCCTTATAATCCAGTACCTATTAACACAGTAAGGGACCTTGTCCCTACTCAGAACAATCTTGCAGCTGAGTACGAATGGTGCTATCCATGTAATCAGCCACACAGTCAAGCAGCCTGTTCAAATAGAGTCATAAATCAAGCTTTAATGGTGCAAAATGTTGTAGTCCCACAATTAAATACACCTAATGATGGAATCGTGCAACATCAAGAACAACCTCAGGGAGATTCTACTTTCATGAATTGGCAAGAAGGTGAGTTCTGTGGCATAAACAGTGATAACACCTCAGTTGCAGCAAATACAAGAGCTAAGAAGAGGGGTTACGAGATTGAACAAGTAGCAAATAAAGGAAAAGCACCTGCTGATGCTTCTATACCTCAATTTCCCCATATTCTACAAAGAAATACTTTAGCAATAGCAAGGGAAATGCCTCATTTGCAAGCAGAGGTTGCTGCTACAAAATCACAACAAAAGGTAAGTGTCACTCCACCTTTCAATATTATTGAAAATATGAAAAAGATGAATGTGACAATGTCTATGTGGGATTCTTTAGCCATCCCGGGCCAAAAAGACATATTGCAATCTGCCTTGTCTGATTTGAAAGTATCCAAAGATATGACTATTGACCCAAATAGGGCTGTCCTCACCAATTCATCCCAGGATAACAGCAAACAGCCAAACCAAAGTGCTAAACCACTCCCATTCTATGTATGATTAATAATTGGAGACAAATTAGTACATAATTGCATGGTGGACAGTGGACCAAGCATTTCCGTGATGCCTAAACAAATTGTAGACCAATTAGGGCTCAAATACCAGCCTATTGAGAAGGGTGTACTCCAATTAGATGGCACATCTGTTAATACTGTGGGTGTAATAAAAGACCTAGGCCTCACTTTGCACACTTTCCCAAATGTTTCCATTTCACAGGAGGTGTTCATCATAGATTTGTCTCCTTATTTTGCCATGTGCTTATCAAGAGAATTTACAGCCAAGATAGGAGGACATTTATCCTCAGACTGGTCCCACATGTTTTTTAGGACCAGATATGGCACCAAAGTAACTTTAAAATCTGAGTTACTTTCAAATCATCACATAGAGCCTTACACACCAAGTGTTGTTAATGCAAATTGCATTATTTCTGATGATCCTAAGCTTGTTGCTACTCAAGAACTACAAGTTGAAAGCATACCAGAGGTACTCTTAAGGGAGTGGTCCTCAGAAAATGTTATAGATGATCCTGAGGCACATATTCAAGAAAATGGTATGGGGGTTTACATACTACATGAACTTGAAGCAGCAATACCAAATCTTGTAAAAGATGTAGAACAACAAACAGAGAAACAAGGAGAGGTATGGAAAATTTATTTTGATGGCTCTAGGAGCATAAATGGGTCCAGTGGTGGTGCAATGCTTGTATCTCCCCAGGGTGAAAAATATTATTCTTCTTTTCATTTTTCCTTTGCATGTACAAACAACACTGCTGAATATGACAGATTAATTCAAGGTTTGCAGTGGGCAAGAAAGAGAAAGATTGGCTGTTTACAAGTGTTTGGGGACAATGAATTAATTGTAAATAAGGTAAGAGGACTACATCTTACAAAAGATGATGCTTTGAAATGCTACAAACATAGGGTGTGGGACATGATTGAAGAATTTGATGCTTTCAATCTAATTTCCATTCCAAGAAATAAGAACTCCCATGCTGACAGGTTAGCTACAATTGGGGCTTAGTTTGACATCCCTAGTGACATTCAAAAGGGGAAGGTACAACCTCATGTAAAAATAGTGGACATACCCTCTATCCCTGATAATAATATTCATTGGCAAGTTTTTGAAAGTGATGAGCAGATCTGCATTTCTTGTTGGAGGAAGATGAATTTTCTGTGATAAATCAAGATAAGCTTAAACAACAATATGGCAATGATCAATTTGTTCAGTTGAGGACAAACAAGCTGCCCAAGGGATTGGTAACCTTGGAATCTATTTTTAGTACAGATTATCAACTGAAGAAAAGCAAGATTAGCATGCAGGTTAAAGAAGAGCATTATGAAGAGCTGGAGATTTTTAAAGCTAATCTTCTTAAAATCGGTAAAATCTGTTCAGTTGAGGACAGAAGAGCTTTTATTGCTCTCTGCCAAGAATTTGAAGGGGTGTTTTCTTGGGATTATTCAGACCTAAAAAGGTTTGACCCTCAGATTGCCCAGCACACCATAGAGTTAGAATTAGGTACTAAACCTGTGAGGCAGAAGCAAAGACTTTTCAATCCAAAGCTTGAGCCTCTAATGATTAAAGAACTGACTAAGCTAATTGAAAGGAAAATCATTTTTCCAATCAAGCATACTTCTTGGGTCTCCAACCTTGTCCCTATAAGAAAAAAGAATGGAGAGATTAGGCTATGTGTCGACTTCAGAGACCTCAATAGAGCCTCCTTAAAAGACCACTACCCATTGCCTTCAATGGAGCAAATTTTGCAGGTAGTGGCTGGCACAGAAAGGTTTTCTTTGCTTGATGGGTTTTTTGGTTACAATCAGGTGTTAGTCAAGGAGGAGGATCAGTTCAAGACCGCTTTCACCACCAAATGGGGTACCATGGCCTACAAAAGAATGCCTTTTGGCCTCTTGAATGCTGGCTCTACTTTCCAGAGAGCCATTGATATGGCCTTTAAGGGTTTGATGTAAAAATTGGTACTGGTATACCTAGATGACATCACGATTTTTTCCAAGAATGTAGTTGAACATTTATCTCATCTGAGGCTGGTATTTGAAAGATGCAAGGAATTCAGGATCTCTCTCAATCCCAGGAAGTGCATATTCGCTATGCATGAAGGCAAGCTTTTAGGGCATGTTGTATCAAAGGAAGGCATTACCATTGATTCTGAAAGGGTAAGGGCTATTCTCAAGCTACCTTTACCTAGCCACAAAAGGGGACTGCAAAGTTTTATTGGTAGAATTAATTTTCTACGAAGATTCATCCCTGATATTGTGAATCTTTTGAAGCCTTTGACGTCCATGTTAAAGAAGAACATAGTTTTCAGTTGGATGAAGGAGGCCAAGCTCAGCTTCAAGTCCATCAAGGAGGCATTAGCGGCTGCACCAACTCTGGTAAACCCTAATTTCTCCAAGGATTTTATCTTATATGCTTATGGCGGCCTGGATACAATCTCTGCAATCTTGGTACAACAGCAGAGTGAAGGTTTTAAGCAACCAATCGCTTTCTTTAGCCAAGGGCTGGAGGAGTACGAGAAAATGTATAGCTTTGTTGAGAAACATGTCCTGGCAGTGATAAAGAGCCTCAAGAAGTTTCAGCACCTTGTTTCTAATAACAAGATACATTTGATGGTCACTCATCCCAGTGTGAAGGAGTTCTTGTTGAGTAAAGATGTTAGTGAGAAAAGAGCTGGTTGGATCACCAAAGTCATGGAATATGACGTGGAGATCAAGATAACCAAGCTTGTTAGAGGCAGAGGACTCAATGAACAACTCGCTACCAGTTCAGAAAATGAAATAGAAAAAGAAGCGGAGGTGCTTCTGACTATTCCAGAGGAGTATCAGAATGATATAGCAGTAGTAGGCACCAATTGGGTAAATGACATGACTCAATTTTTGCGAACTGGTAAATGTCTTGCAGGTCTAAATAGAACTAGAAGAAGGTATTTTAGACTGCAATCCATTCCATATGTTTTAATAAATGGCATCCTTTTCAGAAAGGATTTTAATGGTGTATTGCTAAGATGCATTGATTATGATCAGACTGATAAAGTGCTTCATGAGTTTCATGATGGAACAGCAGGGGGCCATTTTGCCCCAAGGACTACTGCTTGGAAAGTAATGAGAGCTGGCTATTATTGGCCCAGCTTATTTAAGGATGCCCATGCATGGGCTAGAAAATGTATAAAATGTGTCATTTTTGTAGGAAAGGAAAGGCTGCTAGCCTTACCTCTATGGCCAATTCAAGTAGAGTAGCCCTTCATGAGATGGGGCATTGATTTTATAGGTCCTATTAACCCACCATCAAGTGCAGGCCATATATGGATACTTACAGCTACAGATTATTTCACAAGATGGACTGAAGTAGTGGCCCTAAAGGAATCCAATGAAAATGTTGTCTTGAATTTTTATCATGATTTGATATCTAGATTTGGAGTGCCCGAGTTTATCATCTTAGACAATGCTTTGGCCTTTGTAGGATTGAAAATAACTGACTGGGCTGTTAAGAATGGGATTTATTTGAATACTTTATCAAATTATTACCCACAGGGTAATGGTTTGGCTGAGTCTACAAATAAAAATCTCATAAGAATCATTAAAAGATCAATGGAAGACAACCAGAGGACCTGGCACACTAATTTGAAATATGCCTTGTGGGCTGATAGAATAACTCCTAAAAGGTCCATTGGAAACTCTCCATTTATGTTAGTCTATGGGAAGGAGGCAAGATTGCATATCTTTGTAGAGCTGCCAGCATTAGACATTATGAATCCGCTGGAAATGTTTGAAGCAGGAGATCCCATGGTTATCAAATATGCTCAGGTTATGGAGCTTGAAGAAATCAGAGACAAGTCTATGAAGACTATGGAATATCATTAGCTTCAAACAAAAAGAAATTTTGATAAGAAGGCCACCCCCAAGAACTTTAGAATGGGTGACATGGTGCTCAAATGGGATGAATTGAAAAGCAGACCAGGAAAGCATTCCAAGTTTGACAGCATGTGGAGTGGCCCATTTCTCATTACTGAATGCAAGGAGCACAATGCATTTCAGTTATCAAGTATGAATGGACAAAATTTGCCTATCCTAGTTAATGGGATACACTTGAAGAGATGTTTTGAGGTATGAGTGCTTTGTAAATTAGTAGATTAGGCCTCTATGCTTTCAATAAGTGCTGCTACACCTTAGTTTAGATTTTTGTTTTCCTAAAGTGCTTCTGCACGGGCTACATTGTCATTAGGAGAATGCAAGTCTCTTCCCTTTTCATGTTTTGGGGGTAGGATTCAACTTTCCAGCATGTTATTGACTTGACCCCATGCCCAATGGATACTTAAGGTCACTGGTCCCATTTGTTTAGCGGGCAAACATCCCATAGAAGTCACGAAATTGTTGACCCATTTTCCCCTGTCCAGAGCTAAACAGTTCACCTGGTACTTTTCCTTGAAAATCCTTTAGAAAATGTTCCTATAAAGCTTAAAGTGCCAAACTTCCTAAAAATCCTTGCCTAAAAAAAAACTTACCATTAGAAAGAGCTTGAAAAAATAGGCAGGTTTGCTTTTTACATCACCCTAAAATTCGGCCAAATAAAGAAATTATTTATCATCAAAGTTTTGGTCAACATACAGTTCAAATGTTCATTGGCGGGCTTGCAAATCTCTATCGGCCTTAGAAAATGATGAAAAAAGTGAGTTTTATGCATTTTGGAATGCATATTGGGCTCAAGGAAATGCATATACATTGAGGGAATCTATCGTAGATTCTAGGAATATTCCCTCAATGTATATTGGGTTCCGCATGCATATTGTGTTGTATGTCTTCACATGCAATGGTTACATACAAGGTAGATTCCCAGAATATTTTGCAAATGTATATTTTCTTTGTATATCGGGTTTATATATTCGCACATACAACCCAACATACAATCAAAATATACAAGGCTGATTATATGCATGTGAACAGTGGAATGTATATCGACGCATATACAAAAGAGAATGTATATTTCGCTTGTATGTTTGCACATACAAGCGAAACATACAAGGAAAATTATACAAAGCAGGAGATACATTACAAGAATATTCCCTCAATGCATATCAGGTTTGAAATGCATATTATGTTGTATGTTTGCACATGCAATGAAAAGATACAAGGTTTGACATACAAGTGCATCCACTATAGTGGAATGTACATTCGGCCTTGTATGTTTCTTTGTATATTTCGCTTGTATGTTTTGCACATACAAGCAAAACATATAGAGAAACATACAAGGCTGAACGTACAAGAGGTGGGGCTTGTGCACATACAAGGCCAATTATCTGTTAGAAGATATAAGTGAGCATGAACAGTAGAATGTATATTTCACTTGTATGTTTGTACATACAAAGCCGATATATAAAGGTTTACATACAAGCTAGACCCGATTGCATTTTTAACTTGTTTTATAAAGTCTTGGGGTCCGCCCTGTATATGGGCGATTGTATATTGTGATATACAAGTCAGAGATACAAGGGTTATATACAAGGCGGACTTGAATCGAAGATCAAATTCAGCATTTCAGGTCTCGGGTCCGCCTTGTATATGTATAAGTGTTTTGTATATTTGAACATGCAGGGAAATATACAAAGAAAGTTATACAAGCCATATCCGACCCAACAGTCAAAGTAGTTGATAAATTTTTGGGGTCCGTGGCTTGTATATTTGGCGCTTGTATATTGCGATATACAAGCAAACAGACAAAGGAAGTATACAAGCTAGATTTCAACGTCTTTTCAGGCTATTTCATAAAATTTGAAGTCCGCGGCTTGCATGTACAATTGTACTTGTATATTACAATATGCAAAGGGCAGATATGGTTTTCAGCGATGCTCCTTGAACCAGCTCAGCAACAAATCAGGTAGTGCCATGTGGCGGCAGACATACATGCAAGTTAACATACAAATGGTGGGGTCCACCAAGGCATAAGCACTTTGTATGTATTTTCTTCTTGTATGTTTGCTTGTACATTTTTATATGCAAGACCAGATACAAGCTAACATGCAAGAGGTGGGGCCCATACATACAAGGGAAATTGTATGCATCTACAATTTTGAAAATACAAGGCATGTACAAGCCTAATATACAAAGTGCCATGCATGTACAAAGGAGCTACAGAGAAGGTTTTGGATGCCGATTCAGGTGGCAAATGCAAGCGATATATACATAGATGCAAAGCGATATACACAGATAGTTGACCAAAACTTTGACCGCCTGTATCTCCTCCATCCTAGTGAATTTTGACATGCTGTAGGAGACAAAGATGTATATTTTGGTCCCCTCTTTCATTTGACAGGGTTTTTAGGAGTTTTTGTCACCTTTCCATTTTTAGATCTAGCCTTGCATATTTTGGGCCGTGGATGTTTCAGCGACTTTTTGGGGCAGGATGCAGATATTTTTTGCAATTATTTCTACAGGTAATGGAAGCTGCTCGCATTGATGGTAAAAGATATTTCTCCACCATCGTTCCAGATATTTTAAGGTATGCATTGCTGAGGATCGATGATGCAGCAGCTTGCATTGAAGAATTAAAATATCTTTTATCTGCCTAGTGCCAGATATTTGATGCCATAACTCCTGCGGCTGGACAATCACTGAATGTAGATATTTTCTGAGACAGCTCTTAGAGCACATTTGTGTAACTGACCTAGGTTAGTTTAGAATGCTATATATATGCATTCATATGATGTAAATAAGGTTGGAAAATTTTTAGCATTCAGACTTTCTGTTTCCAAACAGAGCCTTCTATAATGTAATTGTGCCTTCCCACTGAATATACTCAAGTTATTTTGCCTCTTTGTACTAATTTCTAGTCCTGTGTAAATCTACATATGGTTGTTTGTGAGTGTCTCTGTTCCTCTCAATCATCTGGTTTCTCACCTTTGCTAGGATCAATTGAATCTGTGTATGTTTACTTATTATATTTGGTTATACTGTACATTTCCTCAGTATTGTGAGGGTTCTTTTATTAAACTTGGTGAATCACCCTTTGTTTTCAAGCTTTTGTTTCATCCTTCACTTTAAAGCATTCCTTCTCTCTTTTCCTCTTAAGATTTAGTAGTTTTAGGTGATAACCAGTTAAGGAAGCCGGCCTTCTCCTGAGGTCTAATCTCATTTAGCAAAGTCCCACACTTAGAGATCATTCCCATGTTACTCCAGATTGCTGAGGTTTCACAACTGTACGCAAGGGTGCAAATCTGGGTGATAACACTCACCAATATTGCATAGGTGGCTTTTGTCTTACTTAACATTTCAGGGAGAACAATATGAAGTTTACCTGATATCAGGGCAATCTAAATTATTAGAAATCCTTTTAGTCATCACCGAGTGTCTTGATGAATAATAGTCATTCCTATTGTTATCAGACTGACATAAGGGAGTAGGGTTTAAGGTTTAGAGTTGAGGGATTAGGGTTTAGAGTTGAGGTATTAGAGTTTAAGGTATAGTGTTTAGGGTTGAGGGTTTAGGGATAGGGTTTAAGGTTTAAGGTTTAAGGGTTGAGGCTTCAGGATTTAGGGATAGCATTTAGGTTTGAGGGATTAGGGTTTAGGGTGGAGGGATTAGGGTTTAAGGTATAGTGTTTAGGGTTGAGGGTTGAAGGATCCATTACACTGCACTAAAAGGTTATAGTCCCACTAGAGAATGATGTCCTCGTGCATGGACCATGTTGAGTGCCCTCATCGATGTTGGTAAGGGATACATGAAAGGCAAATCGATTAGGCAGATACTATACCTTAAACCCTAATCCCTCAACCCTAAACCCTAATCCCTCGACCCTCAACCCTCAACCCTAATCCCTCAACCCTCAATCCTAATCCCTCATCCCTAAACCCTAAACTCTATCCCTATTCTTAAACCCTCAACCCTCGACACTATACCTTAAACCCTAATCCATTATCCCTAAACCCTAAACTCTATCCCTTAACCCTCAACCCTTAAACCTTAAACACTAAAACCTATCCCTAAAACCTTGACCCTGGACACTATATCTTAAACCCTAATGCCTTAACCCTTAGCCCTAAAGCCTTAACCTTCAATCCTTAAACCTTCAACCCTACACCCTATCCCTAATCCCTATACCCTCAACACTCTACTTTAACCCTAATCCCTTAACCCTCAACCCTATCCCTAAACTCTCAACCCTCAATCCTCAACCCACAACATCAAACCCTAATATGTCAACCCTAAACCCTAATCCCTCAACCCTAAACCCTATCCCTAAACCCTAAGAACTATACCTTAAACCCTACTCTCTCAACCCTAATCCCTTGACCCTCAACCCTCAACCCTAATCCCTCAACCCTCAACCCTAATCCCTCATCCCTAAACCCTAGACGCTATCCCTATTCCTAAACCCTTAACCCTCAACACTATACCTTAAGCCCTAATCCATTATCCCTAAATCCTATACCCTCAATGTGAAGTCCTAATCCGTCAACCCTAAACCCTAATCACTATACCTTAATCCCTAATCTCTCAACCGTAAACCCTAAACCCTAATCCCTCGACCCTCAACCCTCAACCCTAATCCCTCAACCCTCAACCCTAATCCCTCATCCCGAAACCGTAAATACTATCCCTATTCCTAAACCCTCAACCCTCTACACTATACCTTAAACCCTAATCCATTATCCCTAAACCCTCAACCCTATCCCTCAACCCTTAACCCTTAAACCTTAAACACTAAAACCTATCCCTAAAACCTCGATCCTTGACACTATATCTTGAACCCTAATGCCTTAACCCTCAGCCCTAAAGCCTCAACCCTCAATCCTTAAACCTTCAACCCTAAACCCTATCAGTAATTCCTATACCCTTAACACTCTACTTTAACCCTAATCCCTTAACCATCAACCCTATCTCTAAACCCTCAATCCTCAACCCTAAACTCTCAACATTAAAACCTAATCATTCAACCCTAAACCCTAATCCCTAAACCCTTAACCCTCAACACTATACCTTAAACCCTAATCCATATCCCTCAACTATACCCTTAACCCTTAAAACTTAAACCCTAAAACCTATCCCTACACCCTCATCACTTGACACTATATCTTAAACCCTAATCCCTTAACCCTCATCCCTAAAACCTCATCCCTCAATCCTTAAACCTTCAACCCTAAACCCTATCCCTAATCCCTCTACCCTCGACACTCTACTTTAACCCTAATCCCTTGACCATCAACCCTATCCCTCAACCCTCAACCCTCAACCCTCAACTCTCAACATTAAACCCTATTCCATCAACCCTCAACCCTAAACCCTCAACCATCAACACTATACCTTAAACCCTAATCCCTAAACCCTAAACCTTAATCCCTCAATGCTAAACCCACTAGAGAATGATGTCCTCGCGCATGGACCATTTCAAGTGCACTCATCGATGTTGGTAAGGGATACATGGAAGGCAAATGGATTAGGCATATAGTGGATTATGGCGTGGATTCTAGAGGGGAGAAAAGTGGATTATGTTAGATTTATGCCAAAGCATGGACCATAGGGATGGTATGTGGAGGGTATGTAGGATAGTGAATTAATGATGGTAGATTTATTTTGGAATGGAAGGGAACCATGACCAGTGGTGGCACACATCGTAATAAACGTTGAAGCTTGTGATGCGGAGGTGATGTAGGGTGCAATGGAGATGTTTGCTTAGGAGATGGATGATGAAGGGATTTAGGAACCTACATAGACTTAGGTGTTTTATTACTTTTGTTTTGCTTGTGGGATGGAATGTTTTGACACTTTTGAGTGGAATGGGAATTTGAGATGGGAGTAGATGGTTGGGATTTTTTAGAGGTAGATGCCTCATTTAACTTGATTTCTTGTTGCTTAGGTACCCATACCATTTTGGTTTTGGACTTTGCTTGTGGAGGTATGGGCTTGGATAACTTTTTGGATTGATTTTTCTTTGACTCTTTCTTTTTATGTCCTAATGCATGAGGACCCTTAGGATGTTTGGTTTTATCAGTAGAGGCATCTAATTTTGCATTTCTAGATCCCTTGGGGATGGTGGAATAAGTGGAAGCTTGAAGTTTAGCTTTATGATTAGGGTTGAGGGTTGAGGGTTGAGGGTTGATGGATTAAGGATTAAGGTATAGTGTTGAGGGTTTAGGGTTTAGGGTTGAGGGTTTAGGGTTTAGGGTTTAGGGTTTAGAGTTGAGGGATTAGCATTTAGAGTTGAGGGATTAGGGTTTAAGGCATAGTAATGTTTAGGGTTGAGGCTTTAGGGATAGGGTTTAAGGTTTAGCGATAAGGGATTAGGGGTTAGGGTTGATGGATTAGGGTTTAGTGTCGAGGGATTAGAGTTTAAGGTATAGTGTTTAGGGTTGAGGATTTAGGGATAGGGTTTAAGGTTTAAGGTTTAAGGGTTGAGGCTTTAGGCTTTAGGGATAGCATTTAGGGTTGATAAATTAGGGTTTAGGGTGGAGGGATTAGGGTTTAAGGTATAGTGTTTAGGGTTGAGGGTTGAAGGATGCGTTACGCTGCATTGAAAGGTTATAGTCCCATTAGAGAATGATGTTCTCATGCATGACCATGTTGAGTGCCCTCATCGATGTTGGTAAGGGATACATGGAAGGCAAATGGATTAGGTAGATAGTGGATTATGACGTGGATTCTAGAGGGGAGAAAAGTGGATTATGATGTGGATTATGTAGGGAAAATAGTGGATTATGTCAGACTTATGCTAAAGCATAGACCATAGGGATGGTATGTGGAGGGTATGTAGGATAGTGGATGAATGATGGTAGATTTATTGTGGAATGGAAGGGAACCATGACCAATGATTGCACACATCATGATAAATGTTGAAGCTTGTGATGCGGAGGTGGTGTAGGGTGCAATGAAGATGTTCACTTAGGAGATGGATGATGAAGGGATTTAGGAACCTACATAGACTTACACGTTTTATTACTTTTGTTTTGCTTGTGGGATGGAATGTTTTGACACTTTTGAGTGGAATGGGAATTTGAGATGGGAGTAGATGGTTGGGATTTTTTAGAGGTAGATGCCTCATTTAACTTGATTTCTTATTGCTTAGGTACCCATACCATTTTGGTTTTGGACTTTGCTTGTGGATGTATGGGCTTGGATAACTTTTTGGATTGATTTTTCATTGACTCTTTGTTTTTATGTCCTGAGGCATGAGGACCCTTAGGATGTTTGGCTTTATCAGTAGAGGCATCTAATTTTGCATTTCTGGATCCCTTGGGGATGGTGGAATGAGTGGAAGCTTTAAGTTTAGCTTTAAGATTAGGGTTGAGGGTTGAGGGTTGAGGAATTAGGGTTTAAGGCATAGTGTTGAGGGTTTAGGGTTTAGGGTTTAAGTCATAGTATTGTTTAGGGTTGAGGGTTTAGGGATAGGGTTTAGGATTTAAGGTTCAAGTGTTGAGGGTTGAGGCTTTAGGGATAGGGTTTAAGGTTTAGCGATAAGGGATTAGGGTTTAGGGTTGAGGGATAAGGGTTTAGTGTTGAGGGATTAGAGTTTAAGGTATAGTGTTTAGGGTTGAGGGTTTAGGGATATGGTTTAGGGTTTAAGGTTTAAGGGTTGAGGCTTTAGGCTTTAGGGATAGCATTTAGGGTTGAGGGATTAGGGTTTAAGGTATAGTGTTTAAGGTTGAGGGTTGAAGGATGCGTTACACTACATTGAAAGGTTATAGTCCCATTAGAGAATGATGTCCTCATGCATGACCATGTCGAGTGCCCTCATGGATGTTGGTAAGGGATACATGGAAGGTAAATAGATTAGGCAGATAGTGGATTATGACATGGATTCTAGAGGGGAGAAAAGTGGATTATGATGTGGATTATGTAGGGAAAATAGTGGATTATGATGTGGATTATGTTAGACTTATGCCAAAGCATGGACCATAGGGATGGTATGTGGAGGGTATGTAGGATAGTGGATGAATGATGGTAGATGTATTGCGGAATGGAAGGGAACCATGACCAATGGTTGCACACATCATGATAAATGTTGAAGCTTGTGATACGGAGGTGGTGTAGGGTGCAATGGAGATGTTTTCTTACGAGATGGATGATGAAGGGCTTTAGGAATCTACATAGACTTAGGCATTTTATTAATTTTGTTTTGCTTGTGGGATGGAATGTTTTGACACTTTTGAGCAAAATGGGAATTTGAGATGGGAGTAGATGGTTGGGATTTTTTAGAGGTAGATGCCTCATTTAACTTGATTTCTTATTGCTTAGGTACCCATACCATTTTGGTTTTGGATTTTGCTTGTGGAGGTATGGGCTTGGATAACTTTTTGGATTGATTTTTCTTTGACTCTTTGTTTTTATGTCTTGAGGCATCATGACCCTTAGGATGTTTGGCTTTATCAGTAGAGGCATCTAATTTTGCATTTCTAGATCCCTTGGGGATGGTGGAATGAGTGGAAGCTTGAAGTTTAGCTTTAAGATTAGGGTTGAGGGTTGAGGGATTAGGGTTTAAGGTATAGTGTTGAGGGTTGAGGGTTTAGGGTTTAGGGTTTAGGGTTTAGAGTTGAGGGATTAGGGTTTAAGGCATAGTACTGTTTAAGGTTGAGGGTTTAGGGATAGTGTTTAGGATTTAAAGTTCAAGCATTGAGGGTTGAGGCTTTAGGGATAGGGTTTAAGGTTTAATGATAAGGGATTAGGGTTTAGGGTTGAGGGATTAGGGTTTAGTGTTGAGGGATTAGAGTTTAAGGTATAGTGTTTAGGATTGAGGGTTTAGGGATAGGGTTTAGGGTTTAAGGTTTAAGGGTTGAGGCTTCAGGCTTTAGGGATAGTGTTTAGGGTTGAGGGATTAGGGTTTAGGGTGGAGGGATTAGGGTTTAGGGTATAGTGTTTAGGGTTGAGGGTTGAAGGATGCGTTACACTGCACTGAAAGGTTATAGTCCCATTAGAGAATGATGTCCTCGCGCATGACCATGTCGAGTGCCCTCATCAATGTTGGTAAGGGATACATGGAAGGCAAATGGATTAGGCAAATAGTGGATTATGACGTGGATTCTAGAGGGAAGAAAAGTGGATTATGATGTGGATTATGTAGGGAAAATAGTGGATTATGTCAGACTTATGCTAAAGCATGGACCATAGGGATGGTATGTGGAGGGTATGTAGGATAGTGGATGAATGATGGTAGATTTATTGCAGAATGGAAGGGAACCATGACCAATGGTTGTACACATCACAATAAATGTTGAAGCTTGTCATGCGGACGTGGTGTAGGGTGCAATGGAGATGTTTTCTTAGGAGATGGATGATGAAGGGCTTTAGGAACCCACATAGACTTAGGCATTTTATTACTTTTGTTTTTCTTGTGGGATGGAATATTTTGACACTTTTGAGTGGAATGGGAATTTGAGATGGGAGTAGATGGTTGGGATTTTTTAGAGGTAGATGCCTCATTTAACTTGATTTCTTGTTGCTTAGGTACCCATACCATTTTGGTTTTGGACTTTCCTTGTGGAGGTATGGACTTGGATAACTTTTTGGATTGATTTTTCTTTGACTCTTTGTTTTTTATGTCTTGAGGCATGAGGACCCTTAGGATGTTTGGCTTTATCAGTAGAGGCATCTAATTTTGCATTTTTGGATCCCTTGGGGATGGTGGAATGAGTGAAAGCTTTAAGTTTAGCTTTAAGATTAGGGTTGAGGGTTGAGGGTTGAGGGATTAGGGTTTAAGGTATAGTGTTGAGGGTTGAGGGTTTAGGGTTTAGGGTTGAGGGTTTAGTGTTTAGGGTTTAGGGATTAGAACATCCACAAACAACAATTTTCTCAAAGTATTCATCCCATGTACTATAGTCCTGACCAACCTCTTGTTTAGTGCAATCATTTGTTGTGTCTGCAGGATCCATTGTCATATCCTTTTCCACCCTATCGTCTACGTGATTTAATAGTTTTAGGTCCACGTCCACGTACATATATTTTTCATTTTCTAGTTGAATGCTCGGGCTCTGCATTTGCTCCAATCTCCATCTAAAACAATCAACAACATGCATTAATTTATGTCAAGATTGGATAATACATTATAAATTTCAATAATACTATGAAAAAAGAGGGACCTATCACAAAATGCCATCAGATCATTTTTCCTAAGGAAATTGGATTTGAGTACCTGATTTCCTGCTTCATCCGTTGTGTCTTCATTTGATATGACACGATATGTTGCCATGGCCTCGTCTAGCCCCTATAATACACAACATAGTAAATAATGTTTAGTATACCAATTATATCATTTCAATGAATATGCTATCCAATACAAAACCTCACTTTAGTCATATATTTGACATATTGATATCATGTTTTGGTCATCCTAATTTTCAAACTTTTCCCTTGATCACAGAATCACATTTAATCCTCTATGTTGTAGCATTTGTGAATTCATAAACACCTTCCTCATTTGGTTGAGGTTGCTTTCTCTTCTTACCTCTATTGTATCTACAGATTCTGTTGTCATATCTATTTCCACCCACTTTCCTCTCTGCAATTTATTAGTTCTATGCCATCCACATCCTCTCTCCATGGCCTCCCCTGGATCCTGTGATATAGAACAATGACAATAGTCACATAACAACTATGCACCAAGAGAATATTCTTGAATTTATCTTGTTAATACACTTTCTTTTCATTAAGATGCACTATGAAATACAAAATAGGACATTGCAACATTTTGCTCTTCAGAAAAAGTTTACACGCAGAATCTTGACAACTAGAGCTCAAATCTTATGATTACAAGATGACTACAAATTCACATCAAAAAGACATTTATTTCACATTTGAATCTCTTTTTTCTTTTATGGGTCATTTGAAGGAAATCTATATCTCTCCAAGTGGCCATAAAACCCTCAAAACTATCATAGAACCCTCAAAAGAGTCTCAAAGAGTCTTTGGCACCAAAATTTTAAATTCTTGATGGAAGGAAAGATAATTTGGTTGTTAATTTTGAAATCACATCGTTAGATCTTTGTTAGGTTAATCCTAGCCATTGGATATTCTTTAATTATAGGGACATTATGTTATATTTCACCATTACCTTTCACTCCAAAATTAACAGTTTCCTTTGAAAAGAAAATCCTCCATTAGCTATCATAACCCCAAATATCTGTTGAAGTGAACTTGTTGTTCTCAAAATCAGCTACGCTCGTTTTTGTAGACAACCCCCACGAAACTTGTCATTTTCGTGAACCTACACTCTAAGATCGCAAATCGAGAAAAGATTTCCTTGTTCTCGTGCGGAGTCATTTGACATTCTAAACTCATCTGCGACATTCCCTTGAATTGATTTCTCAATATTCGCGAGGATCATTTAAAGTCGTAAACTAGTAAAAATGTCTTTTTGGTTATTTTTAGGAGTTGGTAAATTTTTTGACTCTTGATATGCAAGAGCAGAGGAAAATGTCGCTCCTACATATTATTTTTGACATGTTCTTTTTTAATGCAATGACGGCATTTTTCACCACTATTACATCATTTTTAAGTTTAATATGTAATAGCGGCAAAATTTACCGCCATCACATGTGTTTTCCATCAAATATGTAAAGGCAGTAAATTTCGCTGCCATCACATATTTGTTGATTTTAGTACCGTAGCGGCCAAAACTTCTGCTCGAACGAGATCTTCAGAATCTTGATCACTGAGTGCCATTAATGGCCACTCATGCCACTCACTTAACACTTGTGTTCAAGTGATTTAATATGTTTTGATGGCTTATTTTTCCATTTCATTCTCTCCCCTGAGCTATTCTCTAGACTCCTCCAACATTGTTTGATCGCGTCGTTGAAGGGATCGACCTAATCCATCAGCATTGAACCTAGGGTTTCAAGCTTTAGGCGGGTAAGTTTCTCTTTTATTCTCGTTCCCCTTCCTCACTATTTGTGATGTATATCGATTAGATTTTTGTTTTAGAATTTTTGTTACATTTTTTGTTGTGTAAGGTCCGCTTGTATGTTTTGCTCAGGGTCAACAAGACTATGACAATGACTTGGAATCTGCTAGGAGGCACATAAACAACAAATGGTTAAAGATTCCTAGGGCAACTTTGACCAGATGGCCAAAAGATCTTCGCAGGAGTGATTTTGTGGAGGAAGTGTGTGATTTGATTACTCTCGAGTCACATCAGAGGACTCCCTTCTGCTTCCAAATTCTAGGACTGGATGTACACTTACATCAAGGTGATTCTACGGGGTAACCAGAAGATATTCTGGGGTGAACAGATCAACAATACATTGCATGAGCAACTGGTAAGAGTCAATACTACCTTCAAATTTTACATGACCTCTTATCTTGTCTATGCTACTGCAAGCATGAGGAACTTTTTGGGTTTAACCCAAGTAGGGGACAGGAGATTAGTCCCAGTGTATGAATACTACCCCCAAATCACTCTAAAGGGGTCAATTCATCATTTCAGAAGAGTCAATGATGCATTCTTCTTAGTTTTCATGTGCTTGTGGGATGGTGAATTGGTTCAAAAAAGAGTTTCTGATGAAGCTTGGCAGGTTGTAAATTCTTTTGGTTGCTTGTTCTTGCAATTTCCCACCTTCACATATCTTCGGGTAGGATACTATCCTGGTTACCCTTACATGCTGCCACAGTATCCCAATGATCGCATTGTTCTTATGGATCTTTGCAGACAACTGATTGTGGTACACAACAAATAGATGGGGCTTAAGAGGTCAGGGATAAAGTTTCCCATTGAAATTGGGAGGTATTCAGTTCAATCTGCCAACAAAGCAAAAATAATTGACTCTGAGTTGCAGTTGGTCACCATGAAGACCTACAAGAAAAGAAATTATTTTGACTTCAGAAAGGTTCAAGATAAAATCAAGAGGAAGTCAAATTTTCATGAGCCAATTTTCGAAGACATATGGGCAGATCTCAGGACTCAAAATGAGATTAGAAAATTGGATTTCTGCAGACTCCATCTAAGCCAAATTGAAGAACTAGGACTAGCTGATATTCTAGATGGAATGGAGGATGATGGGGATGTCCTAGATCACAAATATGAGGCAGAGAATGTTGAGGCTTCACCTCTCCCAAAGGTGAAATGGTCAGTCAAAGAGGAGACATCCATTAGGAAAAGATTCCAACCAATATTGGCAAACACCAATATGTGGTTGGAAAGTAAGGGAATTAAGTTGAAATAGTTCCTTACAGGGTCCGAAGAGGGAACACAAGAGCAAACAGGTAAGAAGGTGGAAAACCGAACTAAGAACAAGAGTGACACCCCTTCGTCCTCCAAGGTACACAAACCAAAGATCAAATTTGTATCCAAGGGAGGAAAGAAGAAGGGAACCATAGAGGCTTCTAATGCCACTAAGTCAGATGTTGAAGACACTAATGATGATCAGATGGAAATTGAAGATGTTGAGACTGAAGAAAAAATGTTCAAAGGTCTAAGACAAAGGTATCTGATGAAGATACATAAGTAGAGCGACTTGATGGTTCCCCCCAGACTCCTATGAAAGACCTTCCTTCCAAGACACAAGTTCTTACACCTCCTCCTCATGTTCCATTTTCTGATGGTTTGCCAGCAATTTCAAATGTTCCTCTTTCTCCAATTTTTGTTGTTTCTTCAGACAATACTCCTCCGTCCATGAAAGCTAGCTTTGGAACTGTTTTTGATTCTTCTGGTTCCATTCCAAGCTTATCTTCCCCTTCTTTTGATATTGGGGAACAAACTGTCTTAGAGAACCTTCTGGATGCTTCACAAAAGGTTGTTGATACAGGTGTTGTGTTTACCAACACAAGTCCAATTGTCACTATCACTGGCACGAATATAGATACAGCCAAGCAAGTAGTGGATCCCCCTCCAACTGTTGATGCATTTGTACTTCCTCCATGGCTATCTGCCTATACTCCAAAGAGGAAGAAGCAAGCCATCTCACCTGATGAGATTGACATTGAAAAGTTGTTGCCCATGAAAGCAAAGAACCAGAAGAAGAAGCCTAAACTGTTTCTAGGCTGGTCACTGAAAAGGGAATTAGATATGCTGAAATTGCCAAACCTCCTAAAGATGCCATGGTTGATACTTTTGACATGAGCAATTATGTCATCTCAAGGGTTGAGCTTGGTAAAGTGACTCATGAGGGTGTCAAAGCAGATTTCCAGACCACTGCCAATACCCTACTTGAAAAGTATGATGAAGCCAAGAGGGAGAAGGAGCAATACAAAGCAAAAGCAGAACAACTAGCTGCTGTCCTTCAGAAAATAGTAAAGTCATCAGAGATAGTAGAACCAATGGCAGTGACAGTGGAAGATCCCCTGATACAGAAGGTTGAAAAAGCCCAAGCCAAAGGCAAGATAGTGGGGGATGTAGTGGAGTGGTTGTTGGCCCAAGGACAAGTTCTATTAAAAACTGCTGTGGAAAGAAAGGAGAAAATGGACAAAGCTAAAGCTCAGCTGGACAATCTGGTAGATCTACTTTCACGAGAGCTGCAAGATCAAGAAGAGAGCCTAGAAGAGTGGATAGATATGAAGAAGATCAAGATTAAGAATCTAATCACCATTGGGGTCATCACCAACAGGGAATCATATCTCAAGACCAAGGAGATTCTAGCTCATCGTATTTTCATAATAAAGAGTCTACTTGAAGATCTGTGCCAAGCTCGAGAAGCCAGTGAAGATAGTGATGTCACACTCCTACACCGGCTAGAAGAACTTCCTTACACCTTGACAAGGGAAGATCACAGTTTCCTCACAGCACAGGAAATGATAAGTTCTTTTGAAGAAATGGTACAAAAGAAATTTGAAGAGGAAGCTCCCTCAATGCTCTCAATGGATAACCTGTATGATCAACATTCAACTCTGGAGAATCTGAAGGATAATTTAGACAAGCATGAAAAGGTAGTAAAGGTGGTGAAAGATTTAATTCTCTAAGCTCGTACCATCTCTGAAAACACAGTGAAACCAGATGCATGCGAGATGTCGGTTGTTCAAACCATGTATTAGAACTTCCTGAGGAAAAAAGATGGAGGAAGCTAGTGCCTTAGCTTGTTTTTCTTAGATGTTATGTAAATGGAATTTTGTTTTGGACATCTACACATGTAATTTTCCAAAATGTAATTACATGTGAAACAAGAGAAGTCATAAGTCAAATTAGTTGTAGATTTCCTAAATTTTCTCAAGGTCTTTCCCTATAAATAAAGGGGACCTCTTTTGTAAATATTATCTTTTGTCTATTGCAAGAAAACTCTGGCGAATTGAGAAGCAAATCAAGACTTTGTGCTTTTTTGTGAAAATCAATATTCAAATACTTATCAATACAAGAAAGCAAGTTCAATTCCAATCTTTGTCTTGGGATTATTTATGTTGTGATAGTATTGTTCTTACGTCTTTCTATCATAATCTTATTTGATAATAATTAAAGTGTGGAGTTTGTTTCAAGTGGTTGAAGAGTGCTCTTAATTTGATTCTGATAAACTTTGTGTTATCAAATCAGTTGTGGGTTATATGTTCATGTTTGTGAGAATACAATAGTTTGGAGACTTTGAGCTGCAAGTTGTTATATTCGATTTACTTTTATCATCTTGAAGAGGAGTGAAGACTTTGGGCTGCATTCTACTTCAAATAGTTCCATTTACAAGTAGTAAGTGAGGTAACAGAAAACTTTGTGTTTCTGTGATTTTGTGATAATTTATAAGTCTTATATCAAGAGTTTGAAATATAAACATCTATTCTGAAAAAAGAGAATGAGATGAGATGGAACCACCACAAACATAGTTTTTAGTGTACATAAATTTTATAAGTTGTTTGATTTGCAAAAGTTAAGTAATTAGAGGGAACCTCCCCTTGCTGAGAGGAGAGACTTTGTCTCATCATAGCTGTGGCTGATATACCCATTTTGCTGTTAGCGAGTTAACGACAAAATATTCACCCAACAGAACTTATACATTATGTGCAATTGTCATTGCTCATATTAAGCACCTACCTACCTTCTTAGTGGTCCCACATGTGTGATGTATGCAAATGAGTCATATGGTACATGTGCTACATGTTTAAAGTTTGAAGTTTGCTCATATTGTTGGAAAAAGGCCCAAAAAGACCTTTGATGTTTGAGTTTTATACTCTATAACATGCATCTCCTTGATCTTTTCATCTAATCTATGACATGTTGTCTTTGCATTTCAATGAGATCAATTCTTGAAAAATGGCAATCCAGAGGTTAAAGAGACAAGTTGATACCTTACCTAAGTTGTCATGTTCTTGAAACCTTGTCACTATAAAGAGGAGATATCTAGAGAGTAATGTCACAAGGACATAACCAAGGCATGCACTATCATGAGCTATAGGGACAACTTACTATACCATCTAAAACTCCATTGGAACTAGCTACTATCAATAATTCACATAATTGGGGACTGTCATGAAGAAAACACCATGTATAGGACTAAAATTAGGCTGGGAACTATAGATTCCCTCCCAAGGCACCAATTGATTCATAGGAAAACAACTTCATGATTTGCTCTACAAAGTAAAGGTCAAAAACCTTGAGGAATACATAAAAACTGCCACAGACTGAACGAAAAGAATTTGCCCTAGGTCAGCTCAAAATGTCAAGAAATAGAGGGAAGAGAGCAAAGGGAGTAGACTCTGGCCACAATGAGGTAATTCATTGTCAATTTATAGATTTGTAAATGTTTCCATTATTTCTTTGATTTTTAGTTTTTAGTTTTTTATTTGTAAATTTAAAAGAAGAAATTTATTTTATAGGAACATGAGACCGACAAAGATAAAGAGGCATTAGCTTCCATATTGGGGGTAGAGGCAGTAAACAAATTGGATGGTGTGGACTTGACAATGCTTGCCAAATACATAGAAAAATGATCTGGTAAAGCCCCTGAAACATTACAACGAAATCAATAGTGTCAAAGGGCATCAATTGATTCCCCAACTAGTCATGGATTGAACAAAAGATCCAGGAGAAAATCAATAACAATAAACTCTAAGAATGTGGAATAGGGAACAGAGGCTTCCAATGTCCCACCCACTCCTAGGACATAGACTTCTTCGACCACCATGCCATGTTTTTCATCTTGCATTGGTACCTACGATACCAAGATAGAATACAATGTGGTTTCAGGGGACGTTCGAGTGATGGATGCTGGAAAAACATTTGTGAAAAGGTTGAAGGAATCATGCCTTCAATGGTTCAAAGACCATCTACATTTGCCATTCTCAAAGATACCCATGCACCTGCAAAAAGTAGTTATCCGAGACATGGAGACTGAATTTGGCACGGGTTGCTCTGTAAAGAAGATAAAGCTACAAATGTCTCAAAACTGTAAGAGATTTTGGTGCAACCAAACAAAGAAGATAAAAAAACTCCCTCCTGAGCAAAGGCTCAAAAAAAGGCCAATTGATGTAAGTTTGAAAGTATGGAAAGAGCTTGTAAGAGCACATGAGAAGTTCGATGCATAGAGTAAGTCCGGTGAGGAGAGTACGCAGGTATTTGAATTTTATCATAAGATTATATCAAATTTATTAAATGATTTTTAAATTTTATTTGTGTTGCAAGTATGGGCCTAACTGGTGTTGTCATTGATGTCAAGGATTGGATGAGTAGTGTGCTGAGGATATTAAGAAAATTAGTCCTATCAGAAACAGAGAACAATGAAGACAGTGAAGCTCTATAAAGTGAAGATCCCAGCTAAGATGAAGATCAGAGGATGTCCATCAAAGCATTTGTAGATATGTGTCTAAAGGTGATCTAGTAAAGATTTGAGAGGTCCACATGAATATTTGAAGAAGTTATGGCCATATGAGTAAAACTAGTTCTGGCAGATGTTCAGAGGTGACAGAGCAACACAAATAGGTCCAGTGAGATCTAGAAATCCAATATCTTGTTCTGCAGATTTGGTGGAGTGTTTAGGAAGTCAATGTGAATTGACAAGTCAATTGGTTCATAGTCTGGAGGTCCGCAAGCATCTATTCCAATATGTGTGTTCTTGAGGTTCCAGATGAAGAAGAGAATGATTTCAATAAGCAGAAGTAGTGTGGATGTTCTTGGTGATTCAGGCAAGCTTGTGGGTGTCTCTAGTTTGTGTTTAGTTCATGTTGGTGGTCCGCATTGAAGATTGAGCTCATAATTGAAGAATTACTTCCGGATGATGATGTTCTTCCTAAACTTGGCCGACCGGATGATTTACACATCTTGCGGATGATCTTGAAGATGTTCTATGAAGGATGGTGTGTTCCTTATAGAAGATTGAAGTCCTAGATATATGTGGCCGATAGTGTGGTGATTCACATGAAGTATTTTGTAATAAATCAATTTGTATTTGTGTATTTGCTCTGTAAAGTATGCTGACTTTGATGATTATCCCAAAGTCGATGTCTTGTATAAATAAGAGTTGTGAAGTCATTTCAAATGTATCGGGTAGAAGATGAGAGCATGGTAGAAAGGAGAAAAGCGAAAGGCAAAGCAAAAGTATTGAGCTTAAATGGAACTGACTCAAGCATGGTGAAGATGCTAATCTTTAGTTCAAGTATGTAATATTTATTATTCTATAGATAGTGTGTCTCTTGTAGGTAGTGAGCCTCTTGTGAGCAGTGTGCTTGGGTAGTGAGCCCTAATTGGCATGTTCCATTTTGTTCTTCTTATTCTTTTAACAGAGAATACAATCTTGGGTTAGTCACCCCGTGGTTTTTCCCTTAACCGGGTTTTCCACATTAAAATCTTGGTGTCATATGTGTTAATATGTTCTGCTCTTGAATTGTTGCATTGTGTTTCCATGATTGATTTATTAAGTGGTTAATAAAAGGAAAGTTTTGAGACAACTGATTCACCCCCCGTCTCAATTGTCTGTCTTGAAACTAACAATTGGTATCAAAGCCAAGTTCCTCTAAAAGAGCTTAACTACCTGAGGAGATCCAGGATGTCTTCCTACAAGAAGGATAGTCTGAGGTTTGATGGAACCAATTACACTCTTTGGAAAAGCTGCATGGAATGTCACTTGCAATGTATGGGAATGCAATATTGGATTATGGCTTCAAAGAAGTATGTTCCTCCAAAGGATGGTCTGACAAATGTAGATGAAATAAAAGATGTCGAAGACAATCTTCAGGCTAAAGAAGCTTTACTAAGTGCCTTATCTAATCCAGAGCTGAGAAATGTTATAGATTTAAAAACTGCATATGAGATTTGGGAAAAACTGGAACTTCTACATGAAGGAGACAAATATGTTAAATGTGCCAAGCTACATAGTCTGAAAGGAAAATTCAAAAACTTGAAGATGAATGAAGATGAAAATATCACTACATTTATGCCAAAAGTAAATGAGCTTGTTTGTGGCATTATTTGTGTTGGTGGAATCTTGGATGAAGATGAGATTGTTGCCAAAGTTCTCAGATCCCTACCTCTTGCTTACAAACACAAGGTTGCTGCTATTGAAGAATTCATATCTTTTTCAAATATCACAAGGGATCAATTGGTTGGAAAATTAGCTGCATTTGAATTGGCTGAGTTTGGATATGCACACCCAAGACTGAATCTGCATTCAAAGCTAGTGCCTCTATAAAAGGCAAACAAAAGTTTGATCCATGAGAGAACTCCTCAAAGAAACTATCATGGTATGAAAAAGAAAGAAAAGATTTGGAAGAAGATGAAGCAGAAGCTATTCAACTTCAAGCCCTTATTGCAAAAAGACTACCAAGAGGATTTGGTAAGTATGAAGGAAAATTGCCCTTCAAATGTTTCAACTGCAATAAGATTGGTCATTTTTCCTCAAGGTGTCCAAAAAAATTTTCAACGGCAAATCCAAACAGATCAAGATTCTAAAAGAAATGTTACTATGTTCATGAAGATGATGATGATGAAGGAGTAACAGATGATGAATCAGAGACAGGAAACAAATCTAGTAGTGACTGGGTGTTTATTTCCATCAAGGAAGAAGATCCAATGCCCTCTAAATCTGTCAATCATAAAATGATAGAAAGAGCTCTGGCTACCCAAGTTGAAGAAAAGGATGACTGGGTCATTGATAGTGGATGCTCCCACCATATGACAGGTGACATAAACAAGTTCATAGATTTGGAAACATATGAAGGAGTGGTAAAATTTGGTGATAATTCTGTTGGCAGAATCAGAGGTAGAGGAACTATTTCTTTTGATGGAAAGAACAAAACCAGTAATGTACTATATGTTGAAGGTCTGAAGCACAATCTTCTCAATGTTGGATAGTTGGTGGACAAAGGCTATGATCTCTAATTCAAAAATGGAAAATGTAAGATCTTTGAAAGTTCTAGAACAAAGATTGCATCCGGTACTCAAACAAAAGGTAACATCTTCCACTTGGTTGGTACTGGCAAAAGTTGTTTATTTGTTCAAATTGATTAGAGTTGGTTGTGGGATAGGAGAATGTGTCATGTGAATTTTGATAATATCATCAAGATAAGCAACATTCAGGCTATAAGAGATCTTCCAAGAATGGTGAAACTTACCAATCGTTTGTGCAAAGAATGTCAGTTGGGTAAGCAGAGCAGAGTCACATATAAAAGTAAGGAACAATCTTCTACTAGATTGTTGGACTTAGTACATACTGATCTATGTGGACTAGTAAGAATCAGGAGTTTGCAAGGTGATAGATACTTCATTTTATTAATTGATGACCACTCCTGGATGATGTGGGTGACTTTTCTTAAAGAGAAATTTGAGGCTCTTGAGAAATTCAAAATATTCAAAGCTATGGTAGAGAATGAAACTGGATTAAACATAAAATGTCTCAAGTCTGATAGAGGTGGAGAATTCACATCCAGAGAGTTCATAGAATTCTATGAGAAACATGGGATAAAAAGACAGCTATTTCCTCCAAGGACTCCACATCAGAATGGAGTAGTGGAGAGAAAGAACTAGACCATCCAAGAAGCATCTAGAACTATGATGATGGAAGCAAATGTTCCTTAGATTTACTGGAGAGAAGCTGTAAGCACTACTGTCTATACTCTTAATCGAGTACAAATCAGAAGCAATACTAGTAAGACCCCTTATGAACTCTGGTTTGGCATCACTCCCACTATGAATTATTTCAGAGTCTTTGGTAGAAAATGTTACATTAAAAGAGATGAAGACCTTGGAAAATTTGATGCTAGAAGTGATGAAGGAATATTCTTGGGTTATCCTACTCAAAGCAAAGCATATCAGTGTTACAACAAGAGATTGAGAAAGATTATAGAAAGTACAAATGTGAAGGTTGATGAAGGTATTGAAAAACCTTCAAGGTTTTATGGATATGAAGAAGATGATCAGAATGATGTTTTGGTCCAAGAAGTTCAAGTCCCTTCTGAAATTCAGATCCAGACTAATCTGGAGAATCAAGAAGAAGAGATAAGTTTGAATGAACCTGTTCAAGAAATAGAAGTGCAAGAAATTCCCAAAACTCCCAGGTATGTAAGACTGAATCACTCTGAAGATCAGATCATAGGTGATAAAAGCAAATGTGTTCAAATGAGAAGAAAGATTGCTCAAGACTAAGAAAAGTATTGTCTGATTTCAAAGATTGAACCAAAAATAGTGAGTGAAGCATGCAATGATGAAAGCTGGACTAAAGCAATGAAGGAAGAGCTAATGCAAATTGACAAAAAATCACACTTGGGATCTTGTTTCTAGACCTAGAAACAAAAATGTGATTGGAACCAAATGGGTCTTCCAGAATAAACTGAATGGAGATGGTGAAGTAGTCAGAAACAAAGCCAGATTGGTCTGCAAGGGTTATTCTCAAGTAGAAACAGTTGATTTTGAAGAAACTTTTTCTCCAGTGGCAAGAATTGAAGCAGTCAGATTATTTTTTGCCTTTTCTACCTTCAAGGACTTCAAAGTATATCAGATGGATGTCAAGTCTGCCTTCCTGAATGGTGACTTGGAAGAAGAAGTATACATTTTGCAACTGGATGGATTTCAATTGTCTGATCATGGTGATATGGTTTACAAGTTGAAGAAAGCACTGTATGGAATCAAACAAGCCCCAAGAGCCTGGTATGAAAAACTGGATAAGCATCTTTTGAAGATTGGTTTCAACAAAGGTACTGTTGACAGTAACTTGTACTTCAAAATTGATCATGAAAATATCTTGATTGTTGAAGTATTTGTTGATGATATCATTTTTGGAGGAAGAGATAGTATATGCAAAACTTTTTCAAATCAAATGAAAAGTGAATTTGAGATGTCCATGTTTCGGGAAATGAATTTCTTCTTGGGTCTGTAAATCATTCAAACAAAGAAAGGAATCTTCATTTCACAAACCAAATATGTGAAAGAATTGTTGAAGAAATTTGGAATGGAAGACTCAAAACCAATGAATACTCCCATGGCAACCGGATGTAAATTGAGCAAAGATGATGACTCTCCTAAGACTGATAAAAAAAAGTACAGGTCAATGATTAGAGGACTATTGTATCTTACTCAAACTAGACCTGACATTATGAATGTTGTTAGTCTTGTTGCTAGATTCCAAGCTGATCCTAGAGAATCTCATGTCATGGCAATCAAGAGGATTCTCAGATATCTAAAAGGAACAGTTGAGTATGGTTTATGGTATCCTAGAGATTATGATTTCTCTCTTCATGCATATACAGATGTGGATTGGGTAGGAGATGTGGATGATCAGAAGAGTACCAGTGGTGGAGCATTGTTTTTAGGGAAAAGATTGGGTTCTTAGCTGAGCAAGAAACAAGAGGCAATATCTCTATCCACTGCAGAAGCAGAATATATTGCAGCAGTAGGTAGTTGCACTCAAGTATTGTAGATGAAGCAAATGCTAAGAGACATCAGATTGGAGTATGAGGAACCTATCACAATCTTCTGTGATAATTCAAGTGCAATAAATATATCAAAAAATCCAGTGTTACATTAAAAGACAAAACATATATCCATCAAGTTTCACTTTTTGAGAAAGCAGGTGAATAAGAATGAAGTCAGATTGGAGTTTGTGCCCTCCAAGGATCAGCAAACATTTTTACTAAACCTCTACCTAAGGACTCTTTTGAGTATCTCAGGGAGAAGTTAGGGGTTATTACCCCTCCAGTTCTGAATTAAGGTGCACTAATGTGTAGCAGTCTTGTGGATCTCATAGTCATATCTTGTGGTCCAGATTGATGATGGGAAGCTACTACTCAGGGGGAGCAGTCTGTATGATTCTGAGTGATGCAAGTATGTGCCCTTTGCCATTGATGTCAAAGGGGGAGAGAAGACATGTGAAAAACAAAAAGTGGTTACTGATCAAAGGGGGAGCAGTAAAGGAAGAGAAGACATGTGAATGGTTGTTGTTTATAGGGGTAGTTATGTCAGTCAGTGAGTAGAAGTACTTGTCTTGATGGTTAAAATAGTTTTTCACATCATATGTTGCCATCAATGACAAAGGGGGAGATTGTTACAAGTATGGGCCTAACCGGTGTTATCATTGATGTCAACATACTCCTGTTGTATTGATGTCAAGGATTGGATGAGTAGTGTGCTGAGGATATTGAGAAAATTAGTCCTACTAGAAACAAAGAAGAATAGTGAAGCTGTATGAAGGGAAGATCCCAGCTAAGATGAAGATCAGAGGATGCGCATCAAAGGGTTTGTAGATATGTGTCTAAAGGTGATCCAGTTAAGATTTGAGAGGTTCACATGAAGATTTGAAGAAGTTATGGGCATATGAGTAAAACTAGTTCTGGCAAATGTTTAGAGGTGACAGAGCAACACAAATAGGTCTAGTGAGATCCAAAAATACAATATCTTATTCTACGGATTTGGTGGAGTGTTTAAGAAGTCAATGTGAATTGACAACTCAATTGGTTCATTGTCTGGAGGTCCGCAAGCATCTATTCCAATATAACAGTGATGACAGACCGTGTTCTTGAGGTTTCAGATGAAGAAGAGAATGATTTCAGTAGGTAGAAGTAGTGTGGATGTTCTTGGTGATTCTGGCAAGCTTGTGGGTGTCTCTAGTTTGTGTTCAATTCATGTTGGTGGTCTGCATTGAAGATTGACCTTGTAATTGAAGAATTACTTCCGAATGATGATGTTCTTCCTAAACTTGGCCAACTAGATGATTTACACATCTTACGGATGATCTTGAAGATGTTATGTGAAGGATGGAGTGTTCTTCAAAGAAGATTGAAGTCCCAGATATATGTGGTTGGCAGTGTGGTGATTCGCATGAAGTCTTTTGTAATAAATCAAGTTGTATTTGTGTATTTGCTCTGTAAAGTATGCTGACTTTAATGATTATCCCAAAGTCGACGTCTTGTATAAATAAGAGTTGTGAAGTCATTTCAAATGTATCGAGTTGAAGATGAGAGTGTGGTAGAAAAGAGAAAAGCGAAAGGCAGAGCAGAAGTATTGAGCTTAAATGGAACTGACTCAAGCATGGTGAAGATGCTAATCTTTAGTTCAAGTAGGTAATATTTATTATTCTGTAGATAGTGTGTCTCCTGTAGGCAGTGGGCCTCTTGTGAGCAGTGTGCTTGGACAGTGAGCCCTAATTGGCATGTGCCATTTTGTTCTTCTTATTCTTTTAATAGAGAATACAATCTTGGGTTAGTCACCCTGTGGTTTTTCCCTTAACCGGGTTTTCCACGTTAAAATCTTGATGTCATATGTGTTAATATGTTCTGCTCATGAATTGTAGTATTATTTTTCCATGATTGATTTATTAAGTGGTTAACAAAATGAAAGTTTTGAGACAACTGATTCACCCCCCCTCTTAGTTGTCTGTCTTGAAACTAACAATTTGTGCATAGTTAAATTGAATTAGTATATGTTTCAAGACAAGGCCTCCAAGGCTAGGCTTGACAAACTTCGTGCCATGCATCATAGTGGCCAAAAAGGTTTACAGGCCTTGATCTATGCATTTGTAAGTATATTTAATAAGTTAAATGATATTTTTCTAAATTTCCTAGGAAAAAGTAAATGATTACATATTAATTAGTTTAACTAGTCCATATGCCATGTTTTGACAGGATGAGAAATATGACAGGCATCCAAGCCAATTTGAAAAGGAAATGTTACAAAACAAAAAGTGGACCAATTTTGTAATCTGGATGGAGAATGAGGTATCAATAGCTGACTTTCAATAACTTAGTTGGATATTGTTGTGTTAATATGTCAATTTGAATTTCTTGTGTTGAGTTGTTTATTGATGCATAAGATGAGTTCTAAAGTGCTTCTCTGTTGGCCCTAGCGCCCTTAAATGTAAGATTTCTCTTAGATGACAAATGATTACTCTTATATCTTTGGGGACCCTTCTTGGTGCCATTAGGATTATAATGAGTATACTAGTCTTGTGCTTGCTTACAAAAAGTGGTTGCAATTAACCTAATCTTGTGGTTATTATCCATAACATTTTGTGTGTGCCATGCTATCTCATATGCTTAAGTTTAACAGGATAATAATGAATAGAAAACCCTTGTTTACCTACCTCCAACTAATGGACTTGTTGGAACCTAAAATTTCCTACCATTTTTTTCAAAAATTTTAGGTTCCCTTGATGAAAAATCTGACTGCAGCACTCAGAGATGCACTTGTACAATATACTTCAGTGGCCTACTTTGAAGGGTTATAATTTGAAGCCTATTCATTTTTATGTCAAACCACTCGGTAGGCATACTTATCTATCGTATATGAGTGTACATGCTTGATTTCAGCTTCCCACGATCAGATTGGACAAGGTTTTGTAGTGCCAAGTCAAAGGGTTCTAGTGGTATCTGGTGGTACCCACCTAGGGTTAGGGTTTTAAGTCGAGTCTGCAAGCCTATATTTTTATTCCTTTAAACCCCTTAAGGCCTTAAGTTTTCTTGTCCTTTGGCCTCTTGTACTTTATCTTTTAAAACTGCATTGACTTCCTGTATTAAAGGGCAATTGTCTTGAGGTCTTCTTAGAGGGGTGATATGTGACTAGGGTATGAAGGCTAGGACTTTGTATGTAATCTTAAGCCCTCCTTTTGGATTTGTTGGAAGCCTTCTTCACTAATACATAAAGACTATCAAGACTCCTATGATAGTGCATTAGAGAGGCACTGAAATCACAAAGGAGATAAATGTTATTAGGCCACCACCTAATGGAGAAGGGATTGTCATAAAGAGCATGACAGTGTTACCTTGTCAGAGTCACCAAGGGGATAGTCTTTGTGGTGGTAATTAAAGTCACTAAGTTTACATCCACCTTTCTAGGGTTTGCAAAAATGCATGAAGTTGAATACGCCTATTTTAAAGATCTTGTCATGAGTATTTTCCATGTTTTTACAAATGGAGACCTCCCCAATCCTCATCTCAAGTTTCAAATGCACAATGAAATGATGGAGGACAATCATAACTGTCATAATAGTACATTAGCATTTTTTGTCTCAAGGTGGCCCTTGAGACTGCCAAGGGGATGGATGTAGAGTTGGGAATATGGTTTTTGTTTAAAAGCCTTGTGTCATTGACCTAATATTTATTTGTGGCAAGGATCCCAATAGTCTAAAGATTACAAATTGTTGTCAAGAAAGGACTGTCACAGTTAAGTGTGGTACAGTGATACAATTTTATCTTGGTTGAGTATTGCATAAATCTCAAGCTATTTAGAATGCATGGGGTATTAGGGTGTGGTATCACTATATAGGTAACCATCAAGTGATTTCTTCAACCCAATCTTTGTTAGATTTAGGACAGACAACTGAGAGGGAGGGGTGAATCAGTTGTCCAAAACTTTCTTGCAATTAATCACTTAAATCCTTTTCTTAATTTAGTAGCATAATAATAAATCAAGCATGGAAACATAATGCAATAATTCAAGAGCAGAAACACATTAACACATATGACACCAAGATTTTTAACGTGGAAAACCCGGTTAAGGGAAAAACCACGAGGTGACTAACCCAAGATTGTATTCTCTGTTAAAAGAATAGAAAGAACAAAATGGCACATGCCTATTAAGGTTCACTGCCCAAGCACACTTCTTACAAGAGGCCCACTGCCTACAGGAGACACACTGTCTACAGAATAATAAGTATTACATACTTGAACTGAAGAATAGCATCTTCACCATGCTTGAGTCAGTTCTATTTAAGCCCAATACTTCTACTCTACCTTTCGCTCTGCTCCTCTCTACCACACTCTCATCTCAACAAGATGCATTTGAAATGACTTTACAACTCCTTGTTTATACAAGACATCGACTTAGGGATAATCCTCCAAGTCAGCATACATTATAGAGTAAATACATAAGTATAACATGACTAATAAAAAAAAGACTTTACACGGATCAACACACTGTCAGCCACACAAATATGAGACTTTAATCTTCCTTTAGGAACATGCCATTCTTCACAAAACATCTACAAGATCATCTGCAGGATGTGTAATTCATCTGGTCAGCCAGACTTAGGAAGAACATCATCATCCGGAAGTAATTCTTCAATTACGAGCTCAATCTTCAATGCGGACCACCAACACGAACTAGACACAATCCAAAGACCTCCACAAGCTTTCCTGAATCACTAGGAACATCCACACTACTTCTGCTTACTAAAATCATTCTCTCCTTCATTTGGAACCTTAAGAACACAGTCTGTCATCACTGTCATTTTGGAATAGATGCTTGCAGACCTCCAGACCATAGACCAATTGAGTTGTCAATTCACATTGACTTCCTAAACACTCCACCAAATCTACAGAACAAGATATTTCATTCCCGGATCTCACTGGACCTATCTGTGTCACTCTATCACCTCTGAACATCTGCCAGACCTAGTTTTACTCAAGTGGCCATAACTTCTTCAGATCTTCATGTGGACCTCTAAAATCTTTACTGGATCATCTTAAGACACATATCTACAAACCCTTTGATGTGCATCCTCTGATCTTCATCTTACCTGGGATCTTTGGAATAGGGTATGGACATCCATCAATACATAAAGGATAGAGGAATTTTGTCATATGTTGTAGTTGCATCTGCCCTGTTAGACATGTATGCAAAATGTGGAAGCATAGACAAGGAACGTGACCTGTTTAACATAATGTCTCAAAGAAATGTGGTCTCATGGACTGCAATGACTGTAGGATATGCACAAAATGGATTTGTTGAAAAGGCTTCAAAAATTTTAAAGCAAATGCAATTAGCTGTTGAAAAGCCAAATTCCACAACATTTGCCAACATCCTCCCTACCTATATCAAAATGTGAGCTTTGGAATAGGGTATGGACATCCATCAATACATAAAGGATAGATGAATTTTGTTAGACATTGTAGTTGCAACTACCCTATTACACATGTATACAAAATGTGGAAGCATAGACAAGGCACATGAACTGTTTGACAGAATGTCTCAAAGAAATGTGGTCTCATGGACTGCAATGACTACAGGATATGCATAAAATGGATTTGTTGAAAAGGATTCAGAAATTTTAAAGCAAATGCAATTAGCTGGTGTAAAGCCAAATTCCACAACCTTTGCTAGCATCCTCCATAAAGGATAGAGGAATTTTGTTAGATGTTGTAGTTGCAATTGCCCTGTTAGACATATATGCAAAATGTGGAAGCATAGACAAGGCACGTGAACTATTTGACAAAATGCCTCAAAGAAATGTGGTCTCATGGACTGCAATGTGTAGGAGTCTAGGACAACACTGAGAGGGGGGGTGAATCAGTGTTGTATAAATTTTACAATTTTAATCATTTTGACTTACAGGATAAAGAGAGAGAAAGACAAAGTTATTTATTAACTCACAGATGTACAATTATAATATTGAAGGCACGAATTAGAACATTAAACACAAATCATGAAGACACATAAGAAATATAACACAAGATATGATGAGTGGAAAACCCTCAAGGGGATTAAAAACCACTCTGAAACTACCTCACTAGCTTATTCAAAACCTCACTAGTTACATGAAGGTCTCATTGACTAGACAAGCCTCACTAGCTACAAAGAAGCCTCATTGGCTACAATATGTGTCTCACTGACAAATGAAAGGTCTCACTGACCTACAAGCCTCACTGGCAAATTCAACCACATCAAAACATACTGCAAGGTGTGCAAGAAATGATTGCCACTCAATCTAATTTGCACCATTACATAACCTGTCTTCTCTTTTTTATATCTCTGTTCAATTACAATCTGAATATCAATCTCATACCAATATTGTCTTCGTAAATTTGTTGCACAAGGAGGTCATCATTTTTGCATTTTGGTCCTCACACAAACTCTCTGCATCAATGCACCTGAAAAAACATTATATGTAAATTAAATGTCCTTTCACCCTTCACATTCATCTTCATATTCTTCTTCTCTGTACATAATTTCTTTTTTTTTATTAAATCAATTCACCTCCAAGAAAAGATAATTTCTTCTCTGTATAACCATACATATTCCTTTTCCCAAATTTTCAATCCAATTTATCTTCCCTGTATAAAACATTTTTAAACAAAATCCATTCACATTCTTCTCCTCTCTAAATTTACATTTTCCCTTCACAAAAATTTGCATCTCTTTTTTTTGAATATCTTCAACAACATTTTCCAATCTGCAAAAATCATCTTAAAAAAAAATAATTCCAATTTTTGTTCTCAATAAAATCTACAATATTAATATCATCTCACTGCTGCAAATAAATCTTCATTGTGCATATAAATCTCTTCATATTCTACTCTCAAAAATTCATCACAATTTCCCATTAAAAAATATATATTCTTTGCATTATAATATCCATCTGTGAAGAACCTTCAAATAAAAATCTTATTCTCAATGAAGCAATAATCCTTCATATTCTTCTTTCTTTACACATTCACTTTCATCTTCAAAAATAACTCTTTAAAATTTTCCTTCAAAATAAATATTCAATCTTCCCATTTTTCATCTTCCATCTCTCAAAAAAAAAAAGTTGTTATAAAGAAACTTTCCCAAATTATAAAAGCTCCTTTATTAAAAATAATAATTAAATCTCTTCACAAAATTATTTCCCAAAAAGAAATAATAAAAAAATTATTTCTTTCTCTTGAGAATTTCACAAAAAAATCTCCTAAAAATTAGGCTTCTAAATCTCACCAAAGTCTGCCTTTTTATCTTCCTACTTCTTCTCCACAAAAGAAAATTTCTCATTAAAAAAATTATGCAAATAATATTGCATAAAATCTTTAAAATAAAAAAGGAAATAATTTATTTCCTTATTATTATGAAGGAATCAAAAAATCTTCTAAAAATCTGCCTTTAAAAACTTTATCAAAAACTGCCTTTAATCTCCCTTAAAAATAGGCTTTTAAAAAAACCTTTTTAAAAAAAAAAACTGCTTGCCCATAAATAAATATTAACCTTTGATATGCTTTTTGCTGCACACAAATTTATAAGAGGTGACTGCTTGGAAAGGTAAGAGCATACGAAGGGGCCAGTGAAAAGATGGTCTTAAACCCCTTTAGAAGGTAATATTTAGTGATATTACCTGTGAGTGCAAGTCAACCACAAATTAAAACAAAAAATGCATGATGTATATGACGGGCATATGTGAGGTGTTAGATCTTTTGAGACACCACATTAATATCAACACCTTTATAAATATTTTTATTATGAACTTATTTTTTTGGAATATGACTCCCCTTGTCATTGAACACCTCTGTTAAGAATATTTAATCTTTGCCACTGTAGTCTGCAAGCACCTCTTTTACTCCTTCATAATTGAGCATCCTGTTCAATCATGAACATACTATCAACATGAAGAGATTCTGAAGACAAACTAAAACATGATAATGAGCACACTAAAGTAAGGCATGAAGAAACATCAATTTTGAGTATCATGTCAACTCCCTTCAAGTCAAGAATTATGAATGAACTGAAGCATGTCATGAAGCAAAATCATATCCAATCCAACATTATCAAACCAACTGACACATACAATGATAAGACAAGTCTTATGAAACATGAGAGATGACAAATTCAAACAAATCCTAAAATGAGAAATCAAACCTTCTTCACATCCTTCAAATGAACTGATGACATCACCTGACCATTGACATTACATGTCACATTGTCATCACCCTAAATTCACTTTAACCATGAACTCCTGAAACATCCCGCCATATGAAGACAAACATTAACTCCATGTATGATCTAACTTTCACTATGATGTACCTTCATCATCAACTCAAAACCTTTTTGACATCAATGACAATCAATCTCCATCAATCTCCCCCTTTGTCATTGATGACAAAACTACCTGATGCATTTTTCTTTCTCCCCCTTTTTGGCATCTGATGACAAAGGCTATTGTCTCCCCCTGTGAAGAATAACTCATAAACAACATTAGCATGAGACTAGCAAATTATATTGATATCAACCAACACCTCACTTATTTCTTGGAACACACTTATTATCATGCATACCAACAAAGAATTGAAATAGCACTTACCCAAACCTTTGATACCACTAGCCTCTAAAAATTTAAGGCACTGATCACATTTACAATTTGTTGTCCAAAACTTGGTTTGAGAGCTCTGTCCTTTGTATTTTTGCATATTTCATAACTTTTCAACTTGTGAGCAATAAGACATCATGAAGCATAGGACCTGAAAGCAACATCATGTGAGGCATACCAACCAAAGCAACAAACTATTGTTATAAACTGCCCAATGACTGTACCAAATTTTGCACAATACCACTTCTTGTGGCAACACCAATATGAAGATGAAAATTGAAACTAACATCATTAAGATCCTCTATTTACTTCTTCAAGCAAGCTGAAAAATAGAGATACCTCTTCTATCAAATACAAACTCCTTATGACATCACTTGTGTCTGCAAAACAAAGTGTATGCCACACAAATCTTTCACATCACTTCTTGACATGATAAAACATGAATATTATCCTCCTGTTTCTGCACATGACACCTTTTACAACATAATATCAAAATTGATATATACTACAATCAACAAGAATGATGACTCTTGACTATATCATTCAAATCAGCCCATAAAATGTGAGACATCAACCAACTAATCTTTACCAACAAGTTCTTCTTGCAACAACACTTTGCAACAACAAATGCATAGATTAGAGATATGAGTTAAATTTTTCATTTTCAGCCTCCTCAGTCAACATATGCTAAAATTTGATAAGAGCTCCTTGAAAACATCTTAAGCTCATTGAACCGTAGCATCATAACAAATCAATCTCTGTAAGTATGATATGAACAAGATAAAAAAAATCACCAAACCACTCAACATCAACAAACTTTTTGTGCATTGAACCCTTGAACATCTTATCTGCAAAATGACATCATCCACTGATCATTTGAATCAAAGACTTACACAGAAGAACACCATTATGAGCCTGATAAGCATCTTAGCAAACATAATCACAGATGAAACCAATAGCATAAAAAGCATCAAATGATTTCCTTTCTGAAACTTCTTGGGGATACTTGATAGGACACAAACAACTCACCCTCACATTATGCCATGTGTTATGCAACTGATGAAATAACTTGTGCAAGATGCACAAGTTTAGAATTTATCTTCTCTTTGCATTATTTTTGCAACCTTTTCCTTTTTCCATCCATTCAAACCAGGTGAAGCTATTCTTCTATACAATCTGTAACTATAAGCTTTGTGACCAGGTGAATCACACTTGAAACACACAACATTAGCACTCCTTATTGAAGAAAATTGACGTTTTCTGCAATTAATTGCTTTATTCCCAAAATGATTACAAGTATAACAAAAATCATTAAATGAATAGTTATACCTGTACATGTATGCTTGTCTTATAGGAGCACTTCTTCTTCTTTGATTGTTCACTTTTCTTTCAGGAGCAGCAAGTTGATCAATTTTTCTTCTAGGAATCTCTCTAACATTAGAGGACTGGCTCTTTTCATAACCAAGTCCAGTAGTGTCTCCATGTAGTTTTTGTTTACCCAACATTTCATACAAATTACTTATGTTCTCTCCAAATTTCAAATTGTTTTCCAACTACTTCTTAACATCCTCAAGATCTTTTCTTAAAGAGACTATCTCTCCTTCAATCTTTTGACATTCAATTGTCTTAGCTTCCAACTCAAACTTTGTAACTTCATCTATCCTCTTAACTTCTTCAACCTCAACCTTCAAATTCATAATTAATTTGTCTTCCTTGGATTCTTTCTCTTGTTTAAGATGGTCTTTTAATCTCCTATTTTCTTTACTAAGTTGCTTGATTGTATCCAGGGCACATAGAAGCTCTCCTTCAAAATCAACTTTACAATCAACTTCATCCACAAAGAGGCCTATTTCTTCATCATTGATATCAACAGCAAAAACATTTCTTTCATTTAATTCTTGTTCTCCATCATTCATAATAATTTCTTCCTTTTTATCAAAATTCTCAACTGCAGGATCATTCTTTTTTAGGGGTAACATATGCAACATATCATTGCTAGACTTAACTGAGGCTTGTTTTACCATCTTTTGATCAACATCATTCTTTTCTCTATTTAAGACATTATTTCTATTCTTCTTTCCCATGGTACTCCACACATAGGATCTACCCAAGCTGATTAGGCTACAAAAGGGAACCTTGCTTTGATACCAATTGGAGTCCAGGACAACACTGAGAGGGGGGGTGAATTAGTGTTGTCTAAATTTTACAATTTTAATCATTTTGACTTACAAGATAAAGAGAGAGAAAGACAAAGTTATTTATTAACTCACAGATGTACAATTATAATATTGAAGGCAAGAATCAGAACATTAAACATAGATCATGAAGACACATAAGAAATATAACACAAGATATGATGAGTGGAAAACCCTCAAGGTGAATAAAAACCACTCTAAAACTGCCTCACTAGCTTATTCAAAACCTCACTGGTTACATGAAAGTCTCACTAACCAGACAAGCCTCACTAGCTACTATTGGTAAGAGACACATTGGAGCTTCATGATTGTTGTCATTGATGGCAACAAAGTTCATCCCACACATCTGCAAGACATGATGTGCTTATACCGGAAGTCAGATTGAAGAATGTTGTGGTCCGGTAAGCAAGAACAGAGCATGCAGAAGGTCCGACAGTCAGGTTCAGATTTGTTAAAGGAAGTATCTCTAGAAAGTACGAACTTGGGGAAGTCAAGAGGAGTACCTTGACTGATAGATTCCAGGAATTGAGCCTCTGGTGATGAAGGAATAAAGAGATATGAGCATTCAAGTATTAGGGTCCTGTTTAGCAGAAAAGACAAAGGAAGAACTGACTGGCAGAGCATCAGACATTATTCCGGATGAGATGCTGATGGTAATAAAGACTCTTAAGGTATCATTCTTGTTTGGCCAACTTGTTAGATGACTTGCATAAGTACCTTTTTGATCTGCATCACTTGGTAAGCAAGGATTCAGCCGACAAACTAAAGTTTAGGAAATATTGACCTTTTCCGGATGTCGACTAGAAAGAGTATGAAATCCCTTATGCAGATATATATACATGATGGATTTCGATGAGAAGGTGTGTGTTGTGTGTTGTTATAAGTGTGAAGAAAAGCAGAAGTGTAGGGGGAAAGTAGTAAGGAAGGTCCAGTATGTGAAAAGACAGCAGAACAAAGGAAGAGGAAGGATGAAGTGTAGCAGATCGGTATACTGAGCCTAACCGGAACTGAACTCTAGCATGTGTGATGCTTCACATCAGTTCAAGTATCTTATTATTCTTGTTACAACTTGTAGATAGTGAGTCTCTTGTGAGTAGTGTGCTCGGGTAGTGAGCCCTAATTAGCAAGTGCCATTTTGTATTTCTATTCTTCTAACAGAGAATACAATCTTGGGTTAATCACCCCGTGGTTTTCTCCCTTAATAGGGTTTCCACGTCAAAAATATTGTGTCATATGTATTTCCATTTCATGGTTATGTTTGCTTATTTGAATTGATGCTGCATTAATTATTAAGAAAGTTCAAAAAGCTGAAATAATTAAGATAACTGATTCACCCCCCCTCTCAGTTATCAACAATTGGTATCAGAGTCAGTTCCTCTCAACAAAGCCTAACAGCTTGAGGAAGACCTGGGAATTCAAATGGATGCGTATGGTATGAAGGAGCAACTTAAGTCTACCCTAGATGATCTTGAGCAGTCAAATTCTGAAATCAATGAATTGAAGGAAAGACTCAAACAGGCTAATGATTTCATAAATGAATTAAAAGAGAAACTAAGTCTCTCTATGAAAAAGAGAAAGGAGCTACTTCAGCAACTGGCAAGACAAAATGAAGCCAATGATACAAATGGAGATCTGAAGGAGAAAACCAAGTTATGTGAAAAGTTATCAAAAGAAATCATTATGGTAAGACATGAAATGGAATCAGGAGCTATGAAGTTTACCCAAGAGATTGAAGAGAAAAGAAAAACTGAAGATGATCTAAGACATTCTCTCAAGGAAAAATTAGAAGATTGCCACAAGATGGATAGAATTATCAGACATCTTGAATCTGATCTTGAAGATGCTAAAGATAATGAAGAAAAACTTGAGGATCAAATTGTCTCTCTTAAAGGGATCTTCAAACAACAAATGAATATAAAGAGAAATTCAAGATAAGTTCTGCTCAACTTGAAGTTCTTCTTGAAAGTCAAAAGAGGGTAGATGACAAGTGTGGTTTGGGATATGAGAAATGTGAAATCTTCAGATCCGGTCAGATGAATTTTAGATCAGAGAATCCAAGGAACAGGCCTAGAAGACCTTCAGTAAGATAGCCTAATGCTCAAAGATATCCATCCTTCAATGGATACTGCCACAACTGCAATAACTTTGGTCATAGAGCTAATCAGTGCAAAAAGAGAATGAATTAGACTAATACTGTTGGATCTAGGGCATACAACTGAGAGGGGGGGGGGGGTGAATCAGTTGTATAAAAATTCTTGTTCTTTCAACACTTGATTCTTTGTTGTTAGTTAGCAGCATATCAATTAATCAACCATGAAAGCATAATACATAAACACAAGAGCAGATAAGTATCAACACATTGAACACCAAGATTTTGACATGGAAAACCCGGTTAAGGAAAAACCACGGGGTGATTAACCCAAGAATTATTCTCTGTTAGAAGAATAAAGAAAAATGAATGGCACATGCCAATTAGGGCTCACTGCCCGAGCACACTGCTCACAAAGAGGCCCACTGGCTACAAGGAGACACACTGTCTACAAAGTGATAAAAATCACAGTCTTGAACTGGAGAATGACATCTCTACCATGTCCGGATCAGTTCCAATTAAGCCCAAAAACCTCTGTTCTGCCTTTCGCACTTCTCTTCGCTATGCCACCCTCATCCACACACACCACACCTTGAAATGAACTCACAGACCGTTATTTATACAAGACATCGACTTAGGATCAAACATCTAAGTTGGCAAACAATCATAAGAGTATCCGTAAGATGAATAACACATCCGGTTGGCCACCACAAGAACATTCGCAGGATGAACAACTCATCCGGTCGGCTAAACAGAGCAAGAACTTCATCCGAAAGAATAACTTCAATTCCAGGCTCTACTATCAATGCGGATCAACAACACAACCTCAAAACGATCCAGAAAACTTCACAAGCCTGCCTGAATGTCTGGATACATCCACACTTCCTTTACTTGCTGGAATCTCTTGTCTTCCTCATCCGGAACTTCAAGAACACAGTCTGTCGCCACTGTAGAAGGTACTTCCGGACCTTCAAATCATACATTATCAATGCGGACCAATAACACAATCTCAACATGATCCAAAAACCTTCACAAGCCTATCTGAATGACCAGGTACGTCCGCATTTCCTTTACTTACTGAAATCTCTTATCCTCCTTATCCGGAACTTCAAGAACACAGTCTGTCGCCACTGTCATAATGCAAGAGGTACTTCCGGACCTCCAAATCATACACAACTCGAGATGGCACATCACAAGGACATCCCAAATACTATTTCCAATCCGCAGATTAGGATTGTACAATTCCGGACCTCACCGGACCTTTCTGTGATCCTTTGTCACCTCTAAGCACTTGCCGGAACCGGTTTCACACAGACAGCCATAACTTCTTCAGGTCTTCATGCGGACCTCTGAAAACTTGACTGAAGCATCTCAAGACTCATATCTGCAAACCCTTTAATCCGTATCCTCCAGTTTTCAACCTATCCAATATATTTGCCTTCTTCTCATCATTGTTCTTCACTGTTCCTGACTGAGGGTAATTTTCTCAATATCCTCAACACACAGCTCATCCAATCCTTCTTGTCAATGTAATATGAGTATGTTGACATCAATGACAACACTGGTTCACCTCATACTTGCAACAATCTCCCCCTTTGTCATTGATGGCAACATATGATGTGAAAAACCATCAAGACAAGAACTTCTCCTTTCTGTCACAGCTCCCCCTATCAACAACAACTTTTTACATGTCTTCTCTCCCCCTTTGATCATTAACCACTTGTTTTTCACATGTCTTCTCTCCCCCTTTGACATCAATGGCAAAGGGCTCATACTTGCAATTCTAATACATCAGAATCATACCAGCTGCTCCCCCTTAGTAGCAGCTCCCCATCATCAATCCGGATCACAAGATATGACTGTGATATCCACCGGACTGATGCACATCAGTGCATCTTAGTTTATCACCGGAGGGGCCATGACCCCTAACTTCTCCCGAAGATATACAAAAGAGTCCTTGGGAAGAGGTTTTGTAAAGATATCTGCAATCTGATCCTTGGAGGGAACATACTCCAATCTGACTTCTTCCTTGTTTACTTGTTCTCTCAAAAAGTGAAATTTGATAGATATGTGCTTAGTCTTAGAGTGCAATACCGGATTCTTAGAAATATTAATTGCACTTGCATTATCACAGAAAATTGTGATAGGCTCCTCATATTCAACTTTGATGTCTCTTAGCATCTGCTTCATCCATAAGATTTGAGTGCAACTACCTGCTGCTACAATGTATTCTGCTTCAGTTGTAGACAGAGATATTGCATCTTGTTTCTTGCTTAGCCAAGAAACCAATCTCTTCCCCAAAAAGAATGCTCCACCACTAGTGCTCTTCCGGTCATCCACATCTCCTGCCCAATCTGCATCTGTGTAAGCATGAAGAGAGAAATCCGGATCTCTAGGGTACCATAGACCATACTCAACTGTTCCTTTCAAGTACCTAAAAATTCTTTTGATTGCCATAACATGAGATTCTCTAGGATCAACCTGGAATCTTGCCACAAGACCAACAGCCTGCATTATATCTGGTCTAGTTTGAGTGAGATACAACAATCCACCAATCATTGATCTATATTTTGTCTGATCTGCCTTTGGAGAGTTATCATCTTTGCTTAACTTACATTCGGTTGCCATAGGAGTGTTCATAGGTTTTGAGTCTTCCATACCAAATTTCCTTAACAATTCTTTCACATATTTGGTCTGAGAAATGAAGATCCCTTCTTTTGTTTGAGTAATTTGCAGACCCAAGAAGAAATTCATTTCACCAAGCATAGACATTTCAAACTCACTTTTTATCTGTTTTGCAAAAGTTTTGCACATACTATCTCTTCCTCCAAAAATGATATCATCCACAAACACTTCAACAATCAATATGTTTTCATGATCAATTTTGAAATATAAGTTACTGTCAGCAGTACCTTTGTTGAATCCAATCTGCACAAGATGCTTATCCAACCTTTCATACCATGCTCTTGGGGCTTGCTTTAATCCATACAAAGCTTTCTTCAACTTGCAGACCATATCATCATTATCAGACAATTGAAATCCATCCGGTTGTTCAATGTAGACTTCTTCTTCCAGATCACCATTTAGGAAGGCAGACTTGACATCCATCTGATATACCTTGAAGTCTTTGAAGGCAGCAAATGCAAGAAGTAATCTGACTACTTCAATTCTTGCCACCGGAGCAAAAGTCTCTTCAAAGTCAATTCCTTCTATTTGAGAGTAGCCTTTGCAGACTAATCTAGCTTTGTTTCTGATTACTTCACCAGCTTCATTTAGTTTGTTCCGGAAGACCCACTTGGTTCCAATTATTCCTGTCTCTAGGTCTGGGAACAAGATCCCAAGTATGATTTTTCTCAATTTGCATCAATTCATCTTCCATTGCTTTGGTCCAGTTTTCATCATTGCAGGCTTCATTTATTGTTTTAGGTTCAATCTTTGAAATTAGACAACATTCATCCTGATTTTGAGCAACATTCCTTCTAGTTTGTACACCTTTGCTTTTGTCACCTATGATTTGATCTTCAGAGTGGTTCAGTCTTACATACCTTGGAATTTTGGGAGTATCCTGCACTGCTGCTTCTTGATCAGGCTCATTCAAACCTATCTCTTCTTCCTGATTTACCGGATCAGGCTGACTCTGTCTCACCGGAGAGGATTGAGGTCCTTGAACACTATCTTGGTCATCTTCATCAAACTCATAAAATCTTGAAGGCTTCTCAATTCCTTCATCAACTTTCACATTGGTGCTTTCTATCATCTTCCTCAATCTCTTATTGTAACATTGGTATGCTTTGCTTTGAGTGGAGTAACCCAAGAAAATTCCTTCATCACTTCTAGCATCAAACTTTCCTAGATCTTCATCTCTTTTAATATAACACTTGCTACCAAATACTCTGAAATATTTCACAGTAGGAGTGATGCCAAACCAGAGTTCATAGGGGGTCTTACCAGTGTTGTTTCTGATTTGAACTCGATTGAGAGTGTAGACTGCAGTGCTGATAGCTTCCTTCCAAAACATTTGAGGAACATTTGCTTCCAACATCATTGTCCTGGCAGCTTCCTGAATGGTCCGGTTCTTTCTCTCAACCACTCCATTCTGCTGTGGAGTCCTAGGAGCAGACAACTGTCTCCTTATACCCTGCTTCTCACAAAAATCAATGAACTCACCAGATGTAAATTCACCACCTCTATCAGACCTTAGACACTTTAGTTTCAATCCGGTTTGATTCTCTACCATAGCTTTGAAGATCTTGAACTTCTCAAATGCTTCTGATTTTTCTTTTAGAAAGGTAACCCACATCATCCGGGAATGATCATCAATTAACAACATGAAATATCTATCACCTTGCAGACTCTTGATTCTTGTCGGACCACAGAGATCAGTATGTACTAATTCCAACAATCCGGTAGAAGACTGATCTTTGCTTTTGAAAGAGACTCTGCTTTGTTTACCTAGCTGACATTCTTTGCACAAACTATTTGTAGGTTTCATCAATTTTGGAAGATCTCTTATGGCCTGAGTATTGCTTATCTTGATGATGTTATCAAAATTTACATGGCACATTCTTCTATGCCATAACCAACTCTGATCAATTTGAGCAAACAAACAACTTTTATTTGAACCAACCAGATGAAAGATATTACCTTTTGTCTGAGTACCGGATGCAATCTCAGTTCCGGAGTTTGTAAAGATTCTGCATTTTCCATTTTTGAATCAGAGATCATAGCCTTTGTCCACTAACTGACCAACACTAAGAAGATTGTGCTTCAATCCTTCAACATACAGTACGTTACCTGTTTTGCTCTTTCCATCGAAGGAAATAGTTCCCCTGCCTCTGATTCTGCCAGCAGAATTGTCACCAAACTTTACCATTCCTCCTTCATACCTTTCCAAATTCAAGAACTTATTCTTGTCACCAGTCATATGGTGAGAACATCCACTGTCAATAACCCAATCATCCTTTTCTTCCACTTGAGCAGTCAAAGCTTTTTCAACAACTTTGTGATTGACAGATCCAGAGAGTATTGAATCTTCTTCCTTGATGGCAATAAACACCCACTCATTTCCGGATTTGCTTCCTAGTTCTGATTCATCATCTGTTACTCCTTCATTGTCATCTTCTTCGTGAACATAATAGCAATTCTTTTGAAACCTTTGTCTGTTAGTATTAGATCTTGCAGATCTTTCCGGACATCTTGAAGCAAAATGACCAATCTTATTGCAGTTGAAACACTTAAAGGGTAGTTTTCCTTCATACTTACCGGATCCTCTTGGCAGTCTCTTTGCAATGAGGGCTTCAAGTTGAGCTGTTTCTGCTTCTTCTTCCTCCATGTCTCTTCTTGCTTGATCATACCATGACATTTTCCTTGATGAGTTTTCTCTCGGATCAAGTCTCTGTTTGCCTTTCACATAGGCATTGGCTTTGAAAGCAGATTCAGTCTTGGGAGGATCATCTCCAAACTCGGTCATTTCAAATGCAGCTAGTTTGCCAGCCAGTTGTTCTCTTGTGACAGTTGTGTGGGCTCTGAATTCATCAATGGCAGCAACCTTGATTTTGTAGGCAGCAGGAAGGGATCTTAGGATTTTGCAAACAATCTCATTTTCATCTAAAGTTCCACCAGCATTTCTGATTCCACATACCAGCTCATTCACTCTTGGCATAAAGGTAGTGATGTTTTCATCATCTCTCATTTTCAATCTTTCAAATTTCCCTTTCAGACTTTGCAACCTTGCACTTTTGACAAACTCATCTCCTTCATACAGAAGTTCCAGTTTAGTCAGGATCTCATATGCAGTTGGTAGGTCAATAACATTTGAGAGGTCTGAGTCATTCAATGCGCTTAGAAGAGCTTCCTTGGTCCGCAGATTGTTTTCAGCTTTTGTGATTTCATTCAGAGTTGTCAGACCACCTTGTGGAGGTACATATGGTTTTGAAACCATAGCCAAGTATGCTTTTCCCATACATTCCAAGTGACACTTCATGCGACCTTTCCAGAGAGTGAAGTTGGTTCCATCGAACTTCGGACTATCCTTCTTGTATGACGACATCCTGGATCTCCTCAAGCAGTTAAGCTCCTATCAGAGGAACTTAGCTCTGATACCAATTGTTGGATCTAGGGCATACAACTGAGAGGGGGGGTGAATCAGTTGTATAAAAATTCTTGTTCTTTCAACACTTGATTCTTTGTTGTTAGTTAGCAGCATATCAATTAATCAACCATGAAAGCATAATACATAAACACAAGAGCAGATAAGTATCAACACATTGAACACCAAGATTTTGACGTGGAAAACCCGGTTAAGGAAAAACCACGGGGTGATTAACCCAAGAATTATTCTCTGTTAGAAGAATAAAGAAAAATGAATGGCACATGCCAATTAGGGCTCACTGCCCGAGCACACTGCTCACAAAGAGGCCCACTGCCTACAAGGAGACACACTGTCTACAAAGTGATAAAAATCACAGTCTTGAACTGGAGAATGACATCTCTACCATGTCCGGATCAGTTCCAATTAAGCCCAAAAACCTCTGTTCTGCCTTTCGCACTTCTCTTCGCTATGCCACCCTCATCCACACACACCACACCTTGAAATGAACTCACAGACCGTTATTTATACAAGACATTGACTTAGGATCAAACATCTAAGTCGGCAAACAATCATAAGAGTATCCGCAAGATGAATAACACATCCGGTCGGCCACCACAAGAACATTCGTAGGATGAACAACTCATCTGGTCGGCTAAAGAGAGCAAGAACTTCATCCGGAAGAATAACTTCAATTCCGGGCTCTACTATCAATGCGGATCAACAACACAACCTCAACACGATCCAGAAAACTTCACAAGCCTGCCTGAATGTCCGGATACATCCGCACTTCCTTTACTTGCTGGAATCTCTTGTCTTCCTCATCCGGAACTTCAAGAACACAGTCTGTCGCCACTGTAGAAGGTACTTCCAGACCTTCAAATCATACATTATCAATGCGGACCAATAACACAATCTCAACATGATCCAAAAACCTTCACAAGCCTGTCTGAATGACCAGGTACATCCGCATTTCCTTTACTTACTGAAATCTCTTATCCTCCTTATCCGGAACTTCAAGAACACAGTCTGTCGCCACTGTCATAATGCAAGAGGTACTTCCGGACCTCCAAATCATACACAACTCGAGATGGCACATCACAAGGACATCCCAAATACTATTTCCAATCTACAGATTAGGATTGTACAATTCCGGACCTCACCGGACCTTTCTGTGATCCTCTGTCACCTCTAAGCACTTGCCAGAACCAGTTTCACACAGACAGCCATAACTTCTTCAGGTCTTCATGCGGACCTCTGAAAACTTGATTGAAGCATCTCAAGACTCATATCTGCAAACCCTTTAATCCGCATCCTCCGGTTTTCAACCTATCCAATATATTTGCCTTCTTCTCATCACTGTTCTTCACTGTTCCTGACTGAGGGTAATTTTCTCAATATCCTCAACACACAGCTCATCCAATCCTTCTTGTCAATGTAATATGAGTATGTTGACATCAATGACAACACTGGTTCACCTCATACTTGCAACAAATACATCCTTCTCCAAATAGTGTTTCAACTGTAAAAGGTATGGCCACAAATCTCATGAATGCAGAAATATGCAAATGAACAATTCATTCAATGGTAGATGCTTTGCATGCAATAGAATGGGTCACATGGCTAATCAATGCAGATCAAGAGGATATCAATCAAATATGCAAAGAAATATTGTTTGCCAAATTTGCAATAGATCTGGTCATATTGGCAAATTCTGTAGAAGCAAGAATTAGGACAAAAGAGGTTCGGCACATCATAATCAGAATCAAGACAAGGGAAAACAAAAAGTGAATGCGGATGAAGTTCAGAGTGAAATGAACAAGATATGGGTGAAGAAAAGTACAGAGAATGTAGGGTATGGATCTGCACCAGACTCTGGTGATGATATTCCTTCCAGAAACTAAAAGGTGAGCCCTGGCTCAGGGGGAGTCTCAAAGAAAAACATTATCCCCCAACCAATCAATTGGTGCCGAAATTGGCACAAGGAAAATTGTGGATTAAAAGGCTCTCAAAGAAACATCCAAGTAAATTGTAAGATATGAAAGATTCGCAAGAAGTTTTAAATAGGTAGAGGACTAATCCAGTTCCTCAGTCATCCGGTGAGAAGTAGGTCTCTCATAGTTAAACCTGGCATGATTCAAACTATGGAATCTTGATCTGCGGATAGATCAAATGATTAGTGAAAGGAAGATAGATTATCACTATTCTCCAAGAATAATTCTAAAGTCTGTCTCAGTGATCTGGAAAAGTTATGTCTCCAAATAAGATAAACAAGGTAAACTGGAATGAATTAGGTTGTGCATTTATTGCAAGGTGAAAATTAGGGCTTTCCCAGAAATAAAAGAGTTCATTCATTCATCATTTGCACATTTGCACTCAAGAAGAAAAGAAAAAGGAGCTCTGCATCAAATTGTCTCAACTCTCAAAGATCAGCCATTGAAATCGTTTCATCTAGCCAATCAAATCCGGCTCCTTCAGCGAACCCTAGAAACAAAAAAAGGTATTTTTCATTGCTGAATATCTCTCTGAAAATGGCTACTCTGAATGTTGTGAAGATCTTTGATAGACCTCGCCCTAAATTTAAGAAGCATCCATATAAATCTCTAGAAGTTGATCCCCTAGGCACCTTTTCAAGCATTCCGCATGGGGTTCTGCATGTAGAAGATGTTAGGGTTTACATTCATGCAAGCATTGAAGAATTTGGGGAATCAAAGTTAATGGATATCTATCACAAGCAGTTAATAGATGATTCTTTTGAAATCAAACCTCAGTATAAAGCCATCCAGGAGAAGCATTTTGCACAGTGCATTCATTTCCCCCATTTTGAAGAAGATGAATGGGTCTGGTATGTATTGAGCAGAGTGCATGACAATTTCTTATGGTTGAATAGACCATTTAAAATCACCAAAGATGCAATTAGGGCAGTAACCGGTCTACACTCATCCGGTGGGATACCTGTTCTCAAATCTATCAAGAATCAGATAGTAAGTGATGCAACCAGATCAAAATTTGACAAGAGAGCTATGACAATTGAAGATATCATTGATCCGGATGTCAAATTTGCATCCATGATAATTGGTTACAAGATTTATCACTCTAGTAGGGAATATTTAGTACCAGGAACTGTAGTTTATATAGCCTATCAGATGCTAAAATAAAATGCTGACTATGATTTGTGTGAACTTCTTCTAAGCCAACTTTTGGAAAACCTGCAAAAGATAAAGAAGGACAAGAACTCCTTCAAGTATGGTGGCTTGATACTCTACCTATTCTTTTATTACATGAATGAGCTTCCCGGATCCAGTGGCTGGGTATGGCAGAATGATAGACCAGTAGCTATTCAAATCAAAGATTATATACATGGGCTTGGTGATGCCAAGGCACAAAATACAGCTCTCTGGGGCTATTTCAAGAATTTTCAGAGCATGATGCAAGCAAGAGAGAGAATCCCCAAATCTTTAGTTGAAAAATATAAAGATACAATATGCTTTATGGTAGAAACTGATCAGTGCCTAATGGAGGTAGTAGAGCCAAGAATAGTATGGATCACGCCAATGGGGTATGAAGTGGATGAGAAAATTGTTGAGCTACATGTTCAACATATGCTTAGTCAACCCAAGGATCCCAAGGCAGAAAGGTTTGGAACCTTTGAAGAATTGAGTGTAAAGATTCATGTGGAACTTAGACAACTGGAGACAAAAAGGAAAGTGAGAAGGGAAGTTGAAGAAGTTGCTAAGAGATTTGGAATATCCAAGGAGGCACTTGATTCAAATAGAGAAAAGATGGAAAGGGCAGAGAAAGAGAAGAAAGAAGCAGAAAAGGAAAGTGATCCGGTAAAAACTCCCTCCTGGACCAGATCCTCTAAAAGGGCTGCACCTACCTCTGATAAAAGCTTAAAGGCATCAAAACCAGAAGTCTAGACATCTGGAAAAGAAGAAAAGAGAACAAAGAAAAAGGCAACAAGGTCCTATGTTAGCTAGAAGGATGATGAAGAAACTGAATCAGATGAGGAGGTAAAGAAACTGAAGAAGAAGAAGAAATCTTCCGGTGAACCCTCTACCGGTGAAGACAAGGAAGAGATGACAGAAGAATTCATTGAAAGGCCCACTCTGTCCTTAGATGACGTAGTTAAAGTAGTCACTATGTATGGGAACCTGCAACCAATCACAGAATTCTATGATGCATACAATGAAGCAGATAAAACGATTCTGGAGGAAGCGACAGTTAAGTATTTGAATGTATATAATAAATCTTTTATTGAAATCATATCTCTCATTCCCAAAAGCCTACAGAAGGAATTAGAGATAAGAAAGAATAATGCTAGGGCAAAGGATCTTGAGATCTGGGAATAGATAGCCATTCAGCTCTTTCCTTCAATCACTCTGAAGCAAATGAATATGATCTTCAAAGATTGCAAGGATGAGTTCCAGAGCAAAGCTAGAATGAATCAGCTTATGCTCAGCAAAACTGACAAAATAGCCAAAGAGACAGAAGAGATCCTCTGGAATGCATACAAAAAATTCAACATTCCAACTGTATAGGACATAAGTGATAAGCCCTTTGCTATGGGCGACAAGGAAGAAACCACTGAGATGGTAGTGGAAGAGGTTAAGGAGACAGGTGAAGAAAAAGGTAAGGACTTAGACTCCTCTGCTCTTGAAGAGGAAGTCCAAGGAGAAGTAAACCCAGATTCTCCTGTAGTATCCGGATCTAAAGGAGAAGTAAGAACAAAGGAGAAGGGAGAAAAAGTGAAGGGACAGGAAGAAGGTCAGTAGAAAAGACCACAGATGACAGTACTAAGGTTGCAGAAGTAGAGAAACTTCTGTCTCCGGCAAGAGACATAGTAGAAGCAGTCAAGGACTTCTTGACCAAAGAGATGATGGAATTTGATGAACCGGAGTTGCTTCAAGGTCCATTCAATTTTGATTCCCTCTCTTTGATGCAAACCATGAAGCTAGCATCCTTCACCCAAGCAAAGGCAAAAGAAAAAATTCTGAAGTCTCAATTGGTAGACTATGAGCTCATAGAAGCTGCATTTGGTGTTTTAGAAAAGATTATGCCTTCCTTCCAAAAGGACTCTTCGGCCTCCACATCCGGCAATCTCAAAACTCTTGTTAATTCTATTAGCACTCACTTTGAGTCATTAGAAAAGTTAGCAGAGGCAAAAGTCCGGAAAGAGTTTTTGGATACAAGATTTTCTAATTTACAAGGTTTTATAAGTAATGACAGGAGAAATATGGATATTGGAATAAAGAGCTTACAAAATGCTCTTAAAGATGGCGGAGATATCTATAAATTTTGTTTATCCTAGCCTAAAGTGACCAAGGGTATTGAGAAGAAAGTAAAGGAACAAGAGGGTAAACTGTCAAGCCTCTCTCAGATTTTTGATCCTCTCACTATATCCATAGTAAACCAGGAATGTCAAATCATTGTAGTCATGAATGAAATTAAGAAACTTGAAAAGGAGAGGAAGAACATAATAAGCAGGATGGGTGAACTTAGAGGGATCATTATCCCTAAGTTAGAAGCCATGCATGAGGCTCTAACTGATGCTCACACCACTGCCAGGACCAGTGATCCAACAGATCTTAAAAGGGCAGAAGCTTTTGCATTCCTATTGAGTGGTCACATCTCAATTTTGGACAGGTTGAAACAGAGTTGGGTGACACAAGTTGTGCAGTTGAAGACAACTTTTGCAGACATACTACAATATATGTGAGTATAACTGGTTTATATACTTATGCGGCTAAGTATAGTTGATTTGTTTTTTGGGCAATTTTGGTGTGTGGACCCTACCCTTTGCCATTGATGTCAAAGGGGGAGTGAGAAATAGTGAAAAATGTGGAATCCACCTAAGGGGGAGCTCTGGTAAAATGTACAGTAGAAGAGAGCATCAGCCAAGGGGGAGTATAGTATACACTTAGTCATTTTTCACTAAGTGTTGCCATCAATGCCAAAGGGGGAGATTGTTGGCAAGAGACACATTGGAGCTGCATGATTGCTGTTATTGATGGCAACAAAGTTCATCCCACACATCCACAGGATATGATGTGCTTATACCAGAAGTCAGATTGAAGAATGTTGTGGTCTGGTAAGCAAGAATAGAGCATGCAGAAGGTCTGACAGTCAGGCCCGGATCTATTAAAGGAAGTATCTCTGGAAAATGTGGACTTGGGGAAGTCAAGAGGAGTACCTTGACTGATAGATTCCAGGAATTGAGCCTCCGGTGATGAAGGAATAAAGAGATATGAGCATTCAAGTATTAGGGTCCTGTTTTGTAGAACAGATAGAGGAAGAACTGACCGGCAAAGCATCAGACATTATTCTGGATGAGATACTGATGGTAATAAAGACTCTTAAGGTATCATTCTTGTTTGGCCAACTTGTTAGATGACTTGCATAAGTTCCTTTTTGATTCGCATCACTTGGTAAGCAAGGATTGAGCTGACAGACTAAAGTTTAGGAAATATTAACCTTTTCGGATGCTGACTAGAAAGAGTATGAAATCCCTTATGCGGATATATATACATGATGGATTTCGATGAGAAGGTGTGTGTAGTGTGTTGTTATAAGTGCAAAGAAAAGTAGAAGTGTAGAGGGAAAGTAGTAAGGAAGGTCTGGTATGTGAAAAGACAACAGAACAAAGGAAGAGGAAGGATGAAGTGTAGCAGATCAGTATACTGAGCCTAACTGGAACTGAACTCCAACATGTGTGATGCTTCACATCAGTTCAAGTATCTTATTATTCTTGTTACAACTTGTAGACAGTGAGTCTCTTGTGAGCAGTGTGCTCAGGTAGTGAGCCCTAATTGGCAAGTGCCATTTTGTATTTCTATTCTTCTAACAGAGAATACAATCTTGGGTTAATCACCCCATGGTTTTCTCCCTTAGTAGGGTTTCCACATCAAAACTATTGTGTCATATGTATTTCCATTTCATGGTTATGTTTGCTTATTTGAATTGATGCCGCATTAATTATTAAGAAAGTTCAGAAAGCTAAAATAATTAAGATAACTGATTCACCCCCCTCTCAGTTATCAACAGCTACAATATGTGTCTCACTAACCTACAAGCCTCACTAGCAAATTCAACCACATCAAAACATACTGCAAGGTGTGGAAGAACTGATTGCCACTCAATCTGATTTGCACCATTACATAACCTGTCTTCTCTTTTTCATATCTTTGTTTAATTACAATATGAATGTCAATCTCATTACCAATATTGTCTTTGTAAATTTGTTGCACAAGGATGTCATCATTTTTGCATTTTGGTCCTCACACAAACTCTCTGCATCAATGCACCTAAAAAAACATTATATACAAATTGAATGTCCTTTCACCTTTCACATTCATCTTCATATTCTTGTTCTCTGTACATTCTTTCTTTCTTTTTATTAAATCAATTCACCTGCAAGAAAAGATAATTTCTTCTCTGTATAACCATACATATTCCTTTTCCTAAATTTTCAATCCAATTTATCTTCCCTACATAAAACATTTTTAAACAAAATCCATTCACATTTTTCTCCTCTCTGAATTTACATTTTCCCTTCACAAAAATTTCCATCTCCTTTTATTGAATATCTTCAACAACATTTTCCAATCTGCAAAAATCATCTTAAAAAAAAACAATTCCAATTTTTGTTCTCAATAAAATCTCCAATATTAATATCATCTCACTACTACAAATAAATCTTCATTGTGCATATAAATCTCTTCATATTCTACTCTCAAAAATTCATCACAATTTCCCATTAAAAAATATATATTCTTTACATTATAATATCCATATGTGATGAACCTGCAAATAAGAATCTTATTCTCAATGAAGCAATAATCCTTCATATTCTTCTTTCTTTACACATTCACTTTCATCTTCAAAATAACTCTTCAAAATTTTCCTTCAAAATAAATATTCAATCTCCCCATTTTCATCTTCCATCTCTAAAAAAAAACAAGTTGTTATAAAGAAACTTTCCCAAATTATAAAAGCTCCTTTATTAAAAATAATAATTAAATCTCTTCACAAAATCTTTTCCCAAAAAGAAATAATAAAAAAATTCTTTCTTTGTCTTGAGAATTTCACAAAAAAAATCTCCTAAAAATTAGCCTTCTAAATCTCACCAAAGTCTGCCTTTTAATCTTCCTACTTCTTCTCCACAAGAAGAAAATTTCTCATTAAAAAAATTATGCAAATAATATTGCATAAAATCTTTAAAATAGAAAAGGAAATAATTTATTTCCTTATTATTATGAAGAAATAAAAAATCCTTCTAAAAATCTACCTTTAAAAACTTTATCAAAAACTGTCTTTAATCTCCCTTAAAAATAGGCTTTTAAAAAAACCTTTTTCTAAAAAAAACTGCTCAGCCATATATAAATATTAACCTTTGATGTGCTTTTTGTTGCACACAAATTTATAAGAGGTGGCCTCTTGGAAAGGTAAGAGGATATGAAGGGGCCAGTGAAAAGATGGTCTTAAACCCCTTTAGAAGGTAATCTTTAGTGATATTACCTGTGAGTGCAGGACAACCACAAATTAAAACAAAAAATGCATGATGTATATGACGGGCATATGTGAGGTGTTAGATCTTTTGAGACACCACATTAATATCAACACCTTTATAAATATGTTTATTGTGAACTTATTTCTTTGGAATATGACTCCCTTGGTCATTGAACACCTCTGTTAAGAATATTTAATCTTTGCCATTGTAGTCTGCAAGCACCTCTTTTACTCCTTCATAATTGAGCATCCTGTTCGATCATGAACATACTATCAACATGAAGAGATCCTGAAGACAAACTAAAACATGATAATGAGCACACTGAAGTAAGGCATGAAGAAATATATCAATTTTGAGTATCATGTCAACTCCCTTCTATTAGAATCTAAAAAGATTATTAACTTAGAAAACTAGTGCATAGAATAGATATCTAAACTATGAATGCAAATGATATGAAATCAAAATAGCAACACAGAGTTAGTCTCCAAGAGAGTAATGCAAATGCTAGAAGCAAAATAGCATTAAGAGGATGCAAAAGCAAAAGATCCCAAATACAAGCCAGGTAGCATGCTTATATAGACTAGGAAGAGAGAGGAGTTGGCAACACCGACCAATGAGGAGCAACCATCTATCGGATTAAAGATAGTAAAGTATCTTCCCAAGATAGCTAATGGATGCTCACATGTAGGAAGGTGACACCTCGCAACCACTCACTTAATAAGACATGCTTTATTAACCTAAGCGAGATTAATAGAAGTGTAGGAAAAACCTAGGAATATAGGAAAAATAAATAACCCTCTAGGAAAATAAAAACCTACACTAACACCCCCCCATAAGCGAAGCTTAGGTGGATGTAGAAATGGGTCCCAGCAAATCAAGCCTGATGAGGTACCCATGTACATAAAATTCCCCCCCAAAGAAAGAGAAAAGAGACCCCCCCCAAAAGTAGAGAGAGTGAAAGAGACTATGAAACCCCCCCACAATGAAGTAGCTCCGGTGTTGAAGGAGGATGCCCATCTATGAATGCTGAAGATGATCCATTTGTGGCAAATGACATTTCTCCCCTTAGGAAGAAATAACTCCAATGGTGAATGTCGAAGTAACTCCCACTCAAAGAACAAAGGTGAGAAAGGAAGCCTCATGATGTATCCTGTCTCAGAACTCTGCTCAAATGTCTCCATGTGAATTTCAGAAGATGCCTCAATGCACAAATGTAGAAGCAATCCAATCCCATGTGTAGAACTAGGAGGTACAAGAGCCAAAGACAAGGAAGATGGGATAACAGTGATTAAATGACTGTCATCAAAGAGGAGTTGAATGTCCTCAAGAGTGTCATCTAGATCTGAAATGTGAGACTTTACAAACAAACAAGAGATGTCTGGTAGAAATTGGTCCCAATGAAGTGAATCTAGAAGACATATCTGATCCTGTTGCAAAGAATCACTGGAAGCCCTTGAAGAAGCAACTCTAAACTCTAAAGTAGCAACAGGTCCAAGGACAAAATAATTATCATGAAAGAGGAGAGATAGCTCCTCAAATGTGTCGTCCAAATCTGAAATGTGAGACTCCACAAACAAAGATGCAATGTCTGATAAATAGGAATCCCAATCAGGAAGACTGTAATGATCCTGCTACAAAGAATCACTAGAAGCTCTCAAAGAAGCATCTCTGGAATCTGATGAAGCAACAGATACAATAGGAATGTCCTTATCTGTAGATGGGGCATCAATGTATGTCAACCAAATAGACTGATCATCCCATGAGGATGTGTCCACACAAGAAGGGGTAACAGAAGTCTCAGTATCATCCACAAGAGCCTGGTCATCCAAGGAAACATCACTATTAGATGAAGACCCAAAGTCTCCATACAACTGTTGGATGATGGTCCAAGCAGTGAAAGGGCACTCAGTGTGCTCTATGTGATGTAGAATATCCTCAAAAATAGTAATACATATTAGTCCACAGACCATGTCATTATTGTTAAACCATGCATTCTTCTGTTCATAATCACTTGGCTTAGGAACGAGTCCAAGGAGATGGGGCAATAAATCCTGCTCAAGGCAATGATTCTTTATCCCTCGTTTCCAAGACAAATAGTTCTCTGAGGTTAGCTTAACAAAAGAAGGATGGAAATAACCTAAATCCATGATGAACCCCCAAAATGATTACAATAACCCCATAAAAGATGTGACTCAAAGAGAGCACATAAGACACCCCCTTTTTCACTCAATCAAAGAACCCCCCCAAGAAAATATGATTTGGCACTTTATATTAGTGCATTTACAACTACCACTAGCAATAAATACTAAGTGGTTTTAATTTCAATGCATTTACAAAACCCTCATGAAGAGCATATACTGAAAATACAACTTTGGCATAATATCCAGAGAAATAAACAGCACCACTGTGATCTACTCAAAAAATCATGCACTTTCAAAAAAAGAATCACCTCGATACGAGGTCGTATGTGAAAGTTATGATCCTCTGAAGTTCCCAAAACAAGAACCGTGCAATGTCACGACTGAGAATCTACAATTTCTAAAAAATCTTGGCATCAAAATCAAAAAATGACTGCACTAGTGCATAGAGCATGAAAAAATAGCCAAAATAAAAAAAAAATCGTGGGAAAAGGAGTCCATATGAGCAAGAACGGAGCATTTGAAAACTGTCTTCAAAACTGCAGCTACCAACGGAGAGGGGTCCTGCTGTAGCTTTCTGAGTGTGTTTCTGCAAAATATACACACTACATGCAAAAACAGAAAGATACCCAGATGGTTTTTCTATGCTGCGAACAAAACCTAAAAGGTGTTTTTCTTGTAAATACACAGACAATGTTGCTCCAGTGTAAAATGAACGCGTTTAGCTACAAAAAATGACCCCAGCAACCAAAAAATGACATGTAAAGGATGAATCAGATGCTGGAACCTGCAATATTGATTCAAAAGACCAAATATGCAAGCTGGTTGTCAGATTTGAGCTCGAAACCCCGGTTCCGCAACTGTGTATTACGATCTCTGATTTCGGTGAAACGAAAGCCAAATCTGACTTTCTCAAGCCTTCTGGACATGTTGGAACAGTTGGAAGTGCTGCCAGTATAACCAGAAATGCTGCAATCACCCATATTTCATAAAACACGTGTGCAAACCCCAGAGATTAATAAAGTTTCCGTCAAACTTTTCTGATTCTCAAGATCATCTGAAGATGCAAGAGAAGAGCATACTGGGTTCTTCAAAAAACTGTAATAAGATTTATTACCTCCCCCAAATCTCTCAACTATGGAAACTAAAATCTACTCTTGCACATAGAATAGCTCTGATACCATGTTAGAATCTAAAAAGATTATTAACCCAGAAAACTAGTGCAAAGAATAGATATCTAAACTATGAATGCAAATGATACGAAATCAAAATAGCAACACAGAGTTAGTCTCCAAGAGAGTAATGCAAATTCTAGAAGCAAAATAGCATTAAGAGGATGCAAAAGCAAAAGATCCCAAATACAAGCCAGGTAGCATGCTTATATAGACTAAGAAGAGAGAGGAGGTGGCAACACCGACCAATGAGGAGCAACCATCTATCGGACTAAAGATAGCAAAGTATCTTCCCAAGATAGCTAATGGATGCTCACATGTAGGAAGGTGACACCTCGCAACCACTCACCTAATAAGACATGCTTTATTAACCTAAGTGAGATTAATAGAAGTGTAGGAAAAATAAATAACCCTCTAGGAAAATAAAAACCTACACTAACACCTTCAAGTCAAGAATTATGAATGAACTGAAGCATGTCATGAAACAACATCATATCCAATCCAGCATTATCAAACCAACTGACACATACAATGATAAAACAAGTCTTATGAAACATGAGAGATGACAAATTCAAACAACTCCTGAATGAGAAATCAAACCTTCTTCACATCCTTCAAATGAACTGATGACATCACCTGACCATTGACATTACATGTCACATTGTCATCACCCTAAATTCACTTTAACCATGAACTCCTGAAACATCCCGCCATATGAAGACAAACATTAACTCCATGTATGATCTAACTTTCACTATGATGTACCTTCATCATCAACTCAACACCTTTTTGACATCAATGACAATCAATCTCCATCAATCTCCCCCTTTGTCATTGATGACAAAACTACCTGATGCATTTTTCTTTCTCCCCCTTTTTGGCATCTGATGACAAAGGCTATTGTCTCCCCCTGTGAAGAATAACTCATAAACAACATTAGCATGAGACTAGCAAATTATATTGATATCAACCAACATCTCACTTATTTCTTGGAACACACTTATTATCATGCATACCAACAAAGAATTGAAATAGTACTTACCATCACAATGATTGTAGGATATGCACAAAATGGATTTGTTGAAAAGGCTTCACAAATTTTAAAGCAAATGCAATTGGCTGGTGTAATGCCAAATTCCACTACCTTTGCCACCATCCTCCCTGCATGTGTCAAAATGGGAGCTTTGGAATAGGGTATGGACATCCATCAATACATAAAGGATAGAGGAATTTTGTCAAATGTTGTAGTTCCAACTGCCCTATTAGACATGTATACAAAATATGGAAGCATAGACAAGGCACGTGAACTATTTGACATAATGCCTCAAAGAAATGTGGTCTCATGGATTGCAATGACTGCAGGATATGCACAAAATGGATTTGTTGAAAAGGCCTAAAAATTTTTAAAGCAAATGCAATTGGTTGGTGTAAAGCCAAATTCCACAACCTTTGCTAGCATCCTCCCTACCTGTGTCAAAATGGGATCTTTGGAATAGGGTATGGACATCCATCAATACATAAAGGATAGAGGAATGTTGTCATATGTTGTAGTTGCATCTGCCCTGTTAGACATGTATGCAAAATGTGGAAGCATAGACAAGGAATGTGAACTGTTTAATAGAATGCCTCAAAGAAATGTGGTCTCATGGACTGTAATGACTGTAGGATATGCACAAAATGGATTTGTTGAAAAGGCTTCAAAATTTTTAAAGCAAATGCAATTAGCTATTGAAAAGCCAAATTCCACAACATTTGCCAACATCCTCCCTACCTGTATCAAAATGGGAGCTTTGGAATAGGGTATGGACATCCATTAATACATAAAGGATAGAGGAATTTTGTCAGATGTTGTAGTTGCAACTACCCTATTAGACATGTATGCAAAATATGGAAACATAGACAAGGCACATAAATTGTTTAACAGAATGCCTCAAAGAAATGTGGTCTCATGGATTGTAATGACTGTAGGATATGCACAAAATGGATTTGTTGAAAAGGCTTCAGAAATTTTAAAGAAAATGCAATTGGCTGGTGTAAAGTCAAATTCCACAACCTTTGCCAACATCCTCCCTACCTATGTCAAAATGGGAGCTTTGGAATAGGGTATGGACATCCATCAATACATAAAGGATAGAGGAATTTTGTCAGATGTTGTAGTTGCAATTGTCCTGTTAGACATGTATGCAATATGTGGAAGCATAGATGAGGCACGTGAACTATTTGACAAAATGCCTCAAAGAAATGTGGTCTGATGGACTGCAATGACTGCGGGATATGCACAAAATAGATTTGTTGAAAAGGCTTCATAAATTTTAAAGCAAATGCAATTGGCTGGGGTAAAGCCAAATTCCACAACCTTTGCCACCATCCTCCCTACCCATGTCAAAATGGGAGCTTTTGACCAAGCAATTTGTAGCACTTAAGGTTATGTAATAGAATTTACAGTTGACAGTTAAATTTATAACAATTTTTTTAATGATCTTTATTAACGTTTATTAGAATTGTTGCATGTTTTACATCATTGGAATGACATATTAGCTGTAACTTTTTTAAAATTTTATTATGGTATGTGCACTTTGATATGATGTAATATGATTATGGTTTCATTTCATGTGTTGTAATATTAGATATATAATAGAAAAATAAATTATTGCATGAAATAAATAATAACTTTTCATTTTAAATGTTTTTTTTTGTAGAACATGGGTCTTCTAGAAGATCAAGATGATCCTCATGATAGAGATCCAGATTATGTTGGTTCTGGCACAGATCACATGGCAGAGGATGATGATGACGTAGATACAATAGACATTGAGGCCGATGACGATGATGATCATGATCACGATGGTGATGATGATCATGATCATGATGGTGATGATGATGATGAGGCAGTTGCTCGTAGTAGCCAGTGACATTCATGGTCATATAGACTGCATCATGGATCATTGTTGATATATCATTATGTTGCCTCTTTTCATAGTTGCTAGCTATCATATGTATCATTTTCATGGCCTACAATACAATATTATTGAGTTGTATCATAAATTTAAGTACCATATTGACTTATATCATTTGGACATGTATCATCTTGACTTGTATCATTTTGAGTTATGTAATTTATCATTTTGACATGTTATTAATCTACTGGCATATTTGACTTTCACTTGTTTTAGTTATATATGATGATGATCTTATCTATATTGACTTGTCAATTTATATATATTGAAAGTGGTCGATGATTTTTGGATGGAAATTTATTACGTATGATGATTTTAATTTATTGCTTAGGATGGATGTTGTCAAATTCAATTAAATTATAGATATTTGACTCACTTGTTTTAATTATAGATGATGATCATGTTATAATAATTATCTTGTTATTTAATCATATGAGTTAAATAATTAAATTACTTACTCTATAATCATATGAGTTATTTAAGAGGCATGATATATTTAAATAATTAAATTGAAATAAAACATATTAAATTAATAAATGTAAGAAAAACAATAAGCATTTTTAGAAGCAACAAAAGACACAAAAATGGAAGCAAAATTGGAAGCAACAAGCGACATTATATTAGAAGCAAAATTGGAAGCAAAACTGGAAGCAACAGTGGAAGCAAAACTGGAAGCAAATTTGGAAGCAACAAGCGACATTATATCAGAAGAAAAATTAGAAGCAAAACTGGAAGCAATAGTGGAAGCAAAACTGGAAGCAAAATTGGAAGCAAAACTGGACGCAAAATTGGAAGTAAAACCGGAAGCAAAACCAGAAGAAAAATTGGAAGCCAAACTGGAAGCAAAATTTGAAGCAAAATTGGAAGCAAGATTGGAAGAAAAAGTGGAAGCAAAACTAGAAGTAAAATTGGAAGCAAAACCAGAAGCAAACCTGTAAGCAAAATTGGAAGCAAAACTAGAAGCAAAATTGGAAGAAAAATTGGAAGCAAACCCAGAAGCAAAACTAGAAGCAAAATTGGAAGAAAAATTGGAAGAAAAATTGGAAGCAAAACTGGAAGCGAAAATGGAAGCCAAGTTGGAAGCAAAACTAAAAGCAAAATTGGAAGCAACAGTGGAAGCAAAACCAGAAGCAAAATTGGAAGCAAAACCAGAAGCAAAATTGGAAGCAAAACTGGAAGCAAAACTAGAAGTAAAACCAGAAGCAAAACTGAAAGCAAACTTGGAAGCAAAACTGGAAGCAAAATTGGAAGCAAAATCAGAAGCAAAACTAGAAGCAAAACCAGAAGCAAACTTGGAAGCAACACAAGAAGCAAAATTGGAAGCCAAATTTGAAGCAACAAAATCTGGTGCTAAATTTGGCGTTAAACCTATCACTAAAATCTGGTGCTAAACCAGGCGCTAAACCTAGCGTTATAACTGGCACTAAACCTGATGCTAAATCTAGCGCAATAGTGAGATGCTATTGGGTGCCAAGTTTGGCACCAGCAGAAGTGTCCAATTCATTGACTCAAATGCACTAAATTCTAGCGCTATTTTAGGTGTTAATTGCCTATTTTGTTGTAGTGTCCCCTATCCATTCAACATCAATCAATGGTATCTCAATCCTATGTGTCATCCCCCTCCATTTCATACCAACCTAATCCACCCACATGTCAAATCAATTCCACATCAACTTATCCCACTTCATACCAATCTAATCAACCCAACTATCAAGTCAATGCCACATCAACTTATCCCACTTCATACCAATCTGATCTATCCATGTCTCAAATCAATTCCCCATCAACTTATCCCACATCATACCAATCTAGTCCATCCACATGTCTAATCAATTCCACATCAACATATCCCATTTCATACCAATCTAATCCATCCACATATCAAGTCAATGCCACATCAACTTATCCCACATCTTTCCATGTCAACGCCACATCAACATATCCACCCACATTACAACGAGAACATATGAGCCCAAGTCCACCTTGGCAACAAGATCAAATGCCCTCAATTTCATACCAACCCAATTCATCCACATATCATGTTAATTCTACATAACCATACCCCACTTCTTCCAATATCAACCAACCTCCACATCAATCCATACCCCAAGACCTTTTATCTACATATCCCACCATTTTCACCTTACCATGAAACTCATTCACAAGACTATCAATGGCCTCCACAATAAGAACATGCGAGCCCAAGTTATCCTATGCAAAAAGGCCTAATATCCTTTGAAAAGGGAGACACCAATATAGCCTATGCATCCTATGAGTATCCTCCATCACCATCCACTCAAATGCCAATCCATGATCCTACTAATCCTATCACAACACTACCATGTGATCCCACTCCTAGTCCATTGATCCACCAACCTTCTAATCCATCAAGCCCTTCATTACCTTCATCTCTAAAACCTCCATCAAGAGATAATGTTGAGATGATTTTACAAGGGATGCTTAAAGAAAAACTCATCGAACTTCCTGAAATCAAACCATGTGAGGAAAGTGTATTTAGTTCCCTTGGGTACAATGAATATGACTATTGCTCATACCATAGGATCAAAGGTCATAATACAAATGAATGCCCCATATTTAACTCAACCCTCTACAATATGTACAAACATAACATGGGTAAATATACCAAATCATCCCAATCCCATGTGTCACCCTCATCTAGTCCATGTCCTAATCTATCCAATCCTATTATCCCTCCATCCAATCCAAATCCTAATATGTTCAATACCATTATCCCTCCACCTACTCCTAATCCTAAGCCTACAACACCATCCACCCTTATTATCCATCCATTATATTGTCCATCCACCCATACACTTATGAAGGATGTGATCCAATGGCTACTCACATGAAATAGACCATCTCCATGTCAAACACCCATTCATGAGCCTATCAATGAACCTCCCAATACCTTGCCTAATCCTACAACCCCATCATGTAGTCCACAATCCATCGACCCTATTGAAGAGCCTCCAACTATAAGTCCAAGTCAAGATCCATCATGCCCTCATGTCGATAACCCTCAAGAATATGTCAAGCCTATAGAAGAGCCTTCCACTTCCATCCAAAATCAAGAGCCATGTCAAGAGTATAATCCAACGCATGTGGAAACATCAAGCCCTCATCCAAATCAAGATCAAAGCATCTCTAAGTTCAACTCATCCATGACCTATATATTTTCCATGATCAAGAGATTATCTATGATCATGACCCTATTCGTGAGCAAATTTATCCCATTCATAGCACACTTAATCCTATTTATGCTCACATTTATGATCAAGGTTCTATCTATGATCATGAAAACCATGATGATCCTCTTAGCCAAACTTTATGCATTCCATGATCAAGAGATTATTGCTCCACCTATCCCTACTCCCATAACCATCCATGAGCAAGATATCCAAATTGCTCCTATCCATTCTCCACCTAGTCCTATCCATGATCCCACAACATCCACTTGTCATGATGAGACACTTGGCTCCCAAGCAAACATAGAAGATCAAACAAATAGATTGGATCTAAATGAACATAATCAAGATCCTTTAATGGTCCTTCCACATCCACTATCGATCCCATTTCAAGTCCACCATCATATCCTATTAGTCTATCTACCTTCATCCATGAACGTTCCTCCATAGGACAACAACAACCTTTGTCCACCACCTCACCTTCTTCATCTAACAACAAGCTCAAGTCTAGTTCCCAACCTACACCTAGTCCCTTTGTCCATCGCATACTCCAAAACATGAACTACCAAGGTAAAGGCTTAGGCCTTCATGAACAAGGTATTTCGGAGCCCATACATGTCAATGTCCCTCCACGCTCATATGGCATTGGATACACACCCCAAGGTAAACAATCTAAAGATGTTGGTAATTCCTCCACGCATCCTAAGTCCACCTCTTTCCATCATACATTCTATCATATACCTAAAACATATGTTGCTATTCCACCTCCATCATCCTACAAATGTCAAAAGCATGTGACCATACACCTTCCACCATCCAATTTACCTCCATTACTTCCAACTCCTAATTTCCCTCCATCAACTTTACCTCCACTCCTTCCAACTCCTACTATCCCTTCATCCACTTTGCCTCCACTTCTACCAGCACCTAATATCCCTATTATCCCTAAAACCCCTTACATTTCTAATCATGATCAACAAATGTACATATTGTCTAAACATGAAGCTTCCACTCATTCCACCAAACCCATGGGATTCAAAAGCAAAAATTTGGATGCCTCTACATATAAAGCCAAAAGTCCTACCAAAAATCCTAAAGATCCTCATGCCTTAGGGCATCAATGCAAAGAATAAAAACAAAATCTATCTAAACCGCTATATAAGCCCATACTTGCAAAAGAAAAACCAAAACTATAATGGTTTGGGTCCCTAAGAAAAAATCAAGTAAGTCAAATGAAGCATCCACATCTCAAAAATCCCAACTATTCCCTTCCATCCAAAATTCCCATTCCATTCAAAAATTCAAAAAATCCCACAATCAAAATAAAAATCATAAAAGTACTAAGTCTATGTGGGTACCTAAGTCACTCCATCAACCATCCACTAAGCAAACATCGCCATTGCTTCCTACATCACCTTCCACTCAAAAGCTTCAATGTTTATCACGGTGTGTGTAACCGTTGGTCATAGTTCCCTTCCATTCCACAATTCCACATACCTCCATCTCCCCATCCTTCATCCACTATCCTACATATCTCCTCCATCACCTCCCTATGGTCCATGCTTTTTCATAAACCCTTCATCTATCCTTTTGCATAAGTTCTCCATAATCCACATCATAATCCACTTTCCCCCATCCATTATCCTTCCTTTCATAATCCATATCATACTCCACTATCCTTCCATCCATAATCCACATCATAATCCACTATATTCCCTACATAATCCACACCAAAATCCATTATCTACTAACTCCATCTTCGTCTTTCATGCAATCAACCCTTACCAACATCTATGAGCATAATGGCATGTGACATGGTCCATGTGGTGTCATCACACTCTAAGGGGACTATCACCCTTCATGGAACTAGATGCTTAAGTCCCTCTTATCCATACCCACCTATCCCATCTAAGTATTTCAAAAAAAATAAATCAAAATAGTAAAGAGAAATCCCTTCATCCAATGGTGAAAACCACCCTTGGTCGCACCTTAGATAAGTACCATGATGAAAACTTGGAAAACAAGCATCATGTGTACGTTGATCATCTATGTCACTTACACTTGGGGGTGATGGAGAATGATTGTCATTGATGTCAAAAAGGTCTTGCAGGTTTGCAATATGTTGGTTTTAACATGTTCTCAGGATGGATTCTCATGTTTAGTGTGTATATTGGTTCATATCTTTATCTTCAAAGGTCACCTTTCAGGAGGTAAGTGCAAAAGGTTGATGCAGAGATATGTGTGTTCATCAAGAGTTGTGTGAAGTTGTTGATAGGAGCAGGAGACATCATCTTGTGTAGTACAGCTTGTTTAGTATGGTAAAGTGCGTTTATCTTGTTATCATAAGGTCATAATAGGTTGTCAAGATCCGATGTGTTGAGCATTACAAGCAGAGAGATCAGTACATTTGAGATGTGATCTTGATTCATGGTTTACTTGGTTTACAAAGATTGCCTTCACAATCATTTTTGGACAGTGGGATCTTGCTTGTATACAGTGACATCATATTGGTTTAAGTTGTGGCAGTTGTGATCTCTTGCAAAGTATTCATATGGTGTTCATCTATGGTTTCCTAGCTTATTCAAGATCTTGGTGATGGTTTAACATTCAAGCTTTTTGATGAGGACTAATACTCTAGTTACCATATGAAATGTCTTTGAATCAAAATGTCCTCTTAGGATCAAGTATTTTCTAAAGCCAAACTCTAAATTCATAAGTCTTCTATGTACATAATCTAAATCATACACTTTATGTTATAAATTGTTGTTGACTTATAGTAGTAGGTAGATTCACTTACTCTTACCTGCTATAAGGGTTTTTGATCATCCATTGAATGGGCCTTTTAAATTCCCTTTACCTCTTCCTTCAGTTGATAAGTGCCAAAAGGTTTTTTTCAAATACCCTGATGTCTTGGAGAGGTGAACTCAAAGATTTGAATTGTTTAAAAACATTGCATATTCAATATACTCCATGGAGCCCACGCAGGAAAATCAAGTCAAAGTGTTTTTAAAACTATGAAGTGGCATCAAATTGTTTTAGGTAGAAAAGGCCGATGAAGATATTAAATGGAAGCCATGTATGGCATTTGACACCGACCCTCCCTTATGTAAGGAGAAAGCCCGAAATAAGTGTTGATTTTCTTTAATTCTTCATAACCATATTTGATGGTATGTGGTTAAAATGATATAAGCATCAAAAATTATAAAGGTGTTCAAATAGGCTTTGTTTAAATGGTTGGGAAACATTGTTCTATACCTCCATGTGGTCGGCCCCTTCTTATGTCATTTTTATGACATTAAAAAGTAATTTCTATTTTTGCTTTGAGAAAAAGGTGGGTAAGTTAAGATTTTTGAGGAGTTTTTTTTGAGATTTGGAAACAAATAAGATGTTTTTTTCCTTTAGAAGACAGATTTGATATAAAAATTTTTGAAGACAATTTTTATGGATATTATTATTGAAAACTGATTTTTCAGAGAAGATCAAAAGGTTTGGAAATGTGATTTTTCAGAGAAGATGAAAGTTCTCAGAGATTTTGAAGGATCATGCAAAGATTAATGAAAAATGAAGATGTTTGTAGAAGATGAAGCATTGAAGTTATTGACAGGAGCAAATTAATTTATTCTCAAAGATTAATTGTTTTCTTGTAGAGGAAAATGATTTTTACAGATTGAAGAATTCTTTGAAGATTGGTAAATTGGATGAAGACATTATTTTTTATGCAGACAATGTTGCAGAAGAGAGAATGTGAATGGTCATTAAATTTGTATATAATGAAGTTTCAGGTATATTGGTTTGTGTATGAGTTGTGTAGATCAATGATGAACTAACGGGATCAAATACACATATAGAGATTGACAAGATTACCAGGTGAATTGGTATGCAGTGATAATCAGGTGAAGTAGATGATTCAAGGATAAACTATCAGAGGATTGAAATGATAAAATATATGTTGCAGATGAGTTGATTTGAATGGTGCAAATTAGATTGAATAAGCAATCAATTCTTGCACATGAGATTTTGTTTTGATTGATTGAGAAAAGCCAGTGAGGCACAGTATGCCAATGAGGCTTATGGTCAGTGAGACTTTTGTAAGAAGATTTTTTAGTTAAGATAGTGAGGCAGTTCTGGAGTGGTTTTTCTACCCCTTGAGGGTTTTCCACTTGTGCAATTCTTGTGTCTTGGTTCATGTTGATCTTCTCTCTGTAGTTGTATGTTTTACTCATGAGTTTTTCATTCTCAATTATTTGCATATGTATTTGAAAATGTTATGTGATATGTGTTTGAGAAATCAATGATAGCTTTCTCTCCTTGTGCTCTGCAAGTTAAAGTTTATAAAAAGATTAGAAATTTCACACAACACTGATTCACCCCCCCTCTTAGTGTTGTCCTTGACTCCTACAATTGGTATCAGAGCCAAGTTCCTTTTTTGAAGTCTAATAGGCTCGGGTAGGTCCTAGTAGTGGAGTAAAATGGGTAAGAAGAATAGAATTAAGGTCTCAAATAGAGAAAAGAGAGATGCTGATCAAAAGATGGTAAAACAAGCCTCAATTAAGTCTAGCAATGATTTGTTGAATATGTCACCCCTGATAATTGATACAAAGAATGGTCCTGTAATTGAGAACTTTGATAAAAAGGAAGAAATCATTGTGAATAAAAGAGAACAAGAATTTAATGAAAGAAAAGATGTCTTTTATGTTGAGACTAATGATGAAGATGAACAGGAGTTTGATGAATATGATTGTGAAGTTGATTTAGAAGGTGAATTATTGTGTGCCCTAGATAAAATCAAGCAGCTTAGAAAAGAGAATAAGAAACTAGAAGATCAGTTTCAACAAGAAAAAAAATTCAAGAACAAGGTATGCTCAAATTTTGAAAAAGTTTCTTTAGAATTTGAAGAAGCAAAAAATCAGATTGCAATTTTAAAGAGTTATGTTGATGAATCTAACAAAGTCATTATTAGTTTAAAGGCTGAAATTGAGGAGACTAAGAGAATAGTAGAAGCCACTAAATATACCTTGGATGCCAAAACCTTTGAGTGCCATAAACTTGAAGAAGAGTTTGTTGATCTTAAGAAAGATCTTGAAGATCATAAGATTCAGTTAGAGAAATATAAGAAGTTTGAGAAAAGTATTAATGCACTGGATGATATGCTATGTAGACAAAAAATATTCCAATGATCTTACTGGCTTAGGGTATGAGGTAAGACAAGCATCTTCAAGTGCAACAGAATCAAACATTGAAACAGTTTTTGTATCTGCAAAAGGGAAAGGACAGAGTTTTAAAGTTAGGAATACTCTAAGGAAGAAGATTAATTTGGATCATCATGCTGATACTCCTACAGATGAGACAGAAGATAAATGTATTGATGAAGGTAGGTTTTCAAGATCTTCACTTTTCAGACAAAATCAATCTGTAAGGTACAATTTCTTTTCTGGCTATTGCTATGCTTGTTATGAGTATGGTCATAAAGCAACTGATTGTCTGATGAATTTAATATGGAATAAGGATTCTTATAGATGGTCAAACAGTGGTCAAAGTTGTAAATGTAACTATTTAGATCATACTACAAGATTTTGTTGTACTCAAGTAAGAAATGATGTTTTTGGCCTTTCAAGAAGATATAGTTCTTCTAGTTCTCCTCTTGATTACAAGATCATATGCTATAAGTGTTAGAAGTTTGGACATAAAGCACAATATTGTAGAAATGATTTAATAAGTCATCTCAAGACAAGAGGAACTGTTAAAGTTTGGAGGAAGAAACATCCTGTAAAAATGTGGAAGCAGAAAGAAAGTCAAGAGAAGTTAGATTCTAAGCTTGTGCATCTTGCACAAGTCATTTCATCTGTTGCATAATATAGCATGGAGTAAGGGGGAGGTGTCAAATGCTCTATCAATTAATCCCAAGAAGTTTCAAGAGAAAATTATTTGATGATTGTCATTATGCTGATCTTCTCATGTTTATTCTTACCAACCTTATGAAATTAAATTCATATAGTTGATGGTGGTGTTGCTAACAATGTTGTTGTTTAGAATGTGATAGTGATACAGGTGATCTTTGGTTCAGTATGCAAACAAGATGTTAAAAGAATGTTCAGGAGTTCAATGCTCAAAGAGTATGTTGATATTGAATAACTTGGTTGATAAATGATCTTTATATGTTTGAGAAAATGTGAAGTGTTGTTGCAGGAAAATCTTGACGATGCAGTTAGTTTGTTGATGTGCATCGGCTGATTTGAATGAAGATTGACAGGTTCTAGGATTTGAAAGACAAGATCTTGGGTATACTCAAGGATTTCTCTTCATATGTTATCTCATATTGGATGCAAATTTAAAAATGGAAGAAGCTAATTCATAGCATATATCTCTACATTTGAATTTGCCAAGAAAGGTATGTGCAAATTGTGTGCCTCTAGTTTAGAAGTGGTATCAAGTATGTACTTCAAGCTATAACAATCTAGAGTTGCTTATGACATTGATGGTGATCCTTGTATTTCATTAAATTCTTCAATCAGAGGTAGTTAAAGGAAAGTTTTGGGAAGGTTTTCTCAACAGTGGTCTTCATGTGTTGTGATGTGTTTATGACATCTTGCACAGAGTTTGAGTTCATCAAAAGAGTTGATATTTGGTTAAGCAGAGATATGTCAGTTTTGCATCTTGATTTTTCAACTTGGTGTTGTGTCAAGAAGTGTAATTTTTGTTGACATACATGTTTCATTCTGTGAGGACAGTGGTCAGTGTTGGTTATTCTTGTTAGTGATTGCCAATGATATTTATGACCAAAGTTTTACACAGGGGGAGTTAATTCAGGCTTTGTCAAAAAGGGGGAGAACAAAAAATTGCTTCAGGTGGTTTTGCCATCAATGACAAAGGGGGAGATTGATGGAGAATGATTGTCATTGATGTCAAAAAGGTCTTGCAGGTTTGTAATATGTTGGTTTTAACATGTTCTCAGGATGGATTCTCATGTTTAATGTGTATATTGGTTCATATCTTTATCTTCAAAGGTCACCTTTCAGGAGGTAAGTGCAAAAGGTTGATGCAGAGATATGTGTGTTCATCAAGAGTTGTGTGAAGTTGTTGATAGGAGTAGGAGACATCATCTTGTGTAGTACAGCTTGTTCAGTATGGTAAAGTGCGTTTATCTTGTTATCATAAGGTCAGAACAGGTTGTCAAGATCAGATGTGTTGAGCATTACAAGCAGAGAGATCAGTACATTTGAGATGTGATCTTGATTCATGGTTTACTTGGTTTACAAAGATTGCCTTCACAATCATTTTTGGACAGTGGGATCTTGCTTGTATACAGTGACATCATATTGGTTTAAGTTGTGGCAGTTGTGATCTCTTGCAAAGTATTCATATGGTGTTCATCTATGGTTTCCTAGCTTGTTCAAGATCTTGGTGATGGTTTAACATTCAAGCTTTTTGATGAGGACTGATACTCTAGTTGCCATATGAAATGTCTTTTTATCAAAATGTCCTCTTAGGATCAATTATTTTCTAAAGCTAAACTCTAAATTCATAAGTCTTCTATGCACATAATCTAAATCATACACTTTATGTTATAAATTGTTGTTGACTTATAGTAGCAGGTAGATTCACTTACTCTTACCTGCTATAAGGGTTTTTGATCATCCATTGACCGGCCCTTTTAAATTCCCTTTACCTCTTCCTTCGGTTCATAAGTGCCAAAAGGTTTTTTTCAAATACCCCGATGTCTTGGAGAGGTGAACTCAAAGATTTGAATGGTTTAAAAACAGTGCATATTCAATATACTCCATGGAGCCCACGCAGGAAAATCAAGTCAAAGTGTTTTTAAAACTATGAAGTGGAATCAAATTTTTTTAGGTAGAAAAGGCTGATGAAGATATTAAATGGAAGCCATGTATGGCATTTGACACCGAACCTCCCTTATGTAAAGAGAAAGCCCGAAATAAGTGTTGATTTTCTTTAATTCTTCATAACCATATTCGATGGTATGTGGTTAAAATGATATAAGCATCAAAAATTATAAAGGTGTTCGAATAGGCTTTGTTTAAACGGTTGGGAAACATTGTTCTATACCTCCATGTGGTTGGCCCCTCCTTATGTCATTTTTATGACATTAAAAAGTAATTTCTATTTTTGCTTTGACAAAAAGGTGGGTAAGTTAAGATTTTTGAGGAGTTTTTTTTGAGATTTGGAAACAAATAAGATGTTTTTTCCTTTAGAAGGCAAATTTGATATAGAATTTTTTGAAGACAATTTTTATGGATATTATTATTGAAAACTAATTTTTCAGAGAAGTGTTGATAACTGAGAGGGGGGGTGAATCAGTTATCCTAATTATTTCTTCTTTTGAACTTTCTTATTAATCAAAGCAGCATTGAATCAAACAAACAAACATTACCATGAAATGAGAAACACATGACACAATATTTTGACATGGAAACCCGGTTAAGGGAGAAAACCATGGGGTGATTAACCCAAAGATTATTCTCTGTTAGAAGAATAAGGAATTACAAAATGGCACTTGTTAATTAGGGCTCACTGCCCGAGGACACTGCTCACAAAGAGGCACACTGCCTACAAGGAGACACACTGTCTACAAAAGAATGTTTATACAATACTTGAACTGATTGGAAGCATCTATATATGCTGGAGTTCAGTTCTGGTTTAGGCTCTGTATACTGATCTGCTGCACTTCATCTTTCCTTTGTTCTTTATTCTGCTTTCCTTTCACATACCGAATCTTTCTTACTACTTTTGCTCTGTTCTACACTTATTCTCATACACCATCATACAATCACACATCTCACTACTAAATCCATCCTCTATATATATATCCACACAAGTAATTTCATCACCTTTCTAGTCAGCATCCGGAACAGTCTATTTTCTTACAAACTCTGTTCTGTCGGCTGAATCCTTGCTCACCAAGCAATGCAGATCAAGCATATACTTGTAGATATCATTAATCATGTCAGCCAAACATGATTCATGCCTTCACAACCTTTACCATCAATAGTAACACATCCAGAAAATAGTCTGATGCTCTGTCAGTCAGTTCTTCCTCTGTTCTCACTGTCTCTCAGGAATCCAGTACTCAACTATTCATATCTTTTTCCTTGTCCATCACCGGAGGCTAAATCCTTGGAATATACTACTCAAGGTAGTCCTCTTGACTTCCCCAAATCCGTACTGCACCAAGACACTTCCTCTAAGAGATCCGGACCAATCTGTCAGACCTTGCCACATGCTCTGTTCTTGTTCACCGAACCACAACAATCTTCATTCTGACTTCCGGTAGAGACACACCATGACTTGCGGATATGTGGGATGACCTTTGTTGCCATCAATGACAATAACCATGAATACATATAGTGTCTCTTGCCAACAATCTCCCCCTTTGGCATTGATGGCAACACTTAGTGAAAAATGACTAAGTGTTTACACTGTGCTCGCCCTTGGCTGATGCTCTATCTTTATATACAATTTTCAGAACTCCCCCTTAGTTGGATTCCTCATTTTTCACTGCTCCTCACTCCCCCTTTGACATCAATGGCAAAGGGTAGGGTCCGCACACCAAAATTTTCAAAGATTTACTATACATAGCCGCATATTTACATACTCACATAAACTGAAGAATGTCTGCAAAGGATGTCTTCAATTGGACCAGTTCTATAGCCCAGCTTTGCTTCATTCTGTCCAAAATTGAAATGTGACCACTTAACAAAAATACAAAAGCTTCTGCCCTTTTGAGATCTGTCGGATCATTTGTTCGGGCGGTAGTCTGAGCATCACTGATGGCTTCATGCATAGTTTCTAACTTAGGGATTATAATCCTTCTAAGTTCTCCCATCTGGTTAGTTATATTCTTCCTTTCCTTCTCAAAGTTCTTTATTGCATTTGTGATTGCAATAGTTCGACATTCTTGATTCATTGTGGAGGAAGAGAGAGGATCAAAACTTTGAGATAAACTTTGTAGTTTGTCCTGTTCCTCTTTTATTTTCTTATCAATTTCTACTGTTGCCTTTGACCAGGAGATACAAAATTTGTAGATGTCACCGCCATCCTTAAGAGCATTTTCTAAGCTCTTTATTCCAATACTCATATTTCTTCTATCATTAGAGATTAATCCTAGTACTTCTGAAAATCTCTTATCCAAAAATTCCTTCCGGACCTTTTCTTCAGCTGATTTTTCTAGAGAATCAAAATGTGTATCAACACTGCTGACTAAGGTTTTAAGATTACCGGAAGAGGAGGCTATCGGATCTATCTGGACTGATGGCATAATCTTTTCAAGCACTCTGAAAGCAGCCTCTATCAACTCATAGTCTTCCATATGAGACTTTAGGAGTTTTTCATTTGCCTTAGCATTTGCACATGAAGCTATCTTCATCGTGTGTACCGGAGAGAGAGAGTCAAAGTCGAATGGGCCTTTTAGAAGCTCCGGTTCATCAATCTCTATTATTTCTTGGCTCAAAAATTTTTGAACAATTTGTGCAGTGTCTCTTGCCAGAGACAGATGCTTCTTTTCTTCTGCAGTTTTATCCTTTGGAGTCTTTTCTGCTTCCACATTCTTACCACTTTCAGTTGTGGTTTTCTCTGTTGGAATCTTCTCTTTCTCTGCATCCTTGGTGCTGTCAACCTCTTTTTCTTTTATTGTTGCTTCTTTCTCCTATAATTTCTCTTGGGATCCGGAGACTGTAGGGGAAACCGGAGGAGAGATGTTACTCTGTTCAAGGGCCACTTCTTCCGGAGCAGATGATTCCAAGTCCATAGCTGTTTCTACACCTAAGTCCTCTACAATAGGAATGTTGAACCTTTTGAATGTATTCCAGAGTATCTCTTCAGTGTCCTTGGCTACTTTGTCGGTCTCACCAAGCATAAGCTGATTCATCCTTGCTTTGCTTCTAAATTCATCCTTGCAGTCTTTGAATACCATGTTCATTGTTTTGCGATCAATTGAAGGATATAGCTGAATAGCTATCTGTTCCCTGATCTCAATGTCTTTTGCCATGGCATTGTTCTTTCTTATTTCTAATTCCTTCTCTAGACTCTTAGGAATTTCGGAGATAATCTCAATAAAAGCTTTATTGTAAATGTTCAAGTACCTAATTGTAGCTTCCTGCATGATCTTTTGATCTGCCTCATTGTAGTCATCATAGAATTCAGCCACTGGTTGAAAGTTGCCATCCATAGTGACTGATTTGACTACACTGTCTAGAGACAGGGTGGGCTTTTCAACAAATTCCTCTGTCATTTCTTCCTTGTCTTGGCCTGTGGAGGGTTTACCGGATCCTTTCTTCTTCTGCTTCTTTATTTCTTTTACTCCCTCATTTGACTCAGTTTCCTCTTCATCCTTTTGGCTTTCATAAGCCCTTGTGGCTTTTGTCTTAGATCTTTTACCAGATACCTGGACTTCCGGTTTTGAGCTTTTGGTTGTGGGAGGTGCAGATCTTTTTGATGATCTGGTCCGGGTGGAAGTTTCAACTGGAACACTTTCTTCACTTTTCTTTTCTACCCTCTTCTTCTCTTTCTCATCCCCTTCCTTCTTCTTCCAGTGAGCATCAAGTGCTTCCATGGAGATTCCAACGCCTTGTGCTATGTGTTCTACTTCTTTTCTAACTTTCCTCTTGATCTCCGATTCTCTGAGTTCAACATGAATTTTTATACTTAGTTCCTCAAATGTTCCGAACCTTTCTGCCTTTGGATCTTTAGGCTGACTTAGCATGTGTTGAACATGCAGCTCCACTATCTGTTCATCCACTTCATACCCCATGGGCATGATCCACACAGTTCTTGGTTCTACTACCTCCATTAGACATTGATCTGTTTCTACCATAAAGCATACTGTGTCTTTGTACTTTTCAACAAGGGATTGGGGTATTCTTTCTCTTGCATGCATCATGCTCTGGAAGTTCTTGAAATATCCCCATAGAGCTGTTTTTCTTGCTTTAGCATCCCCAAGTCCATGCAAATAATCTCTGATTTGGATGGCAACCGGTCTGTCATTCTGCCATTTCCATCCACTGGATCCGGGAAGCTCATTCATGTAATAAAAGAAGAGACAAAGGATCAAATTGCCATACTTGAAGGAGTTTTTCTTGTCCTTCTTGATCTTCTGCAGATTTTCAAAAAGTTGGTTTACAAGAAGCTCACACAAGTCATAGTCTGCATTCTCCTTTAACATTTGATAAGCTGTGTAGATTGCAGTTCTCGGTACTGAATTTTCCCTACTGGAGTGATAGATTTTGTAACCAATTATCATAGATGCAAATTTGACATCCGGTTCAGTGATGTCTTCAACTGTCATAGCTCTCTTGTCAAACTTAGATCCGGTTGCATCACTAACTGTCTAATTTTTGACAGACTTGAGAACAGGTAATCCATCGGATGAGTGCAGACCGGTTACAGCCCTAATTGCATCTTTGGTGATCTTGAAGGGCTTGTTCAACCATAGGAAGTTGTCATGCACTCTACTTAGTACATACTGGACCCATTCATCTTCTTCAAAACAGGGGAAATGGATGCACTGTGCAAAGTGTTTGTCCCGGATGGCTTTGTACTGAGGTTTAATCTCAAAGGAGTCATCTATCAACTGTTTGTGATAGATATCCATCAGTTTTGATTCTCCAAAGTCTTCAAAATTTGCATGAATGTAAACCCTAATGTCCTTCGTATGCAATACACCATGCGGAACACTGGAGAAGGCTCCTAGTGGATCTACTTCCAAAGATTTGTATGGATGTTTCTTGAATGTGGGGCGAGGTCTATCAGAGATCTTAACTATATTCGGAGTAGCCATTTTTCAAAGATTTGCAGTGAGATATTGAAAACGTAAAATACCTTATGCGCCTTCGGATATACGGAGTGGTTGGATTGATTTCTGTATGTAGTAACTTCTACAAGTGATCTTCGGTGAACTTGATAAATTTTGTTGCAGAGCTCCGCTTTTCACTTCTTCTTGGGTGTGGAATGATCAAGTGATTATTAAGAAATCCTTTATATTGTTTCGCAAACCCTAATATCTGTTTGCAATAAATGCTCGACCTACATTGTTTCAGTTTGCCTTATTCGGATAACTTGGAATACCAGATCAGTCCTGATCTATGAACATCATGCGGATCTTCCAACCATGAATAAATCAAGATGACACATCACAAGGACATCCCAAACACTCTGTCCAATCTGCAGAATAAGACAATGCATTTCCAGATCTCTCCGGATCCTTTTTGTAATCCTCTGTTATTCCGGAGCATCTCCCGGAACAGGTCTTATTTGATCGATCACAACTTCTTTACATCTCCATGTGGACCTCTGAAATCTTATTTGGATCATCTCAAGACTTATATCTTCAAACCCTTTACTCCGCATCTTGTGCCACATCCGGCACCACTTGATTGGATGGGGGAACAGGATTTTCCATGAGTCTCCCCTTGAGCCAGAGCTCACTTTTTAGTTTCCAGAAGGAGTATCAGCACCAGAGTCTGGTGCGGATCCAACCTCTACATTCTCTGAACTTTTCTTTACCCAAATCTTGTTCATCTGATTCCTAACTTCATCCGCATTCATCTTTTGTTTACCCTTGTCTTGATTCTGATTATACACCGGACCTTTTTTGTCTTGATTCTTGCTTTTGCAGACTTTTGCATTATGACCGGACCTATTACAGATTTGACAAATAACATTTCTTTGCATATTTGACTGATAGCCTCTTGATCTGCATTGATTAGCCATATGACCTATTCTATTACATGCAAAGCATCTACCATTGAATGATTTGTTTATTTGCATATTTCTGCATTCATGAAACTTGTGTCCATACCTTTTGCAGTTAAAGCACTGTCTAGAGAAGGATTAATTAGTCTGATTCATTCTATTTCTGCACTGATTAGCTTTGTGACCAAAGTGATTGCAGCTGTGACAGTATCCGTTGAAGGATGGATATCTTTGAGCATTGGGCTATCTTACAGAAGGTCTTCTAGGCCTATTCCTTAGATTTTCTGATCCAAAATTCTTTTGACCGGATCCGGAGCTTTCTCCTTTCTCATATCCCAAACCATACTTGTCATCTGTCCTCTTTTGACTTCCAAAAAGTACTTCAAGTTGGGCAGAACTTATCTTGAATTTTTCTTTATATTCATTTGTTGTTTGAATTTTTCTTCTAGGCCTATTCCTTAGATTTTCTGATCCAAAATTCTTTTGACCGGATCCGGAGCTTTCTCCTTTCTCATATCCCAAACCATACTTGTCATCTGTCCTCTTTTGACTTCCAAGAAGTACTTCAAGTTGGGCAGAACTTATCTTGAATTTTTCTTTATATTCATTTGACCGGATCCGGAGCTTTCTCCTTTCTCATATCCCAATCCATACTTGTCATCTGTCCTCTTTTGACTTCCAAGAAGTACTTCAAGTTGGGCAGAACTTATCTTGAATTTTTCTTTATATTCTATTACATGCAAAGCATCTACCATTGAATGATTTGTTTATTTGCATATTTCTGCATTCATGAAACTTGTGTCCATACCTTTTGCAGTTAAAGCACTGTCTGGAGAAGGATTAATTAGTCTGATTCATTCTATTTCTGCACTGATTAGCTTTGTGACCAAAGTGATTGCAGCTGTGACAGTATCCGTTGAAGGATGGATATCTTTGAGCATTGGGCTATCTTACCGGAGGTCTTCTAGGCCTATTCCTTAGATTTTCTGATCCAAAATTCTTTTGACCAGATCTGGAGCTTTCTCCTTTCTCATATCCCAAACCATACTTGTCATCTGTCCTCTTTTGACTTCCAAGAAGTACTTCAAGTTGGGCAGAACTTATCTTGAATTTTTCTTTATATTCATTTGCTGTTTGAAGATCTCTTTTGAGAGAGACAATTTGATCCTCAAGTTTTTCTTCATTATCTTTGGCATCTTCAAGATCAGATTCAAGATGTCTGATAATCCTGTCCATCTGGTGGCATTCTTCTGATTTCTCTTTAAGAGATTGTCTTAGATTGTCTTCAGCTTTTCTTTTTTCTTCAATATCTTGAGTAAACTTTATAGTTCCTGATTCCATTTCATGTCTTAACATAATGACTTCTTTTGATAACTTTTCACATAACTTGGTTTTCTCAGTCAATTCTTCATTTGTATTGCTTTCTTCACTTTGTCTTGCCAATTGTTGGAGCAGCTCCTTTCTCTTTTTCATAGAGAGACTTAATTTGTCTTTTAGTTCTCTCATGAATTCATCAGCCTGTTTGAGTCTTTCCTTTAATTCATTGACTTCAGAGTTTGACTGTTCAAGATCCTCAAGGGCAGTCTTGAGTTGCTCCCTTAAACCATATGCATCCATTTGAACTCCCAGATCTTCCTCAAGCTGCTAGGCTCTATTCGGAGGAACTTAGCTCTGATACCAATTGTTGATAACTGAGAGGGCGGGTGAATCAGTTATCCTAATTATTTCTTCTTTTGAACTTTCTTATTAATCAAAGCAGCATTGAATCAAACAAACAAACATTACCATGAAATGAGAAACACATGACACAGTATTTTGATGTGGAAACCCGGTTAAGGGAGAAAACCATGGGGTGATTAACCCAAAGATTATTCTCTGTTAGAAGAATAAGGAATTACAAAATGGCACTTGCCAATTAGGGCTCACTGCCTAAGCACACCGCTCACAAAGAGGCACACTACCTACAAGGAGACACACTGTCTACAAAAGAATGTTTATACAATACTTGAACTGATTGGAAGCATCTATATATGCTGGAGTTCAGTTCCAGTTTAGGCTCTGTATACTGATCTGCTGCACTTCATCTTTCCTCTGTTCTTTATTCTGCTTTCCTTTCACATACCGAATCTTTCTTACTACTTCTGCTCTGTTATACACTTATTCGCATACACCATGATACAATCACACATCTCACTACTAAATCCATCCTCTATATATTCGCACAAGTAATTTCATCACCTTTCTAGTCGGCATCCGGAACAGTCTATTTTCTTACAAACTCTGTTCTGTCGGCTAAATCCTTGCTCACCAAGCAATGTGGATCAAGCATATACTTGTAGATATCATTAATCATGTCGGCCAAACATGATTCATGCCTTCACAACCTTTACCATCAACAGTAACACATCCAGAAAATAGTCTGATGCTCTGTCAGTCAGTTCTTCCTCTGTTCTCACTGTCTCTCAGGAATCCGGTACTCAACTATTCATATCTTTTTCCTTGTCGATCACCGGAGGCTAAATCCTTGGAATATACTACTCAAGGTAGTCCTCTTGACTTCCCCAAATCCGCACTACACCAAGACACTTCCTCTGAGAGATCCAGACCAATCTGTCAGACCTTGCCACATGCTCTGTTCTTGTTCACCGGACCACAACAATCTTCATTCTGACTTCCGGTAGAGACACACCATGACTTGCGGATATGTGGGATGACCTTTGTTGCCATCAATGACAACAACCATGAATACATATAGTGTCTCTTGCCAACAATAAGATCAAAAGGTTTGGAAATGTGATTTTTCAGAGAAGATGAAAGTTCTCAGAGATTTTGAAGGATCATGCAAAGATTAATGAAAAATGAAGATGTTTGTAGAACATGAAGCATTGAAGTTATTGACAGGAGCAAACTAATTTATTCTCAAAGATTAATTGTTTTCTTGTAGAGGAAAATGATTTTTACAGATTGAAGAATTCTTTGAAGATTGGTAAATTGGATGAAGACATTATTTTTTATGCAGACAATGTTGCAGAAGAGAGAATGTGAAAGGTCATTAAATTTGTATATAATGAAGTTTTAGGTATATTGGTTTGTGTATGAGTTGTGTAGATCAATGATGAACTAACGGGATCAAATACACATATAGAGATTGACAAGATTATCAGGTGATTTGGTATGCAGTGATAATCAGGTGAATTAGATGATTCAAGGATAAACTATCAGAGGATTGAAATGATGAAATATATGTTGCAGATGAGTTGATTTGAATGGTGCAAATCAGATTGAATAAGTAATCAATTCTTGCACATGAGATTTTGTTTTGATTGATTGAGAAAAGCCAGTGAGGCACAGTATGCCCGTGAGGCTTATGGTCAGTGAGACCTCTGTATATGTCAGTGAGACATTTGTAAGAAGATTTTTTAGTTAAGCCAGTGAGGCAATTCTAGAGTGGTTTTTCTACCCCTGGAGGGTTTTCCACTCCTGCAATTCTTGTGTCTTGGTTCATGTTGATCTTCTCTCTGTAGTTGTATGTTTTACTCATGAGTTTTTCATTCTTAGTTATTTGCATATATATTTGAAAATGTTATGTGGTATGTGTTTGAGAAATCAATGATAGCTTTCTCTCCTTGTGTTCTGCAAGTTAAAGTTTGTAAAAAGATTAGAAATTTCACACAACATTGATTCACCCCCCCTCTCAGTGTTGTCCTTGACTCCTACAATTGGTATCAGAGCCAAGTTCCCTTTTTGAAGTCTAATAGGCTCGAGTAGGTCCTGGTAGTGGAGTAAAATGGGTAAGAAGAATAGAATTAAGGTCTCAAATAGAGAATAGAGAGATGTTGATCAAAAGATGGTAAAACAAGCCTCAATTAAGTCTAGCAATGATTTGTTGAATATGTCACCCCTAATAATTGATACAAAGAATGGTCCTATAATTGAGAACTTTGATAAAAAGGAAGAAATCATTGTGAATAAAAGAGAACAAGAATTTAATGAAAGAAAAGATGTCTTTTATGTTGAGACTAATGATGAAGATGAACAGGAGTTTGATGAATATGATTCTTAAGTTGATTTAGAAGGTGAATTATTGTGTGCCCTGGATACAATCAAGCAGCTTAGAAAAGAGAATAAGAAAATAGAAGACCAGTTTCAACAAGAAAAAAAATTCAAGAACAAGGCATGCTCAAATTTTGAAAAAGTTTCTTTAGAATTTGAAGAAGCAAAAAATCAGATTGCAATTTTAAAGAGTTATGTTGATGAATCTAACAAAGTCATTATTAGTTTAAAGGATGAAATTGAGGAGACTAAGAGAATAGCAGAAGCCACTAAATATACCTTGGATGCCAAAACCTTTGAGTGCCATAAACTTGAAGAAGAGTTTGTTGATCTTAAGAAATATCTTGAAGATCATAAGATTCAGTTAGAGAAATATAAGAAGTTTGATAAAAGTATTAATGCACTGGATGATATGCTATGTAGACAAAAATATTCCAATGATCTTACTGGCTTAGGGTATGAGGTAAGACAAGCATCTTCAAGTGGAACAGAATCAAACATTGAAACAGTTTTTGTATCTGCAAAAGGGAAAGGACAGAGTTTTAAAGTTAGGAATACTCTAAGGAAGAAGATTAATTTGGATCATCATGCTGATACTCCTACAGATGAGACAGAAGATGAATGTGTTGATGAAGGTAGGTTTTCAAGATCTTCACTTTTCAGACAAAATCAATCTGTAAGGTACAATTTCTTTTCTGGCTATTGCTATGCTTGTTATGAGTATGGTCATAAAGCAACTGATTGTCTGATGAATTTAATATGGAATAAGGATTCTTATGGATGGTCAAACAGTGGTCAAAGTTGTAAATGTAACTATTTAGATCATACTACAAGGTTTTGTTGTACTCAAGTAAGAAATGATGTTTTTGGCCTTTCAAGAAGATATAGTTCTTCTAGTTCTCCTCTTGATTACAAGATCATATGCTATAGGTGTTAGAAGTTTGGACATAAAGCACAATATTGTAGAAATGATTTAATAATTCATCTCAAGACAAGAGGAACTGTTAAAGTTTGGAGGAAGAAAGATCCTGTAAAAATGTGGAAGCAGAAAGAAAGTCAAGAGAAGTTAGATTCTAAGCTTGTGCATCTTGCACAAGTCATTTCATCTGTTGCATAATATAGCATGGAGTAAGGGGGAGGTGTCAAATGCTCTATCAATTAATCCCAAGAAGTTTCAAGAGAAAATTATTTGATGATTGTCATTATGCTGATCTTCTCATGTTTATTCTTACCAACCTTATGAAATTAAATTCATATAGTTGATGGTGGTGTTGCTAACAATGTTGTTGTTTAGAATGTGATAGTGATATAGGTGATCTTTGGTTCAGTATGCAAACAAGATGTTAAAAGAATGTTCAGGAGTTCAATGCTCAAAGAGTTTGATGATATTGAATAACTTGGTTGATAAATGATCTTTATATGTTTGAGAAAATGTGAAGTGTTGTTGTAGGAAAATCTTGATGATGCAGTTAGTTTGTTGATGTGCATGGGCTGATTTGAATGAAGATTGACAGGTTCTAGGATTTGAAAGACAAGATCTTGGGTATACTCAAGGTTTTCTTTTCATATGTTATCTCATATTGGCTGCGAAGTTTAAAATGGAAGAAGCTAATTCATAGCATATATCTCTACATTTGAATTTGCCAAGAAAGGTATGTGCAAATTGTGTGCCTCTAGTTTAGAAGTGGTATCAGGTATGTACTTCAAGCTATAACAATCTAGAGTTGCTTATAACATTGATGGTGATCCTTGTATTTCATTAAATTCTTCAATCAGAGGTAGTTAAAGGAAAGTTTTGGGAAGGTTTTCTCAACAGTGGTCTTCATGTGTTGTGATGTGTTTATGACATCCTGCATAGAGTTTGATTTCATCAAAAGAGTTGATATTTGGTTAAGCAGAGATATGTCAGTTTTGCATCTTGATTTTTCAACTTGGTGTTGTGTCAAGAAGTGTAATTTTTGTTGACATACATGTTTCATTCTGTGAGGACAGTGGTCAGTGTTGGTTATTCTTGTCAGTGATTGCCAATGATATTTATGACCAAAGTTTTACACAGGGGGAGTTAATTCAGGCTTTGTCAAAAAGGGGGAGAACGAAAAATTGCTTCAGGTGGTTTTGCCATCAATGACAAAGGGGGAGATTGATGGAGAATGATTGTCATTGATGTCAAAAAGGTCTTGCAGGTTTGTAATATGTTGGTTTTAACATGTTCTCAGGATGGATTCTCATGTTTAATGTGTATATTGGTTCATATCTTTATCTTCAAAGGTCACCTTTCAGGAGGTAAGTGCAAAAGGTTGATGTAGAGATATGTGTGTTCATCAAGAGTTGTGTGAAGTTGTTGATAGGAGTAGGAGACATCATCTTGTGTAGTACAGCTTGTTTAGTATGGTAAAGTGCATTTATCTTGTTATCATAAGGTCAGAACAGGTTGTCAAGATCAAATGTGTTGAGCATTACAAGTAGAGAGATCAGTACATTTGAGATGTGATCTTGATTCATGGTTTACTTGGTTTACAAAGATTGCCTTCACAATCATTTTTGGACAGTGGGATCTTGCTTGTATACAGTGACATCATATTGGTTTAAGTTGTGGCAGTTGTGATCTCTTGCAAAGTATTCATATGGTGTTCATCTATGGTTTCCTAGCTTGTTCAAGATCTTGGTGATGGTTTAACATTCAAGCTTTTTGATGAGGACTGATACTCTAATTGCCATATGAAATGTCTTTGAATCAAAATGTCCTCTTAGGATCAAGTATTTTCTAAAGCCAAACTCTAAATTCATAAGTCTTCTATGCACATAATCTAAATCATACACTTTATGTTATAAATTGTTGTTGACTTATAGTAGCAGGTAGATTCACTTACTCTTACCTACTATAAGGGTTTTTGATCATCCATTGACCGGCCCTTTTAAATTCCCTTTACCTCTTCCTTTGGTTGATAAGTGCCAAAAGGTTTTTTTCAAATACCCCGATGTCTTGGAGAGGTGAACTCAAATATTTGAATGGTTTAAAAACATTGCATATTCAATATACTCCATGGAGCCCGCGCGGGAAAATCAAGTCAAAGTGTTTTTAAAACTATGAAGTGGCATCAAATTGTTTTAGGTAGAAAAGGCCGATGAAGATATTAAATGGAAGCCATGTATGGCATTTGACACCGACCCTCCCTTATGTAAGGAGAAAGCCCGAAATAAGTGTTGATTTTCTTTAATTCTTCATAACCATATTCGATGGTATGTGGTTAAAATGATATAAGCATCAAAAATTATAAAGGTGTTCAAATAGGCTTTGTTTAAACGGTTGGGAAACATTGTTCTATACCTCCATGTGGTTGGCCCCTCCTTATGTCATTTTTATGACATTAAAAAGTAATTTCTATTTTTGCTTTGAGAAAAAGGTGGGTAAGTTATGATTTTTGAGGAGTTTTTTTTTAGATTTGGAAACAAATAAGATGTTTTTTCCTTTAGAAGGAAGATTTGATATAGAATTTTTTGAAGACAATTTTTATGGATATTATTATTGAAAACTAATTTTTCAGAGAAGATCAAAAGGTTTGGAAATGTGATTTTTCAGAGAAGATGAAAGTTCTCGGAGATTTTGAAGGATCATGCAAAGATTAATGAAAAATGAAGATGTTTGTAGAAGATGAAGCATTGAAGTTATTGACAGGAGCAAATTAATTTATTCTCAAAGATTAATTGTTTTCTTGTAGATGAAAATGATTTTTACAGATTGAAGAATTCTTTGAAGATTGGTAAATTAGATGAAGACATTATTTTTTATGCAGACAATGTTGTAGAAGAAAGAATGTGAAAGGTCATTAAATTTGTATATAATGAAGTTTCAGGTATATTGGTTTGTGTATGAGTTGTGTAGATCAATGATGAACTGTTGGGATCAAATACACATATAGAGATTAACAAGATTATCAGGTGAATTAGATGATTCAAGGATAAACTGTTAGAGGATTGAAATGATGAAATATATGTTGTAGATGAGTTGATTTGAATAGTGCAAATCAAATTGAATAAGCAATCAATTCTTGTAGATGAGATTTTGTTTTGATTGATTGAGAAAAGCCAGTGAGGCTTATGGTCAGTGAGACATTTGTAAGAAGATTTTTCAGTTAAGCCAGTGAGGTAGTTCTGGAGTGGTTTTTCTACCCCTGGAGGGTTTTCCACTCATGCAATTCTTGTGTCTTGGTTCATGTTGATCTTCTCTCTATAGTTATATGTTTTACTCATGAGTTTTTCATTCTCAGTTATGTGCATATGTATTTGACAATGTTATGTGATATGTGTTTGAGAAATCAATGATAGCTTTCTCTCCTTGTGCTCTGCAAGTTAAAGTTTGTAAAAAGATTAGAAATTTCACACAACATTGATTCACCCCCCCTCTCAATGTTGTCCTTGATTCCTACAGGGGGCACATTGTCTCATTAACCTTTGCATTTTTCTTCAACATTCTAGATATAGGGTTAATTATTTCTGCAAAGTTTGGTATAAACCTTCTCACAAAGTTTATTTGTCCAAAGAATGATTGTATAGCCATGACTCTTTTTGGAATAGGAACTTTGTCTATTGCCTCTATTCTCTCGAGATCAATCCTAACTCCATCTTTGGATACTATGTGCCCAAATAGTTTCCCTTCTGTGACTGCAAATTTACATTTATTGGGGTTCAACGAAACACCATATTCTAATGCTCTAATAAATATCTTCTCAAGGTGATTTACATGATCTTTGTCCCTTTTGGAATATGTAGTGAGGTCATCCTAGTATACAGCCATGATTTCACTTATTAAACCTGCAAAAGTAATGTCCATTGCCCTCTGGAATGTGGCTCCAGCATTTGTAAGGCCAAATGGCATTCTCACGTATACATAAGTTCCCCATGGGGTGGTAAAGGTTGTTTTGTATTGTTCAGATTCTTTAACCTTTACTTGGTTGTATCCAGAGAACCCATCCATCATGGATAATAACCCACAACCAGTAACTCTTTGCAGTAGAGTTTCCATATTGGGTAATGGATAATTATCTTTTAAAGAAGAAATATTTAAATTTCTAAAATTGACACAAAGTCTAATATTTCCATTCTTCTTCCTAACAGGAACTAAATTTGAGACCCATGATGAATGGCTAATTGGTTTTATGATGCCAGCCTCCCTGAGCTTCATGAGTTCTTCATACATCTTAGGTTATAACACCGGGTTGATGGGTCTCTGATTTTGTCTGTAAGGCTTAGCATCTGGCTTCAGTGGGATTTTGTTTTGGAACAAATCTTCCCTATAAGCTTTAAGATCATCATAAGACTAGACAAATACATGTTTATATTTTCTCAATAATGTAATTAACATGCTTCTAATTACAGGGGTTATTTTATTTCCAATGTAGACCTTTTTAGGTGACAATTCAGTTCCCAAATTTATTTCTTTGACATCATCCTCCTTTACTGTTACTTCTTTGGAAATAGATCGATCATTTGGATCAAAAACTCTCTCTAATGCTACTAAACCCTTTAGAATTTTATTGGTTTTAAGTTGGACAATTTCTTTGCCAAATAAAGTCTCTTTGCCATCAATCTCTTCAACAAAAGCATTAAGATCAATCTCTTGATTCTCATACTGATCTATACAATGCAAAAATTTGAGTAAATGAGCATCACTATCAAAAACCTGCTAGTTATATATGTTGTCTGGGATAGTTGGTCTAGTTTTGCACTCAACTTCTGAAATACCTATCAGGGTAATATCATCCTTTTTCACAGCTATGTTTGCAAGGAAGTCAGCCATTATATTTTTTGGCCTATCTATCCAACTTATTGAAAAAGCATCAAATAATTTTATATCATCCAGAACTGCATTTCTGTATTATTTCAGTCTTTTGTTTTTTGAGGAATATTTACCTTTGACTTGTGAAATAATCAATTTAGAATCTCCACACACTGCCAACAATTTAATTTTGTGTTTTCTAGCAATGTTTAGCCCAATTAAAGTGCTTCATATTTAGCTATGTTATTTGTGCACTCAAAATTCAGAGAAAAAGAATATTTGAATGTTTTTCCTGACGGTGATATAAACAACACCTCGGATCCATTTCCTACCTTACTACATGCACCATCGAAATACATGGTCCATACTTCATTTTCATCAATTTTGACTTCGTAGTAAATTGGGTATGTGTTATGCAATTTAGACTATTCTTCCATCCTGAATGTACTAAAGTCTGTGTCACAGAAGCAAATCATTTGATTTGGATTAATTTTCTCTATAATGTCTTCATACCTTGGCTCCCTATAGAGTTTAATTGCCTGTGTTCCCAATGGGATAGTTGCATAAGATAAATCTAATTGCACACTTCCTCCTACCATGACAGTCCATTGTCTAGATAACAACATTCTATAGTTAGGTGGGATATCTACCACAGTGATGTCAATTTTATAGGAGGCTTCAGGATGAGATGCTAATTTTATCTCAACATCTTTCATGATTCCAACAACAGGGATAGATCTGTTATCCATTGCATAACATTTGCCGAATGTAGCATCCACCCACATTCCTAACTTTGTCATAACAGCCATGGGCATTATGTTTACTATTGCTCCTGAAGCAAGCATGCAATTCCTGACTAATTTGTTGTTTATCAGCAAGGTAATATAGAATGGGTCTATTTGAGATGGATTTTTCATTAATGTTTCACCCAGGTATACCTCAGGTATTTTGATAGATTCTTGTTGCGTATTCATTTTAGGGCTATGTTGTTTAGATCTTTTGTTTGATACATTTGATATCATCTTCACCACTATAATTTTATATTTTTCCACCTTCATCATTTCTAGAAGTGGCACAGATACTTTCATTTGAGAAACAGCTTGAGCAATATCAAATGAGGGATTTATGTTTAATTCTGACCCATTAACTTTTGTCTGCCCCTTTTCCTCAATTTTTGTGCCATCCTTTTTGTTCGGTGTGTCAACGGGAGGTATATCATGAGGTGTTTTCTCAGCTTTACTTTTATCATTTTTACCGGAAGTCTAATTTTTTATAAATATACTTCTAGGAGTTCCTTTTTCAGCATTGATTGTTCTGTTTCTCAGATTGTAATTACTCTTGGCTTGTGCTACCATAGCCATTGTTAAAGATTTTCTCTCTTCCTCAGAAGGTTTTCACTGATTGTAGATTTGTGATGTATTAAGGTCATATCCACAATTTCCTAAGTCTTCTTCATGGTCAGAAAATACTTCTTGTCCTCCTAAGTTTACATTATATTTTTGTGCTCCTATATCATATTCATACCCTGATTCCTCACCAGACAAATAATCTTCTTCAACAGTGAAAGGTGTGATACCCAACATATTTATAGTGTGATGATTCATCTCAGCCTGATCTTTTTGTATTGATTGTGCCACAACACAATAATCAGGAGAGTGGGGTAAATTATAAGGCATACACCATGGATTATTTTCTATCACATGGACTCCATTTTTCTTCAAAGGGTCAGGGGTGTCTTTTCCATAGTTACATCTCCTGTTAGTATCCACGGGCTTTCCATCTTTCTAGTTCGTATGATATGGCATATCATGGAGTCTTGGCCTTTCATTCTTTTGTGAGTATTCTTGCTTGTTTGTAGGAGGATTAAGATTTTGAGGAACGCTTATATTATCTCTTTTTTTTATCATCCCAGCAGCCTTTTTATAGTTTTCAATAGTAAGAGCCATTTTTTGTGCCTCTGCCAAAGTTCTAGGACTTTTATCCATGAGTTCATAACCTGTCTTTGGGTCAAATGCTTTCAAGTATATGCTAAGGGCTGCTTGGTTGTTCAATTTGGATTCTTGTGGGACCTTGTTATACAGTTTAGTGAATCTCAAATTAAAATCATACACCTGTTCATTTTGATACTTTTTAATAGTTATTAGTTCATGAAGAGCAAATTCTGGAGCACATTGATTTCTGAATTGTTCAAAAAATTGATTGTGAAAGTCTCTTAAGGAATATATTGAAGCATCTGGTAAGCTATTTACCCAGTCTCTTGCTTCATTAGTAAGAGATATCATAAACAATTTCATTTTTATATCTTCATATTCGTTACCAATGTCCTGCATAAAAGCATTGAATCATTTGATATGATCTTCAGCAGTCAACTCACTGCTTCCTGTAAACTTAGGCACATTGTTCCTCCAACTTTTATCCATGGGGTAAGGATATAGTTGATATCCAATCAAGTCAAATTGTCTAGCCATACTCATAGGATTTGGAGGTGGCATGTTAGGGTATGGTGGATAATATTGGTATCCAAATGGAGGTTGAGGATACATATTGGGTTGGACATGATGCTGATGATACACATTTTGTTGTGGAGGAGGTCACAGTTGTTGATTGTTAAGTCTATGCCTTGGTGGTGGATGCTGTTGGTGAACATTCCCAGTATTTACAGGTGGAGGTCTAGGTATTTGCCTATTTTGCTGAGAAAGATTATTGCATGTATTATGGGGTACCCTAGTGTTTCCAACAACTATAGTGTTCTGAGGCATTCCATGCTGATTAATATTGTTATTGTTTCTGTGTGGGGGCACATACTTAGTTGAATTTTGTGCCTGAAGATCTAAAAGGGCCATTTGTCTATTGATTTCTTCAGCTCTTTGTATCATTTGTTGTCTATTTTTGAGTCTTTTTTCTTGATATTCTAAATGTATAGCAAGTTCCTGATCAGTCATACAATCATAATCTATGATAGTTTGATTACTTGTATGTTCATGATTTTCTTCATCCTGATTTTCTATCTCATCTGTCCTTTGTGGCTATCCCTCCCAATTGAAAATATCATTACGATTATCTGTTGGTGTCATGGGTTTCTCACCTTCAATGTGGAGTGGGGAAGTATATATTGTATACTTTTGGCCAAAAGGACCCATATTCTCTAGAGAGGTTTGGTTATTAGTACTATGAGACTGATTTGATATCCCAGTCTTCTTAGTAGGAGGCCTTAAAGGTGGGGATGATTGCAGTTTTATATCATCAACTTTAGATCTCCTACCATCCATTATGACACTTTTATCAGAAAACCAATTTGAATTTTGTGTAGAGTCGCCACCTCTATTTAGAGGACTAATCAATCTTCTGGGTTTTTCCTTCCACCAGCGGAGTTATGTCTTTTAATTCTCTGACTTTAAAATGATCTTTAACCAAAATTTAGGATTGATTCCCCAACAGAGTCGCCAATTCTGTTAGGTCTCAAAAATGCAGGTCGTTAACCCTAAGAGGGTGCCAAGCTCTCTCGACATTTTTGGCTAACTGACACGGGGTAGATATGGCTAAACCCCCTTCACTTCAGGCTATGCTAGACCTAGGCGAGTAAACCTCTAATTAATAAAGAAGATAAAGAGATGATCACTACTTTAGTCAGAATTAATCTAACTATTGATAATGGCACAAATTATAAAACAGATAAAAAGATAGCAAGTTAATTCTAAAAATAATCTAAATTGAAAAGCTAAAACAATAATGCAATCTAACTAAGTAAATCTAAAATGAATTTGTATAAGTGATAATGAAAATACTAGACCAATGCCTTATTAAATATAGAGTCAGTATGATCATGAGATAAATGACTGTTTATTTGGTAAAAACTCGAACTACCCGGCATGAAAGAATAGGTATGTAACTTGTACAACCCTGCAAGGAAGTAGTTAATATTCCATACTTATATATCCAATTGACAAAATCAAATTACTTGCATTCATCTAAAAGGATTTAATCCCTCTTTGAAAGAACCTATCAGAATAATACTGCAATTGTAAAAGATTTATCAAAAACTAGAGACAGAATACAAACCCTAACTATATGACTCTTCTTACAGATCCATGACAATGCCTTCACAGTTACTATGATAGATTTAAAGGATTTAATTCTAAAAGTAGAAACCAATTAATCTTATCACACTATAATAGCAAATGTGTATAGACAACTTGAAGATATACTTGATAACTCAAATTGAATAACAAAGAAAACTTTGAAAGGAGACAGTCATATAATTGAATAAATTTAATAGATAGTTGATACCGAAATTTGCAGTCACTGCTTCATGCTTACAGACTTGACTTCATCAGAGAATGCTTGCACATGGTCTACTAAAAATAAAATATATTAAAAATGAACTAGCATTACTGTTCAAATCTAATCTATAGTATCTCATGTTCTATTCTGTAAATTCTCCCTATATTCTCTCTATATTTTTTTTATCTCTTGGTCTTGGTCATCTCTTATAAAGAGAGGCATACAAACTTCAGACCAGTTACAATAGTTGTGATGGTTGATAACCGAAATCAGTATTTGTTCTAATAAAACAAATTTAGGAAATTTAATTCTCGCTACTAATCATCAAATGGATAACCATTTCAGGATCAAGCAAAGATCTTTAATTGTAGTTCTGCTTAATCTCCTTCAAGGGTTTCCTTATTGTTCCTAAAAAAATCCAGATAAAACACAAATTAATGTCTAATCAAACAATCCAAACAAATTTATTTAAACAAATATATTTACTCAAATAATTACTTCCCTTATTGATAATTTATTAGTTGCTCAAGATCCCTTCGTGGGTGTTCATACAACTTAATCCCTGCTGTGTATATTCCTGCAAAAACCAATATTTCAATTGTCAGAAAAATATCTTAATCATTCAGGTTTTAATGTCATTTTAGGGTTTCTATGTCGGTAGGACCTCCTATATCAATGTAAGAACATCATTCTCTTTTGTATATCGAATACATTTCTTTTATATACAAGTGCAGCCCCAAGCTAAAATTCACAATTTTTATTATGTCTTTCAAATCTGGGCTTATATAAACTTGTATATCCATTGGTGATGGGGCCCACGTGGTGTTTCATGCATTTGTATATTTCCTTTGTACATTTGCCCTTGTATTTTGTATACATACAAGCATTAAACATACAAAAACTTTTCTAGACATTTGGCTTGTATGTATTGTAATGTATGTATCCGAAACATATATACAAGGCCCGAGACATACAAGGATAAAACTAATTTTAACATCGCTTTCAGTTCCATCACTTGTATAAGTGCAATGCATATCGCAATATATGTATACCGAAAGCATACATATACAACAACAACTTAACTTTGTTTCATATTTTTTCGAATCCGCGGTATGTATATTAGCCTTGTATAACCCAAAATGTATGTATATCACAACATACATACAAATCCTGACTTAACATTTATTTATAATTGTTTCAGTTTCGGGCCATGTATATTGTGTTGTATGTACGGCGTTGTATATTACTGTGTATTGGCATGAGTTTTGCATTGTTTCACCGAATGTATAATGTAAATACTAGATTTAAATTTCTCTGGATTCTGGCTTGTATGTATCAAATGCAATGTATTTTCGAAACATACAAAGCGTGGAATATACAAGCATTTAACTCTTTTAAATAACCTTTCAATTCCGCCACTTGCATGTAATGCATTGTATATCGGCAATGTATGTCAAATATATACAAAGCACAAACATACAACGAATGTTTCAATTTTAATAAACCTTTGGTTCTGTGGCTTGCATCTTTAGAATGTATCTTTGTTTGTATATTGGCTTGTATATCAAAAATATACATTGATATTATACAAGCCAAATGTGCAAGCGGCAGGACCCACTATTCGTATCCAACCATCTTATACAAATCCTGAAACATACAAATTCAATTGTATCTTCCTGGCGGCTTTATAAATCGCATTATGTAGCCGCTTTCAATTCTGACTTGTATATGCATCCTCCGATATACTTTAAGTCCCGATGCATTGGTTTAACCACATTTTAACTTCTTTTGAGTTCCGGCTTGTATGTACTGCAATGTATGTATCTGAAACATACATACAAGTCCCAAAACATATAATATGTGAAATATACAATGATTTTACCATATTTCATACTCTTTTAATTCCGCGCTATGCATATCGCAATGTATCTATACCACAACATACATACAAAGCGCAAAACATACAAGGACTTAATGTTAATTCATAATTGTTTCAGTTCCATGGTATGTATATTAGCCTTGTATATTTACCACAATGTATGTTGTGTTCTGCCAAACATACAAACATAACATACAAGCAGCGGAGCCGACAGAAAATACATTTCAATTTTTAACCTCGTCAGGTCCACTTTGTATGTAATAATAAAACATTAGCCTAATGCATACAAGTGAACAATGTATCAACCCGATGACTCTTTTATATGACCCAATATACAAGGGACTTCGCATATGCAACATACAAACCACTTTGTATATGAGAGACTTTGTATATACAAATGACTTTATATATACAAACATACAAACCCATACCACAATGCATTTTATCAAGAACACACATAACTTGTAAAATACAGGGAATTTTAAGATGGTTCAAAAAGCAACCCCTATTCATTTTAGACAAGGAATTCACCCATATTTAGCTCTGGTACTTAATGCCATTTTTCTTTTATTTTCAACAAAGTTTGTAAGTTTTCACTTCCTTGTTTACGATTCATCTTTTAATGAGTACTTCAACCATGTTATATTAAATGTTTAGGAATTAGAATAGATCGAATCCAAATATTTCTATCAATTCAATTATTAATTTCTGCTTGAAAACAACTATGGATCTTTGCATATATGCTCACATACTGAAATCTTTGGATGATTGAAACTTAATATTGGCCAAAAAGTAGCTTGGGAATTTCAGTCCCAACACATAATCCACTATATTCCCTACATAATCTAGATCAAAATCCATTATCTACTAACTCCATCTTTGTCTTTCATGCAATCATCCCTTACCAACATCTATGAGCATAATGGCATGTGACATGGTCCATGCAGTGTCATCACACTCTAAGGGGACTATCACCCTTCATGGAACTAGACGCTTGAGTCCCTCTTATCCATACCCACCTATCCCATCTAAGTATTTCAAAAAAAAAATCAAAATAGTAAAGAGAAATCCCTTCGTCCAATGGTGAAAACCACCCTTGGTGGCACCTTGGATAAGTACCATGATGAAAACTTAGAAAACAAGCGTCATGTGTAGGTTGATCTTCTATGTCACTTACACTTGGGGGCACATTGTCTCATCCAATCTATCATTTCTATCTTATCATGTCCTATCATTACCATACCATCCTACCATCCTTATCCATTACACCCATATACCTATCCTATTGAATCCATCCCTCTTCCCTTCCTCGTTTTGATCTTGATGAAGACATAGGGCAAAATGTTGACAAATGCTTTTGATATCTCTTGGTATACCTCATCCCTTCCAAACAATCCCATCGTCCTCTTGTCATAAGTTTTGTCATGTAAAATCCTAAGTGCTACATCTAGAATGGGGCATGTTATTCCTATGCGACATAGTCTTTGGAGATCACATCCTAGCTCCATTATGAGGCATACATCCATCCAATATAGCGTATTCTTGTATCTATCCATTTATCATGAGCTTTCCGTTCCATGGCCTATCCTCTTATCTACCCATCTATCATGAGTCTTCCATCCCATCCATCTATCATGAGCCTGCCATCACATTTACTAATTGCCCATCCTTTTATCCTTCCAATGCTACCTCCATCCTTGCATCTAGACTTGGTCTTCCCTTGTCATTGGTCTTTAGCACTAAGGCTACTCAAAATGGTCATTCAATGCCATCCCAAAATATTCCAAAAAATCCAAAAAAAAATCAAAATATTCCACAAAAATACAAAAAAAATTAAAACATTCAAAAATCTAAAATAATAAAATATTCCCAAAATCCAAAAAAATCAAAACATGTCAAAACCCAAAACAAAATGAAATATTCCCTAAAAGACAAAAAAAACAAATATCCAACAAAAATCAAGCAATAAAGTCAATCACATCATTCAATTCCTCAATCCAATTCTTCAAATCATCACTTCATCAATCAATTCTTCAAATCAAATCATCAATTCAATTCGCCACATCATTCAATCTCATCAAATCAAATCATTCAAATCAAATCATATTAATCATTCCAAACAATGATCTAAATGTAAGTCATCCCAAATCCATACTATATACACCTAAAAATGACATGACTCTACTTAAATAAATATTTTAAATATTTATTTCACCTTCATGTTCCTCTATCAATAAATAAATAAATTTATTTATTTATTTGATTCATCTCCTCTCATTTAATTAAATAAATTACATTTATTTAATTAATTAAATTCATCTACATCAACTTCATTCTTCTAAATAATTAAATAATCTTAATTATTTAATTAAAATCTTTTATTCTTCCAAATTTAAATAAAATGCAATTTTATTTAAATAAAATCTTAAATCTCCACAAAAATAAAATATATTTAAATAATTTTATTTATTCCTCCAAATTATCTACAAATAATTAAATAAATCTATTTATTTAATTATGCTTTCTTATCTTTTAAAAAATCTTCAATATCTTCTAAAAATAAATTCCTCTTGTCATACAAAAGCAAAAGCTGAGTTAAAGCAACCTTGTTTTTAAATTAGAAAAATCTATTCTAATTTAAGAAAACAAAAAAGTATCCTCATCAAGAAAGCAATTAACTCAACAAAGCTTCTTTTTGAATGACACATGTCCTTCTTCTATTCGCGCACGTTCTCTCAAACATTCTCCTTCGTTGATCTTCTTATTTCTTCTCAACCGTTGATCTTCGCTCATACAACTCTATAAATACAACCCTCTTCTTCTTCATTTCATCCATCTATCATTCGAATAAACTTATTCTGCAGGAAATATAGCGCGCCATTGGCACCCCTACCCCCATTTCATACCATTCAACATCCATCCATTTCATAGTGTGTTGAAGCTCATCTTTAACACACAGAGTATCAGAGCCATTTCTCCTTGTCATCTTGAGGAATCGAAGCAAGGAAGTGAGCTTCTTGAGGGCCAATCTTCATCACCAAAAGATCAAGAAAGAATAGGCGAACAATAGAAGTCGAAAGGTAAAAGGTTGTGAGTATTCTTCTCTCTTTTATTTTAATCTCCTTTTATCTTCATATTTCATTGATGTTTGGGTTTTTATTATTCAATTGATTATCCCATTTTTACCCTTACATTTCTAGCACCCACTGTGGGGCCCTTTCCCCTAATCTAACCAAAATCTGAGTTTCTTAGTGATAGGTTCCATACAAGCTTTTGACAAGTTCAATCCGCGCATCTGAGCAATCCTGTGGCGCATCTGCAACCTGTTACGGCACACACATTCTTCTGGCGCATACATCTTCCAAGTTGACGCACCTGCTCACTGTTCCAGCACTTTTATAGTTACAGCGCATACATCTTCTGAATTGGTGCTTTCACGTCCTGTGTCGGTGCCTGTGTAATTCTGGCACATACATCCTAATACATAGCGCTTTCATACATTCTTACAGCGCATCTGTTAAATTAACGCATTTACATCTTCTTCCTGCACTTTTGACACCTATCTTAGCGCAGTTGTAAAATGACACATACAGGCTCTGTTTCTATACATTCAGAGTGTATGGTGGCACATCTGATCTGTCACTGTGGTTTTTAGGATTTCTTGTAGTCTTAGGTTAATTAGGGGAAAAGTTTTTAAAAAAATGCATGCATACAAATCTCACGTAGTCTTTAACTAGGAGGATAGTAACTAAACCACTGCTATCTTCTTAGTTAGAATAATGCTATCTCACAAACAGAATGAACATTGCTCTCTTTTAACCACTTCAAAGTTAACAAACGCGTGAGTGCACAATTAGATAACCCATTTAGTTTTTTTTCCTTTTAACTAGGATTGGATTAATCATTGTCTTCTATGACTGTTGAATGACAATAGGCTTATGCTCTCCCCTTTACTAGGTGACCAAAATGCTAGACTTGTTATTCCCTTTGTATAACCTTTAGAGGGGCCTGCCCTTGGATTCCCACCTGTCCAAGTGGGAATGACCCTGAGTGGTAATAGGCTAAAGCCAAGCCCTACCAATCCACTTAAAATAAATTGTGCTTGAGGCGAAAGCCTCCTGCAACGAGTGCTGTTGTGTTACATGATGGCCAACCTCCCCCAAAACCCTCCAAGGCATAACCCTTGGAGACTGGGAGACTCCATAACGGAGAGTAGTGCCGCCGCATGTGTAACCACTTGAACGGTTGCCTTGACTACTTAGCCATTTGTTTAGTATACCAAAAACCCCTATTTGTTGACACAAAAGGTGGAGCCTTTGAAGCGGCCCTGATTCATGTGATTCTTAGTAGAGGTAGTAGGGACAATCCTAAGGTTTGGTGGGGGTACGAGCCTAAGGAAACCCAGATCTGGTATCCGTGAGAAGTGAGTGTCGTGGAGGGGAGCCGGTGCTACCAGATCCTGGAGCTACACGCTTTAAATATGCATAGCCAGGGGATTCAACAAATACTGTCCTATCCAACCTAGGTTGTACTTGTTTTTGTGTCAAAAGTCTAAAAATACAAAAAAAAAAAATAAAAGATAAAAATCATGAAAACTTCTATACGTTTGATTTGTCTTTATCTACCATAATTGAAAATCACAAGCAAAAAAGACCAATTTTTCAACCAAAAACAATTTTTTTTTAAAAACATGCCAAAAAACTCTACAAAAACAAACTTTGCCAAACCTACACATATGCTTTGACCTGCTGCACTTTTATCCTCTGTTTCCATGCATCTATCACAGTAAGCTTTTTTGGTCTTGTGTCAATTTCTGTAGAGATGGCAAACCAATTAGAATATATTGCTCAAACACTCCAATATCTACAATTGCAAATAAACTTAGGTCCCTTGCCCCAAGATTGTATAGCAATTGCTCAACAAATCTAAGTCTTACAACAAGAAATGATAATCTTGCAAGTTGAACGTACCAGTACTAGCTACACCTCGCACCAAAATCATACCTTCTTTTCCCGTCTTAATGATACTATTGACAAGGCAAGCACCACCTCAAGTTAGAAATCATATACCACTCTGTCTACTAGTCTTCCTTCACCACCTCCTAGAACACATATCCCAAAGCATACCGGTTCTACACCAACACCACCATCTAGTTTCTCAAACTCTAAATGGACAACCAAAAAAGAATCAGATGAGTTTTGGGAAAAATCTTTTCCAAATTTATATAGTAAAAGAAAAGCTATGGAGAAATCCAAATCCACTCATCCATGTACTCCTACACCTACAAATGATGTGATCCAAGGACTATTAGCAGAGAGTCAACCATGTCCTCAAAATTCTGGTCCTTGACCTTACCAGCCATGTCAAATCCTACAACCCCTTCATGTCATCCACAATCCCTTGAGCTTATCGAAGAACCTCCTACTATGAACCAAAGTCAAGGTCCATCAAACATCCATGTTGTTAACCAAGAAGCTATCCAAGAGCTATCCGCTTCCATTCAAGAAGACCAAGAGCTATGTCAAGAGCACACCTTAGAGCATGTGGAAACATCCACCCTTTGTCTAAATCAAGATCAGAACACCCCCATCCAATTTCAAACCATTCATAACCTTTATCTCTTCCATGATCAAGATAATACCTATGAAGAAGCTATCCATGAGCAACTTGATCCTATACATGGGAAAGAGATCCAATTCCAACCCGTCCATAATCTATACCTTCTCTATGATCAAGATACTACCTTTTACAAAGAAGATGTTCATGAACAACTTGATCCCATACCTATACATGAGCAAGAAACCTCTGTTACTTCTATCCATCTTCCATCTAATCCTATCCATGACCCAACAACTTCCACTTCCTCTGATGAGACACTTGCCTCCCAAGTGCACATAGATGATCAAACTGATAACTTGGATCCTACTGAGCATAATGATGATCAAGATTCTAATGATCCTCCACCATCCATAATTGACCATGTTGAAAATTCATTATCCTATCCCCTTGGTCTCACTACCTTCGTCCATGAATGTTCTTCCTTAGAACACCAACAACCATTGTCCTCTATCTCACCATCTCCATCCAATAAGGAACTCGTGTCTAGTGTTCCTCCTATACATAATCCCATTGTCCACCGCATACTCCAGAATATGAACTATCAAGGTAAAGGCTTAGGCCTTCATGATCAAGGTATTTTGGAACCTATCCATGTCAAAATTCCTCCACCTTCATACGGCCTTGGATACATACCCCAAGGTGAACAATCTCAATATGTTGGTACTTCCTCCACTCCTCCTAAGTCCACCACTTTCCATCACAAACCCTATCATGTCCCCAAAACATATGTGGCCATTCCACCTCCATCATCCTACAATTGTCAAAAGCATGTGTCCATACACCTCCCACCATCCAATCTACCTCTGCTACTTCCAACTCCTACCACCCCTCCATGCATTCTACTACCACTTGTCCCAACACCTTATCCATCCATCTATAAATCCTCTAAATATCCCAATCATGGCCAACAAATGCACATGTTGTCTAAACAACAAGCTTCCACCAACGCTACTTCCACCATCCTAAAAGAATTCAACAACAAAAATTTGGATGCCTCTACCTATAAAGTCAAAAATCCTAACGGTCCTCATGACCTAGGATACAAGAGCTAAAAATCAAAGAATTATCCATCTCAACAGCTACATACACCCACATACCTCAAAGCAAAAATGAAAAAGGTGTGGGTCCCCAAGCAATAGGCATTTACCTCAGAAGATACACAAAAGCCTCATACAAAATCTAAAAGAAAAATGGTTTGGGTACCCAAGCAAAAAGCCCTAAAGTTACATGAGGTATCCACCTCTCAAGAATTCCAACCATTCACTTTCTCCCATTCCATCCAAAAGTATCCAATTCCTCCATCCCACAAGACAAGCAAAAATAAAAAAATACTAAGTCTATGTCGGTCCCTAAATTCCTAAATCATTCATCCACCAAGAAAAAATCTCCACTACTTCCCACACCACCTGCCTATCATAAGCTTCAATGTTTATCACAATATGTGCAACCATTGTTCATAGTTCCCTTCCATTCCACAACACTTCCGTATAACTCCATCTCCCCTCCCTTCCACTAATATCCTACATATCTTCCCCATCCTACTCCCATCCATGCTTTTGCATAAGCTTTCCAATCCATATATCTACATCAATGTCCACTATCACACCCTTCCATAATCCAATATCTACCATTCTCCATCTCACTTTCATGCAATCCCCTACCAACATCTATGAGCACACTAGATATGGTCCGTACGATAGCATCCTTCTAGTGGGACTATCACCTTCCATGGAACTAGACACTTGAACCCCTCTTATCCATTTCCACTTGTCATATCCTATCAAAAAGTCAAAAAAAAAAGAGTAAAGAAAAATACTTTCGTCTAATGGTAAAAACTTGGCAAACAGGTGCCTTAGATAAGTACCATGATGAAAACCTGACAAATAGGTGTCATGTGTAAGTTGATCTCCTACGTCACCTACACTTGGGGGCACCTTGTCTCATCGGCATATCACTCTTCTCCTATCAATTTCCTTCCATACCATTTCCTATTATATCCTTCTATCCATCTTGATCTTCCATTCCTCTATTTCTTTGATCTTCATAAAGATTGGGGGCACAATGTTGACAAATGTTCTTGAATGTCTCTTGACATACCTTATCTCTCCAAACCACGCAAATCCTTCATTATCCTCTCATCCTCCTCCTTCATCTTAAGCATTGTCATGAAAAATCCTAAGTACTCTACCTACAATGGGGCATGTTAGTCCTATGCGACTTAGTCCTTGGCAATCGCATCCTTTCCCTCTTCCGTGTGCATTTCATTCCTTATCACCATGCATCTATGTATCTGTGGTGTTTCCTTGTCATCAGTATCGTTCAATCCAAATCTGGTCCATATCTATTCCATACCTAATCCATATCTATTCCCTATCATGTCTCATCCGGTCCATATCTTAGTATCATAGGGTTCACCCCGAACTACATTGCCTCTACGTCGTCACGTAGGCAAGGCCATTATCAATGCACCCCCGAGGCTCCACTACCCATCCATTCCCTACCTTATCACCTGTCCTCTGTTCCGTCCACATCTGTACCTTTCACCAAACACAAGCATGCGCAATAAAACATGTTTTCAAACAAAAGTCTTGACGCAAAACATCAACCTCTCCAAATCAAAGCAAGCAAGTACCTAAAACACGCTAAATGATTTTATCTCAATCATGGCAAGAAGACACATCTAATGCAAGAATGTTTTGTGAACAAGTTAACTTACAAGAGTCTTGATTTTTGTTATTATGTCTTTCTATGCTACTTGAGGATGTCAAAAACTAGAGAAGCTATGATGGAGGCATAATCATTTTTCTTTGTTTGTTGTTTGTGGATCAATCTTTTGTAATGTGACTACTTTTGTCTAACGACATGATCGGCAAAAGATCATCGAGGACTTTAGAGGTCTAAACATGAAAAGGGGCAATCCTTGTCTATTGATATGCAAGAAATACTCAGGTCATCTCAGTTCAATTATACCTAGATGCTTGTATTAACTTGCTAAATCAAAATCCATGTAAGCGATACTCAGGTCATCTCGGTTTAATTATACCTAGATGCTTGTATTTTCTTACAACATTTTAAAAGCCCAATGATGAAATAAGAACTTCAAAATACTTGCAATATCAAGATGGCAAAAATCCATATCCATAACATATCCAGAATGCATTCCTTATCCATATCCATAACATATCCAATTACATCTCATATCTGTATCCATATCCCATGCAATAAAAATTATATGTAGCGTATCAATGTTTACAAATAAAAGCTTGTGATTTCTTCTACCGAGTCATTCTTCTATCGATCAAATTTCTATCTGTCTTCATATCTCTTGTCAATAGTTCTAGTTGTCAATCCGAGCAATGATCAAAATGCAAGTCTATCCTTAAATCCATACCAATCAAGTAAATCAATCTTGTCAAATTATCTAATCACAATTCAGTGGTCTTGATCCTTATCCTGTCGTAAACCAACATCAATCAATCATCAGTATTAGTGGGATGTATCTTTCCCATGCCTATCATGTTGCTCTAGGGATATATCATTCCCCGCCATGACAACACTATCCTTTGTGTTGATCTAGGGATCTATCGTTCCTCACCATGACAACACTGTCGTATATCGTTATCGATTTGGTTTACTGCTTGACAGGGGCAATACCTTGCCTGTTCTTGTATCATTTGTGCATACTTTCTTACTTGCTTGTGTGTGTTATCATTTTATCTTGCATCACATATCATTCACCTCTTTCTTCTGCATCCAACCATTTCTTCTCGTGTCAACCTATCTCATCGTGAGATTGTCCATCTCACGTCTTCTGCCTTCTCCCCGTCTAATCTCCCGAGGGGGCATCCTGTCATGAAACTTATACCGGGGCAAACTGGGGCATGTATCATTTTTTTTTTTTAAATTTATTCTTTGAAACAACGTGATGAAACACATTGCATCAAAGAGGGGCAAAATGTATACACCTAAAAATGACACGACTCTATCCAAATAAATATTTTTAATATTTATTTAAGTCTATTTCCTCTTATCAATAAATAAATAATTAAATTTATTTATTCAATTCATATTTCTCTAAGTTAATTAAATATCAAAAATATTTAATTACTTCTTCTAAAGTCAAAATTAAATAAAAACCTTTATTTAATTTATTTTTTCCAAACAATTAAATAATTTCTAATTATTTAATTAAATCATGCATTCTTCCAAATTTAAATAAATCATTTAAATTTATTTAAATCCTCTTAGTCTCTAAAATAAAATATAATTAAATATTTTATTTTATTCTTCTATCTTGCACAAGATAAATTAAATAAATTTATTTATTCAATTTGCTTTCTTCTAAAAATATCTTCTTGCTTTCTTTCTAAAATTGCAACTCATGCATATCTAATTAATTTATTTAATTAGATATTTCATCTATTATTCCTCTCATCTTTTTAGGATTTATTTCCTTTAAAGCAAAAAATCAAATCAAATCTTCTTCCCTCTCCATAATCAATTAAAGAAATTCTATTTATTTAATTAATTTCCTTATTCTTCTATTTTCCATCAAATGATTAAATAATTTTAAATTATTTAATTATTGCATCCTTCTTCTAAAAATAAATAAAATTAAATATTTTATTTATTTATTCATGATGCACATAAATTAAATAAATTTTATTTATTTAATTTGTATTTCATCCACTCTTATCTATATCATTTTCTTCTAAAAATAAATTCTTCTTGTCATGCAAAAGCAAAAGCTGGGTTAACTGATTTCAAGCAACTTTGTTTTATCAACAAAAACTCTTAAATTAGAAAAATATATTCTAATTTAAGAAATAAAAATGCATCCTCATCAAGAAAGCAGTTAACTCACCAAAGCATCTTTTTGAATGACACATGTCCTTCTTCTATTTGTGCACGTTCTCTCAACTATTCTCCTCCGTTGATCCTCTTATTTCTTTTCCACCATTGATCTTCTCTCACACAACTCTATAAATACAACCCTCTTCTTCCATTCTAAATCATGAAGCTTTCAATATCGTTACTCTGCAGAATTCATATCATTCCATATCATTCTATACCAATCTATAGCTTGTGACCATCCTCATTTGTATTTGAAGTTCATCTTCAATGCAAAAAGTATCCTAGCCACCTCTCTACTGCCATCTTGAAGAAGTGCAAGGAATTGTATTTCCTGAGGGCCATATTCTTCACAATAAAGATCGATCGAGACTAGGCAAGCAATGGAAGCTGCGGGGTAAAAGAGGTTGTATGATTCATTCTTATTTTAAAGCTTTTATTATCTGCATGTTCTATTATGTTTTTGGGTTTGATATTAATTTATGATATTATCCACTTTTACCCATAACATTTCTAGAAGTCAAAAGGTAAAGGTTGTAAGTATCTTGTTCTTATTTTTAAATCCTTTTTTCCTTCAATTTCATTGATGTATTGGGTTTGTTATTGATTTGATTAATCCCACATTTTACCCATCACACATACCAATCAAGTCAAACAATCTTGTCAAATTATCCAATCACATCAATGGTCTTGATCCTAATCTTGTTGTAAACCCAATCAATCAATCATCATCATCATCATCATCAATGGGATATATCGTTCCCACATCCTTGTGTTGATCTCGGGATATATCATTCCCTGCAATGACAACACTATTATCATCAATCATTATCAATCAATCATTGGTTTATAGCTTGACAGGGGCAATACCTTGTTTGTTTTTATATCATTTATGAATACATGCTTGCTTGTGTGTGTTATCATTTTATCTTGCATTTGTATCAAATCCATATCTTTCCAGCTAATATTCATATCTTGTGTATGTTGGAATAGCCTTTTGCATTAACCTTAGCATCTAAGGTCATATCATACATTTTGTGCATTAGAACTTCAATGCTCTAAGTTTTCTTCCTCATACGTTAGACAATGTTGTATTATGCTGGTGCACAAGACACATCATCACCTTGGTCCTTATACATTGGTGCATAATGTCTAGTGCTATATCAAACATCATGGTTGCTCACTTTCATTGCAGCATAACACATCATTTCAAAGAAGATAAGGTATGGATAGAGGAGAAAGATATGATGAGGATGGAAAGATAGGATGAGGATGCCCCCTCAAGAGGATAGGAAGATTGGACAAACATAGGTAGGCTCTCAAAAAGAAAGGGATTGGTTAAAGAGGATAATCAAAGAGGGGCAAAATGTAGACACCCAAAATTGTCCATGTCTTGCAACACCGAGTCAAATACATTATTAGAGATATCATGTAGCATTTTGTCCTAATCCCACTCCTAATTCCACTTATCCCATTAGCCAATTAATTAAATAAATCTCTATTTATTTAATTAATTTCCCATTCTAATCCCATTTATCCCATTAGCCAATTAATTAAATAAATCCTATTTATTTAATTAATTTCCCACCTTTCCTCTAATTTAAATAAATAAAATATTATTTAAATTATCCCTTTCACATGTCCCAACTAATTCAAATAAAATATTTGAATTAGGTCCTCACCTTTCATCTCATTGCAACACTTGTCCACCTCTCAATTGAATCATGTATGGTAGTACAACTTTCATTTAATATCTTTCACATGCACAACTAATTTAAATAATCTTTTATTTAAATTACGCCAGCCCTATTCTCCTCCCTACACTTGTCACATGACTACAATTCCTTAAGAAGTGGGAAAACCTATTCAATCCTAGCCGTCCACATTGTTCATTTAGCCTTTCAATCTCAACCATCCATTCAAGTAAGCCCTTTCCTATAAATCAACCCTCTCACAAGCCATTTTCATGCATTGATCCTCAAGTATCCTTATGCTGTTGAAATCCCAATTGAGCCTTTGCATCATTTCATCCTATGCCATTGTTACGCTGCTAAAATAGTGAGCAACCAACATTCCACCCATCAACAATCCTTCGAAATCATGCATTCTTATGCAAGATTGAGAAGAGCAATGGAGATAAATTGAGCTTAGCGTGGAGATTGGTTTGCATTTACATTTGTTGTTTTCATTTTCATGCTAGTTTGTGCTTCATTGTGCTTGTTAGGGTTTCATTATTGTTGTTTATTCTTTTACCCTAGATTTTTACCCTAACTACATTAGACAGTCCTCCATGCATCATCTTGTTTTATTTTCTCTTTTGGAGAGGAGTTTTTTCCCACAAGGTTTTCTCCTTTTCTCTGATTGTGAGAGATTGCATTTCATTGCATTGTAGTTGTTCATGGGTACCTAACATGGCCTTTTTTTTTAGATCCATTTTATATATCATATTGCATAATAATCTCCATAAGTTGCACTTAAGGGGGGGTGTTAGAGTAGGCTTAAGTTTACTTAGGCTACTCGACAGTTACATTATTAGATTAATAATGTTTTTATTTCCTTTTCCGTTGAGGTAGTTGGGCTTGGTTGTTCCCGCACCTCATCACATCCAACTATTTATTTATGGGTTGTACATTTGTATTTTATCTTATCTCAATGCATTTTTCACTGCTGGTGAAATAGTTTCTCGTGTTGCTTCTCTCGTATTGTGAAGGTTTATCCTGTAGGTTGTGCTCTTGGGAGGTGCTTGATACCAACATTTATTATGAAGATGTGTGGTAATACATAATAAGCACTAGCCCTTAGGATTCAACAAGGCATTAAAAGTTGATGGCATAGAGAAGGGAGGAGAACCAAAAATACATGAATGCTAAGACAAATTAGGGGCAATGCTTTGGGAATAAAATGAATAAGGGATGCAGGATGAATAAAGTAGTAGAAATAATGAGATATTTAGAGAATAAAATTAGAAGAAAAAAAGAAGGGAGAGAGAGAAGGAATGAGGTAGTTAGTAAAAATGTTGGGATATTTCCTGTTGGTAGAATCATTGAGGCCATGGTATAGGAACCCATAGAAGATGAAGAAATATTTAAGAGTATGAGAGAGAGAGAAACAAGGATGTCTTAGAGGATAAGGGTGTTTGAGAAGGGGTAGCCAACACTGAGAGGTTTGGGATGAAGTTAAGATAGAGGTACAGAAAAGGAAAGGTCCCTAAAATTAATGGATCATGAGGAAACTATAGAGAACCCTTATAGAATGGAAACACCTTATATATTAAAGATATGAATTTATGATATGAAAGTTGAAATAGAAATAGAAGTGAGAGAAAGTTTTAATAAAGGGAAAAGTAGTAATGTAGTCAATTAGGATTAGAAGAGAAAAAAAATCCCAAAGGATGTGACCCCCACATTGTTGGGTGAATATTTTTTCATTTAGCTAACCAATGACAAAATGGTTATATCGCCACAGCTATAATGAGACTGATTCTCTCCTCTTAGCAAGGGGAGGTTCCCTTTAGATAATGAGCTCTTTCTAACAAGCAAATTTTAATACTTATAACAAACTAAAAACTATATTGGGGTGTTATCACTTCATCCTATTCTCTTCTTTTAGAATAATTGCTTTTCTCTTCAAAATAACAACTTCAACAAAAACAATGTTTTATAACTTATGAATCAAGACAAACCATAGAAACACAAAGTTTTCTATTGATTCACTTATCTTCTCCAAATAAACTTAATTGAAATCAAGTGTAGCCCAAAGTCTCCACTTTCACCCAATATGATATAACTAACTTGGACACAATAGTTTATAGCACAAAGTCTATTTAATCAAAACAATAACACTTCTCTCAAATTTCAATAAACTCCACAATTCCAACAATGATCCAATATAATATAACACCAATGACATAAGAACATTGATCTCATAACACAATGTGATTCAACTCAAAGTTTGATACTCAAATTGCTTGTTTATATTGATATTCACTTGAAAATATGATAAACATAAAAAGCTCAAATTCTTGAAATGTTTTCCAATCTGACAGAGTTTCTTTGCAATAGATAAAAGATAATATTTACAATGGGGGTCCTCTTTATTTAGAGGAGAAACTGAGAGCAAAAATAGGAAAATCTTAACTACCTTGACTTATTCAAACAAAAGAGTCCTATTTGACTTATGACTTCTTTTGTCTCATATGTAATTACATTTTGGAAAATTACACGTGAGTATGTCCATGACAAAATTCAAATTACATCTAAAAGACTGAAAATAAACTAAGGCATTGAAAGGGAACTTCAGCTGCCTCCATCGTTCTTCTTCAAAAAGTTTTTAAACATAGTTTGCACCACTACCATTTCACATACATCAGGCTTGGCTTTATTCTCTGAGATAGTATGAGCCCTGATAACTACATCCCTGACAGCCTTTATTGCTTTCTCATGCTTCTCAAGATTATCCTTTAGATTCTCAAAAGTTGAATGATGATCATAAAGGCTGTCCATTGAAACCATTGTAGGCACTTCATCTTCAAATTTCTGTTGTACCATTTTCTTGAAAGCATCTATCATTTCCTCCGCTAAAAGAAACTTGTGACCTTCACCTATCAGAGTGCATGGGAGTTCCTCCAACCTGTGTAGAAGCGATACATTACTGTCTTCACTATTTTCACGTACCTGACACAAGTCATCAAGTAAACCCTTTATTACATTGATCTGATGGACAAGAGATTCCTTAGTCTTAAGATAAGACTCTTGGTTTGAGATGACCCCAATGGCTATCAGATTCTTTATTTTGATCTTCTTCATATCAATCCACTCCTCTAAGCTTCCCTCTTCATCTTGTAGCTCTTGAGAAAATAAATCAATCAGGTTATCAAGCTCAGCTTTTGCTTTGTCCACCTTTTCTTTTCTTTCTGTAGTGGTCTTCAATAGAACTCTTCCTTGGTTCAACAGACGCTCCACAATATCACCAACTACTCTCCCTCTAGCTTGAGCTTTTTCCACCTTTTGAATCATAGGATCTTCTACCATTACCGCCATAGGTTCCACAACCTCAGATGATTTTACTATTTTCTGAAGAACAGTGGCAAGTTATTCTACTTTGGCTTTATACTGCTCTTTCTCCTTCTTGACCTCATCATATTTCTCAAGCAAGGTGCTGGCAGTAGTTTGAAAATCTTCCTTAATACCTTCGTGAGTTAGCTTACCTAGCTCAACTCTTGAGACAACATAATCATTCATATCGAAAGTGTTAATAGTAGCATCCTCTGGTGGCTTGGCAATTTCTGCATATCTGATTCCTTTTTCATTAATGAGCCTGGAAATAGTCTCGGGCTCCTTCTTCAAAGTCTTTGATTTAATAGGCAATAGCTTCTCAATATCAATTTCATCTAGAGGAAGTATAGAAGCACCAACATTCAGAGAAGAATCAATTACCTATTTTTTTGGATCCATGCTCACACCTGTTATAGTAACAATAGGACTAGTGTTGGTAAAAACCGCACCTGTGTCAACAACTTTCTCTGAACCATCCAGAAGATGCTCCAAAATAGATTGTTCATCAATATCAAAAGATGGGCAAGATAAACTTGGAATGGAACTAGAGGAATCAAACACGGTCCCAAAACTTGTTCTTACAGAAGTAGAGGTATTATCAGAAGACACAACAAAAATAGGTGAAATAGGAACATTGGAAACTAATGGAAAACTACCAAAAATAGGAGCATGAGGAAGGGGTGTAGAAACTTGTGATTTTGGTGGAAGATCCTTCTAAGGAGACTGATGTGAATCACCAAGTTGTTCATGTTCTACATTCTCATCCTTGCCTTGTTCTATTTCACCCTCCTCATCAAGCTTATTAGACATCTCTACTTGCTGGGTATCACTAGGTTTCTCAATATTTTGTTGTTTAGTGTCAACCTCCATCTACCCAACATTTGTATCTTCAGTACCTAATTCCATGATAGTAGAAGTTCCTGCAAGCTCCTTCTTCTTACCTCCCTTAGATACAAATTTGATTTTTGGCTTATGTACTTTAGAAGAGGAGGGAGTGTCACTTTTGTTCTTTGTCCAGTTTTCCACCTTTTTGCTTGTTTGCTCTTGAACCTCAGTCTCTGATCTAGTAAGGAATTATTTCAAACTAATCCCTTTGCTCTCTAACCATACATTTGTATTAGCCAGAATTGGCTGAAACCTTTTCCTGATTGAAGTCTCCTCCTTGACTGACCATTTGACCTCTGGAAGAGGCGAGGCCTCAATGTTCTCAATATTGTATTTGGGATCCAAAACATTCCCATCATCTTCCATTCCTTCCGAAATATCTGCAAGGCCTAGCTCCTCAATCTAACTCAAGTGGAGTCTACAATAATCTAGTTTTCTAATCTCATTTTGTGTTCTAAGATCAGCCCAAATATCTTCAACCATTGGCATGTGGAAAATTGACTTTCTTTTGATTTTATCCTGTACCCTTCTGAAATCAAAATGATCTCTTTTCTTGAAAGTTTTCATTGTGACTAGTTGCATTTCAGATTCAACTATTTTGGCCTTGGTAGCTGACTGAACTGAGTACCTTCCAATTTCTACAGGAAACTTAATTCCTAACTTTTTTAGCTCCATTTGTTTATTGTGCACCATAATCAGCTACCTACATAATTTCATGAGAACAATCCTATCACTAGGATACCATGGAAGTATATATGGATAACCAAGATAATACCCTACTCTAAGATATGTGAAAGTTGGAAATTGTAAGAACAAACAACCAAAAGAATTCACCACTTCCCATGCTTCATCTGATACTCTCTTCTGCACCAGTTCATCATCCCACAAACATATGAACACTAAAAAGAAAGCATCATTAACCCTATGAAAATGATCAATGGATCCTTTTAGAGTAATTTGAGGATAATACTCATATACTGGAACTAATCTCTAATCACCCACCTGAGTAAGACCAGGAAAACTTCTCATACTCACAGCAGCATACACTAGGTATGAAGTCATATAAAACTTGAAGGTGGTATTGACTCTCACCAATTACTGATTTGTTCTCCCCAAAAAATTTGTTGTGTACCCCTGAGAATCACCTTGATATATGTGTACATCCATTCTTGAAACTTGGATGAAGAAGGAAGGCCTCTGATTCGACTTAACAGTGTAATCAAATCACTTACCTCTTCCACAAAGTCACTTCTCGGGAGGTCTTTTGGCCATCTAGTCAAACTACTCTGAGGAATCTTTAACCACTTACTGTTGATATGCTTTTTTACAATTTCCACATCTTCATCATAATCCTTTTTCCCTTGAGCAAAATCAATTTGTCCAATATTTTCAATAGGAGGACACATGAAGATTTTTTTAAGAAATTCCGCATCCAGTCTCATGATCACATTCCCTTGGGAATCAGACACGGTCCTAGTATCCATGTTATAATGACTAGCTACCTAAAGAACAAACTCAGGATCATGGGTAGCAATAGGAAAAGAGGTAACCAAGTGAATATTACTGTTGATGATCTTCTGCATATACTGAGGAGGATTTGACTGTTTGGTTCTATCCATGAACTTGGCCATATCCACAAGACCAATTTCTGTATCTCTGATCTCGTCCACATTGGACTGTCATAAAGTCATGGGGAAAACCCCTTAGTATTTATACTTCATGATTTTAGCCTTTGATGGGGATAGCTCCGACATCAGCTTCATGAGGAAAATTGGAAACAGTGTCTACCACATATGTTTGTTGAAAACTACAAAAATCCATGATCTCGCAGTTAGGGGAAAAATAGGCAAATTGGGGTTACTGCGAATTGATGATCATGAACATGGGAATGTGCATTGAAGGACTTGAGAGCGTGTAAATCGAGGAAAAAGGCGAAAGCGGGTCAATAGGCTTTGAAAGGCAAATTTTCCCAGTGTTAGGAAAAATTTAGGAAAATATGCATGGGTGGTGATTTTGGCCACTCCTGCATATAGGGTAAGACATTTAACATTCAAGGTCAGTAAAAAGGGCCGCCTTTGCATATGTGAGATAAGATAGTGTTTTTGATGTAGGGGCAGTCAATTTGACTGCCCTTACATGAGGGTAAAACAACAAGTTAATGTAAGGCACATGCAAAGGCAGTGAAAAGATCCACCGATGCATGTTGAATGGAAAAACTTTGATGTGTAGTCGGTCAAAATGACCACTGATACATATGATTGTTGAAAACCCTAAATTAGTATGCGAAAGCAGGGATTTATACCGCCTATGCATGTTAGGGAAAAATACTCAAGGTTTTTATGTAGGGGTAGTGGTTTTAACCACCTATGCACATTGGGTTTAAACAAAAGATCACACATGTATCGGCGGTGAATTATACCACTGATACATGTGGAGTACATAGGTTTCATGTAGGAATGGTAAATTTTACTTCCCTTACATAGGGTAGAACAACAACTAAAGTAAAGTGCATCGACAACGGATTTAACCACCGATGCATTATCCAATAAATGTAAAGGTGAGAGCGACAAATTTCACCGCCCCTACCTCAGGAAATAAAACAAAACAAGTATAAAGAAATTTGAAGACATAGTCAGGAAAAGTTACGACTCATTCGAAAATGAAGACTAGGGTTTTTAAGAATGAACACTAACAATGGCGATAAAACATATAGAATATACAGTTTCAACCGATCCATAACAAAATAAAAACTTAACAAAGATTACAATTAAATAAAAGTATAAAAAACACGTTTAATACATATGAAACCCTAGTTTTAAAACATAAACAAAAACAAAAATAAAGACTTACCTCTAACAAGAAACCGAAAACCTAAACGCAACCATGGAGACCCAAAATCTGCCCAAATCTGAAATCCGCGCGATCAAACGATCTCAAGGAGAGTTTACGCACAGGTTGTAAGGTTTGGAAATAAGAAATAAACAAAACAAAATGAATTAAAAACAATTTAAAAAGGTTTTAAAGTTTGCATTAAACATGGCAAGAGTGCCATTAATGCAACTGTAAGTTCATTGATTCACTAGGATTTGCTTGAGCGGTGTATTTCACCGCCTCCGCATCAAGTGATCAACATGCATGGGCGGGGGAAAAGACCACCTAAGCATGTAATGTAATACAACTTAAAATATGTGCATGTGGCAAAAATTGCCTCTCTAGCATGAATGACCCAAAACACAAGTATATGCATAAACGGTGAAATCGACCGACTATGCATATCAAAACAACAATAAATATGCAAGAGCGCTGGATTTGACCACCAATGCATATAAACTTGAAAATTTTCTAACACCCTAAAATGGTCAAAATTGATATTTTAACAAGCTTATGAACTAGTTGATTTTCACGAATCCTGAGGAACCGATCTAGGGGAATGTCATAAGCTATTTTACGGTGTCAAATGACTTCACACGAGGCCAAGAGAACTTGTCTCAATTTGTTAACTTAGAGTGTAGGCTACGAAATGGACAGGTTTTGTAGGGGTTGTCTACAAAAATGAGCATAGTTAATTTTGAGAACACACATCAAGAGACATGATAAGGATATGACCCCCTAACCAAATGCCATCTCTTGTGCCACTTATATTGAAGAAGACAAATAAGAACATAGTGATAAATAGTTGAGAAGATAAGGAAAAAGAGAGGAACATAAAATATGGAAATAAATAGTAGTGCCTTAATTGAAACTAATGATCAGATAGAGTGGAGAAGACTTATGATAAAAATTAAAATCTTTGTATGGCATAATCGTAAGAGCTATCCCAAATATGTTGGAATTGAGGATGTTGAGAATTACCTTGAGAAGATAAAGAAAGAAGAATCCTACAAGGAGATAGGATGGTGTTAGATTCAAGACAGACAACTGAGGGGGGGAGGGGTGAATTAGTTGTTCCAAAACTTTCTTCTATTAATCACTTAAATCCTCTTTGTAATTTAGCAGCATACTAATAAATCAATCATGGAAACATAATGCAACAATTCAAGAGCAGAAACACATTAACACATATGACACCAAGATTTTAACGTGGAAAACCTGATTAAGGGAAAAACCATGGGGTGACTAACCCAAGATTGTATTCTCTATTAAAAGAATAAGAAGAACAAAATGGTACATGCCAATTAGGGCTCACTGCCCAAGCACACTGCTCACAAGAGGCCCACTTCCTATAGGAGACACACTATCTACAAAATGATAAATATTACATACTTGAACTGAAGAATAGCATCTTCACCATGCTTGAGTCAGTTCCATTTAAGGCCAATACTTCTGCTCTGCCTTTCGCTTCTCTGCTCTCTACCACACTCTCATCTCTGCCAAGATGCATTGACTTCACAACCTCTTATTTATACAAGGCATTTGACTTTGGGATAATCATCCAAGTCAGCATACATTACAGAACAAATACATAAATACAACATGACTAATTACAAAAAGACTTCATGCAGATCAACACACTGTCGGCTACACAGATCTAGGACTTCAATCTTCTTTTAGGAACACGCCATGCTTCACAGAACATCTTCAAGAACATCTGCAGGATGTGTAACTCATTTGGTCACCTAGACTTAGGAAGAACATCATCATCTGGAAGTACTTCTTCAATTACGAGCTCAATCTTTAATGCGGACCATCAACACAAATTGGACATAATCCAAAGACCTCCACAAGCTTGCCTGAATCACTAAGAACATCCACACTACTTCTGCTTATTGAAATCATTGTCTCCTTCATCCGAAACCTCAAGAACATAGTCTGTCATCACTGTCATATTGGAATAGATTCTTGCAGACCTCCAAACCATGAACCAATTGAGTTGTCAATTCACATTGACTTCCTAAACACTCCACCAAATCTGTAGAACAAGATATTTCATTTCCGGATCTCACCGGACCTATCTATGTCACTCTGTCACCTCTGAACATCTGCCAAAACTAGTTTTACTCAAGTGGCCATAACTTCTTCAGATCTTCATGCAGACCTCTCAAATCTTTACTGGATCATCTTAAGACACATATCTACAAACCCTTTGATGCACATCCTCTGATCTTCATCTTAGTTGGGATCTTTACCTCATTGTCTTCATTGTTCTTCTCTGTTCCTGATAGGACTAAATTTCTTAATATCCTCATCATACAACTCATCCAATCCTTATCATCAATGCAACAGGAGTATGTTAACATCAATGACAACATCAGTTAGGCCCATACTTGCAACAATCTCCCCCTTTGTCATTGATGGCAACATATGATGTGAAAAATTGTTTTAACCATCAAGACAAGAACTTCTCCTCACTGACATAACTCCCCCTATCAACAACAACCATTCACATGTCTTCTCTTCCTTTACTGCTCCCCCTTTGATCAGCAACCACTTTTTGTTTTTCACATGTCTTCTCTCCCCCTTTGACATCAATGGCAAAGGGCACATACTTGCATTACTTCAAAATCATACCAGTTGCTCCCCCTGAGTAGTAGCTTCCCATCATCAATTTGGACCACAAGATATGATTGTGAGATCCACCGGACTGATGCACATTAGTGCACCTTAATTCAGAACCGGAGGGGTAATAACCCCTAACTTCTCCCTGAGATACTCAAAAGAGTCCTTAGGTAGAGGTTTAGTAAAAATATCTGCAATCTGGTCCTTGGAAGGCACAAACTCCAATATGACTTCATTCTTGTTCACTTGCTCTCTCAAAAAGTGAAACTTGATGGATATATGTTTTGTCTTTGAATGCAACACCAGATTTTTTGATATATTTATTGCACTTGAATTATCACATAAGATTGTGATAGGTTCCTCATACTCCACTCTGATGTCTCTTAGCATTTGCTTCATCCACAATACTTGAGTGCAGCTACCTGCTGCTGCAATGTATTCTTCTTCTGCAGTGGACAGAGATATTGCCTCTTGTTTCTTGCTCAGCCAAGAAACCAATCTTTTCCCCAAAAAGAATGCTCCACCAATAGTACTCTTCCAGTCATCCACATCTCCTGCCTAATCCGCATCTGTATATGCATGAAGAGAGAAATCATGATCTCTAGGATACCATAAACCATACTCAACTCTCCCTTTTAGATATCTAAGAATCCTCTTGATTGCCATGACATGAGATTCTCTAGGATCAGCTTGGAATCTAGCAACAAGACCAACAACATTCATAATGTCAGGTCTAGTTTGAGTAAGATACAATAGTCCTCCAATTATTGACCTATACTTTTTCTGATCAACCTTAGGAGAGTCATCATCTTTGCTCAATTTACATCCAGTTTCCATGGGAGTACTCATTGGTTTTGAGTCTTCCATCCCAAATTTCTTCAACAATTCTTTCACATATTTGGTTTGTGAAATGAAGATTCCTTTCTTTGTTTGAATGATTTGTAGACCCAAGAAGAAATTCATTTCCCCAAACATGGACATCTCAAATTCACTTTTCATTTGATTTGTAAAAGTTTTGCACATACTATCTCTTCCTCCAAAAATGATATCATCAACAAACACTTCAATAATTAAGATGTTTTCATGATCAATTTTGAAGTACAAGTTATTGTTAGCAGTACCTTTGTTGAAACCAATCTTCAAAATATGGTTATCCAATCTTTCATACCAGGCTCTTGGGGCTTGTTTGAGTCCATACAGTGCTTTCTTCAACTTGCAGACCATATCACCATGATCAGACAATTGAAATCCATCATGTTGCTCAATGTATACTTCTTCCAAGTCACCATTCAGGAAGGCAGACTTGACATCCATCTGATATACTTTGAAGTCCTTAAAGGTAAAAAAGGCAATAAATAATCTAACTGCTTCAATTCTTGCCACCGGAGCAAAAGTTTCTTCAAAATCAACTCCTTCTACTTGAGAGTAACCCTTGTAGACCAATCTGGCTTTCTTTCTGACTACTTCACCATCTTCATTCAATTTATTCTAGAAGACCCATTTGGTTCCAATCACATTCTTGTTTCTAGGTCTGGGAACAAGATCCCAAGTGTGATTTTTCTCAATTTACATCAACTCTTCCTCCATTTCTTTAGTCCAGCTTTCATCATTGCATGCTTCATTCACTGACTTTGGTTCAATCTTTGAAATCAGACAATACTCTTCTGAGTCTTGAGCAATCTTTCTTCTTATTTGAACACCTCTACTTTTATCACCTATGATCTGATCTTCAGAGTGATTCAGTCTTACATACCTGGGAATTTTGGAAATTTCTTGCACTTCAATTTCTTGAACAGGTTCATTCAAACTTATCTCTTCTTCCTAATTCACTGGATCAGTCTGGATCTAAATTTTAGAAGGGGCTTGGACTTTTTGGACCAGAACATCATTCTGATCATCTTCATCATATTCATAAAACCTTGAGGGTTTTTCAATACCTTCATCAACCTTCACATTTGTACTTTCCATAATCTTTCGCAATCTCTTGTTATAACATAGGTATGCTTTACTTTGAGTAGAATAACCCAAGAATATTCCTTCATCACTTCTAGCATCAAATTTGCCTAGATCTTCATCTCTTTTAATGTAACATTTGCTACCAAAGACTCTGAAATACTTCACAGTGGGAGTGATGCCAAACCAGAGTTCATAAGGGGTCTTACTAGTATTGCTTCTGATTTGTACTCGATTAAGAGTATAGCCAGCAGTGGTTACAGCTTCTCTCCAGTAGATCTGAGGAACATTTGCTTCCATCATCATGGTTCTAGATGCTTCCTAGATGGTCCAGTTCTTTCTCTCCACTACTCCATTCTGCTATGGAGTCCTTGGAGCAGACAACTATCTTTTTATCCCATGTTTCTCACAGAATTCCATGAACTCCCTGGATGTGAATTCTCCACCTCTGTTAGACCTAAGACATTTTATGTTTAATCCAGTTTCATTCTCTACCATAGCCTTGAATATTTTGAATTTTTCAAGAGCCTCAGATTTCTCTTTCAGAAAAGTCACCCACATCATCCGGGAGTGGTCATCAATTAATAACATGAAGTATCTATCACCTTGCACACTCCTGATTCTTTCCAGACCACATAGATCAGTATGAACTAAGTCCAATAATCTGGTAGAAGACTGTTCCTTACTTTTGAATGAGACCCTACTTTGCTTAACCGACATTCTTTGTACAAACTATTAGTAGGTTTCACCAGTCTTGGAAGATCTCTTACAACCTAAGTGTTGCTTATCTTGATGATATAATCAAAATTCACATGACACATTCTCCTATGCCACAACCAACTCTGATCAATTTGAACAAACAAACAACTTTTACCAGTACCAACCAAGTGGAAGATATTACCTTTTGTTTGAGTACTGGATGCAATCTCTATTCCAGAACTTTCAAAGATCTTGCATTTTCTATTTTTGAATCAGAGATCATAGCCTTTGTCCACCAACTGTCCAACACTGAGAAGATTGTGCTTCAGACCTTCAAAATATAGTACATTACTGGTTTTGTTCTTTCCATCAAAAGAAATGGTTCCTCTACCTCTAATTCTATCAGTAGAATTATCACCAAATTTTACCACTCCTCCTTCATATCTTTCCAAATCTATGAACTTATTTTTGTCACCTGTCATATGGTGGGAGCATCCACTATCAATGACCCAATCATCCTTTTCTTCAACTTGGACAGCCAGAGCTCTTTCTACCATTTTATGATTAATAGATTTAGAGGGCATTGGATCTTCTTCCTTGATGGCAATAAACACCCAGTCACTTCTAGATTTGTTTCCTGTCTCTGATTCATCATCTGTTACTCCATCATCATCTTCATGAACATAGTAACATTTCTTTTGGAATCTTGATCTATTTGGATTTTCTCTTGAAAATCTTTCCAGACACCTTAAGGCAAAATGACCAATCTTATTGTAGTTAAAACATTTGAAGGGCAATTTTCCTTCATACTTACTGGATCCTCTTGGTAGTCTTTTTGCAATAAAGGCTTCAAGTTGAGCAGCTTCTGCTTCATCTTCTTCCAAATCTTTTCTTTCTTTTTCATACCATGATAGTTTCTTTGAAGAGTTCTCTCCCGAATCAAACTTTTGTTTTCCTTGTACAGAGGCACTAGCTTTGAAAGAAGATTTAGTCTTGGGGGTGCATCTCCAAACTCGGCCAATTCAAATGCAGCTAATTTACCAACCAATTGATCTCTTGTAATATTTGAAAAAGATCTAAATTCTTCAATAGCAGCAACCTTGTACTTGTAAGAATCAGGAAGGGATCTGAGAACTTTGACAACAATCTCATCTTCATCCAAGATTCCACCAGCACATCTAATGCCACAAACAAGCTCATTTACTCTTGGCATAAATGTAGTGATATTTTCATCTTCTCTCATCTTCAAGTTTTTGAATTTTCCTTTCAGACTCTATAGCTTGGCACATTTCACATACTTGTCTCCTTCATGCAGAAGTTCTAGTTTTTTGCCAAATCTCATATGCAGTTTTTAGATCAATAACATTTGTCAGCTCTGAATCAGATAAGGCACTTAGTAGAGCTTCTTTAGCCCAAAGATTGTTTTCAACATCTCTAATTTCATCTATGGTACTCAGACCATTCTATGGAGGAACATACTTCTTTGAAGCCATGATCCAATATTGCATTCCCATACATTGTAAGTGACATTTCATGTGACTTTTCCAAAGAGTAAAATTGGTTCCATCAAACCTTGGACTATCCTTCTTGTAGGACGACATCTTGGATCTCCTCAAGCAGTTAAGCTCTTTTAGAGGAACTTAGCTCTGATACCAATTGTTAGATTCAAGACAGACAATTGAGAGGGGGGGTGAATCAGTTGTTCCAAAACTTTCTTCTATTAATCACTTAAATCCTCTTTGTAATTTAGCAGCATAATAATAAATCAATCATGGAAACATAATGCAACAATTCAAGAGTAGAAACACATTAACACATATGACACCAAGATTTTAATGTGGAAAACCTAGTTAAGAGAAAAACCACGGGGTGACTAACCCAAGATTATATTCTCTGTTAAAAGAATAAGAAGAACAAAATGGCACATTCCAATTAGGGCTCACTGCCTGAGCACACTGCTCACAAGAGGCCCACTGCCTACAGGAGACACACTATCTATAGAATGATAAATATTACATACTTGAACTGAAGAATAGAATCTTCACCATGCTTGAGTTAGTTCCATTTAAGCCCAATACTTCTGCTCTCTACCACACTCTCATCTCTGCCAAGATGCATTTGAAATGACTTCACAAGCTCTTATTTATACAAGGCATTTGACTTTGGGATAATCATCTAAGTCAGCATACATTACAAAGCAAATACATAAATACAACATGACTAATTAAAAAAAGACTTCACGCAGATCAACACACTATTGACTACACAGATCTGGGACTTCAATCTTCTTTTAGGAACATGCCATGCTTCATAGAACATCTTCAAGAACATCTGCAAGATGTGTAACTCATCCGGTCAGCCAGACTTAGGAAGAACATCATCATCTGGAAGTAATTCTTCAATTACAAGCCCAATCTTCAATGCAGACCATCAACACAAATTGGACACAATCCAAAGACCTCCACAAGTTTTCCTGAATCACCACAAACATCCACACTACTTCTGCTTACTGAAATCATTCTCTCCTTCATCCGAAACCTCAAGAACACAGTCTGTCATCACTGTCATATTGGAATAGATGCTTGCAGACCTCCAGACCATGAACCAATTGAGTTGTCAATTCACATTAACTTCCTAAATACTCCATCAAATCCGCAGAACAAGATATTTCATTTCTGGATCTCACCGGACCTATTTGTGTCACTCTGTCACCTCTGAACATCTACCAGAACTGGTTTTACTCAAGTGGCCATAACTTCTTCATATCTGCATGTGGACCTCTCAAATCTTTACTGGATCATCTTAAGACACATATCTACAAACCCTTTGATGCACATCCTCTGATCTTCATCTTAACTAGGATCTTTACCTCACTGTCTTCACTGTTCTTCTCTGTTCCTGATAGGGCTATTTTTCTCAATATCCTCAGCATACAACTCACCCAATCCTTATCATCAATGTAACAGGAGTATGTTGACATCAATGACAACACCGGTTAGGCCCATACTTACAATAGATGGCAGACCTAGATGTTACTTTGACAAGGAATACAGGAAGATGGTGGAAAGCTCATAAAGAAAACATCCTCACATGGAGAAATCTAGAGATTGCAATTAAATGTAGATTTGTAAAGAAGGAATCGATAATGCACAAGATGCCTATTTATAAAGGATCTTCCAATCCAAGAAAACATATTAAATATTTTCAGAATCTCCTGACTAAAAGGGGAGAAACAAACAAATTAGTATCGATCCACTTATTTTATTGGACTTTAGAGTCACTACCTCATTCTTGGTATATACATCAAGAACAAAAAGGACAAACAAAAGGAATGGGATAAGATAGAAAAAGATTTTGTTAAATTCTTTAACTTTTGTGATCAAGGTGAGAAGACACATCAAGTACATATAAGGATCCAAACTCTTGTCACATTCCCAATTGAAAAGGCACAAAGGCAAATTAATAGGAATAACTTCAAGATGACACCACAAGAGCTTAAAAATAATTGGGAACCCATTAGGTTCATGCTACAAGGAATAGTAGTGATACCACCCAAATTTTGTCATCTTCTACACATAGAAACAATTAGTCTAGAATGGATGGAAAAGGAACCAAGGAACATAGAGGTGGAAGTGGAAGGAAAAGATAGGATGTTGATCACTAGAAATATAACACCTTAAAGGAAAAAGCCATACAAACTTAGATTTATTGATAAAATTAAGGTAAAGATGCCCTTAATTTATGATAGATAGCAGAATAAAGGGATTTCATATAATATAACCCCATAAGTAAAGAATAAGCGTAAAGATAGAAATAAAATGGAAACATGTCACAAAAAAAAGAGATGTAGTGCAAAATTCCACCCACACAAATGAAGATCCATAGAAATAAAGGACATCATTATTGACCCTTGAGCATAAAGGTTACAAGTGACTTCACCAAGTTGTCTTGAGGACAAGATAATGTTTTAGTCTCAGGGAGAATGTTGGTAGGATATAGAAGGTTGTGAGGCACCAAACATGTAATTTGGGTCATTTCTAGACCCATATATCCATTATATACCACTTAAATAGCCATAAAACACCTCTAATATGTCTAAATAGGTTAAAAAAGAGTAAAACATCATAAAGAAAAAGGTAAATTTGTGGGAAGAAGATAATTAACTGTTACTATGAAAGGATATGATGGAAAGGCATTAAGAGGCTATATAAGGAAGGGAAAAGTGAGAGATAAGAGGATCTTTATCATATGAATTATATATGTGTGAGAATAAGTAATATGATAAGTGAGATTAAAGCATGAGGAGTTTATTATAAGACATGTATAAGCCATTAAAGTATATTAATATATGATTTTATGTATATATTGGTGTATATATGTACATATATATAATTTATTGAAATTTAGTCTATACTTATTGAAAATCTAAGTTCTCCCTTTTTATTGCATCACACTAAGGTTTACTACTTATAACATAGTATAAAACCTTAGACTCTGGTTTAGGCTTTTCTGTCGACAGAAGGTATTGTAGTTTTTATTAGAGAACAAGCTATAATTAAATGGTAAGAAGTGTAATTTTAATCAAAATAGTTTGGTTTATCTTGGATATGTAGTTTAGTTTATCTTGGACATGTAGTTGGTGATGGTGTAGTTAATATTAACCCAACAAAATTCCAAGCTATTTTAAATTAGCCCAAGCCCACAAGTGTAACCAAGACAAGAAGCTTTGTTGGGGTAAATCAATACTTGCGTAAGTTTGTAAAATCATTTTCTTACATTACAGATCCATTACATGTTGTTATTGATCTTGGGAAGAATTTTAAATGGGGTAATGTATAGTAGAGGGCACTTGATGAATTAAAGAAATAAATTAGTAATGCACCCATTTTTAGGTACTATGGGTGTTGTTTTGTTGCAAGGTAGAATATTAATCTTCTATGATTTTGGATCATTTCATGGGCGCATTTTTGGATATTGCACTTATAAGAAAGAGTTACATGCATTGGTGCAAGTGGTTAAAAAATGGAAACATTATTTGTTGTTCAAGGGAACCATAGTGCACATAGATCACCAACCACTTCAATATCTTCATGCTCAAATGAAGCTAAAACAAATGAGGTAGTACAAGTGGATGAGCATCTTGCAACAACTCCACTTGGTCATTAAATATGAGAAAGGTATAACAAATAATCTTGTTGATTTATTGTCTAGGCCACCCTTAGTTTC